>JAWWEV010000169.1:19634739-19653141 GCA_035583235.1 Hafferia zeledoni
ATCTCCCAGTAAATCAGCAAACATCATCACAACCTGGCACACTTAGCAGCTGCTTGTGATGCACTGCAACCCACAAGCGCTTTTTGCAGACTGTTTCTCACCAGTCCTCCCACACTGACATAAGAAGTGGTAACACTTTCTGCCCAGTAGAATCAGAAAACTGTTACCTTCATGTCTCCATCAATTTGGATATTGTACCTATTACTGAGAAATCGAATATAATACTTACCTTATTCTACCATCAAACAAGTGTCTGTAACTTCCATGGCAGGCAAAAGTAACACAACAAAAGTAAATTTGTTTCCTTTTTTAAAAAAAATGTAGTGGATTTCCAAACTTGCAGATACTGCCTTTTTTGTTTGTGACACCCAATACACTTGTAGTGCTTTAACTTTCAGTTGTACTAGAGAGAGATCAAATATGCAGGAACATAAGTCTGCAAGAGGCTCCTGCAAGTCAAATGAAAGGTAAAACTTCCATTTTCACAATTTTTACATGGCTCATGGAAAGCACAAAGAAAATAAGTACATTTTTTTTAAAGACATAACATTTATATGTGAGAAGTATTTTTTAAAATAACATTTTTGCAAAAGTGACTACATCAAACACCAAATCTCTGCACAACATTTCTGATAAAATTATTTCATATTTATGTGATTAAAATGCTTACAAATTTATATTAAGTTTATCTCAATGTTTTGGCTCATCAGTTAATAGCTTTTGCCCAAATTGTATTCTCAAACTAAAAAGTATCTACTTTTCATACCAAAGTTGATCTACATTTCTTTTTTTCAAATCGTATTTCCCTGCAGGCAAAACAAGACTATTTTATTTTTGATATTAAAAAAAATTTTTGTTTTTTGAAGGATCTGGTTGTTTCTTTTGTACAAAAAAAGTCTCATATTTTGGGGGGTTGGGAGTACACAGAAATCCTCGTTATTGGCACACTAGTTATTCTAGCTCTATTCTAATTCTATCTCTGCAAACAAGAATTCTAAATATACTTGCATTTTTCCTTCTTCTCTTTTTTTAGAGCAATTCACTCTATATATGGTTATGGAAAATACCTGAAGATTTTCCTTCCAAACACTAAGCTTGTATGCAAACCCCACCACCATCTTCAACCCAACCAGTACCTGAAGGAAGCACCTCTTCCTTTCTTGTGTTCAGTGCACATATTTGAATGGTTTGTTCATAGCTATTAGGAGGTTTTACATTCACAAATTCTGTACCTATGAGGCAGACACGAACTATGTGATTTCATTTGATCCCATCTACTTCACAGCAGTTACAGAACAGCATATTATGAAGGCATGAAACCTGGAAGAAAAGTCTACTTTTAAGGTTCAGTTTTTCTCTGTCAGATTGAAGACATTGTTGAACATAAATAATAACAAAAGTATTTCATGGCGCTTTAAAGTGTGAAACCACAAATAAGTTTCTAAAATGTTAATTACATTTTCTCACTAACACAAATTCAGAACTAACTCTTCTCAACAAATATGTCAAGAACATTCTTTTCTGACCACACTAATAATTTTTAAAATATTTTAAAGTTTAAATTAGTTACTGTACTGGTTTCCTAACTTGAATTATTAATGCCATAATGGTTTATTCTGATTCTGTTAGTGTACACTGAGTTTTGTTTAATTTCTCCACCAATAAAAACGATGTCTTAAAGATCTCTAAAAAGATCTATCAAGTTTTTAACCTACAAATTTTACCACAATCTTGTGCACCTCAGGATTTTTGGGCACCTGAAAATAAACCTGGACATATGGCACATTTTGTCCTTCTGAGACTTGCAAAAGTCTCAACACAGTTCCAGTGGCAGAAGTTCCATAGTTGGAGGCAGAAGGAAATGGTCATGTTACCCACAAACAGTCCACAAAAGAAGTTCAGTATTAAAAAAACCCCACGCAGTTTAATGGCTTTAGGTACAGCTATTTTCAGGATCAACTCCCAGAGACTAACAAGGATACAAATCTGAATTCTTCTGAATTCCAACCTGAAACTTTTAGAAACTAAGAAGAAGAGAGATTTGTTTGAAAAAACTACTCCACTTTTAAAAGGAAATATCCATTAAAGAAATTTTTGCTCCATTTCTCTGAACAGCTTGGCAGTTTAAGTCTAAACAAACAAATACAGGTGAACAACTTCAGATCAAATCTTCTCCAAAGCTAACAGTAACATAATAAAAAGCATTTGAAGTAATAGTTTTTCCAGACTTTTTCCACCTCAAAGGAAAATGCTCTCAAAAGACACCACTCCTGCCTGTGGATGGGGGTAAAGAGAGAAGACCTAATGCAACACCATCAGATCTATCCCTTTTCTAGAACATCCAAACACTTTATAAAGCCAGTTGAAAGTGTGCATGAAATCTGTTGTACCAAGTCCAAAGGACATGTAGGACAAAAATGTGTAATTGCTGTGTAATAGTGCAAAGCCCTTAAAATTAAGCACAAGAAGAAATTAAAGGTGCTTTTGGCATCAAACTGTATTTCTAGATCTTTTATTGTTGCTTTGAAATATTTTTAATTAGTGCTTGATAAATCTCAGTGGCAAATTACTTATTTCAGAATTATTAGAATGCGTACCAATGATTTTTTTATACGTAAATACTGTTTCCAAAGGAAATACATAAACATTAGAAAACTATGTCAATATGAAGCCCCTTAGATAAAAACTAAACCAATTATACCCTATGAAAAATCCTTACATAAGCTATTTTTTAGAAAAATGCTTACACCATTCTATCTCCAACCAAAGCTAAGAACATTACAAAAGAGTCTATCAAAAGCAGGATCTGAGTTGAAAGTAACTAAAATAATTTTCCCTTCCCTTCTTGTGCTAGTACTCAGTATCTCAGGTTTGTTATCACTGATTGAATGGAGAGATTAAAAACACCATTATCTTGCAACTAATACAGGTACACTTGTTATCAGGATGCTTTTTTTTCTGTGCTGTCTAAATCACTGAGGTGAAAATAAGAGTGCTGACAACCAAGACAACCTTTCCATTGCAATGGGATGGTATCACTTTGAATGGCAAATGCTTGTCATAGCCTTTAGCTCACAGCCAGATTAGGGAAATGGGAGGGTTACCACATAAAAAACATTCCTTTTGTGGAGCAAAATATTATGAACATTCATTCAAGTTAAACATGACAGTTTAAAAAAAAATTCAAATAGAGGTGGGGTTTATGACCAATTAGTAGCAACACATTGCTGTTGCATCCTGCTATGCACTCATGTCATTCAGAAAGGGAAAAAATGAACTGCCTTAAAAAACCACAAAACACAAACTGGTTGCAAGTTATAAACTTGTATACTGAAGATCTAGGAAGAAAAGCTCGCTAAAGAAAAAAGCAGCAGTGAATTTACATTCAAAAACATGTAACATTTGAGTTATTTATAAACTTTAGGAAAAAACCCAATTACCTGATTCTAGTACTTTTAAAAGTACTGACATTCATATTTTGTCCAGCATTTTTCGTAACAGTCACCTGTTTATTGTGAAATAAGAAATAAAGGAATGTCCTGCAACACAATTTAATACTGAAATAGGTGAAATGAATAAATACAAAGCACTTTACCTAAATTACTTGAAATATTTATGCTGCATTCCATTTCAGACAAGTTAAAACACAAAATACACACTTAAGACATTATTTCATACTGTTTATATTAAATCTTTACTTCAATTTCCACCTAGCCACAGTTTTGTGTCCTAAAGCACTGTTATCAAATGCAGCCATTATAGGTCTAATATTAGATTTGAAAACCGTCACCTAATTTACTTCTAACTCTGGAAATCAAACTATCACTTTGATTTAACTACGTTCACATAATCAGAACTGTGAGCTATAGGCCACAAAAAGGCAAATCTTACCAGCAAATGTGCCTTCCATTGAATCTCTGATTCCTCCTAAAATGCCAGAAGAGCAGGTACTTCCAGTACCACAAAAAGTCTGCAACGCTGCACTTGTCCAAACTAACAGTCAGGCAACAGCTGCTCAGTTTAAAGCTACAAACTGTGGCAAAATGCATAACTGACATGCCTTGTGTAAGCCACGAAGAAGACATGCATTTGGCTGGCTCCCTGAAAGGTCAGGTTACCCACCTCCCCAGATAGAAGCTGGAACACCAGGATTCCAATGGAAGGAAGTTTAGAAATTAAGGATGAGCCTACATCCTGCTAAGACTAAAACCATTTCATTGTGACAGCAGTTATAAACAAGAGTGATTTTAATTCTGCTGGATTTTTGTCTTTAAATATATTAAGAAATAAGTTAGCCTACACCCAAGCTTTTGTACAAGTTATATTTATATCCATGTTGTTTAAACAGGCCAAAAGTAATAAACAGAATTACTTTTGTTTTAGGAAACTTCAGTTGAAGCATTACAAAACCCATGACACTGGTTACTTTATGAGCAAATGCCCTACCTTTACAGCTATTATTGTTGCTGCATTAGTGACTCTAATAAAAGACAATAGCATTAGCTTTAATGGGACAATGGGCTATGACTTAGGCACCCATCCAAAAAACTTTCTTTGAGAGGCAAAGAACAACTCCCTGAGGCTTCCAGAAGCATGATTAACCATAAAGAAATTACGAACGGGGGAATTAAAAAGACGGTATAGCCTTCAGACTTCATCTATGTTCATAAAGTAAGTGGACACCAAAACTCTGCCTTGATCCTTCAGTCATTATTGGGCTCTGGAATTTTTATCACTTTTTTCTAACCTTACCACTTTACATCACTTTTACAAGCAGCAGGACGACATCAGTGAAAAGTCAGTTATGAAATTTGCTAGTGTACACAAGACTGAAAAACAATATACTGCCACAAGAAACCTTTCTCCATTTCCCCAGGAAGTGTGAGAGAGCGATCCGTGAGGAACTGGAATGTGAGCAGGACACTCAGAGACACTGTGTTTATACGGTGAATATACGTCCTGTCTGAAAAATCTCCACTGGAGGAATCATCATGGAACCTGGCCAACATACCATTATGTTTTCATTGAAAATACAAGCATATTCTTTCTTAATTGGAAGAATGACCATTTAGTGCTGTTTCCAACTTCCAGCCAAAAACCAGTACACTTAGATTTCAAAAAAACTCCTGTTAAGTATGATAATATAAGGATGCCCATGGGGATACAACATCAAATTTTAAAATTAATTTTATTTATAATTATCAATTTTATTAATGCTATCTCACTACAAAGATACAAAATAAATCATGAAATGAAACATTTCTCATCATTATAGGGTCAATACTAAAGAAATTTTCACTAATTATAAAAGCATATATCTGAAAACCTAGGGGAAAAAATCAGAAATGTTTTCAATTCTACAAAGAAAACTACACATCTTTGAATCCAACAAAAAAAAAAAGTGTCTGGGGAGAAATAAAACAGCAAGTTTTATTACTAAAGTTGATTTTTCTCCTAATTTGTTTCCTAGAAACAAAACTTCAAGGGAATCTTTAGAGATGACCACTGAGTCATCTTATGCTTGAGTCCTTGGAGTTTTTTGCTCATGATTGACATGCTAACATAAACATACTGAAAAAGTTCCATTGTGCACTTTAAAAGTTCCCATGGACACTACTTTTACAAGGCCCATTCAAACAAATGTTCGGATCTTTAAAATAATAAACAATAATAAGCAGTGCGGGGATTAACTATCTGTACTTAGAATCCCATTTAATTTTTTTAAAGACTAATTAGTCCTCATAAAAAAATAAGAAATCTGATTTTAAAACGACCACCACTTTGCACAAACTTCTGCTCTCTTAGCCATGTCCTTCACTCCCTTCCTCAGAACAAGCCTCTAGTAACACAGACTCATTCTGTGTATTTATTTTTTTCTTGTGGTGGAAACAATAGCTATATACTACTAGCAAAAATATTGCTGTAAGCTGAGTCCCAGAACAAGTTAATGGATCATCAGTGTACCAAAACTGCCAATAGCATTATTGGAACTGAAATCTACACAAGATGATCTGAAACTCCGTTCTGTTTCTTAATGGCTTAGCCCTATACACAGGTTAGGATACCCAGATCCATACAGATATGTACTTTCCTGTACCTTGACTGTGATACCTGTTAAGTCCAACAGAGCAATTTTAAAGATGAAAATATTTTTACTTCTTTTACTTAAATTACTTACAGTGGTTAACTTCAACCTACTGCCTTGTTCAATTACGTCTCCATCTTGCAGTAATACACCTTACTGAATCTAGAAAGAGGACTCTAAGGACAAGCTATGCTGGCAGAACTTAAACCTCTGTCCCTATAATGTTTTAAACACATTGGATTCAAGGAAGTTTTTGTTAAATTGATGTTGGCAAAGATCCTCCTTAAGTCTTTCTCCTAACACCCTCGTGACCCATCTGGCTGCAACCAGGCCTGGCCAGACAGTGACAGGTCCAGGAGACTGACCACAATAACCTTTCCCTCTGCCAGGTAACAGAGACAATCATCATAGCCAGCTCCAGACAGTCCCAGGTGCCCCTAGACTTATAGCTGTCCTCCAAAATCTTTGTCCTCCATCCTGCCATCTCAGCCTTGATCTGTGCTTCCTGCCATGTCTCTCTTCGTTCTCTTCCTAACCAGGTGATCTGCACTTGTTCCTGCTCTTCTTGACGGACATGCTGGAAGCAACATAGCAGGCATGAAATCCTTGTCTCCTGACTCACACCCCTGCCTCAGGCCACATTATCTACATACTGTCTGATCTCTCTCTTGTATTTCATTTCCTCTCCTAGGGAGAGACTGACTCATATTCTTACCACAGACTCTCAGCCTAAGACACATTTTGTCTTTTCAGGTCTTAATTTCAGCTCATTTGGATTTATGCCTCACTCTAGATGGTCTTAGCATTTGGGCCCAAACACACACAGACCAGCTAAATCATGTGTACATCAAGTCTGTTATCACCCATGATTCTGACACACAGCAATCAGACAACTGCCCAAACTTCAGGGGTCCTGGAATTTCCCCAATACTATAACAATACACCTTGTGCAAAGGGTACAAAAAACAGCAGTGGGGAAAGCCACAGAGAATCAGGCACCTGTTTGCTGCCCAGTCTTTGCAGATGGCAAAGTCTGATTACAGAATAAGGGTAATCTCTAAATTCTGTGGCATGAATGAAGTAGGTTTTTTCAGACCAATGCAGGCTGCCTCCATGTTCATGACAAATTAGTTTCCTACCATTCTGGTCAAAAACTGCTGTTGCGTATTGAACACGTCCTGTCGAGCTTTCTCCGGAGGATGAACAACAATGATCAAAGCTGTAGTCTGATTTGTATCACAAAAAGTGGCATCAGAATTTAACAGCTTTGAAAGATGCTAAAGAGAAAAGAATACTGATACAAAATGATCGTGGTCTCCTCCATCGTCAGACACCTTTTTCTACTTCCCTTTTGTTTTTTCTTAGATTACAAAGCCAAGTTATTGGAGGAGGGGAAGGGAAGAATACAAGTTTCTTTCCAACGATGACTCTAGATTTAGATATCAAATGTAAAGTACAGACATTTTCACATACTCTAGTTTCTTCTTTAAGATTAAGAAGATACAAACCTTTTTTCACTTTCTGCATAAAAATGTCAACACCACATAAACTGTGACAATGACTGCCCCTTCAAATGTTATTCCAGTGAAAGTTCTGGACCATTCACAACTACGAGCAAACTTCTGTAACAATCAATTTGGAAGAAACAGAATAGGCTGAGAAACAGTATTTCCTTTCTACACGAAAAAAAATCTGGTTTCAATCCAAATCCCATTGAAAGACACTCTCAAAACTTTTTACTAACCAAAAATTCTGAGTTACATACAGAGGTACTAAAACAGTGCAGCCTAAATGTCTTCAGTGTTCATATGTGAAAATTATGTTCTCTGAAGCAACAATGATGCTGACAAGGATGTGAATGTCACTGACCAGCTGTGGGAACTCCGAGCATCTGTGGTTCCCGGGAGTCCACTCTCACCCTGTGCTACCGAGACCAGAGTTGCAGCTCCTCAGTCGGGAGCCTGAGAGCCCTGTGAGCCAGCTGGGAGTGGGGCTTCCAGCCTCACTGCTCCAGGCCCTAGAGATGAGTCCCCTGCACAGCAGGCCCTACATGAGTTTTTAAAGACTCTCAGCCTCAGATCCATGTGACTGGGAATTCTGGCTTAGGAGTTCTGGAATGCTTGGAAGACTTCTGTGGAGCTAACACTGTCTGATCTGCCCACAAAACCATCCTAGCCCTGGGGACTCAGAGCGTTTAAGGTCCTTAGCTACCGAGCAAAACCTTAGAACAATATTCCCTGGAGCTGGACTACTTGTGACTGTAAGGTTCATTGCTCAGGTCACTAAGTAAGTCCTAAAGGACTGAACACAAAGAACTCACAATGTGCTCAGTGTGCCAGGGAGGCATAAACCCAGGAGGCTGTACCAGTATTAGGGACTCGCTGTTAGCAGGATCCTTATTTCAAGGGCAAATACTACATAAAAGCTGTAACTACAGAAAGTATAAAGTTTTTGACAAGTCTTCCTTTTAAATCATGAGGGCACTCCTCATTAAAGTAACAGGCTCCTCTTTAAACAGACTGTAGAAGAGTGCTGAACTTTAGTAATTCTGAACATTTTGAAAGAAAAGAAGAATGTTTTCTGGTTCAGAAGAGGTCCTCCAAACACAAATCCAACAGTCCTTGAGATCTTTTCAAGACTGGATGATACAGACTGGTTTTATTAAACAAATTTACTTCCACTTTGAAAGCTTTTTAAGAACTGTCTTGAAAATCATTTCAAGTGCAGCAATAATTACTCTAGAGCTGACAACCATCTAAATTTTGCCCATGGTTTCATGTCTTTACTGAAGCTTAACTTTCAGCAGAGCTAACAAATAGTTTTACCTGGCAGAAGATAAACATCCACTTGACATGGACCTCACTTTCATATTGCATGTCTCTGGTACAGGACTGGATACACTGCCACACACTCTATACATGGGCTGCCCCTTTAGAAGTGTGGAATTCAGTCATCCATCCACTCTGTCCCCTGTGCATCAGAACTTAAGTTACTGGTCAGAGCTGTAATTTTCTAAATAGCTCATGACATTCTTACCACAAATACTTCATTCCCTCTCAGTGGTGTATTAGTGACCAACGCAGGTGCACAAACTAGATTTTCTTTCTCTTACTGGGAAGAGAAAAGGAAGAGTTTTTGGATTTGTGACCAAAACAGCATTGATAACACAGGGATGTTTTAGCTATTGCTGGACAGTGCTTACATAGCTTCAGCATTTTCCGTTTCTCATGCTGCCCCATCAGCAATAGGCTAGGGGTGCACAGAAACTGGGAGTGCACATAGACAGGACTGATGACCCCAACTGACCAAAGGGATATTCTATATCACATGAAATCATGCTCAGCAAGAAGGGCGTTTGGAGTTCCAGTGTCAGTCTTCCCAAGAAATCACTACACATGACAGAGCCCTGCTTTCACAGAGAGGGCTAAAGACCTGCCTGCTGATTGGAAGTAGTGAATTGTTTATTTGGCTTTGCTCGCACATACAACTTTTGCTTTATCTACTAAACTGTCTTCAACTCAATCTATGAATTTTTGCACTGTTATCCTTCTGATTCTGTACCCCAACCCACTGTGGGGAAGTGAGTGGCAGCATGGTGCTACCTACCAGGGTTAAACCATAACTATAAAACCACATCAGAATCAATATATTCCCTTTACAATGCCTCCAAACAACTACTAAGTGAAGTGTTCCCATGGCAATCTGTATCCTGTGATAAATCCTCCATTGCATTTGATAACAGAGTTGTTATTGATGTCAATTAAAAGTTCTTAGATTTAGATGAGATTAGCATATGGTTGAGGTTAAATCCAGCCACAAGAGAGGATGCTGGATAGATGAAAATAACCTTCTTATCAATCTATATGGACAGGACAGTTTCTTTCTTAAAAGGTACACACACCCATAAATGATAACCACAGCTCTGAATTCAAAATAGGGTTGGGTTCCTTACTAATCTCACAGCTCAGTTAGTAACATCAACTAATACTCTGTAAACATTTTTAGGAGGACTCTGTCATTTCTCAGATACATTAAATCACCACAATATAACTGAACATGAACCTTCTACATCCAGAAAAATTCAATACCCTAAAGCTGCAGCATATCTCCTCCTCAACAGAGAGCAGTACAGTCAATCATGTCTACAGTACTACAGTAAATATAATCCCTACTATCTCCACACATTGTCAGTGGAACTGCAATTCAAGACCTTGGGTTTTTCTCTAATGTCTCACATCCTTTGGCTCAGAATCCAACACCAAAAGTGTACACCATGTAATACTGCCACCACAGAGATCCCCAAACTAGTGCAAAGTGTGCTGGTACACAGAGCACTCATGTGCAGTCACTGGCCCAGATGCAGCCATATTAGCAGGTCAGGGAGCCTGACCTAATTACTGCTACTGCTTCCAGTTTTAAAACTCAGTTCTGAAGCACATGACTCAGTTCTTTTAACCTTGCTTTCTGAGATGTCACAGGAATGTACATGCTTATTTTTCTGAAGCGTTAATTTCCCCAGAACAAATGAAAATCAAACAAAATAAAAAAGGAAACCCTACCAAAACAGGACACTGTACTGTATATATCTCTGTCTCTCACAGACAATGTGTGTGTGTGAAGCTTAGTAATGTTGCTCAAAGTACTACTGAAATTCACTCAGATGCTACAGTTAGTAGCTGTTGTTCTTATAACATTTTAGTGTCTCTGCCACTTGATTCACCTGAAGAGAGACTAATTAAAACTCATCATCACTCATGGCTTGGCTTTATGAACGAAGATTTGGGAAGGGCTCTCCCCACATGGGTGTGCCCTTCCAGCCTGCACAGTGGATTTTTTACATGAGGCTCAGTGTGCACAGAACTGGCCCCACCCTTTAACTCCTGAGGTTCATCTGCCACGGCTGAGCAAGCTTGGACAGTGACAGTGAAGTCCTCTGGACTAGAACCTGCAGCCCCCAGTATTGCCAGGAGTGCTCCCATCCAAGTACTGACCAGGGCTGACCCTGCTTGGCTTCCGAGATGTGACAGGGTCAGGCGTCAGGGAGGCATTTAACTGCCTTAACTAAAACTAGAAAGGGATGAAAAAACTCATTGGGATAAAAATAAGACACCCATATCAGAGCATAAACTATACCATTATCTGTAAAAATAAGGTCAGTATCCACACTAGTTAAGCAACTACCCTGATAATTCTGCACTGATTTTGTCATATTCCCGTAAAAGTATGGGCAAACCATAATATCCACAAGTATCACTTCTACCATTGTAGGACTGAGATACAACATTCTTTTGTTAGGATATGTCACATGATGATCAATCTCCAAATGCTTGAGTAACTTATGAAATATTCTAGGAATTAATTAAAAATTAATCCATAACGTAGGCACCATTCTTTACAAAACCATCTTCTAATGCAATGAATTTGTACCAAGAATACTTTTGTCTGTTTAACTTCCAAAACTGTGATCAAACTAAATCATGTAACAGTATTCTTATTACACAGGAAGATGCTCAGCATGGAAATTCAGTATGCAATATACATCCTTCAACAGGCATTTTCCAAATATACAACACCCACGTTATTTGAAATGATCCAATACTAAAAGAATGATGGATCCAGGAGAAGACCAACAATAAATCAATAGTGAGTTGTACATACTTAACCACACAGTGCTATGCTGACAGCTAGTTGCATACTGACAATAATAAGCAAGTAGAGTATATACTCCTTTCCCAAGTCCTGAACCAAGTCAGCACAGGAGCACTTGGTAAATGAGAAACACTACACACAGGAATACCCTAAAAACAATGGCTTAGGCATTAAATTTGGATGCAGGGAGAAAAGATTCCAAGAAGAAAAAAAAATCTGAAAAGGTGTTTGTTTTGTAATAAGAATCTTTTCAGTTTAGTATGCATTTTTACTTTGTTAAACTAACATAGCTAGTCATTATGGCACATAATGATTGCAAAGGAAAGTATCTGACAACATGAAAACCATTTTTATCTGTTAACTTCATATATGAGTATATAAACTACAGTATACTATATAGGATTAATAATTTTGAATTCACCCTACACTTAAGAGTGCAGAGGGGTCAAAAAAAAATCTTCATTACCTTTAAGCATTGTTCTTCCAGTTGATCCTCCAAGGATATTTAAAAGACCACTTCTTGCTCCTAATGATGTAGTTGCTTCTAGTAAAGCACCAGTTATATAGTTAGAGAGTGCAGTCCTCTGTAAAGTGGCACGATATTGACAGTAAGCATCTGTTACATATGGTTTTACACAAAACCCATCACCTTTGCATATACAGTCTGTAACAAACTTTGGGAGATTTCCCAGAAGATGAGGAACATATTCAAAAATATCTTCTGCTCCTTCCTCTTCTTCTCTCACTGCACTGAAGATCTGTCAAGAATGCAAAAGCAAGGACTGTTAGTTCATTTGCTCAAGATAATACGCAGAACATCAAAAAATTCCAAATGACCGTGACTTCTCGTAAAGTTCAACACTTGCAATATCTATGTATCCGAAATTGATTTGTTAGGATTTTGAGTTGGGCTCCCAAACAGGATATTTAAATAAGATGTCATTCTGGTTTTCAATCTCCGGTAAAAAGCATTTGAATGAAAACCAGTTTTAAGGACAACCACTAGACTAAAAAAAGGCCACATCAATATACCTGGTCAACATTTAAAATAAAAAATATGCACAAAATTGTTTATAAGACTATTAACCTACTGTATTTCCAGAGAAGTCTTAGAGATATCAGCAGAAACAACAGATCAACTCAGGGTTGGCACTTTTTCTTGCTGAGGGGGGTGGGGTTTTGCAAACAGAAATGGTTTTAATCGCTCTGAGCCCGCTTTCAAAATGTTCTGCTGTCACGCTCATTGCGTTACTTTCAGCCTACATGCAGGCTCTCTGTCTAATATTGGTTTAGTACTCTTTTTCCTATATTTGTGATAACACTCTAATGAACTTCAGCCTGTGGCTTAGCAACTAAGTAATGTTTGCTTACTTAAAAGAGTCTAATGATCAAAGCAGGAATCTGGAAGAAATCTTTTCATTTAGTATACAAGGAGAGACTTGATTCTTTTCATTCTTGTATGCTGACTTACTGATTAACATTAATAATTTGTTTCAATGATCTGTGCTTTGTAATTACGAAGTGCAAACTACCAAATTAAAAATTAACACAACAGGGAAAGGTCATTATAACTGTCACCAGGGCAGGTGCTAAGAAAATTTTCATGAGGTTGTTCCCCATCAGTCCTGACACATGCAGAAGAAATAAGCAGATGACTTCAAGACAATTTTTTGCAATTAATGCCTTGTTTCTGGTTGCCATCCTTCCCCACACACAACAAATTACAGCTACCCATCAATATGGCAGAAACTGCATTCAGTCCTACAAAGCAAGCACACGTGTGCTCAGTCCAATGATACACAACTGTTTGCACAGACTGTGCACACCACATGTCAGAGGCACCGGCACCCTCCCCACGAGACACACACGCGCCCAGCCACACATCCAAGGGCAGGGGCAGCTCCCGGGACAGCGACCTGCACACCATCCACTTCTGCCCCGAGACTGCCATCAACCCTAAGGAGGGTTCAAATGCCCTGCTCCCATGTGACACCTGACCCTCCACTAACAGAAGCTGTGAACGATAACGTAATTCTTTCATGCAGGTAAACAGATTGCAGAAAATAAAATACCATTGAATATATTGAAATACATATTTGTTACCTTACCTTAAATTTTGTATTAACATTTATAAGGGAAAATTAACATTTTGTATTGAAAATATATTAATTTATTAACTAGTAATGCAATGTAATGATTTGAAAAAGAACACTGACATATGTATTAACATAAAATAAAAACCAAAACTATCACATGTTGGCTATGGCTATATAACTCAATTCCGTTAAAATATGGCCTTTGTGATGCCTTACACAGTGAAATGCTGTGATATCGTTTTTTCTCCTCCCCCAGACAGTTTTCCAAAATTAGCCTGGTCTGAGGTTTCTAGATATATTACACCTCTGCTTGAGCATCTTTATCTTCTTTTCTTTGGTATATGAGTTTTATGAACTTAGACTGAGAGTAAGAATATATGCCCACCTTTATTCAAAGAGAAAGTGCACTCTTGAAGTGGATGGGATATGTGCAGACCTTTTAATCAGGTAAGTGTCTGCAAGGGACAGCACCTTTTCAAAAGGTGTGCTGTGAAATTGTAAACTTGCCTTGTGCCTGGATTATGACTGTGTCACGCGCAGCAGACACGATCAGTCTTTTTAGCTTGTTTAAAAAAATATTTAGTTAATGAATATAATTTAACTTCTCAAAACTGAGTTACCATCCAAAATATTTTTAAAATTGGGTTCTGCAACTTATAAAGGCATGTTCTGTTGCCTACACAACTAAAATTTCCTTTAGCTGCCAAAGCAAAGAAACCATTTGTTGACAGAAATAGGCGACAGTGTTTTGCTGGAGAGATTATACATAGAAAAATGGTGTTAATCTCTTCTGTATATAAAGTAGACTTCAGGGCACTAGCTGTCTCCAAAGACTCTGCACTTCACATAACATTTTCAAATTCTGTTTGTTTTGATGTGTTAAAGTTCTGAATGTGTTACCTCTGCTGCCCACGGATGAGGTTACGGAAAAACACAGACTTACAATGTGTACACTTATCAGGCACTGAAAACAACTGAAAAGATCAGAATAGCAACACATCCCTCAGGTAACTGATAGGGGAAATTACCTTTCAGAAACTTTGCACCAGACAATTGGGGAAACTTAATCTTGCCTGGGAGACAAAGAAGTTTATTCCAAGCCAGGGCTTACAGTTCATCCTGGCAGATGGAGTTATATTGATCCATATCAGTACCAAAGAATGACTAACATAATTAAAAATGAATATGAACCAAAATACAGCACTAAACTGACAGCTACCTGTCAAAAAGCGAAGACTCACCAGGGCATATCACTCCTGTTTCACTTTTGTCTCATATATCAAACTGAAGATTTCAGAGCCATCTGCAGTCTGATGCTGCCATGTCTCACCTACTCTGTATCGAGCAGTAACCCACAAGAAACTCGAGACAGTATCTGAATCTGAAAGTGTTGCGATATTAAACATACTGTAATGAGCATACCTGTAAATGGGAACATTTATATGCAATTATAGTACCTCAAGATTTAGTCTGGGCAATAAGAGTGTACATTGTAAGACCAGTTATTTTCCCTTTTTTTTCCCCACAATACTTTTAAAATAAGAAATAAGCTGACAGGGAACTCCGCATACTAATACATCAGCACTTCAATGAAAGTATACTACAGCTTCAACAGATTCTTACCTTTTTTATTTTTTTTCTATTTTTAAGAAGATTTTAATGGTAAGTAAAATAAAAATACTTGCAACGTAAAATTTTTTAGACTACTACAGAAAAACTCCCACATGTCCTCCAACTCAAAAATGAAAATTAGCATGAAAACAAAGAAATATTAAATTCAGGCAGAATTCCATCCTTGCAGTTTTACAACCAAGTCCATATTTGGAAAATAAATGGAAACAAAATAGATTTTTCAGCTCTTAATAATGTATGCAATAAATCATCAAAACTTTACTTAAAAAAACCCCCTCAGTTTTGCTTCTAGTAACTTCAAATGGTATCTGCAAGTTAACTTATTGATAACCTTCAGGCAATAAAACTTTCTTACAGTGACAACAGACATATTTTGTCAAGATATTAAAAATATCTTTAAAAATAACTGTAAGAACAAGTAGTTCATGCTGGCCTTCAAACTATTCCATATTTTTCTCTATCTTTATTTTCTGTTTAACCATCACTGCAATTGCAAATTGCATTATGTTCTTTTCTACAGACACATTACTATAGGTTTACTATGTAGAAATGGCAGAAACCTGAACACAGTAGCCACTTATTGCCCTACAGTTTGACAGATATTCCCCCAAATTTCATCTGGAGTTCACAGGTGCCGCTGCACTGGAAATATTGGAGACAGCAGTTCACAAAAAATAATTGTTCTGATTTCTTACTTAAACTCACATGCATCTCTTCTCGTAATCTTTTGTTTTTCTTTTCATATTTTTTCTCTCCCAGGTATTTAGTTTAGAATCTGAAGGCACGTTATCATGTTGCCAAACATCAAGCAGCTGTTTAGTGCATATGAAACCCAAAACCTAGAATTTTTCCCACCAAAAATTCCCATTACAAGGAAGAAGGTTTAATTTCTCTAACTTTATCATAATAACAAAGAATATGTGTACCCCAACAGTTCATTGCAAAGAACAGTCATGGAAAATCATGGTTATTGCTACCACGCTATAAAATAAGAGAAAATAAGAGTGTAATGGGGCTTTAATACTCTATTGCATCTGTCCAAACTCTCTCTAAAAACATCTATCAACATATCCTGAATGATCAAAACTAAATACTGAAATGTAGGAGGTGTGTATATATGCTCAGTTGGTGCTATGCATTTCAGTCTGATTTCCTGGCTATTTATCTACAGAGAGTTTCTACGATGGAGGGCTCCTGACAACCCATGCACACACAGCCCTCCTGCAACACAAAGCCTTCATTTGTTGCATGTTTTTAAAGCAATTTTAAATGTCTGTAAACCAGAATGGTATATTAACAAATATCTCTCAGGACAGTATGTCTTGGAGATCACTTAAATATCTCCTTTGAAAAAAAACACAAAGGTTTTACAGAACATACTACTCTGAACACAATTAGCATCACAGGAAATGCTGCTCTTTCCAAATTTGTTCTGTTCCAAGAAAAATTACATTAAAATGAGGAAGTTCTGATGGTGATTTTTCATTTTGCACTGCACATCTTTCAGAAGAAAACCCTTGCTAATATTGACCAAATGAAGCTCACAATGATCTCTTGGAAGACATGACAAAGGACCATTCCAATTGCTTTGACATGTATTTATTATACCATGTAATTCAAACATCTATAGCATGGAAGAAAAGAGCAGTCCATTATGAGAAAAGCACTTTTGGCAGAAAGAAACTAATATGAAAGGTGAATTTGCATGGAGGGGAGAGAGCTGAAAGGAGAAACACGTATAACAGAGTAAAAATTTGCCCAGAAGAACGAAGCATTAATGCACAGTTGATCAATACTTTAGTTTTATGTCTTCCAAAATGCCACTTCAGCACCACTCTGCAGAGCAATTATTAATAAAATTCTAAAAAGAGATATTGGTGATAGCCAGTTTTCTGACGTATTGGGTTTTCCCAGCTTTATCTCGTTCAGGTTATCACTATACCCACAATGATTAGCCCATGACATTTCAAGATCATTGTTAAAGTACAAATTCATAATAGATTGCAAAATGCTTTTTTGTAATGATGCTGCCTACCTAGAGCCAGCACTTGTCATTGGGCAGTTTCTTCTAAGGATATTGAGATACTGTGGGGTCAGAGGTTTTTTAAAACAAAAATGAAAGAAGAGTTTCCAATTAGTCCCCACTATTAACAGTTTTTGAAAAAAATGGTATTGTTTAAGTGGAAAACCCAAATTTTTTAATGAATTGTCTATTAATAAACTACCTTCCCCAACATTCTTACATGAAATATGGTTCATCTCATTACTCTCAAAGCACTACCCACCATTATGCTGCCTAAACAAGACTGAGGCCAACAGTCCAAGGAACAGTTCTTTTAGTTACAAGTGCAAAAGCCCCTTTAGATGTGACTCTTTTTAACATTTATCCTTGATCTAGTTAATTGTGAGAGAACCATTCCTTTAACTACTCCTGAACAATGTTGTTGACCACTTGATTGTCAAAGATGGTGGAATAAAATCTGTGGTCAATTAAATTCCATTCCTAATTTACTAGTCAAGATGAAGTGGATGATGACAAACAGTCATCCACAAGCTTTACTACATTGTGCCACCATGGAAATTTGCAAGAGATTCACTACCCATCCCAAGCTTCTCTGATTGCTTGTGTGGCATGACACTCCATTGCAGAGCATACCCTTGGATGCACTGCAGCAAATACAGAAACAACTATCTGGAAGAGACTGCAGTTTTGCAAGCTGGCATCAAACTCAAAAATGCCCACAGATCCTCTCCCACCATCTCATGATCCACCTTTTTTGGCTAATGGGCAACATTCTTAAAGCATGAACAGATAAAATAAAGTAAAATAAAATAAAGTAAAATAAAATAAAATAAAATAAAGTAAAATAAAATAAAATAAAATAAAGTAAAATAAAATAAAATAAAATAAAATAAAATAAAATAAAATAAAATAAAATA
>JAWWEV010000169.1:19653241-19706841 GCA_035583235.1 Hafferia zeledoni
AAGTAAAGTAAAGTAAAGTAAAGTAAAGTAAAGTAAAGTAAAGTAAAGTAAAGTAAAGTAAAGTAAAGTAAAGTAAAGTAAAATAAAATAAAATAAAATAAAATATCGTGATGCCCTTCTTAGTACTCAACAGTTTTTGGAGATGTATTTGAATGTCACCCTTCTGGTGGCTTTGCAAGCAAACAACTGCCCCACACAGGAGAACTGACAGCAGTTTCAGCACTGGCACTTGCCATCTAGCCAGTCTGCAGCTTTACCAACAGGAGAAGAACTGTCATTACCTGCTGGAACTTTTGCTGAAACACAGCCATTTGGTGCAGGTTTGCATCTGTGTTTAAGAAACAGCAGTAACAGGCTGTTTTGGCAACTCATCAGCAAGAAAGTTGGAGCAAAGACTATTTGGAATATCAGGGGTTAAAAGTGTTCTCCACATCTTAACTTGCCCATATCTTGCTCGCTCTATGTATTTTCACATGGTGCTTAAACAGAATATCTCAACTGCTGAGATGCTACTTCTTGTAATGGAAAAATTCCTTAAAATATCCCTAGTCTGCTGAAATGCTGTTCCGTATTTGAAAAAAACCTGCCTAGGAAACAAGAGAATACAGTGCCATGGTACAATCTGAAGTGTACCTCATAAGATACAACAAATACTTTGCTCTCTTGGGGAGCAGAGGCAGAGAGAAAGAAAGCCTTCCTCAAAATACATACACACAGTAATCAATACCACTACCATTTTCCCAGTACTTGACAAATGAATAGTTTACTATAAGGTGATTCAGGCATGTTCAGGGTGGTGTGGTTCACAGGTGGTGTTCATCTTTTGTCTGGGACACTACAACAGGAACTGCTTTGAGAATGCAAGAAATGGAAAGACTTGCTCACTGCAGCAGCGCAATAGCATGGAAGCATCAGGAAAGACAAATAACATTTCTGAGTGGAGAGCTGAAACAAGCACCGCTGCATTGAGGATTTTGAAGATGGTGAAGGGCCTTGAGGGGAAGCCATACGAGGAACCTCTGAGGCCACTTGGCTTGTTCAGCCTGGAAAGAGGAGACTGAGGAGAGACTTCATTGCAGTTAGAACCTCTTTGTGAGAGGAAGTGGAGGGGCAGGCACTGATCTCTCCTTTGTGGTTACCAGTGACAGGACCTGAGGGAATGGCCTGAAGTTCTGCCAGAGAGGTTTATGTTGCATACTAGAAATAGGTTCTTCACATAGAGGGTGGTTGGGCACTGGAACAGGCTCCCCAGGAGGTGGTCACAGCACCAAGCCTGACAGAGCTCAACAAGTGTTTGGACAATGCTCTCAGGCACATGGTGTGATTCTTGAGAATAGTTCTGTGCAGGCCAGGAGCTGGACTTCAATGATCCTCGTGGGTCCCTTCAAATTCAGGATATTTTATAATTCTATGCTTTGAATGCAGTCAACAGGAGTAGATAAAAGAGGAAAGAAAGGAAATACAGTAAAATTAACTACACTGAGGTTTTTGTTCGGTTTTTTGTTGGGTTTTAGGACCTTTTTTTTCCATTGTGTGAATTTTTTTTCAATGCATTTAACAAGATTGGGATTTTACAAAAAGATCTGTGTTTGTATCATTTGCAATTGTGGGCACTGAGTAAAAGCAAACACCATATTTTGTGCCCTCACTGCCCAGGAACTGGGGCTGGGGGAGGAGTGGACAAGATGCCAAGATACAGTCCAGCATATACTCTCACTTTCTGCTTGCAATAGGAATAAATCTACCAAGTCAAAAGGACATGGCCCTCCCTGAGGCAGGGAGCAAACAAGTGGCAGAGGAGGTGCATCCATCAGAACCTGTCCACTGCCCTAACACATCTGAAGGAAAGAACACATCACAGGAAAGCTGTGATGGTCTTCAGGCATCTCTTCATCATAGGGGTTAATGTTTGTTACAGCATACTCATAACAAACTCTAACTCACTCATGGCTTTACTAACAATGTCCAGTGTTACAGAGAGACTGTCACTGTGGGAGACCCAGATATTTTCCTTTGCTTTTCTGTAAATGATCTTCAAGTTCTACAAATTCAGAAAAAAACACTGTGGGGACCTCTCTGCCTTGGATACCCTTCCAGCAGCTGTCTTGACAATATCCTTGTCAGAGTGCTTGTTCTCAAAGACTTTTCAAAATTTCGTGCTCTCTTCCAGAATGAGGGAGGTGTCAACCTTCACAATGTCAGGACAGAGCACAAGGCAACAGTATCTATCATGCCACAGAGCAATAATGCTCACTTAATTCAACAGCAATTTTTGCTGTGTATTAAATTCTAGACAATAAGTTGTAGCTGGGCAGAATGGCACAGAGCAGCAGAGCACACAGGATAACAGATGAGCTGACCCTGGTAACAGAGCGGTGTTGATGGCAGCTGGAAGACTGCCAAAAGAGTGAACTAGCACAGATGTGCCCAGATACTAATATTCATTAACTGATGTTCTGTGAACTTTGTACAGCTTCAACTCCAATTACAGAATGTGCATTACCTCACCAGCCAATATTCCTCATGAATTGCATCCTGTTAAGGATGAGATAATTTTAAGAAGCAGAAACTGAATTTAATGAGGATGAAACCATCTTGCACAGGCAATCTTTAAACACAGCACAACATTATTCAGAAATAATAGCAGCCACTCCTATTCAGCTCTGGTATGTAACCAAAGTCTTCAGTAGGGAATTTTTTTCATTTGTTATCATAAGAAAATGATGATGTAGTTTTTAAAAACCAAATGCATTTGAGAGTTGGATTTATGACTAGAAATTTTAACAGCAGGTCCAAACTTCCAACAAGTCATCATTTTCACTTTTGATAAAACTTGGTTACTATTACCTACTAATTTTCCATTTCTGTAAGGTAATGTTACTAATTTTAATAGCCCTTACCAAAAGAAAGATGGACTTCATGGATTCGAAAGACAGAAAAAGTATGTCAATCTAATTAGAACTCAGATTTAACACACACCATCTCCACCCTCAAGAGTCCTGCTTTTAAAGAATCATGGCAGGTAATATCCTTTAGATCCTAGTAAATACTAAGAATCAAGATAAAAAACAGAGGCTGAGAAAAGACATTAATTAACTGTCATTTGAAAGATATTTCATAAATACTTGAAACTTCAATTTGATTAAGGAGAAAATGAAAGGACGAGCCCAAACACAACACAGGAGCTCTTCACATCACTTTCCAGCAATGTGAAACAATGCCCTTGCCAGTGAGAGACACTTTTGTAATCTTACCCAGAGAAGGACAAAAATCACTTTCTGGTCAGACAGGTCAATTATTTATACTTCTGTTGGTACAAAAGTCTATGTGAAAGAAATATCTCTTATTAGTTATTATTTTATTATTAGATTCACTTGCTAACTTCTTTATTTTAAATCATATTTTTTGATTTTCCGAGTACTTCTCAACTACTTTGAGTTAAATTTGTTTACTGTTCTACCCTTGTCAATTCTTCATGCAGCCAGCATTATCTTTTATTTCCTGAGTGATTATTTACTTCCTCCAAACTTTTATCAACAAATTCACTTACAAACAATATGCTGTCCTAGTAACTAACTAAATTAAATTACTGTTCAAATATCTGTGTTATTTCCACATAACTAATGCCCACCTTGTGATTTTTAATGAAAAGCTGATAGTTCGATTTCGTTAGGGGAGACGGGTTTATGGTAATGTTGAGACGACTTCATAGAAGTTAGCAGCAACAGACCAACAACTGACTTTATTCATGCGCACATACAATTATACACCTCTTTAAGACTGTAACCTTCCACAGGTGATGGCACTCTCGCAATTCATAATTGGTTAATAAGACTGTTTACATTACAAACTCTTTCATAATTGGTTGACCACATGCAGCTGTTAAGAACTCTGCAGCAGCCATCTCGGACTTCATAAAATAGTTCTTAAAGTCACATCACCTAATTAACACAGGCAGTTCAGCACACAGCTTTCTTTTTAAGCCAAATACCAAATAGAATTCCAACAGTTTGACAAGTCTGATATGGATCACGTCTTCAAACACTTGATCATGTGGATTGGAATTTCTTGAATTATCAGCTTTCAAAATTGCCTGCTGTGCTTTTAATATAAAAATATATGATGTTCTTTTGATACATCTGACTGACAAAAAAAATTCATTCATATAAAACTTACCAGGTGTGTTACAAAAAGTATTCACAACAAGCAAAAGACTAGCAGGCTGACTTTTCAATTCAGCACCCAAGTCTTACTGTAGCTAAGCACATCATCTAAACCAGACTAATTAGGCTTAAAACTCCAGGTCAGAAAGCAGACTGAAATAATTTGTGATCAAACCATTTAGACATTAGAATATTAAATGTGTCATGATTCAATCACTTCAGCTCAAGAGAGACGCAAATTTTCATTGTAAATTCCACCTTTCACCGTACATCTTTGGCACCTCAAACTGGAATGGGATGCTGCTAGTACATGGAACACTAAGCTTTCCAAAGGCAAGTGAAAAACAGTAAGAAGACCTAGTTTCTTCAAAGGCAGAAAAAAATATTTCACTTGGGTCATTAAACGTTTCAAACAGGGACCGTGTTTGTATTTTTCATTTCCAAAACACTGACAGTGTGACAGGTGCATTGAAGACAGGTGAATACTGAGCAACCACAGCACAGGGACCCAATAGCCACCTTCCCACATGTCATTTTTTTCTAATTATTATTCTATATGTGGAGTGATAGCGAGTATCGATTTACTCTAAGAAACAATAAAAAAAAAGCCCCACAGATCAGATACAGGCAGAAATGTGTATGGCTTTGTACCATAGTAACAACTGTATTCTTCCTATTTGAGGAAAGGCTTCCACAGAACTCATACATATACAAACAACTTCATTCCAACTCATGTGAAGTGATTGTTTAAACAACTTTGAAAGACGAACTTCCTGAACTACAAGTTGACAGGAAGTTTGAGGGGTAACACATAGCAGAGAAAAAAACCACTTAAGAGACCTCCTGTCAACATGACCATCATAAAAACAAAAGTAAAAAGTAAACCTATAAACTATGGCTGTTAAAGACCATGTTTTGCCACTCCTTACATGTTTGGTTTCTCATCCTCTTTCTAGAATCTTACCTGTTTGTCAAAGTTCACTATAACTACTTCTATAGAACTCTGGCTTTACCTGTTCTTTAAAAATATTAATTGAATACATATCCTTACATAACTGATTCAGAAAGCACACAATCTATTCCATTCCCATGTCTCTCATATTGAAATTCATGAGATAAACAATGATAAGGGTTCAAGTTCACAGCACTGGCTAATTCAGCTTTTATTCAGTGCATGTTGCACCACTGCGACTAACGGAGCTGCAAGGAACTGCTTATAAAGTCTCCAGCTCAGAGTAAATGTGCCAAAGCTGGAACACAAAGTGCATATAATAAAACTGTCTTTGTGGTTATACAATCACTACTATTATTTGTATCAAAACAGGCTCATATTAGGATTTTATTGTACACATTTTGGATTTATATTGAAAGGTGGATGTTTCCAAGTCTATCAGAAACAGTCTATGGTTCTACAGTCAGAAACCTACGTATTACATAAATGTGAAGTGCAATAGGACCTTGCTGTATGTCTAAATATTTTCCTTTATAACCAATTGTAATTTATATTGTTGTAAATGACTGGTAGGCAGATTACTACAGCTGTAAAATTTATGCATCCCATCCATGGCATATAGCTAATAAAAGATCAACTTTTTCTTAGCATAGCAAATCTAGTTGTCATTTTCTAATTTTGTAGACACTGAATCCATGCCTATTTGTTTGCTTGTACTTCAGCTGTTGGGTTCATAGGGTCACATGAATAATTAGAAGATTATTTTGGATAGAACTTAGGGGCCAGGAAATTCTCAGAGTTTTCAGGATTGAATTGTTTAATAGACTTCTAGGTCAGGCTACAGAGCATGATTTCATGAAATAAAATAACTGTGTTCTATAAAGAGGCATTTTCCATTTTAGGGGTTTTTTTACATTACCCAGAAATAGAAAAGGCACCATTGCTTGCCCAAAGTAACAACAGAATATTAGTACTTTGAACTTAATTTTTAAGTGACATGTCTAATCATAATTTACTGATAAAAAGTGAGTCTTCATTCATCACAGCTCACAATGAACATTTAATGACAACTCTAAAAAAAAAAAAAAAAGATAACAATTAAGGGCTATCTTGTAAGATTTCTGAATACAATTTTTGGCTAAAATTCAGCAATTGCAATAGTCTGCCATGGTAGAATGAAGTAATTTTACTAATGCTGGTTTGTTAAATTAGGAACATCATACCTTCAACACTGTTCATCTTGCCTAGTCATTAGCTGCTAAGGAAGACTGTGCTTTAGTTTAGAAAAGCTAAAAACATGAAGACAGTGTGAACAACTAATACACAATGCAGTAAGCTAAAGAAATAACTTCCTGTTTTCCTTGTTTCCAGATGGTGTCTTCAACCACTGCCTTAAACTTAGTAGCTGTCCTGCAGAATACAGTACATTCAATTTTCACATCGTAGTCTTATTTTATGACACAGCTTTGATAATAGACATCTACTATGCACCAACAGCCATACTGACATTAGTATACTAGAATAAATCTGTATCTACCAAATTAAATACCACTGAAAGAGTTTCTGAGTATCATATGAATCTGCTAAAAACATGAAAGGATAGTAACACTATGATTAAGTTAAAAATTATGGTGTCTCCAAATGGAGTTTTGGAAGCCAATTCCAAGACTGAAACACAGGACACTGACTTATTAATTGTATTTCCAGTTCAGTTCTACTTGCCTGAAAATCAAGAAATAATCTGATGTTCAGCAATTTTCAAAGTTCCAATTCCTTCATCGCTTTTAAAAGTAAATATGCTTGCTTAAAGAGAACGAGCAAGAAAGAGAGTGACTGAGCAAGGGAGTAGGAATGAGAGTGCATTAGTTCCGTATTGAAATTACACTTTTTAATTGTTGATGAAGTAAGTTTCTGCAGGACCAGAGTACATGTTCTCCTTTCTTTTCCCACTGGAGTGGAATGTCACTAGAGGCTTGATTTTCAGAATTTAAGGCATCTGGCTTAAGACCAGAAGAACAAAAATATTTTAAATTAACTTTCCTTATTCTCTGGGGACTGTTACAGACCCAGGGACTACAGTTTAGTCATCCATGAGATTTATTTTACTTTAGCATTAGCTTCAACTAAACTTTGTATATACAAGAGCTTCCTTACAAAAATTCATAGCCACTCTGCTCACTGTAATCGTTTTTATAAATTGCAATTATATTACACTGAATAACACGCATAAGTGACCTGTGTGTGTGCTTAACCTCTCAAATGAAGGATAAAACTTAGATTCCTATTACAAGCTTCTCTTTCATACTATGGAATCAGTTTTGAGAAAACTTTGACTCATTTATCTGTAAGTACATATGCCCAATTTAGGATTCTTTAAACTTTTTCTAAAGCTTCACCTTAATGAGAAATAGCTGCTTTCACAGAGCTGAGTACAGATTTCTTTTGAATTAACTGCAGTAAGTTTTCATGTACATAAGAAAATATTCACATACTTGGGGAAAATTTGTAGTGGATGTTTCATTTAAGTACCAAGCAAAAACTGTTGTTTATTCTTGTTTTAAATAATTATCATAGAAGGATGGAAAAACGTTGCAAGTATCGTATGTTTCCATGAAACTCTAGTAGCAGCGTAACATTTTACTGAACTCTCAAATACTTTCAACTTGACAAGTACACTCTTAAGATCTTTAGAGAGCATTTTTGCCACAGTACCATCGTTCTGAGAATAAGCAGGAAGACGTTTTTGCTAAAATGGTGCTACTATAAGAACTTGAGGGGATGAAGCAAAAACAAACGGAAAAAATACTTTTATAAAAGATATATTTACTGTAGTACAGAATAAACAAGCAGATAATTTCTGGGCCCTTATTTGGTCAGAGTCATATCAAGGACAACTATTCCATTGAAGGTAAAGTTTACATACATTTTTATAACAGAGGTCTCATCAAACCCCAAATCTACATTAAATATATAAACCTGTTATAACAGTAGCATAGAAAAAGGCAATCATGTGGTGAAAAAAAGTAATTTACATCTGAGACACATACTTCTGAAATCTGCTATAAAACTGAGTCTTTATATTCCACAATTACTCTACCAATTGTACCAATATTTTCTTCTACAATGAAATCCGCCTATGAAGAGTTATCTATCAAAGACCACATGAAAACAGAACATGAAGCAATGATGGAGGTTTACCTGCTTATGAAAATTTAAGATGTAAAGCTTGGGCACTGGTTTAGTTTTACTAAAATGCCTGACACAAAAAAGACTTGCCGAGAGTCATGACCTCTCTCTAAATTAACAAAGAAGAACAAACGAGTAAAGATGGCAATAAATACAATTACATAGACTAAATCAGGATGGTTTTGACAACTGAATTATGTCCGTGATAAATGTGTGACTGCAATTCAACATTTTAGTCTACTCTTTTTTTTCTAATCTTCTGACTGGCTATCTATGTATTTACTTTATTCACAGGGCATTACTCCTCTGCACTTACCAATACACCAGTAAAAGCCCATACACACATACATGCCACTTAGCAATACAGTAATTTAATAAACAGTTGTATCTGTATATCCCACAGCTCACTTTCTTTTATCACTGTGGACACACTTTAAAACAGTAACTTTATCTGCCTATGCATTTATTCTGCTCCTTGGAAAATAAGTCCCACAGCCTAATGCTGCCAGACATTATCACAGTAGATATGACTTTTAACATTATTTTTAAGGCATCAACCTTCAGTTCCCTTTGTTTTATCACTTTGTAGCAGCACAAAGAAACAAATAGATATTTGGACCCTTTACTGAAGAGCTCAAAGCTTTTTTATAATGTTGTCAGGTTATTTGCTTTTAACATAATACAGCTACAACAGTGAACTACAAAGGTGTCAGCGACATAAAACTCCTCCTGCTATTTAAATGGAAATAAGACAAGTTGTCACAGAGATACAGAGTTTATGTTTATTAAGTGTAACCATCACAATTTATTTTTACTTATTATCAAGAGCAAAGAACATTATCCTGCTAATTTTAGAAGGAGGTACTTCTTAAGTTAGGAGTTGGTACTTCATTAACCTTCATTAACCAATCCACAGAATAAATTGCTCGCACCAAGACAAAAGCACTGTTCATAGTTTAAATTCCTGACACACAGCACTTTACAGGAAGACAAGTCCAGTCCATTTAAACATTAGACAATTTCCAAGTTTTTTAGACTACTTAAAAGTACAACATATGTTTGAGAAAAGGAAACAATTCTCTCACTATCATCACTAGTGTGTGGCGAGCTGCCTGTAATTCTGTCTTCACATGCACATGCCGGGAAAATACAACAAAATAGTATTCTTAGCATCTATGAAAACATACATACTAATCAAATGTCATCCTGACCACAATTCTACTGAACATTTTCTATTAATTAAACTGGGTAAAGAATTTGCATTCATTTATATTCTACTGAATATTAAAAAAAAAAAAATCTTTAAGATTTCAATACACTTCACTAAAAACCAGCAAGTATTTTCTATAAATCCTTGCTGTAAATGCAATATTTATTCATCAAGTCACAGTATAAATCAGGTATTCATAGGGGGGAGTTAATGCCGACTTCCTTAACTATATCTAAGTATTTCATCAAAACAACATAGTAAGAAAAAGAAAACCCTGTATTACTTTATTTATAGAGTTAGAACCCAGTAATAAGCAACCAAGTAGACTTTTATAACGTTAAGGACTAAAATTCTGCAAGTGGCTTTACAATAATTAAACACTATAAGCTGGCAAACATTCACGTGCAATATGCCTATTTTAAATAAAAAGGAAACAACAGAGACTTTTCACAATCACTAATTGTTTACATCTGCAAGGTAAGTGTGGACTGAAAAAGAAACATTACAGAAAGAATTATCTTGCTTAACAAATCAAGAATAAATTTTTCTCCAGCACTACATTCTCCTTTCTTACAAAGGAAAGCTTTCCTGTTATTTCCACAGTAAGAAGAACTATCTTATATTTTAGATTACATGAGCCATACCTTTTCCCTTGTGTTTCACCATATCCATATCATATCAACTGGCAGGAAAAATGACAGAATTGTATAGAAATTGAAACAAGCAGACAAGTAGAAACTGCAAGTTAGCTTCCAGCAATACAAGATGACAGTCTGTTCTCGTCTACAGAGATTGCCTCAGAGCCTGCAGAGAAAAGAAGTGTCTTGCCAAATCTTAAGCCCATTGCTGCATTTCACATGCTGTTGCCTCACCTCTGCAGCTCCTACAAGTACACTGTCCCAACAGTCAATGGGAATCTGTTCCTTGTAAAAACTCCATAAGCATTTCGGTCTAATCACAGACATACAGATAATAAAATCTGAAACATTTAATATTTAATTTTGCTGACCTACTGGAGTTTGTGTTTACATTACTACAAATGAAAAGAAGCAATGCTAAATT
Source organism: Hafferia zeledoni (assembly GCA_035583235.1). Lineage (NCBI taxonomy): Eukaryota > Metazoa > Chordata > Aves > Passeriformes > Thamnophilidae > Hafferia > Hafferia zeledoni. The sequence continues at coordinate 19,663,815 of JAWWEV010000169.1, forward strand.
TATCTGAAAGCACCATTTTAGGCTCTTGGTATTGTATGACTTCAGAGAAAAAAACTATTTTACAATGCCAGCAATTAAGCAAATCCTAAAATGTATTTATAAATACAGAAAATAATGTCACTGGCATAATGTAAACTCACTGTAAGTAAAAGCACAATAATTCTTCCCACATTAGACTTCTCATCTCTAAGCTACTAATACAATTACATTACTGCAGAAAACATACAGATTAATAGGAAAAAAACTTTGAGACAAATTATATAAACACAAGAGGATTATTTCTAATTACAGTTCTCTTGAATCAGATCCCAAGCACACTGCTCAGCCTGCCACGCTGCTCTGCTGCAATGCCCTTTCATACAGACCCACCATGTTTCTTCACAAGGGGGCACAACTTAGAAAGGAAAGTTCCTGCTTCCCAAGTCATTTCTGCAAACCTAGACATTCCAAGGGGGACTCTATGCTACTTTGAGAGGGTCACAGAGGAACACAAAGAAAATGAAAGATAACTTTTCCTAGTGCTGTTTTACAAATCTATTTTCTTAGTGATGAAAGTTTATATGAAGGAGCCACCATGGAAGTACTGCAGTGCACTGGGAATGGTGAAGCTTCAGAGTCATACGCTCCTCAGAAAGGGTCCTTAAAGTGGGTCACACTTAAATAAATGTGAATAAATCCATATCTGGTAACCTGGGTAACTTTATCTCAGAAAATGACCTTGTTACTATTTAGTTTAACCTCAAATAATGCTCTTCAATAACTTCATTTGTGGACAAACACTGATTGAAAAGTGACAATAGGTGAGGATAACAAGTCATGCAAGGGGGAAAAAAAAAAAAAGGAATGTGTGATAAAGGTGACAATCACAAAGGTAGAAGTAAGAAAGCCACTGACTAGAAGAAACTGTAAGGTAAATGTGACAGTTGTATATCTTCTGAAAACATTTTAAATAACATGACACACCACTTACTGACTTCAGGTTCCCTTCCCTTACAGTTATGGAAACACTAACACAGACAGAAAACTCTGCAAAGATATGCTACAGTTGCATGCTGGAGTGCTGGGGAACGTATGCAACATGCAAAACATCCACCTATCAGTAAAACCTGAGCTTCCTTCAGTGCTCTCCTACAATAATTTACAGACAGCAACAAGTACAGAAAAAGGGCAGAGTATTGTTCTTGTTCACAGAAAGCAAATACAATGATTTCTGAAAAAGAACTTTAACAAGTGTTTTAATATTATTGTACTTATCAGGACTATCAATATTAAATATAACATGTCATCTGAGATCTATAAAGACATTTTAGAAAACTTCACAACACTGTGTCATTAAACACCCCACAGAGGAGTACATTAGAGCCGTTTTATGTTCTGTAGGCTCGGGCATGACAGTAGTCTCCTCACTGTTCCAAAAGTGAAGCAAGGCCAACTTCACATGTGTGCTTTTGTTAAATAAGACCTCCTGGTGTAAACTGCATCTATTTTTCTCTAGAATCTTTCTTTTCAGTAAAAGTAATGAAATATCATACAACTACATGTGAAGAACTTTTCTTCAGAAAAAATAATTTGTGTAGCTCTAATCTCTGATTTTCTGATATTGCCTTGATATTATAACACCTGTTTTAGTACTCAAATTGGCTAATAGCAATTTGTTGTTTATTTTCTTGAGTGCTAGAAGCCAGAAGAATACCTTAGCAGTTATACTCAGGGAAAATGCACTTTTGATTGACAAAGCATGACTTCAGGATATTCTAAAATTTGGCTCATTTTTCCTGTACAGATTTGTGTCTAGAAAACACCCTCTTGGAATTACCAAGCATGGAAAGAACACAGTAAATACCTCTTCCACATACACCAATTTCATCACATCATTTGGAAACAGAGATAAATCAATTACATTTGAGCAAAAAGGGCAACAGTAAAAGTGTGCTGGAAGGAGAGTCCATATGAGTAATCTGTGAGCGGAAGAGCTGTAGAGCCTCTTCTTGCCTATTTTATGCCCAATAATGAGTGTTTTAACACATAATGACAACGTAGTAGGTACATATCCTCTGCTTTCTCTTTTCTTACTACCGATTACCTCTTGTCCAAATGCATCTGTCAAAATCCAGAATCTTTGATAGAGATATAGCATATAAATATTTAACGATACCTCTCCTACAGAAAATATGTTGGATACAACTCCTCACCACACTAAGGTTTGCAGCACAGATTAACTCCTCAAAGAAAGCCCCTACCATTATATATGTTTTGAGACTACAAGTTACAAAATCCAGCTATTGCTCCTGAGCTGGGCTGCCAAATGTTTTACTGGAAACAGAGAGGAACATCAACAGATGTTCTACCTGCTACTACTTAGGAAATGGACATCTCAGATGACAAAGCTGTTCCTTCATGCCAGCAAAACCACTTTCTTCACAACAGGGAGCCCCACTTTGACTGGGAGATTATTAATGAAAAGATTTCCATCTTTACTATAATCATTCCAGTCCCAGTGGCAATTTCTATTCCCACTGTAAAGAAAGGGAACAGCTATTTTTCTGAATTAAGAAAAAACTATATAATGAATAAACATAATAAAGCTCAGACAAGTACTTTTAATTGCTTTTCGTAACTACAAGGAAATTTATTCCAAGACAAACTGGAAGTTTGCTGGCAAGCATCTATGGGCATTTAGTTCATAACGTATTGACATTCTCAAGTCTATGGACATTTTAAAGGACACATTAATGGTTCTTTAGTAAAATGGTTTTGAAAGAAGCAACTGATAAGATACAAGTGAAAACAAAAAGTGTTAAAAACATGAAATGGCTTTAGCTAAGTAGCTCTAAGGTTTGTATGCTGCTTAAGTTCACATTCTTTCATAGCTACTACTCTACAAATGCTGCAAAAGTATTGAGAATATAGAACAAAGCACCTGAATAAAAGATATAATTCGAACCAAAAAGTCCTAACTCATGGCATCAATAATAAAGTCTTCACTCTAAGTGCGTATGACCACATCATTATCCAAATAGTGTGAACCCTGATACCATCTAGCACAGAAACTGCTTTACTCTTTTAAGCTTCTTTCATGTGCAGCATGATCCACTATGCAAAGAAATACTTCAAGACAGCCAATCTGTTCTTGGCAGTCCCAACAAAACAACAATCTAACAGATTTATTCAAATACAATTTAAGTGCACTTCTGGCAGATAAACAATGAAATTCTCTTTCCACTTTGGGGACTTAGGGTTTGTGCAGAAGAACAAAACACTATCAAAATTCCATGTATAGTTTGGTAATGCGCTCTATCAGTTGAATTTAAGATCATCATGCCTCTATGGTCCTGAACATACTCTTTTCTACACAAACAGGCTTGCCAAACTAACTAAATTGACAGCACCCTAAAAGTGCCTCTCTACACAAGGGAAAAAAAAAAAAAAAAAAAGAGGAAGCAGCTGACAAATCTCTGTTCATTTAGGTTGCCAGGCCTGAGTTGTTTCTAACATCTCATCAGGAACTCCAGTATCACAAGCAGAACATGAGGTAAGTATTGACATGCCAGTCAGCACTCAGGCACCCCCAAGACATCCTCACTCTCTTTGTCTTAGCACAGGGTCACCAAGAAAACCAAGTGCTTTTCCTGTCAAATACACGTTTCACAGATAACCTATGGACCAAACAGCCCAAGAAGATCTGCAAGAGATTCCATTCATCTGTGGAATCCAGCAGATGAACAACACCGTTCCCTCCAACCCACATCAACAGCTCCTTTGTTGTTTGTTGTTCTTCCAGTCCAAGGAAGAAAAGCTATGTATTCCCAAGAATGTGAAGGAATTTTAGGTAAACAAACCACTGCAAAATGCCTGAGGGATGAGAGTTTCGAGTGTACTGTGCCAGCACAAGGGATAAATAGTGCAACCTGCTTTTGGAGAAGGTGACACTGTCCCCAGCTGCAGGATTTTCTTGACAAAAAGGTGAAGGTGCACTATTACTCAGCTTTGTTTTGCTTCCAAAGAGAACAAACCATCTCTGCTCAAGACTGACTAAATGACCTCTTAATTGAGAGTCTGTCAATTCTAAAATAGCTTTAATTTCACAGTGACCTTCTTTGACACTGCAAGGAGCAGAAACTTTGTGCTAGGGCACAGAAGCAAACTTCGTATTTCCTACAAAGCCTTAAATATGTATTTGATTCGCTTTCTACTTCTCTGTCTGAAGGGAACTGGAGAACGCACATATCCGCAAGGAATCGTAATACAGTGTACAGCCTGGGAAAAAAAAAAGGAAGGCAACATCCAACAAATCCCCTTTGGTCTGCTTGCCAAGCCTGTCCCAAAGCAGAAAAACCCAGATGCAGAACTCTGGTGTTACAAGCTCTCCCACATATCTTTCATGAAATCTGTCTGTGTAGGTTTGTGTCAAAGGGCTCCAGTTTCTTAGACATTTTGGAACCCGTGTCTGTACCAAGACATGCATTTGCAATACATTAAGTACCAGAGCACTTCCACTGAGAAAGTGTGAGCTGCATTTTGAGCTCCAGTAAGTTATGCTTTTCATCACAAATATTGTGTATGATTGGATCCAAACTACCCCTAGAAAGCTTCTCCTCGGTGAAAGGAAAAAAACACTCCCATGAAAAATTATTTCCTCCAAGAACATAAATGGGAGCTCTCCAGCTCGTAAAATTACACCAGTGAAAAGGAAAGAAGTCAAAATTCAGGAGGCCATTTTAGCAGAATTCAGAAAAACAGCCTACCTTCCACTTTTTATAGCTGACAAAGACCAACTGAAAAGTCTGCATTGTCCATCAGTAAAGACCTTAATCTTTTCTTTCCTGTATGTTTCCTAATTTCTAAAGCCTATTGAAAAGTTTTACAAGAACTAGATGGGTGAATTTTTTCTCTAGCTTTCCAAAGTGCCCAGGTGGAGAACAAACTTAACCCCAAAATCAGTACATAACACTAGTACAGTTTTACAAATGCAGCAGACATGGAGAAAATAAGCACGTAAATAACATTTCCAAAATGAAAACTATTCAGAGGAAGAGTCTGAAGGAAAATCTGTAATTTCTAACTTCAGTGTCTTGCTCTTTGCTGAGCAACTCTCCTTCAACTGCCACAATTACAAGGCTGGACTAAACTCTGTCTACTGCCTGACCCTTCCCAGGGATTACACACCTCTGTCAATGAGTGTGGTAAATATAAACTGGTGGATGAAACACTCTGAGACTGAGTTTTGTGCACAAACTCAGATTTTTCAGAAGAGATACAAACACAGACAATCCTGCTACCCTAATTATACATAAAATTAACAGAGTTAGCATTGCCCAAACTTTATACAAATAATATAACTGGGAAACCTTTATTCCCTTTTTTCTTATGAATGCTTCCAAGACATATAAAAGAAATCATAGTGCCAACTTCCTTCATAAGAGGTCTGAGAATAAATCTAATACTAAGAAATTAGAAATAAGAATTATTTTCTAAAATAGTGTCTACAAAGCTCAGCTGTTCATAAGTTTTTGTCACCTTATTTTTTTTCTATCAGATAGATCAGTATTTGTAGTTTCAGGATTTTCATTCTAAATATCTATGAAAAAGTTACCCAGAAGAAACTGCCTACTTAACAGCTATGGATATTAACAAATAACAGAATTTTCCTTCACTCAGGCAATGCAACAAAATCCAATATGACTGTAAGAAGACATCTAGAAGAAAGTTTTGGTTTGACAGTGGTAAAAGTCACGTAAGAAGAGAACATTTTTAACCTATCCAGGAGTACCCTTCAAAGGTGCATATAAGGAACCAGTGTCAAAGTCATCCTATTGCTAAATATAAATACTTTCTATTGAGATAATTTGTATTCTTATGAGCTAAAAGGTTTTTAGAATGCTGCTATTATTTTGAACTTCAAAATTGGAGACACTCAGATGATTCCTTTTGGCTGGATCAGAAAATACAGCTACAAGCTGTGTTTAACAGTTATGATTTTCATCTGATTCCACCTACTGGTAGGAAAATTGTTTTCTATAGCCATGACAATGGTGTAAAAAGCAAAAAAGCTTTGCCCACAATCATATTCAACTAGAAAATAAAATGGGCAATCAGGTTTTTCCATCAAGGAATCTGATTTAAAAATGTGTTAGTGAATAATTTAAGGAGAGATATCCCCATTTTCTTATAAGTTCACAGGCTGCCTTGAGGCTTGACTAACCTTAAAGCCTAAACTTGCTTGAAATGCATAGCAGTGAAGGTTGGAAAAAAAGGGACTTTCATTTTGTATTGTTCTTTCTACAATCTATCTTATTTAGTGTTTGAACTGTTCTTTACATGAAAAAATGTCTCTTTTCATCATTTGGCCAAGAGCAACACAGATTTTTGAATGTTTTTCATATATGTGAACAAAGAGAACATTTTAATCAACAATACAAAGCAAATTGAATAAATCTTTTATATTCAGATAATTTGCTCAGAATGAAACTTCTTCTTGTTTATATTCATATAAACATAACTGTCATGACATAAGACTCTCCAAGAGAAAACACCATCTCTGTTCAAGCCATATAAGCACAAAAAGCAAGGGAGGTTGGCTCCATGATGGGCAAACTCACCTCAGGAAAAGATTATTTTGTCTGGGTTGTAGAAGAAAGTCAGCAAAACACCAAGCCCCAACTTTAAAGCATTTTTTGAGGATTTCCAAGCTGGTAAGAGGGTGGATCTTAGAAAACTAAGATATGACATACACATCATGGACCCTATTCTGCTAAATAAAATGTGGGAACTAGGCCAATTGACCTACATGATATCACAAAGCCTGTGAAAAGACCTAACTCTTCTGCTTGGTCCCACAGGGTACAAAAAGACCTGCCTCTTTAACTGCCCTCTCAAGGGGGAGAGGCAAACAAGAAAATTTCTGCCCAGTTCTACAATTAAAGTGGAGGAGAACTTCACCACAAATTGCCTGAAGGAATCCTTGAATACCTTTTAAATACCATGAAAACACTCCCCCCAATAAACATTAGGAAAACATATCTGCCCACATGTGTTTTGTTTTTGTTTTTTTAATCTCTTAATTTAATTGCCTGTTTTGGGTCAGAATTCACTTGTATTTCTCCTTTGGCTGACCATGATTCAATCAGATTGGGAAAAATATTTTTAATGTAATATGATAGGAGTCATTCAGCATTTCATGGGAAGAAAATAGCAGCATGTGGACAAAGCTTAAAAAATTTATGAGAAAGGATCTTTTCAAAGCAACTTTAGACATCAGTGTTTGTTGAACCTTTTGAAGTGCTGTGAGCTTTCTGAAGGCATATAATCATATCAAACATTTTGGACACAGTGAGATTCATAGCACAAACCAGACAATTTACTCCCCATGTAGTATAAATATGTTTCTGCAAGAATGCAGGACCATGTGAAGAAGTATAAACCTGTGGATATTTCAGCAATGTTCCACTGAACATGTATTTCCTGGCCAGTTAAACAGTTAAACGTTTGCAAATGCTCTTCCTTCATGAAATACTCGGTACAAGAAAGCGCCAAGAGTTTAGTTCAGAAAAAGCTCTGTTATACCACAGTGCAAAACCACTTCAACTCTCATTTTTGCAAATAACATGAACACTTGTTCTTCTGTATTTTTAAACATTATCTATCTTTGATTGTTGAGAAATGAATTAGTTACAATAATAACAGAGTCATGAAGCATGCAGTCACATATAAGAAGTCTGTTAAGTCTACTGCAAGTAAATTTACTGTCAAGAGGAATCTTTTAAAACACTTCTAAAGGAGTCAGCTGCTTCCAGTAATAAAACAACCATGAATGCTTCCATGTGCAATTAAATCTCCCTTGTTTCTGCACCATGACTGAACTAGTAGACTTTCAGAACTGAAAATGTCCTGTAGCACAGTGCAGAGACCTGAACTGGCTCTGTGAAATCAGGAGCATGTGGAAGCAATAGCATTATCTGGTTTTTTCCACTGTGTTGTATTTCGGCTCTTTCCTTGCCTTTTCTTTAGCTAATGGAACAGTGACATAATGTCATGATGACAATTCCATTTCACACATGAACCAATTACAATGTATTCTAATAATTTGTTCCTTTACAGATTTGCTTTTATTTGATCCAATCTGCAGTAAATCACAATATCAAAGACATTATGAAGTACTTCTTCAATTATTTTCTAATATGCTAAGAATAAGTTTAGAAAAAATTATTTTATATATTTGGGTTGATCAGTCTAAAGACAAAATGAGGGAGCTGTACTACCAGTCTTCCAGTAGATAACAGGATATTAGATTCCTTCATGTCCATAAGAGAGCAAAGAATAAAAACTATTCACCACTCTCTATCAGAATCTACTCCACTTGTTCTATGTCTACTCTTGCAAATTGTACTGAAATGTATACCATGAAGTCAGGCACCAATGCAGCATTGTGTGAAAAGGAAAACTGAATACTGGCCACACACTTTACTGTATCTGCCAAATCTAGACAGTCAGATATCCCAGTCACATCTCCACTCACATCTACTAGCAGTCTAACAATTTTAAAAGCACAGATTTCTGTACGCAATGGTATCCAATGAAACTGTACTGCAAAGGGCTGGCAAAACGCAATTCTGCCCTGCAGGCACAGGCAGCCCAGCTGGTCACAACAGGAGCCCAGGGGCTCCCACAGGCTGCTCCAGCCTCACCGGCCATGCCAATGCAGACCTGGAGTGACAGCCAACCCGCCTGCAAAGATCACACCAAACACATCAGAATTTGCAATGATGCAGAGGCTTAAGAAAGCTTTAGCAGATAATATCTCTGACTAATTGATACAGAATTTTAGATCTATAAAATTTGAAGTGAGGGAAAGTGGTTACTTTTCCATTTGGATTTTGGGTTTTTTCTTCCAAGCATCCAGTTAAACACCACAGCCAAGTTTAGAATTCCATTTTGTCTTGAATTCAGTTTTCAGATTTTTTTTCCTTTTACTTCTAACTAAAGAAATATCCACCAATGCAAATTAAAAGTGATAATGCAGCAGAGAATAGAAATGAATGTAAAGGAATAATAGAAGCCTCTTGTTAAATATATCAAGATTACCAACAAAACTGTATGAATAATTTTATCCACCAGATGGCATGTGCCTCACATTTTACTTCAAATATAGTCAAACTTCAGCATTTGTTTTTGTTCTAATGTATAAATTTCAATAAAATTTTAGAATGTATACAGTTTCAACAAATGAAAACAGCCGTGCTGTAACCACAGTGTGGAAAAATGAGTTTAATTCCACACTGTCAATACACATAGCCATCTATGAGCTGTTTTGGAACAGCCTTTGCTAGGAGACGCCAGTATAGCTCTACCTGGAAAGTTATACCTGTAAAACTATCCTTGCAGAGATCTGGGGCAGCATAAATATTGTATAAGGATTCTTCTCTAATGAAGTTTTATTGTCAAAAGAACTCCAGCAAGACAATTTTATCATTATGGGTATTGTATCTCAGATACTCATGATCTGAATATATGTATGTGCACATATGTATGTATGAAACCAGGTCTAAGTGGAAATGAGTGATGACAGTTCTGCAGAAGCCTTGCGCACTTTCAGAGAGTGTTCCAGAGGAACTTTAGCCCAGACTTTCAAGTTGGACTCCTAAAATCAAACCTGTAAATCTCTAAGACTTCTAAATGTTGCTGGTCTGATTATGAGAAATAAAAGGTATTCAGTATCTTGAAAATCGTGATAGTCTTATCCAGCAGATTGATTATGAAATTTTGGTGTCTAATTTAAATGCCTGTATTTACAAATTTTGACTGCAAGTTTTTTTTGATTTGTACTAAAACATGAATTCTACCTTCAGAAAGGTACAATGAGAATTACAGTATAAACGAAGCTTTCTCAGATCATCACCCTCCTGTTTTGGGGGGACCAACTCTGACAATGAATTCAAATCTCTATGCTTTCTTCAACGTCAATCAGCTCAACTGTATCTGTCCATGGTATTTGACTAAGTTCAAGGCAGCATCCTGGACCACATGACAACAGCTGGTTGGACAGTAGTAACTTGGAACAAATAGCAAATAGGCCAGCCTTAGAACCAGAGATGTACAAAGTCTCATGGTCCTAGAGCCATTTGATCCAAGCAAATCCTATGATCAAAATTGACTCAGCAGGACATACAAAATATGACTTCTTATATACCTTTCACTCTTACCTAAATCTTGTGTTAATAAATGCAGAGGATCAAGAGCTGGACCACATGTGCTAACAGACATACTAATAAGGAGATCTACCTACAGAAGACCAGATGAAAATCAGGTAAAGTATTACAATAAGCAGAAGTTTTGCTCTAAAGAAAAACTGGTATCAGTGACTTGCTTACAGTGCATGCTTGATTATAAGTTGAAAATTTGAAAAGTACAAAAATTTAAACTGCAGAATGTTCAGCGGCAACAGCACTATTATCTTTCAAAAAACAGCGTGGTTTCAAATTTCCAGTTAATATCTTGTCAGTGCTTAATCAATTTTATGAACCTTTCTTCTTGAAAAATAAAATTACAATGAGGCAAGTAATAATAGGGTTTTCCATGTTACGTAATAATGATGCATCTATTCTAGACAAACATACCCCAAACTTTTTATTATCCCATAATGGTGGTCTTAACAAGTCATGAAGAAGTTTTTTCCCAGTCTTAAGGGGTCTTGAAGACTTTAATATCTTAACATTTGGCCTAAAAACATGGCAAGGATTTTTTAAAAATAAATATCTGGAAACCTTGACCTTGCTTTACTATCCTGCAGGCATGCTGTGCCATCCAGTCCCTGCTCACCCAGCAGCTGCAGGCACTCCAGGTCCCTGTTACAGCAGTGGGATTCCCTCCCACGCAGCTGGAGGTGACACAGGCACAAACAGCAGCTCTATGATGTGACTCGCGACAAACCTAAGAGATGAGGTATGTTAATAGGAGGAACAGCATCTTCCTTCCCTTTAAATCTGAACATTAAATGGTGGATGTGGAGGGTGTGCATGGAAGGCCCTGCAATAACTCTGCCCAGGTCAGCAAGGTTTCAGTAAACCACAGTGTTAGTGGTGCTGGACCCGGGGCTTCAATGCCCTCAGGCCACTCACAGCCACCAAACAAGTCAATGCCTGACCAAAAGACCATAGTGAAGGCAGCAGCAGTTAAAAATCTGAAATGGGAAGGTATCTACACTGCAGATCATAGGGCAGAGTCAAGGGAGGCAATGAAAAAGGGCAATATGGACATGGCTGGGACAGAGGCATAAATTAGACTGCAGAATGATGATGGGACTTTTCATTTCAATGTCTTTAAAAAAAAACAAAACTATTAATGTCAACTTTTCTTCTGTTCTCCCAAAATGAAAACAACTTATGGTCTAGGTTGCCATCAGCAGAACACAAAGCAAATAATCTCATCTCAGTCAAAAACTACATCTGATGCAATCAAGTGGTGGATTCAGTCATGGGGTTCCAAGCTGTGGAGCGCATACTACTAATGATACACAAATGTCACCTAAGCAACCAAACCCTCTTCTCGCATGTGCATGTTAAATACTGCTGCTACCATGATAATGGCAATAGATGAGCAAAATAAATTTGGGAGCTCTGCTCCTCCTCCCTGGGAGAAAGGTTAAAGTCTTTACATCTCTGGAAAGCACAGAGACTCAAGGTATCAGGAGCAACACTGAATTTTCTGATAGGCCTTATCTAAGAAACTTTGCTATTTTAAGCCTCCCAAAACTAAGTTTCATTCTAATTCATTATTCAATTTCATTTGCTGATCAGGTAAGAATTTAAAACTGATTTTTATCCAACTTGAGACTCAATAACTCTTCTTGTAGGTCTGAATTTTTTAAACTAACCACCATTTTTTAAAAAGCATGTTATTTTCATCAGATACTTGCCATAGTAGAAAATATTGTCAAGGAAAAAAACCAACTATAAAATATCATCCAATAAAATCCCCAAGAAACCTGTAAAATTGCCCAGCTAACTGAGCCTTGCCACACACGCTTGGCCTTGTCACTCCAAACCTTGCCAGAGTGTCTCACTTCATGATTTAGATGACTAATAATCTCTCTCCAAATTCGATTAATCTTTATATTTTTACTTGAAAGTGCAACATTTGTATACAACCATGATGACAGCGCAACACTAGTTTACTTATGTCTTAGTTGCACAGAAAACCAGTAAAACTGTTAGTTCTGGTTAGGTTTGGAAATAAGATCTTGTTGGGTTTTGCTCTCTACATATTTCAAGTCCCAAAACTCAAAGGACTCTTTGTCAACTATCTCTTTTATTTTCCTTCCAAGTTTTTCATAGAACACTGCCTCCTTTTCATTAGTTCTTTCAGTTAACTACCGTTCATATCTCATTAGCAAATTCTGCCCACTTACTGTTAAATCAATTTCCACGTCTTTTACTTAATGAAAAAGGGTTTTTCAGTTTTTGTTCTCTCGGATCCACTGAGTCACAACCACATGGGTATGTCCTGTTGAATCTGCTTTCATCTTGGCTGCTGTTTTCCTTGTGGTTTTTTGCAGACTAGAGAAATTTAAATTCAGCAATGATCAGAGGAATATGGTCATTAACGCCTAATATAAATACTAATTAGCAAATACTTCTTTTTTTATCCTGATGAGTGCAGCAGAAAAAAGAAACTCACAAATGTTCTACCCTCTATGATAGTTGGATGAAACATACATTTAACTGCGGCCAAAAATACCAGCTCTTTTAGAAAGCCAACTGCAGTCTGAAAGTAATAGTACAACCATTTGCATATCAATCACCCAATGTAAAGTTCGAAGGCTGTTTACTAACCTTCACAGGAAAAAAATCCACAAAAAGAACATGGAAACAAAGAGGGGAAAAAAAAAAAAGGTTAAAACCGAAGTATAATAGCTACAAATGGTACAGATGCCACATGAGAATTTGTATGAGCTCAACAAAAAAGGACTTAAAGCCATAGAAGCAGGAACAGCCATTAAGACCACACAATTGCATGAAGAAGGAATTTCAGCCTTAACTATCAGACTCAGCTGAAGAGCAGATTGTGAATACTACGGAAAAATACTACCTAGTAGTAGAGAACTAAAGGGAAATATATTGGGAATTCTGTTCTCTATATAAAAGATTGAAGGATAAAGGAAACTCCATAAAGACCACCAGCCCAGAGAATGGTAAGCAAGCTGAGGGTAAGTTCAGGGACAGCACTAGAGGACAAGAACAAACAGCTACTTGATAGGTTTGAAGTAAAAAGAGCAAAACTAGTTAGGAGTAGTTATAAATGTTTTCAGGGGAGGGAAGAGAATGTTTCCCCCTTCCCGTCACTGAATTTAATGAGAATCCCCATGGAGACTTCCAAGGTCAGGAAGCCTAGAAAGTGAGAGCACATCTTGGAATCATCCACAAAAAGGGACCTGTGGGGCAGAAGCCTGGAAAAGCCACAGGGAAATCAAGAGAGTGTCAAGAGGCAGGGGTGAGTCTTTTCAGGTAGCAACAGCTGGATCATATCCTGAGGTAAATGCTAATTAAGGCTGGCATGTGTAGAAGATAGAAGAAGCCTTAAATGGTATGTGATAAGGCCTATAAATGGGAAAAATGAAAAAATAGTTTATTGATACAGCACCTGTCCAGGGGAGTAAATGCATGCTCTGAGATTTTGGAGCTGTGAGCTTCAATACAGACAAAGCCCCAGCTCTTCTCTGCTACTCAACAGAAACTCAGTGACCCAACAGGTAAGGAATATTTAAAGTCCTCAATCCAGGGGGAATCACTGGCTATGGGAGTTGACATGCTATCAACTGCCTTTGTGTGCTTTTCTATCAGGCCAGAGGGTGCACACTAAATAAAATCTGAGCACTCAGGTTACAGAGAGGACTAAAACAGAGCAAGGGACAGGTGAGGATGGATGCCACAGAACAGCCTGCTACACTAGAACAAAAAAAAAAAAAAAAAAAGGGCTAACAAGTGATTCTTCCACAATCCTACACAGTGACACCCTCAAATCTGAAAATGAGGGCGCTACTTTCGTTACTATCTATATAAACACCCTCTGGGTGAGCACCTAACTCATTTAAAGGTTCTGAAGCAACATATCTGAAGCCAGGACAAAACACAGCTGCTGTCTGTGTGGATGTGGAGTAAGTTCACCAGGAAACAGAGTGTACTGCAAAAGCCAGTTCTAATAGATAGGTAATATACCAACTCTCCCCTGTCTTGCCTCATATGCCTGCCCTGTTTATTCTGAAAAAATACATATTCAAACTGAGTCCTACCATTCCAAAATAATTTGTATGATTATAGAAATGAACATATTCTCTATCCAAAGCAACCCAAAAACTGGGGGGCAGACAGAACAAGACAAAGGTCAGGTCTTTATGTAGATCCTCTATCAGATAAATCAAAACATGCTCGTATTAACACAAAAACTTGGAACTGGATGGAAAATTCCGTCACACACACCCAAATTCCCCACACAAAGCTTCACCCTGGTGTTTCCGATCCTGGATTAATTTTTCTATATCAAGTGAATTCCCTGTGTAGCAAAAGCTTTGTAACATATGAAACACCTAATTACAGCAAACAATAGTTCATCTTTTGAGTTTCAGCATAATTTTACTTGTAATAGTGTCTAACACTTGTTTTACCCTTTCGTTATTTCATACAGGTAATTTTACTTCTGAAACAAATCATCGATGCCTTTATCTCCTCAGCAGCTGAACCACTAGGAGGAAAAACAGGAAACAGCTGGTCAAAACTGAAGTGTGATGAGAAATGTATTCAAAACTAAAAAAAATATGACTCAAAACTGATCATCATTTATAAAGGCTGAATTTGCAGTTTTTACAAACTAATGGCAAAGAAACACTGGGAAAGCTAAATTACATACACAATGATTCACAAATGCCTGCTAAAGATGAAAGAACTTTGTTGCTCAAAAGAAGCATTCAAATTATTTAAAAAGTCCATCCACAATTTGTTGGTTAAAGGAAAACAAAGAAAAGAACAAAAAAACCTTTATTTCTGGACTACCAGAGAATAAGAAAATTAACACACTGCTTTTTTAATTACGATCCAGTCTATACTTCATGCTTGTGGATAAGCCATACCTGTTTTTTCTACAGCCTCTACCCTGTTGAGCGACTTGGTGTGAACAGACCAAAGCCTCCTTTATGTTGATGGCAAATCACTACATCTCAATGAAATGTTCATGTAGCAAAAGGTTTTGCACTCTTGTAGTTCTCCCTGGCTGTATTTTAAGTAAGGCAAGTTTGAAAAGGACAGACAGATAAGGCAGATTACAAGGAATTTCCTAAAAGGGAAATATTCTGAATGCTCACAAAGTAACATTTTTTCCCTTTAAAATACACACATTTACATACAGAAGCCACCTCGTGCAATCCCAAGACTAAACAGCAGACAGGAAACCCAGTGCTACGGTTCCTGTGGCAACTGTAATGTGCTTATATAAAGTAAAAAATCTTACTTATGCACAGGGTCAGAACTATAATGGCCTCAAGCATGCTGCAGGATGCTCTAAGTCTGCAAAGTTACTCAAGACTAATTTAAAACAGAGAAGATTGAGGATAGTTTTCCCTCAGGAGTCTTTTTCTTGATCTGATTCACAATCACATTTAGAAGACTGTCCATGGCTCACACACATTCTTACGTTTTTGCTGAAAGAGGAACTATTCAGAATTATCATTCAAACCTTGTATTCAGCCTAAAAGTATTTCAGTGATGATTGGCTACATACATTTTTCTTAAAAACTTGGTTTTGCTTTGCTCTTATGCACATAACTCTAAAATTCCCTAATATTAACACTTAGAATTGTTGCATAAGTTTGATGTTTTGGGGTTTTTCCCCCTACTGGAAACTTGGCTATGTCCCTTCTGCAGACTACAATGCAGCTACTAAGCTCGCTGAGATAAAAGAAAATCTGGCCACAGCATATGGAGAGTGTTTGGGAGAAGTTTATCTTCTCCAAACTCTGAGTGAGCTCACCAACAACTGACTGCCTCGAAGTCTAGAGAACAGATGAGGTCATCCCTTGTTTGTAAAACAGCTCGGACACAGAGTCCAGCCTAGAAGCAGAGCTTCCAAGCAGTGGGGTAACAGAACAGTAAATAACAGCATATGCAACTGAAAGGTACTGAGGCAAGTTTTACTTATCAAGTTAATGATCCCACTTGAGCTATATTACAATGCATTATACATATTTATACAGACAATATTTTTAGTTTAAAACTATAGTTTTAAAACTGCTTAATATAAGTTTGGCATGTATCTGTCTTTTAAAATGTTTGACATAAAATTATGGTTCCCGTGAAGCCAAGAGCTCCATTCTGCATATGCCTCTTTTTCTCCCTCCAAATAACATTATCCCAATAGGAGATTTTGAACAGCTTACAGTATGACCAGGATTTCGCCCATTCTCTAATACTTGAAGGGAATTCCTGAACACTAAGAACTAAGACTGATGTAACATGAAACTAGAGCAGCTAATAATACATCCTTTGTTTTGCCCACAATTTACTTATGAAGGTCTGTATCTGTTGTGATTGCTTGAAAACAATTTTTACAGTGTCAGGAGAATAGCATAAAAATAACCAGTACAAAAGAATCACTTTTAATCACCTCAAAAGAAGCTCACATTATTTTACTCTAGATTCAAAGTCCAAATAGTAGCAACACTCAACAGGCATTACAGTTACTGGAAACCTAAGGGAAAAAAAGCCCAACCTATTTTCACAAGAGTTAATAAGACTATTCAGTCCTGCAACAAGTGCATGTGCTGATTTCAAGATAAACTTTTTCATTACTGTTGCTTGTTTCCATGCTATGACAGCAAACTTCTCTGTACATCTCCATCTTTGAGTATTTGCTATACTAAGGAAATCTTACGTGTTTATGTATTGTGTTATAATTCCAGAGATGAAAAGACTCATTTGAACTTGATACAAGTGGGAAGACAGGAATTGTATGTGTAACTAAGAATGCCCACCAGTGAAAGCAACATATTTTTCCCTCTCATACTCATGTAAGGGATTGATGGGTGCATCTCAAAAGTGAGTCTTCAATCTCAGATCAAAAATTATTTTCTCTGGTTACAGTTGAAAATATTAGACAAATTGTTACTTTAACACTATTTGCAGGACAGTATCAGTACTGGCTGATACATGTGTTTTGCAGGTAAATAATAGCTTCTAACTATATCATTTTCTAGTAAAATTATTAGAAGAATAACAATTTTAAAAAATAAAAGAAGAAAAAGAAAATAGTTCCAAATGCCAGAGCTAAATGTTTATGTTCCCAGCACTGCCCCACTTCCAACATTCCTGCTGAAAGCTGTATGCTGTCCCACTGCCCTGAGTCATGCTGGTTCCAGCTGCTGCACTGATGTAATTCGCTCTGGTTGGTGTGGGAGCACCTCGGAGCTCCCCTGCCACTCGATACTCCAGCTCATGTGTACTTGGACTCTATCTAATGGCTGTATTATGTTCAATTCTTACTCCTTTTTTCAGGCTGCCACCCATCTGTACTTTAAAGAAAATTTTATGACCAGAGGGCTCCTAACTATATACTATATCAAATAATTTTTCACAAACAGAGGAACCCAACAGCCCCATATCTCATGGAGGATGCCTGAGGTATTGTCCATAATTTTACAATAGAGATTTTTCCTCTAAGTCCTTCTTGAAATTTTGTACCAGTAAGGTATCTGCCTACCAATTACTGTCAAGCCTAGCTTACTCCATTTTAGAAAACCTCCTCTTTAAAAGATCCTGAAAAAATCACAGAAAAGTAAGATAAACTAAAATGTATATGAAATCTGATAAATTCAGATTTTAGTTATTCACTCACCTACAGAGTGATCTTTATATGGCACAGTTTTTACTCACTTATACCAGAGTAAACAACCCAAGTTTTCAACAGTTCATACAGGTAGTGGAGATAACTTAGTTTCAACTGAGAAAGAATTTAGAAAAGTGTCCAATTCTAACACTCTGAAATGAACTCTTTAATGTGCTGCAGGGAGATTTTCTAAACCAGACCTTCATGCTCCTTTACAGTTAATGAACAGTCACTAGAAGGAAAGTCAGAAAATGTGGAAAAACTGAAGGCATAATATATTGCTCTTGCCAAGACTCCCACACTATTGGCTCTACATACTTAAGTGTGCTCACAGCTAAAACTTATTGTTCATAATTTGGCCCAATATTGTTAAAGGTATAAGGCAACTACAAAATAATACAAAGTACAAGGAGATTTAACTCCAACACACATTATGACAGCAAAACTGACTTCTTCTACAAACAAAGGGTAAATTTTCTATTTTTAAAGCTAGCCTTAAAAACTGGAGTAACTCAACCCAAAACAAATATAAGTATACAGCTTCATTTCGAAAAGTTCAATTTATTTTTACAGCACTTACTGAGGGGAAAACATAATTTCATGCCTATTTGGCTTCTCTCTTGCTTTCCTGATTTTTTTCCAAATAGTCAACTTTGCTCATGAACTTTTTCTTTAAACAAAGAAACACAAGGTCCAGGTGGAATAAAAAACCAACTTGCCCATACCTAACAACTACTTCAACATAAGAATATAGACCTTTTTGTCTAAAAACACAGTAATACTAGTAATAGGCAAACTACTTATGCACAGTCAGATAAAAAAATTGTTAGAGGAACACGCCAACCACTTGCAGATTATTTGCTTTATGTCATTTTTTTCCTTTCAGCATGTTGGACTAGAAATTTTACTTCAGAATGGAAAACCAAAAAAACTCAAACCCCAAATCTGTCTGTAATCCACAATACAGAATCACAAACTTTTTTTCATTAAATAAAAGTATAAGTACAGAATAAACTTTAGCACAAAGAGCAGTGTTACATTTTAGGTATTAATGAAAAACTCCAAGGGAAGAGACAAAAACTCCGTAAGTACATAATCCTAACAAAAAGATGGTATGACCAGACCTGAAATCCCTACAGAAACAATTAAAAAGAACCAAGAAGTGAAACGGTGAGAATTTAATTTTTTAGGCTGCTTTGTGGGTTGTGAATCTCACAGAGTTTGGCAGAACAACTTCACTAATAAGATTCCTATGGCCAGGAGATTTCATGTGGACACTCCACAAGCTTTGTGTGAAACACAGCACATTATCAAGGACTCTTATGCTGCTTATTGTCATTAGCAGACAGGGGAAATCAGATGCTTTCAAGTTTTTGTTTCACTTCTTAAGAATCAACATAGGCCTCTTCATTATATGAATTATGCTTTGAATACACTGACGAAGTACATCTTCCAAAATACGAGATACTAATCATTCTGACAAAATACTGAAAATTAAAGGTTACAATTAATTCAACGCCTGAGAATAACAACCAAACAAATGTTCTTCCAGACATGCAACATTACTGCCCCTTTCTTTGTTCATAAACGTGTGTTAGCATTTGGTGTAACATGTTTGTTACAAGAGTCTAAGCAGACTTTATTGCCATGACTGATAGTGAAATAATCCATCTCTATTTTCAGAAATGGCAAGAAAGCAGGCAGCAATGACACACTGACCAGAGCTACTGAGACAGCTTAGCAGGGAGGGGGGCTGCAGCAGGAAACTGAGCTTTCCACTGGGTCACAATTAAAATTAATATTTATATTAATTACAAAATACTTATTTTAAGTCTGAATTTATTCAGAATTAAGAACCAATTTAAAACAGAAAAATATTAAAAAATATGTATTAAACAAAAAATGACTTGTGTCTGGCTCTATTTCTTTAAAAATATTATCCAAGATGACTGGTTTTAGATATCACATTAATAAAAAAGGATAGTAAAAATTTTTTATCTCCAAATTTTTTTTCTTTCCTTAAGTTTTTGTGATCAGATACCACAACTGACTCTAGCTCAACATTACAGAAATAAAGAAATCATAACACAGGACTCCTTACATTAGCTCTACATAATCAAAAATCCTTACATTACATTGATTTTATACAGGAATCATAAAAACACCATTAATGCTACACAGAAGGAAAAAAAAACCCAAACACCTGATGCTAACAAATGTTAAATTACTATACCAAATCATTAAATTAAACAGCTCTGGGATAATTAATGCTTTTTTAATTGTTGACTTATTAGTATTTGGCATTTCAGTAGTGCTTTAGCAACTATGGAGAGTGGCAGATGTCTTTCTTAGAGTGCTAACTTCTCTCTGAGGGGAGTTAAGCAAGGCAGCAGAGTTCTTGCTTCCTAAAGCTTGAACTACTGACACCAGGAATGTAATGACACAGCAAGGATAGTACTGACGCCTACAAAATAAGCTTCACTAAAGAATTCAGCTGTTCTGCATTGCAACCATGTTGTTGCAGCTGCCATCTGGACATCTTCGAGTCACTTACCTGGTTGAGCAAATCACCCACGATGGTCTAGCGAGCTGCTCAAATTTAATAACTAAGTCCTGGTTACTTTAGTCATGTTACATTACATTACAGCAGAAACACCATCATACCAGGAACCAAAGAGATGTACTGCAACACTGTGAACCCAAAGTCTCATAGACCCCAAAAACTCTGACTTGGGCAATTAATCAGACTGCTAATATGGTGCAGCTGAGCAGAACCCAAGGAGTGGTTACACTGCCCAAGCAGAGCCAGCACCAAAGCCTGCACTCTCATCAGCTGTTGGTAGGGCAAATTCTTTGCACTTGACACCTCTTCAATATGCACTAACGTGAGGGGCTTGCACTGTTCCAACACGGACAAGAAAATGTCTCACAAACAGATACAACATTCATGTTATCCACACCCACCAGATAAGGGTCAGTACTGCACTGTATATAGCTACAAAAACCAGGTGCGAAATTAGAAAAAAAACTCAACATAAACATCTTCTCTCTTCACAGAACATATCCACAGCAGAGGAGGAGTCTACATCTGCATATAAAATTTCTACAAACAGTAATAATATGCTACAGGAAAAAATTTGTAACTTCATGTATTTTCTTTAGAGTGCAAAGCCTCAGTCCCATCTCCCTGTGTACAGGAAGAAACAAAAAAAAATCATTCAGCAAGACGACAGTTCAGTGCTTTCCTTTATTAGCACTAGAACTTTTATGTAAGGGAGACCCACATTTTCCTACTTAAAATATAAAGGTCTCTATTGTTCCATGTTACACCAGTACTGCTATGAAAACTTAATTTCTCCAACTTTTTTTCCCTCTTGAAGAACAGAACTACTGTTCACTTAGCTGTCCCAAACAGAATGCATGCTCAAAGGGTGAGATAAGGGGAAAGGAAGAACAAATTACCACATTCATTTACTACTTTTTCCTTCTTCCTTTGATTATTAGCATGAAAGCTTCCTACAAATGCTCATAATTCATTTAATTATTTTAACCCAGAGCATATGTTCAACAGGTCCATATATTTGTCACATCCACTAAGTTAATTTCTATGTTTGTGTAAATCCATCTTTAATGCTCATAAGCCATAAACATATAGTATTATTACAGAAACAATATTTGACACTAAAATAACAGAAAAACTGCTAAGAATACTGGATGCATGTTATATATAAATAGACTAAATACAGAGGTTGATAAGAAGAAAAATAGTTTTAGTATCCATTTGGAAGAAGAAAGAAACGTGGGTTTGAGCTTTTTCTGACCACGTGAAAACATTCTGTACATTATAATTTTGCAAAGTGCTTCACAGTGTCTGTTTATACTTTGTTCATTTGTAGACAGAACTTTTCCTTTTTAAATAATTATTCAGTGAATACTCATTACATTTATTTCTGAGTTTATACACATACACCCCAAAACGCTGTATGTTCCATATTACACCGTGGTGGAAAGGAGTGAAACAGGCATGCATGATGCAAGCTAAGGAACTCATGTCAAATTGGAAATGTTCACACATCCTTCAGCAACCTCACTCACAAAACATTCTTCCTTCTGTTCCCTCAGAAAACTTAGACTGATAATACAAATGTGCCAAGCACACACCATTTACCATGTTCTGTAAATACCCAGAACCATATTCCTCCTTGGTGGGAGCATGACCATGCACCCTGCAGTGCATCTGCTGGACCAGCAAGTTTGTACTTCCACTGACTGGTATTGCACAATAATGAATAGCATCACAATGCTTTGCAGCCTGGTACAAAACCATGACATACACATGTTTATAGAACTCTTCAATCAACTATTTAAATGGAAAAATACTAGTTTCTAGAAGGACAGGAGGGTATTAGAGGAGGGAACAACTGCCATGGAGTCCCTGAACCACCAAGTCCACCCTTTCGTTACCACTGACAAAATTTCATATAATCCATTTGTCCGGTTTTGGAGTAGGATTCAGTGATTTTAAAGGACTTTTCCAATCTAAATGAATCTATTGTTCTATATAAACAAGTACGTTTTCTTCTATTTCAGTCCTAGTGAAAGTTGTTGAAAAGTGTTTGAGCACTAACTGCTAGAAATTTCTTCCAGCAGAAGAGGGTTACATTTATTCAGGACCAGTTCATCAGCATAGCTCAACTGACCAGGCTCCTTTACCTTGATTCTTTTCCCCTTCCTGGAGCTTTTTCACACATTTTAACAGAGAAAAACCACACCTCTTTTTTTTACTAAACTCAATCAGTAATTACTGGTCAAAATCTTTTACAGACTACATTGTCAATTAATTTCTACATAACAGAAAAACTTTTACTCCAAAAGATATTAAGGATCTGCTATGTAATTTGTATAATAATAATTAATACATTAATGACTTCATTCTAAACTTAGAAGTCTTTGTATTATCTAAAATCAGGGCAATATTAGCACATTAATATGCATTATTCAACAACTACTTTTTTTATTATTTGCAAGCATAGAAGCAGTATAAATTCCTGTAACTTGGCAAAAATACCAGGCTTTCTTTTTTAGGGCAACAAAATTTTTCACTGTAATGTAATTCACATATCATTTTATTATTATGTATTGAACTATTATATAAGTAATATACCTATCAAATGTATATACACACATATATGCTACATATATTCAACACTGTAGATCTCTAATATATATCTATTTTATATATATGAAAAAGTATAAATGTACATTATGTACATTTTCTATTTAAAATATAAATACTTATACGTTTCTATCTTTTAGATACAATGTTTCTATCTTTTCTATCTGTATATAAGCATGTTGTATTTTTATATAGGAGTAATATTTAGCAAGATATAAATGTATACATACATCTGTTTATAAATACGTATCTACAAAAGCTTACCTCATACCATAAAGACTTCTCAAGACAGGAATTAAACTTCCATTTTTTTAAGGACTGAATTATAGTTAGCTGTTCTGTTGTAATCCTAGAAAGCTTCAAGCCACTGTTGTTTCTCCTTTGCTCAACATAATTCCAAGATACAGTTCCTATGTGCCCTGAAGGTAAAGTCCTAACAATTGCTCTCGTTCCAGTATAAACTGATTTTTTAACCTCTTTATCATTTTTACAGAAGCGTCTTATTAATAGAGTAGAACGTTCCTTTCTGTTTCTAAAAAAATCCTCTTCCAACTCGTCTTCACAGTTATCATTACAGTCCTCAAAATGGCTCAGAAAGGGCTTTGAGGGCATTCTTCCAGTAAAGTTATTTCCACAGAAGTTGTGACCTGAGCATGACACTTTAACCTTTCGTGGTGCTCTTTCCAGACATAAATACTTATCCCTTAAAGCATCTTCATACAGCTGTGGCCTGTTTTCATTCTCACAATTATTTGCCAACTCCATTATGCTGCAAGTGCAGGCTGGAGAACCAGAGGTGTTGCCATCAGTGCTCACAGGCTGCAAGCAGTCATCTAAAATGAAGCTGTTGTGTAACCTGCACAAAGCCTTTGATATATTCCTTTCATCAGCACAATGTAAGTGAAAAAAGGCCACTCCATCAGGATCACTGCTGTCATTATTATTTACTGCTGTCTGGCTTCTTAATGAAGGTCCATTCATTTTCAACTGAATTTCAGCAAGCATGGCTCTTTCCAGTGAAACAGGAATTCCAGTTTCCAGGCATGCCTCTCCCCGCGCTGAAGGATCACAAGATCGATACAACTGCCTGCAGGGGATATCACTCTTGTAGCTCTTCTGTACAATGTTACAGTTAATGTTAAGAAATTCCACTGAATCAGGGATAGAGCTGCTCCTCTCCCAGAAGTTTTCATTACTGTTGTCATTAGTCAGTTGTTCCTTCGTCAGAGAGAATATTTTGGGCACTGAGCCCTGGAGACTTTCTTCTTCAAGTCTGTGTAAGTATGACAAAGCGTGTGTGGTTTGCCCTCCTGAACCAGCAGTATGTCTTTTTATAACACTGGTGTCCAAAGCATTTTCAGTATTTTCATCTGCAGCTGACTGAGCAGGTATCACTTTACCCCGTACCACAGAGAGGAAAACAGACGCTGCCATCTCCTCAGAGGTCATCTTGACAGAGTCTCTAGTTGCTTGATGTGTGCTGGGGATGGCAGGGGGGACGCTGCCTACCAATCCTCACACCATGATTTCAGTGTAATAAAAGATTTCAGTGCTAAATTATCAAGGAATACATGGTAAAATATATATCGACTGCTTGTTCTTTTTGAACTGGCTTTTACACGAAAGTAATTTTTTTTACTGTTGGGCTACTAAGCTTTGCCAACCCTGGATTAGTGGCATGAAGCACTAACATTTTTAAACCAATTCCTCATTGTGACAGAGCCATTCAGCCATTCTTTCCACAATTCATTCTTCTGCCATGTGTAGCGCATACACTGTTGTCTCTCTCCGTAGATGACCAAACATACACTCCATGTCAAAGATCCATCTCCCCATACGGCATCCAAAAGGTTGGGTTTCTGTAAAGAAAAGAAATATGCAGATATATTGAACATCATCCATGGCATAAAATCCACCATCACAACTATAAAACAAAGCCATTTCTTTTGTGTAAAAAGAAAGACCACACAACAAAGTAAGTTAATTACACTGAGACCTAGAGATTTCCAAAATACACATTTAAATCAGTCTTAAAATCTCACTTAATAATTTTAGAAAAGTACAGTCATGTTTTACATATTTAAATAGCTGTCTTCACTTCACTATGGAAAGCCACATGACTGCAGAGAGCTAGTATTATCAATGATCTAACACTGAAATTGAACATACAAGATAAATACAAAGGGAAAAAAGAAAATGTCTTTTCCATATTTTTTTCTCAGTCAAGATAAGTTAAAACATTTTGAAAACAAAACCATTTGTAAATATACACTGTCTTCTTCAATTATTATGTTTATATTCAGAACTACAGCTACACTTGTTTTGGTGTTACATGGGTTTTGCTTTCATTAAACTTGGTGTTGATACCATAAAATCATGAAGAAAACACATTATTTTCACCACAAGTTTACAACTGATAAAGCATGAAGACAGATTAGGGTAAAAGACTGAAATATCAGAAACAATCTTTTTGACCCCTTTACTTGTATCCTTTAAGACAAAAAGTTAACCTGCCTTCCTACGTTGCCATTAATTCTCAGCGTCTTTTCTCCAAACACCATGGTAGAAGTAAATCTTGGAATCAGAAAACATGAGGTTACAGAGTGCTCAACCGAAAAATCAGAAAAGAAACACATACAGATAAATCATGGTGATTAAAAAAAAAAACTCTTATAACTTCAATTTATCATATTTACCAACTGAAAAACCTAAAGTGTATTATTAAAAATATGAAAAATGCAGAAAGTTATATCAAGACCTAAATTTACTAGAACAGTCTAAATTCAACAGAAACAAGCAAAAAACCCCAAAACCAACTTTGAAACTTCAGCAGCAAAAAATACCACAAAATTGAGGAAAATGATGAAAGCTCATTCAGAGACTAGGACTGCTCTTTCACAGTCCTCCTTTCTTCTACATCATTTTCCTGTCTCTCTCTTATGCCCAAGTGCTTCCACATGTCCTCCACAAACAGCTTCTCTCAGACCTTTTTCTTTTCTCCAGAAACTGTCTCAAATCTGCCCCAGCACTGGTTCTGTTGGTCACCTCTCTCCTCAACTCCTGAGGCTACATGCCTGCCTATTTCTCTCTATCTATCTGTGCCTGTCTGAAATCCAACTCACCAATAATAATGTCTGCTTAAGAAGCTCCCAGTGCATGTCCAGCTGTTCCCATCCTGTTGTGACCACTGCAACGTGATAGGGAACTGATCTGTCTCAAGAATCTTTTACTCAAGTTACTTCACAGATAGAACATTTTCCCAATCCAGTTCATAGTATGGTTGTACCAACATGTGCTAAAACAGCACAAGGGAGAAAATGAGCAGCACAGAGAAGGGAGGAAAATACTGCTTAAGGTGGTTTACACATTTCTGCAATTTGCAAATGTAATTTGATGTTTCAGCTATGTCAGTCTAGCAGGTAGCTGCCACCAAAGCTGGCAGACTCACTCCTCCCCTCATCCTTCACCTTTTGCTCCCATTTCCCCTATCTCACTCATCTAGAGATCATGAGTCCACAGAGTTAAGTTAATTCAGTTGGCTGATTTGTCACAAAACTGTTCTTTTCATCTAACGAACTGACTCACCTTGTGGTCTCATGATCACTATATTCCATGAAAAGCAAATACTAGGAATGTCTGGTAGGGACACATCCCAGTAGAAGCTTCAGCTCAGATCATGTTTGCTACGATGCCTAAATGCACCCAGAACTTCTTTCTTAGTCTGTTATGTCAAGTGTACAAGTATGTACAACCTCATGAAATAGCAAGTAAAACCCATGATGGTAGAGCTTCTGATCTATGGACAACTGCAAAAATATCTGAGGCTGCAGCTCAGCTGAACAGATGACAAGGGTTTCAAGTGTCCCACATTATACTCTTCTCAGTCTCTGCTTTCCACTGCAATCAACAGACTTCAATTCACTGTGCCCAGCAAATTCCTGAAACTAATGGAATACATTAGGCATGTTATGAAGTGCATTAACACAGTCTTATAAATGCTATCAAGTGAAAAACTCACAAGCTCAACCAATAAAACTGTATTTTGCATCTTAGAGTACAATGACAGAATTGTCACTCCCTGTGGCTTCCTTATTTGCCTGTCTGCATATGGGTGGCCAAAGCCTAGATCTTCATGTAAAACCCCCATGCAAACATATACATGCATTTGCATACAACAACAATGCTGAAATTATTCAAAAGTATATTCTTCCTGTTGTACATTCAACTCAAAACACACTAATTTACAGTTAAATCTGAATATAAAAGCACATGAAGCAGACAGCAAAGCCTGCACTGCATTCAGTATGTGCTGGCATTTCTAAAGCCACTAGATTAGCTGATGAAATCCATTAATAACTACACTGGTTCATTTTACAAGGACTAAGTTATGTCAGAAATGTAATGTGCTCCTTCTATCAGTGAAGGAAAGTAAAAATATAAGAAATTAGATCCAGTGTCAGCGAATCATTGTGGATGCACAGGTCAGCCAACAAAGACAAATAAATAATTAAAATAAACTATCTGGCAAGCATTCAGCACACACATTCACAAAACACATTAAGTCTGAAAACACGTGACACAAAACTAATTTGTTTACTTTTTTGTCATTTACACTGACTGCATACACTTCAAGACTTACAGTGCAAGCTGGTTCTAGTTAGAATGAATAATAATCAATAATAATATTTAATAGTTTCTTGTTCCCTGGACATCTGGAATGAAAGGCTACAACAATCTAGGTAAAACATTTCATTACAGTGTTTTCTCTCAGAAATGAGCAGGAGACATTAACACAAGAACAGGGCACCAACGTGTCATCACCAGTTTTCTAAACCTCTCTTCTGCCCAAGGAACCACAGGGAAACAGCAAGGAGGAAATAGCTAGACCCTTAAGAATCACTCAAGATGTGAACAAATCCTATTTGAACAGTTGGAAACAAGTTATAAAAACATTTTATTTGGCATGGAACATCATGTGGAACCTCAGATTTACAACCAGTGTCTGTGTTTCAATAACAAGAAAGAAGAACTACAGTACTTATATATCCTGTCAAGTTAGAGTAATTTTTCTAATTTCTAGAATATTTATCTAAACATGATCAAGTATTAGATGTCTCAAACTATGCAAATGTCTGCCAGATGGTGAACCCTCTCAATTGCCCCATCATTCATCACTGCATCAGGCAGAATCTGAAGCTTCTGCCAGCTAACAGCTTCACTCTTCATTTCTTTACAGAAATTCCTCTTCTGCACAAGCAGATGCACTGAGAGAACCCAAAACTGCATTTATCTTACTGTCAGTGTCAGTTCTGTATTTCTTTCTACACTGGATCTGTAATAAGCTGTTTAAATAAACCTTCTGTTCAGTGGTTACTTGAATTTCATGGTAAGAGACTTTATCTGCAATTCCATCATCGACACTTGGATGAACAAGTTCTTCAATCTGAGATGCATGGCAACTCTAAGGCATTTCTACCCAGTGTGAAACCACTCCTTTAAGGGACTTAAAGTGGCACCCTGACATACATGTCAATAAACAGACACTGCACCTTGTCATAAGAAACTGTCACCTTGCCAAAGTTTTAAAATTACTCCAATCCAGATGACACAATAAGCAACAAGAACATCTCAGGTTCCTGGTTTTGTTCATTCTTCCTTAGAGCATTTTACTCTTGTGAGTGCCCAAGACTTCTCTTATTTCCCCCTCTCTCACTGTCCCATATTAGCTGTAATTCTAACCACAGTGCTGAGAACAGAACAAACCTGTAATAAAAATATTTCTGAGTACTAAAATGTCTGAGGGTTTGTTAAAGGTGCATATATTACTACAGTTTATCTTCTGTAAACCCAAGCTAACACTTTTACTCACAGTATGCTAAGTCACAGTAGTCCTATGTAAAACATTACTTGAATAATAATCTGTATGTTATTGCTCAGCTGTCATAACTGCAACAAGAGTGAGTCTGAAACCCCAGTATAGGTTTCAAATAAAAATGAAATGCTAATATGTACATGGACAAAAGTTCAGTCCTTTGTCAACTTATGCACTTACACTTTAGTTCTAGAAAGGCAAAGAAAAATATTTCAAATGCTGAAGACTGACATTACAAGTTACTGCACTACTCTTCCACTTTCTCAAAATACATTTTCTTTGTGTACCATTCCTGACCTATTCATGCTGTTCATTCGGGAATCATAATATTTAGTCTCTTATTCTTTCTCTTTTGAACATCTGCTATATCATCTGCATATTACTATCATGTCTAATAGGGAATATAAAAGTAAAAAACAGGGCAAGAGCAAAACAAGATCAAGCAACCTGTTTGCTTAGAGGATAACTGATTATCTGCTTTAGAAAGATGTAATTTTCAGAAGACTCTCAATATAACATCTCTAAAAATAAATACATGAAACAATTTCTACACTACTGTTACTATTCTAATATTTCTAGATATTAAACACTATGATATTGAAAATAGGACTACTCAAATACAGCAAACAGTATTTGCTCAGCAAATCAACACTACATTTGACTTTTGCCTGTGATGGCTTTATCAATCATATCATTCTCTCGGAGAAAGCCCATCCTGATATCTGACTAAATCAAGTCAAGTAAACCCGAAGTTGTTGGCTCTTGCCAAAATTAACTGTGCATGCACCAAGTCACCACACAATTGCAAATTACTTTTTCAGGATACTGCAAGGTGTTTATTATACTAACATAAAATTGATTACGTTGGTAATGTCCCCTTAAGCTAACATTTTAAAGTAAATGCTTTAATATTTTAAAATTCCTGTGGGCATCATTGTAATTCACATTATATATACTACTTATTCATGCTTAATAAATAAATAGGGCAGAAATACAATCAGGATCAAAATTAAGAGGTTTCTTTTAAAATATACTGTCACATCTTCCAAGATAAAGGGAACCAGACACAGAGAAAATACACAGCAAATTCCATGTTCCTTAAGCTCCACTTGTATTTCTTTAACAACTTAACCTATTTGAAGAAGAAATGTGCCTGAAGATCAATATAGCATGTCTTCACATATGATTGTGAGACATTTAGGTGATCCTTTATTTGAGGATCTTTAAAATTATTGTAATGAATATCTACATCCTTAAGGAGGAATAGAGATTTATTTGTTTTTCCTGGTTATGTTTCAGAGATTCTATGAAAGTAGCCCATTAAATGTTTCTGACTACTTTTAAGATCTGTATTTACAACCTGTGACTTACAAATACGCATTTGTAATTCACTCGTTATTTTGGGATAAAAAGGTAACATTCAGCAAATATTCAACCTAAGTTCAAACATCACAAAACAGCTCACTTTTAAGCTCTTTGCTTCAAGAATACTGAGAATAGTAAGAATTTGGAATTCTAAATATGAAAATCTACTCCCTTGATAAGATGGGACTTCATGCCAGATTTTTAGTCTTCTTTAGTTTTGACAATACAGTTAATTGGGACAAGAATGTGTTGCAAAAACTAATTCTATATTTATCTAACGCAAACAATCACTTGTTCGAAGTTTCTTATGTTTCTTGTAAGTTCTTACACTTTCAACTGAATAGACTGAATTTTAACACAGTGAAATTGTTGGTAAAATTAATGGACAAGTATTTCAAAGGATATTTAATGTTCGTGTAGAGTAGCTAAAGGTACAATCTACAACAAAAGAATACGTCAACCAAGCATTATATACTTTAGTTCTTCTAGAAGTAATGAATTGGGAATAATCATGATGTCTAAGAAGAAGCCACTTGCAATTGAAGCTTTCCTTATAGCTGGGGGATTACCAAGTACTTTCTCTTATATGAGCCCTCCACTAATGTGTGAACTCTCAGATCAACTTCTTCACAGCCAGAATGATCTACAGGATTTCTCTGTTGCACCTGAGTAACATCTGCATGAAACTCATTGAGTCTTCAGCATTTTTGTGACCTGCACTTTGTAATACACCTGATTGGTACACATCAAGTTAAAAGTTGGAAGAAAATATACCCAGACACACAATGTGACTTTGCAAAGTCATTTCCATAAGAAACTAGGCTAAAAACTACAGTAATAATTTGGAAAATTACGCTTCCTTCTCTGGAACACCCTTTTTCACTTTGACTGAACTGGCAATGTGTGCCAGAGACTCTGGGAGTATCCAAACAAAACAGGCTCATTAAAATCTGAAAATGGTACCAGGAAATCTTGTTGGGTTTTTCACCCTAGACAGACATACATTCCAATATTCATATGCCTCAGTAACAATATATTACGTAAAAACGAGTGTTACATATATACTTTCTCAGTCAAGCAGAAAGATTTGTTTGCATCCATCTGATTGTGAATCTCTGCTGCTAGCACATTACTTAGTATTGAGATCAAAAAGGTCCTGGAAGGGAGGAGGCACGTACATATGCCTGATGGACACCATAAACCCGAGCAGGGAAGGGAAAGCACCAGAGAGGAAACAGTTGGTGCCAGTTAGACAAGCCAAAGAACACAACCACAAAAGGACTGTAAAAGATAAGGTAGCGGCACACGCACTCTGAGACTCTCAAGGTTGTTTCTGCTGTAACAGTTAAAGATGAAATTACTCCATTTTCTGTAACGTAGTTGGGTGTGATAACAAGACAGCAACGCTGCAACCAGCACAACATGGCATGATGTCAGCCCAGAGCAGGATCAGTGTGGATGTTCATCAGAGGGACTGTCAAGGTTGTGAGAACACCAAGTCCTTAAATGCCATAACTGGCCCAACCTGTGATGCCCCACAACAGTCCCAGGAGCCATTTCAGCTCAGGACTGTCCCCCTGTTCTGGGCTGAGCTATCTTATTGGCATCTCTGCGCTCAGGCCCTGCTCTCTGCTGCTCTTGACCTTTTGACCAGACTTGTCAGATCAACATCAGGACCTGAATGACACAGTGGTGCCTGTCTTGATACACCCCAGCAGGGGAGGTCATTGGCCCCACCGTCAGGGACAACCAAGTCCTCACCACAAATGATCAAAAGGAGCTGAGGAGAATTAATGATCAAGTAACACTCAAACAACACAATGAATAACTTCTCTGTCACCAAGAGCAGGGATGAGGAGGTTACTCTGAAACGCTGAATCAAACACTATCAGGCCAGTGCTGAGGCAACAAACTGAAAGATAAGGAGCAGCCCAAGGCCTTGTAATCAGGCTTCTCTTGGGCAAGACGACAACAATGACTTCATCCCACTGAGGGGAAAACCCTTCAGACCAGTGCAGGAGGAGGCTCACCTGCAGGACAGACCATTCAAACCAGTGATGACCCTACCAGGCAGCTGAGTGTGTTATGAAGTAATAACTGGCATGAGAAGAGATCCCTGAGGGGAGGCAGAACAGCAATGAAAAATAATGATCTGTGCAGTCTACACAGTTTTGAACAAAACAACGACTGATGCTGGCAACAGTGTTCTGCATGCAAGAAAAACCTATGTAATGTTTCAAAACAGCTTAAAAACAAAAAACTGTTTTAACACAGCTTGCAAAGTGGCTTATCAGTGGCTTACCACAACCGGTCAAGCTCATTGATGATATAAAGACAAAGTGCTCACAAATGGTAGCTCAGCGTACCAGCACTCATAAGGTAGAACAGGCAGACTGAAGCTCTCCCTTTTCACAATTAACATCTTGCATACTATGTGGAGTTCTTTGTTTAAATTATAACAGTTTATAATGTGGATGGTATTGTTTTCCTCTCATACTTTTGGATGGTTAGGAAGGCAACAGGGAAAAATCAGGTTATGTGGTGAGGAGGAAAAGAAATATACTATCTGTGTATCTAGAATAAAGTTTATGGATAACAGCAGACTACCTATGAAAAAAGAACATATAAAACCAGCATACGTAAATGAATGCAGACTAACCTGTCCTTTGAGATTTCAAATTAAATATTGTTCATCTCTCTTCTTAGGCATGATACTGCCACACCTCAAAACAGTTAGCTGCTCCTGCAGATCTGTTTCATATCCGTCTTTTCCAAATCAATAGGCATCTCTTAAGTTCTAGGGCTTTTTTCCCCCTCTTTTTATTTTTTTTACAAGTAGTCCTCTTATTTTATTATAAGCTTATCTTGCAATCTCCTAAGTGCCTCCTTAGACTTGTTCCTGTTAATTTAGCAGAGACAATGTCACACTCAGACCCATTATATGTTCAAGACACCTTTTTATTAATTTTCAAAACTATTTGCCTTCCCTTTCTACCTATCTTTAAGAAAAATAAAATCAGTAGAATGAAATTTAGTTTACAAAAGGCAAAGTCTAACTTCAAAACCAAATGTACCCTAGCCCTCTCAAAGTATTTGACAAACTTAGAACAGTTCATGAGAGTAATCTGAGAACAGGTTAAACCAGAATTAGACAGCACAGTCCTCACACTAAGGTCTTCACAGAGTCTCTATAGGTTTCTGCCTTATTACCTGTTCATTAATGCTGCCTGGTTTTATTTAAGCATTTTAATACATTTATAAAAGCAGAAACACCTGCAGAAGGAATAATGCTAACAGTACTACAGTATTTCAACATATTTTTGAAAACACAATATAAGCATTTCATCACTTCTAATTTTACATTTGACCTCTCTGAAAACATAAAGATTACATCCACTAGAGAAAATATGCTACAACTATAGAGAAAAACCCAACAGTCAGGTATACATTATTTATATAACAGTGTAATAGTTTTACATAATCCAGATGTGTATAATTATTACCTGTAATAACCATACAAACCAAAACACTTGCTTAGTTTTAGTGATTTGCTTACCAGAAAAAAATCACATAGCAACCTCTACATAGTCTTAGGTACAGTTATGGTAAAAGGAATGTGTAAGAGGTATTATTACTGTACTGCTTTTAAACTCTACATTCTGATTTTTAATACTGTAAGTTCAAATAATTGACAAAAATAAATACTCCAGTACATATTAAAAACAAACCTAAATTTTGTGGATAATCTCCTTCTTAATTTAATATTCTTATTTTATATAGGCACACAGCATTCAACAGATTGCCAGACTATCTGAACACTGAAAGTTTTAAAGCCCTGTGTAGGCAAGAACCAAGTACTGGAACTGCCTATATCCAAACACACAATAAATAGTACAGCAGCCTCCATGCTTTTATAATTGCACACTCATTTGCACATCAAATATTACAAAAAAATAAGCAAGGAGGTCTTTAGATTTAGTGGAATGAGAGTCCATGCATAAAAACTATAATTCTGTAGAGATGGGATTTCTTGGTATTTAAAATTGCAACTGGAGGAAAAAAAAAATTACCATCAAACTGATAATCAGAGGAAAAAAACCGAGGTTGAACTAGACAAGTTCACTGTAGACTAGAGGTCTTTTCCTGGGGCTTTGGGCCACATGTAGCAAGCAAGAGACAGACAAGTCCTACCAAGGATGCATCAGGGACTCAGTACTTGCAAAAATCTGTATGCAGAAACATCAGAGCTTCCCTTTTTCTTTGACAGAGGAGGGGCCTCAGCTTTCATGCTTTTCTGGCAAGTAGAGGGAACATGGCCAACTTTCTTTGCATTTGCTGGCCAAAAGCTGAGACAGTCTCTGTCTCAATTCAAACTTTAAAACCTTTATTGGGATGCATATGGTTGCTCACAGAATAGAGTTTTGCAAGCAAGATGGGTAAGGCAGGAAAACCATTAGATTGAAGCTATCTTTTTTAATTATCCAATGATTCGACTCAAATGCAGCTAAAATGTATGGGAAAGTTATGCAAAGTGTAAATTCAAGCAAGAAGAAGCAAGTGAAAGGTTGTTGCCTTGTTTTTTTCTTTTGTTCAGGACTTTCCTCTCTTCTCAACAGCACCCTCAGAGCTCCAATGCTGTCATACCAAACAATTTTCTTGCTTTAAATCTGTGCACACATCTTCCTCAAATATTTTTACAGCTCTCCCACTAACTCGTAAGTCACCTCTATGCAGCTTTCTATAAAGCACCATGGCTGAAATGAAGTTCAGGAGTGCACTGAAGCTGTTGTACAGGATAATGCTGTGCTGTAACATTGTAACTGTGGTACATTATCTTTTGTCCTCAGAAATTTTAGCCTCAAAACCAGCTTTATGTTTCTAGCCAACAGGACATCTGATTGCTAAACATGTTCCTTATCAACTTGCACAACAGAATAAAGAAAATATGGAACAAAATGAGGGATGACAAAAACACAGAGGTAAACTTTGCGCAAAACAGAATGACAATAGCAAATTTTAAGAGAATACATAAACTTGCCTCTTCTGGAAGGGTGGAAGTGAGGACCTTCAGAAAACCCTTTGCTGTCTACACATCTCTACCATTACTATGCATATCAGGTAATGAAACACCAAACAGATGTTACAATCTGAATCCTGAAAGAGAATTCAGGCATAGGAGTCTAATACCATACAGACATTTGAAATATATTACTGCATATTTTAACACTGACCTGTTTTATAGCCTGCTGCCCAGGGAACTGTTTATTTCTACAAACCACTACTGAACCTGGCTTGCAAATCTAGAATCACAGTTCAAATAGTATGGAGAATTAATTTCTAAAGAGGCTTCACAGTATTGGTAATTCTTACAGTCATGTATTTAAAGAGGCACTGTTTTTCTATAACCCCCTAGTCATACTATTATATAATTGCTCATAATCTCAGCTTTAAAAACAGATCCTTTAGTTACAAAAACAAGATGCAAATGGGAGTAATAAAGGTTAAAGAATTTTAAGACAAAAAGGAAGGTTCCACATTTACTAATTTGAAGCCATACCAATCATAGAAGGGGAAGGATAATGAGGATTTGGAACTTGATGCTCTGAACAGCTGGTGCTGACAACACAGTTTTCATAATAAAATCAGTTTGTTGGCATGCCCCATGAATTTAAATGACTAGAAAAAATAGTGAAAATACACTTCAGTTGTAGATATTATCCACTTATTAATATCACAAATCACCCACTCTTTTTTCTGATTCTACCAAAGATAATTTAAAGTTTTAGAACTTTCTTATATTGGTAAAGTAGAAGGACCATTTACAACCCAAAATGTTGCTGATTTCCAAGTTATTCCTATTCATTTATACAAATGAATCTACAAAATTTTAAACAAGGGTCCCTATTTTCCTTGATCTCCTCAAGTAATTATACCTATTAACAAAGAAATAAGGAGCTTTAGGACAGAGTTCCAGAATTTGCTTCACTAACACAATGACAGCAAGCAAAGCATTCTTCCATAAAGGGTTCATAATGGAGTCACATAGGAACCCAGTTAAAAACATTTGCCATAGCTCAGAATTTGTTGGAACAAGAAAAAATTTCAGCTGACCACTAAGAACCAAGAAAAGGCATTGAATAATTTAAGAGACTCATAAATCCCCTCTTGCTCACTGGCCTAAACTAACATTTAAAAAGAATATTTTTTCCTTATAGCAAATCCAAAATATTTCCATTACTACACTTAATCTGTGCAAATAGACTGGTAGCTGACGATATCAGCTCAACATAAACAAGAAAGGACAGTATTAACATTGTATTCTTTCTCTACAGCAAAAGTGGCTGCTACAGCTAGATTTTTAATGACCACAACATTCTCATACCAAGGTACTGTCTATATACTTAATTTTTATTTCTGAAAAGCTAGATGAGAATGGAAACAACTGACCATTGCATTTTGGGATTCAACTGTATTTCCAAACCAGTTTAAGCTCAAGATCCTCAACTACAAATGTTTTATGGTTAAGTACCAAGAAGGCTGGTTTGGCTTAGGTAAAAAAAACCACCACCTTCTCCAACTCCTAAAAAAACAAAGATTAAAAAATAAACAAACAATTCGGTTTCATGCTGCAAGTCAGTAATGAAATCTTGCTATATAGTCTCTGAAATCTGTTCTAATTAGGGGGCCAAAAGGCATAAGTATCACAATGAGAACAACAGCACCCAATGTTCCATGGATTTGGGCTAAGCTAATATAATTTCACAAGATGATGAAACAGTGATAGTTACTTTCTAAATTTGTCCTACAAAAATAAAATCTAAAAAAACTATAATTGTACTTAAATATTTAAATTATCCAGGCTAATGATATTAGGAATGCCTCTAAATGTGATTGTCACAGACATTTTAGTAAATGACACACATGCGAAATCACCCATTTGTGTAACATTTCTCTGTATTTCATTTCTGAGTCTACTGAGTGAACATCACCACTGAAGTGGATCTTCTTACTTATACTTTGCTGAATTAAAGCACAGAGTAAGAGCAGATGTATATTCAAATCAATTATAACAGCTACATTTTGGGTGGCTATTAAGACAAAAATATTTGCAATATAAGCAGGAGTCCAACTGTTTGATTTTATTGTTTCTATTTTTGTTGTCTATTCCATTGACTATTAAGAAAAGCAACACCAAAACAAAAGGTGTGATCACAACAAAACAAACGTAATTATGCAAGATTCTCCTCTTTTGGTATGTTCACTTTGTTCTTTTGGGGGGGAAAATGCAAACAACAGATTATTCATGCTACACTGAAAAACTTCAAGGGCTTTAAAGAAGCCATATTAAGAAATATTCTTCCTCTAAAAAACACACAAGTACCACAATAACGCAGAAGTACCATAAAACAAAAGACCTCAGGAAGCATTATCTGCCTGGTACTGTCTGACACCTTTGCCACTCAGTTCGTTTCAGGAAGGCCGCCTGAGTGTAGCCAAAGTGAATTACAGAACCCAACAGGAGGCAGCAGCCTCTTGTCAGCCTCTCCTGCTGCCAGAAATGTCGGGGGTTCCAGCCTTGCAGAGATATTCCCCCACATTTACTGCTCCCCGTAAGCCTGTGCACAAATGGGTGCACATTGATCAGAAACTTCAAGCTTTCACAAGAAATAGCTGCAGCTACAGTATTTTCCCACAGCTTTCAGCAGATACAATACATATAATTACAAAACATCTGATATGCTTGAAAGTCACCGAAAGTGTGACTTTTTAGAAAAAAAGTTAGAAAAACACTAGTGAGTTATTAGAAATTTCTGCCCACCAATGCAACAATATGATTATAAATGCATTTTAATATACATGTCCAAACAGAACAATAATTAATTGGTTGAAAATACATCTTTGAAAACATCAGAGTATGAAAATTACCTAAAATGAGAGCAGAAACAGAACAACATCTTCAAAACACAATTCACCCTGGATATTAAAACACTGGGTTTTCTTTTTCCCTTGCAATTTGGTACATAGTTGAAACCCAAAACAACTGTAGCAAACCTAAAAGAATCAAAAAGAAGGCATTCATGCCAAGAAAGTTCGTCAAGAAGAAATCTACAGGTTGTTCTCTGATGTGAACTGTTGGTAATCCACTAAGCAGTAG
The DNA here is from genome assembly GCA_035583235.1 of Hafferia zeledoni. NCBI lineage: Eukaryota > Metazoa > Chordata > Aves > Passeriformes > Thamnophilidae > Hafferia > Hafferia zeledoni. The sequence continues at coordinate 19,702,248 of JAWWEV010000169.1, forward strand.
CTGCTCTGCTATGACCCCTTTTTATCTTGCTAAATTCCAAAGGGAAACCAGGTTGGTTTTCCCTAAAACACTGCTCAAAGGTATTTGTACCACTACAGAAAGAAATTAACCTAATCCGAGCAACAGAGTTTTGTACTTGGACTAAAGGAATGCATTATGAAAATGCTTGAAAGATGCACTGTTACAAAACCCTCAAATACCAAAGATCACTGCAGCAGCATTCTTGCTGGATGCTGTAGCACAGAGAGAGAAAAATACTGTGGGAGGAGAGGTCTCACATCAGAGCATTGTCTGAAACAGCAGACAGCGAAGTCCTACTACACAAGGCGAGGTCATTGCAACTGGAGAGTCATCTGTTTAAGAAAACACACTATTATTAGATGCAAGTTATGCAGCACTTGTGCATACTAATAGAATAAAACCATTACCCCAAAAATAAATGTTTTCAAATGGTAGCTTTGACTTCACTCTCAGTGTTTCTACTTTTTGTGTCTCATTGAAATGAACAACATAAAAAATACTGAAAGTGAGCATTTAATTTTTTACTTACTTATGAAAGGTTACAACTGACAAGTGCAACAAGATATTCTTTTTTTTTTTTAAATAAGGAGGCTTTACTGAAAATGTTGTGACAAATTGTTAAATATTACTTACTGATAGCAATGTAGAAGAAGTACATCAGAGGTGACAGCCTATTTAAACTATCATGATATGCCTTGGACTACTGAGTAAAATGTCACAGCAAATATTCTGGCCCACAGAAGACACTTCCTTGTACAAGACTCAAGCCTGCACTGTCTCCATATCAAAAGCCACACCAAGTACACACCAGTTTTGGATGCAAAGAATGCAGAAGGTAGCTCTGTGGAACACATCAGATAGGCCACAAGGTGTGTGTCCCTGCTGCTTGAAAACATTTACTGAAGCAGCTGGTATTACCTGTGGCACCATCACTGGCATTTGATAAACTGAAGCAATGTAGTGGGCTTTGGAAGAATGATAATTGTGGTGGAGAGTTGAGCTTGTTCTTCTAGCTCTTGTAGTTCACCAGTTTCCAGTAAGTGATGGCACATTCAGCTCTTGCTTGAACATGTTGGATTATTTATGAATGACTGGGCAGTTAAGAAGAGAGTATTGAGGATGGCCTAGTTTAAAATCAGTGACATTAATTATGTCTTGCACAGTGATGTCAGCATGACAGAGTATGCAAAACTAGAGGTGCAGACTTCAATCCCACAGCAACATATTTACAAATTAACTTCATTGTTTCAAGTCAAACCAAAAGTCTGTGCCTCAAAACAGAAGAAAAATATTAGAGACCTCCCAATATAGGAAATTCATAGAAAATCTGTCACCACTTTATCCTCAAGTCTTAAACATGAGTCTCATTTCAGTAGATGAGTGTTTTCCTCAAAAAAATCAAAGCGTGAAATATGACCAATATCTGGCAAGACCATAACTATGGAAACCCCACCCGCAAGCAGATATATGTATAGGTTTGCCAAGACAAATAAGCAGTGTGCAGAGTAAGCTGGACTGCTCTCACATAATATGTACTCAGTCATGTAGGTCCTCAAGTACACGTGCAACAACTCTCTCCTAAATGATTAAGAAGGCTCAAGAAGGGACAGACTTAATCTAAGGAAAAGCATGGATTTCACATTAGCATGCTAATAGCTTTCTAGAACAGAGACATGATGAAAAGTTCAAATTAATCAGACTGCATATTAAAGGTACAGACGGCCATTAACCTGCTGTCTGCATAATCAAACGACAGTCATTGCTCAAATGAAACCATCAATGGCTGCATTGTGTATGAGAGTAAGTCTGGCCACGCTGGAGCTGCCTGATTTGTTCCAATGTTTCAGTTACTGGTGTTGCAAGAAGAATATAAAATAGAAGAAAGTTGTAAATTATTGCTAATAACACTTAACATTGTAATTTATAAAGTTTAAGAGTCATAGTCATGACCCACAATCCATTTTGTGGTAAGTGCTGTACAAACAGTAAACAAAATAACAACTCTTGTTCTGAAGTGCAGCCTTCACTGTTTTAAAAGAAGATACTCTTAAAGAAATACTTTTGTAAATATGCAGGGAAATTAAGCTGATTATTAAAAAGCCTTAGTTTTAATGCTTTATGAAAAAAATCCCTATGGAAATCATGGACTTCTAATGAAATAATAGATTCATTACTTTTTGCTTCCTTTATAACTGAGGTCTTTCTTTAACTAATTCTCATTTCAAATCCAAAAACCAATGTTAAATTACAGCTACTCTACTCAAAAAAAAAACAAAAAACAAAACAACAAAACAAAAAAAACCCACACCAAAAAAACCCACCAAACCTGCTAACTTGAGCAAAATGTTTCCAGTGGTTATAAATCTACAACCCTTCATACACAGTCACAACTGCTACTTTTCAATATGTGCCTTGCTTCTATACTGGATTTTGGTGTTGCGTCTAGTCACTGGTGGATCCTAACCTTCATATCTCTCTTCATTAAATCAGCTCTTTGATACAAGAAATACTCTCTTCTATGGGTACTTACAAATAGAGTTTCAATAGTTTCATGATATTCTTTTGGATAACCTTGAGCATTTATTTTTCTCATATTACACATCTCCCAAACCTCAAATTATCTTATAATTTTTTCATTAACTTGTTCTAAGATCTCCAATAAACAGAGTTTTCTGAAATTTTTTATTTTGCAGTAGGGCTTTCATGTGTCTTGATCTAGAAGTTTTACTTTGTGGGGGATTTTTTTGTCTTCTTAGTATGTTGGAACTCTGGTTTGAACACCACACTTTTTGTTGGATAAAATGCATCACGAAGTCTATGTTATAGGAACTGCAATGGTCTACAAACACAGTGTCTTAATGAAAAAACACTTATTATGTAGGAAAACAAGAATGAATGCATTACAGAATCTGAGATTAATACTTCAATATGGCAGAACAAGAATGAATTCTGTTTAGCTGACTAAGAAAGATTTTTAGTAATCCTCTGCAAATTTATGCAGATTGGATATGCTCTTTTATGCCTTGGGAACTTCTCTCTCAAGCACTTCCTAATACACAAAATGTTGAGTGTGTTTCTGGTTTCACCTTGTTTGTTTCACCACTCACAGATTTGTTTAGGTGTTTTTGTAACAATCACAAACATCACTTGTTTGCAATTGACTGTTCAGATGGTGAGATACAACAGACCAAATACGATTATTTGTAAATGAAAACACATGACTTCTTAAACTACATAATGGTCATTGCTTTGCAATGTTTATTAAGTGGCTTCTTCCTAATTGGCAGGTTCTCTGATCTCCTTTCAAATACACAAACATAAAGGCTTGAAATACTTAGCTTGTCATACAAAGGTAGAGGATTGAAATATTTGGCAAACTTTTTGTCAGACTTTCAGCAAACTAAATACAATACCAAGGCCAATTCTGCTCCTCAACAGATGAAACAAAACATTTTACTGTTCCTTGAAGTACTGCTGATCCTTCAGGCATTTCTCTGGCACTCTTAACCCAGCTCTGAAACTTCCTTTATCAGAAGCCCAGTTCAGAGGCACCTGTACAGGCTCTTCTCTGTATCACCTGTGCTGGTGGCATCCCAAGAGCGTAAAGCAGAAGGGACAAGCACTGCAAGCAGACACTTTGGTCCTGATCCAACAAACACTTCAGTAAAACTACTTCCATAAGTGTTTGCACACTTTGAGTCATTGTAACTCAACGACATTCACCAAGTGGGGCAAAGAGAAGTCTGGAGCTGGAAGGAATGCATGTGCCCTTCCCGCCCGGGTGCCAGAGGCTGCAGCACCTGCGCTTAGAGCCTGCAAGAGGAGATCGCTGAGACCCTCTGAGCAGGGGGAGAGAGGCAGCACCCTCGTCGCTTATACCCTTCCAACACTGCATCTACGATGAGCTGCATGACTGTTGGACTACAGTTTGCCAGACTTCAAGGTAAAAACCACAACTGTTTGAACAATCACAGTAGAAGGGACAAAGCAAATAAAGAATTTATAACAATTTCTGCCATGGGGGACAAGCGCAGCCCATCTCAATTTACTTCTACATTTGGGGTTTTCTTGAACCCTGCCGGGGGAAGGCGGGGAGCGCAGCATCCGAAGGTCGGGCGGGGCGGGCGCGGGGCTGCGGGTCCAGGGGAACATGGCCGAAAGCGGAGCCCCCGCCCGGCCCCGAGCACGGCCGCGCCGGGCAGCCCCTCGCAACCCCCGGCGGGACCAGGCGGGACCCTACCCCATGGAGTCCCCGGAGAAGAGCCAGCCTTACGCGGGAGTCGGGGAAAGAGCCCGTGAAAGCGGGCGGGGGTGAGCAGGGGACGCACCTTTCAGCGTCCTCCCGGCATCTTCTCCTTCTCCTCCTCCACCTCCTCCTCGGGGCGGCCGGTGCCTTCAGTGGCGGCGGGGCCTCAGTGGCGGAGCGGTCTCCGGGACGGAGCCGCCCCCGCCTCGCCAGGGCTGCACGGCCGCCGCTGCCCGGGCCGGCGGAGCGAGCGCGGCGCCTTGGCCGGCGGGCCGGGGGCGGGGGCTGCGGGCGGGGACCGCCCCGCCGGGCCGGGGGGAGCCGGGG
>JAWWEV010000169.1:19706941-19729015 GCA_035583235.1 Hafferia zeledoni
CGCCGGGCCGGGGGGAGCCGGGGAGGGGCCGGGGGCAGCGCTGCCGGCTGAGTCAGCCGCGGACAGAGGGCGCGGGGCCGCCCGGGAGGGTTGCCCCGGGAACGCACCTCTTCGGTGGCGAGCAGCGTGGTCCTCCCGCCGGGCGGCTGTACCCGGGACGGGTCGTTGGGAACATTCTCTGCACACTCCTTGTCCTGCCCTGGGCAGCCCTGCGCTCCCACGGGCACTGCGGAGAGGCGGCAGCACCGCCGCTCCGGTGCCTCAGGGGGTGCGTGGTCCGGGGCAGCTCCGCTCGTGGCACCGCGTGGAGAGCCCCACGCCCCCCAAGAGCGGCTGCGGGAGCCGCTCCCCCCGGCCCCGGCAGCGCGCCGCGGCTCGTACAGGACCAGGCGGCGCCCGCCGAGGGGTCGCGGCGCCCCGGGCCCCGTCCCGCCGCCCGCCCCTTCCCCGCTGGGGCCGCCCGCGGAGGAACTTCCTCCCACCTCTCGCGAACGGGCGCCGTCGGCCGAGCGTCCCAGCGCCGCTCGCCGGGCAGCGGGGCCGTCCCGCGCGGCTGGACGCGCTCCAGCGCCATCGGCGAGCGGGGCCGGGGGCGGGCCGGGGCTGTGTCACTGCATCGGAATGCCGGCGCGCCCCCCGCCCCGCACGCCGCTCACCCCGCGCAGTGCCCCGGGCGCGGAGCGCGGGAACCGCGGGCGCGATCCGGAGCGGGGCGAGGAGCACAGCCCCGGCCCTGCGCACCGCGCCAGCATCCCCGGGACAGCGCCGAGCCTGGGGAAGGGGAGCGGAACGCGGTGTGGCTTCCAAAGGCGCTGCGGAAAAACGCGGTTTGGGCGAACTCGGCAGTGCATCTTCGCCTGCGATCTTTTCCATTAGGAGTACAAAAAGGAATAGAGCCTCGTAAGCTTGTAGTTTAAAGGAAGAATTCTCATTTTTTCAACTGGCGAAAGTTGGCCATAGATAACACGGGCTTATTTAGGACATTTTTATGTGGAGGGCGCCGATTCTCATAGCAATGGTATGTGGGGATTTTGTCCCAGTGAGGGGCTGTAAAACTTACAGTTCATTTACTTCATTCTTTTCCAGTGCAAGGAACTCATCATACTATTTTCTATACGACCACTTGAAAGTCAGATTTATCCCTACATATTCTACTCTGTTAGCAAACACACACCATTTCATTGCAATGATTGGCTTATGAGCATAATACACAAGTCCTGTAGAAAGTGATCATAGTGGAAAAAGTCTATTAACAAATAGTCTATTTAACAAACACGTAAAAAAGCCAGTGAAATTACCCACTGGTAAGTTTTTTCAAAAAGTTTATATGTTGTTATTCGGATTTTTTAAACAAATAATGTCAGATATAGTGTGTTGTATATATTTATTCACTTACTACTTCCTGGCTTTACATTCATTATCTATTCTGACTCTTTCCATGGCTTACAGATTATTAGAATAGGGAGAAAAAAATATATGCACTAGTACCTTGATCTTTTTAGCAGTGTAACATCTAAGTGTTTTATTGTTTAAGAAACACAAGACATGGCCAGTCTGAACTAATTCAGGTAATTAACTCATGATATTGAGCATTCTGCACTGAAACACAGTACACATTGGATAAAATCCAGGTCCTTCGGAAAACTTAATATTCCCTTTGCCTCCAGCATGGCCTGGATTTCATTCACTGCATATAGTAACCAAAAATGCCATAATACAATATTTTGCAAAAAAAGTTAAATTTGAGTAGTGAATCTTTTCCAATTCTTGTTCTGTGTGATCTGTATATTTTTCAGTACTTTCATATATTTAGATACTGAATACTGGCTCAAAATACATTCAATTAATAGTACTCTAGTATACTCTACAGTTTGTTGCATCAGTTGCTTCATAACAAATCATGCAATACGTTTTCAGCTCTACAATAGTGACAATAAGCTATCCTCTAAACACACAGGCAACAGGAACCTTTCCATGGCAGCTTTTTCCAGATTCTCTCTGCTTTTCCATTTGTTTTAAAGAGTGCAGGAAAGTTACTATCACATTGTTCCAAGGGAAAATATATATCATTTTTCCTTCACAATGTGTTTTGCACTTCTATTTTTTTCAACTTGCAAAACTCCAACAATAAAAGATATCCTGTACTAAAAAGAACGTGTTGTATTTTACAGAATGGAAAATTTGGAGAAATCACCATATCCTTGACTTGCCAAAAGATCAAGGCATCTGTCTACCTTCACACATCAATGTGCCAGCTTGGCATACCAGGGGTTAATAACATGCTCGAGCATTTTGTTGTATTAAGAATCTCATTCCTGAGGTATAGCTTCTCACCTGTAAATTGAAGAATTCCTTGTTTCACCAGGACACTCGAAGATTATTTAATAACAGTAAGATTTTTGAGCACTGTGAAAGTTACAAGACAGATACAACAGTGGCAGGTGATATCTACAAAATAATTAGATGCTCATTCCCTCCAGGATGACATTTGCTTCCTTGAATACTGTACAAAGGAAGAAATAATCAATATAACAAAGCTTCAGCACTCTTCCTGAAATGTATTTATGCAACTAACAGAAGTACATGATCCTCTGAAATGCTGCAAGCAGATTTACTTGGGAAGAAGCTCATTTCCTTGGTGACAGGTTTAGAAAGCTGCTTGTTCAGGATAATTACCCAGGTAATCTGTTTGCCTCTGTTATGGTGAGATTCACTGGGTTTGGGTCTCTCTCCCTGGTTGTACACACAAGAGAAGTACCTCCCCTCAACAAAAGTCACTAACCTTTTTTCAAAATTAATTTGTTCCCAAGGTGGGAGAACTCTGCAGGCACCCAGAACTCCACTTGCTCTGCGGGACTCCCATGCCCGAGCTTTACAGAAGTGAATTTTGAGCAGCCTGGCAACCTCAGTGCTATAGAGATGAAGAAAATATTTTTTTCTGGACTTGACTCATGGGTCACAGTTTCTTTTTAACATTTTCAGTCAAGCAGAGAGTGCCTTGAGAATGCTTCAGTTTTCTCTCTCATTGTACATCAATGTCTCTCCGGTTTTCATAAGAACTCACTGTTAATCATCACACTGTACCCTACTACTCCATCAGGCTTGATGATCTAGAGAGACAACAAATACAGTATTTATAGGCAGAGAAAAATACAGGACTTTCAGAAAACATTGATGCATCTTTTAATTCTTTTGTCAGCTAACAGTCTTCTACCAAACGTATTTTGGAGTTTGGGTTACAAAATTGATTTAGAGATGAACTTCAAAGTGGTGCATAAATATGAAATTCCACACATTCCTGCAAGATGATAAGTATTATTCACATTATACAGATGGGGAAACTAAAGCAATGTGAGTTTACTTGGGCAATTTTCCCACCAGGAAAAAAAAGTAACTACAGTGGCATCAGTGCTCAAGAATACTTGGCTTTTTTCTGCACTCTGTCTGAACTATACATCACTTGCCCAAATACTACAGTGTAAGCTATAAAGGAATATTTTGGTTTTAATCATGATATTGAATAGCAATATTTTCAAACAATTTATTTAACAAATTACATAAAGCACTTAAAATATTATTTTATTTAAAAAAAAAAAAGGCAAAAAGGTTTTTCCTCAGGCTTTGCTCCAAAATTCACCCTTCATCTAGGACTAAAGAAAAGCACACACACTTGCACACATGCAAAAAGAAATTCTAAAAGAAAATTAGAAACACATGAAAATAAGGACTGAAAATGTTTTCTTAACTGCACTCTGATTTCAGTATAGCAAAATTTTCATTGATTTACTAATGGATACACCTTTTTCTTGTGAAGTAACATACAGGCCTTATCTGCAATTAATTTCTTGCTGCCATTTAACCAATTATCATCCTACAGAAGTACAGCCCGTGGAGCCAGCGTAGTGACTGCTCTGTCAGGGCAGTTCAGCTCTCTCTCTAAACCACAACCCCATTTCATTCATAAGGGGATTCTGCCCTGTGAAGAGTTTTTATAGAAAGAGTTCCAGTTAAGATAACTATTATTTTGAGCCAGATTTTGAGGCTCTGTGTTATTGCTAGATAAATAATCAAAACCAGTGCGAGTTTTATATTGATTCAAAATAATAATACAAACTACTTGAATTTCAGAAACTGTTTTTAAATTATTGACTCTGGACTGGATGTTTCTTACGAAGACTGCTATTCTATGAATGTTACAGGAGCCTTGTAACTATATTACAGACTTAATGTTACTTTCCCTGATGTAATGTGAAGTCTGTTTTGCCTGTCTGACCATTAGAACAATCAGCTGTCATGGAGGCAATTCTGAAAGTCTAATGAACTTGCTCAAAGACTTTCTGACATTTCAATGAGGAAGAAAAAAATTCAAGCAGATAAAACAAATAACTATTTTAAAAGAGTAATAAGCTGGAACAATGAGCTTTGGAATTGGGATCAGCTGTTTTGACTTTCAAATCACTAGCAGAAGTCATCCTCCAACTGGTCTTTGGAAGAGAGACAACAGGTTTTGTAGGAAACTTGAAAAAAACTCTCACATTATTTTCAGATATCTCTAAGATGGAACACATCCGATAAGTATAATTAATTATAAATATGGAATAATTGCATTATCACTCTTTTGGCTATCCAAGTTTTATATTTCAGTCGAATAACTCCTGATCTAGATCAAATTAAAGAAAACCTTTTATGCCTTAACTGTATTTCCATTGTATAGCTTAGCTATATTTCAAACGTTAGAGACTACAGTAGAATGCAGGTCTTCAAAACATCAGAGCAATAACTCTTGTTTATTTCATATGACAGTTCAGGGACAATTGAAGTCAAAGTATTAATACTACCAGTTGAATAAAGCTAATAAATTTAATAAAATTGAATACCATACCATAATTTTATGTTAATACTCCCTAAAAAAACCCCCAACCAAACACAGCCCCCACCCAAACAACCCACCCCACCCCCCAAAAGATGGAAAATACATAGCTATTAATTGATTAATCTATGAGAGTTTGGGGATCAATAATAGTACATAAATACTAGTGATATTAAATGGCAAGTAATAAACACTTACATTCCAGATCATATTAATACAGTAATGATGAAAATGTACTCAGAAGCCTGCCTTACTACTTTCCTCATATTGTCTTAAAGCTCCTCAAATACACAGTAAAGTCTTTAATACTTCTATAATGATAAAATGTATTGTTTTTTGCATGAAATTACATGGTTCAGCCACGATGAGTATTGTACTGAGCATCTGAACACTAGTCTGATTTATACAATCAATCTATTTTAACTATCTGTCTTTGTATAATGCCATTAACTGTTCAAGTTCACCTGATTAATCCTGCTGAACTTGTTTCTCCTAAATGACATTTTCCAGGAAGCTTCACCAAAAGGCCATTCTTCTATTGCTGCATAACTGTGCCTTTGGTTTGATATTAAATTATTGTTGTCCTCATGGATTCACTTCATCTGCAAAACAACAAATGAGCTGACTTGCCCATGTTCTGTCATCCCTTTAAACAAACAGCCAGGACAATGAGTTATTCATATAATAAATTATAAAATCTGTATTGTCTTTAATGCTCATGTCTAAACACCAACCAGTCTATGGCTTAATTTAATATTAATCCCATTCAGTTCCTTTACTGGCAACCTGCCATAGCATATTTTGACTGAATTCAAGAATAAACACAAGAATTTGTTTAGGTAGCCAATCAAAGAGTTAAAGCCATAAGATTTTTTTTTAATAGTTGAAAAAATTGGATGCTAACACAGTGGGCAGTGATATTAGAAAACATGTAATTCCCCATATAGTTGCTCTCCTAAATGTTAAGATAGTTTATGTTGGATGATTTCAAGTATCCTCTATGTAAAAAGTTTAACTCAGAATCTTGTAGTGTTTTACCTGTGTAGTGTGATTCACTGCAATTCTAATATAGTATTACATTAACAGATTCAGTGAAAAGGAAAATAAAGTGGGACAAATATTTTAGCACTATAACAGCACACATGTTTTAGCCTGGTGAGCACTTTAATGCATTGCTGAATTCTATAAAAGGTAAGTAAATAATAATCTAGTATTTTCTGCAAAGTCAGGCTGGCTGATTAGGTGCTGAAAATGTGAGAACACAGGAATGCTTGTGGTTAATAGTTATTCAGAAATGAACATATAGGACCAGGACTTTCCATGGAAAAAGCCAGACAATCAGACTGCAAAAAAGGTAATCATCATTTTGCTCTTTGCTCATGAAATTATAAAAAGGATATTAACTTTGCAGTATCTATTACAGCCTTCTCCCCCAAAAAGGAACATTATTAAATTTACTGTAAATTCTAAAAATACTTATTTTATAATCAGTGTGTAAAATTATAGTATTAAATATTTAAAGCAAAAAAAATTGCCTTGTTCCACAGTCACATCAGTGTGCATAGTTCCACAGCTAGTCCTGAACAACTCAATTTTGTGTAACCTTAAATACAACAGAACCTTAGTAAAATGGGTTTTTTCTTGTATAATAAAACCAAAATAAACTTCAGCTTCTGTTTTATATGCCAGTTGAGATTCTTTGCAGTAATTCCTTCCACATCTGTTCTGCAGCTTTCAGATTTACAAAAGCAGTATCTCCCCATTTCCTTTCATCAAAATATCCAAATGCTGTGTTTTATAGACATGTTGGTACAGTTTAACACTGAGTCCCTAATTACAGCTTGGAGTCATATATATGCTAAGTCTAAGAAAATAAATGCATGTGGTTATGAAGCATTTGTTACAGAAAATCCCAAACAACCTTGTCAAATATTCTTCAAAGTGTGGTAACATACCAATAAAAGTACACCTGAAATTATCACAGAATTTGTAAAAATAAAATAGAGAGTTAAAAAAGAAAAGTAATTAATAAAACTAAATACAAGCACCACCACATTCTAAATGGCCTAAGATCATGTGCAGAAAAGGTGCCAACCAGATTGTAACAACCATTGCTAAAGAATCAAATGATTTGGGAAAGAGGTTGGTATGGGAAGATCTTCACAAACCATTTGTCCAAAACATGCATTTCTAGGACTTTTGAAGACAGTACAATGTTGGTATCTCCTGATGTCAAGTTTCTCAGTTGCCAGTGTATTGTAAATACCATTGGCTTTCTAGTGGACAGCCCGTTGATGGGGACAATCTTAAATCACGTTGATCTTCACTATATGCAGGATTAGGAGTTTTGCATTGTCCTCACTGACCTGTAGTGCTGTATTCCCTTTTCTGTGCACCGTCACTGCACATCAAATATTCCCCTTGAGCGTACAAGGAGGGCAGCCATTGCTTTCACCTCAGACAGATGACAGTGTAACCACAGCTGGGGAAGTGAAGGTGGCTGCTGTTCTTTGCAGCAAATTGTACATAAGCATAGTATGAGCTATATAAAAATGAGGGGGTCTAAAATATCCATTAACCTCTAGAGAAAGAGAATTAGACTTAAAAAGTGCAGTGTAATCCTTCATGCCTCTGTCTAGAAGTTCCTAATGCACTAAAAACATTTCAGTGGGAGAAATTAAATGTGAATAACAATTTTCATCAATTACCTACCTGGAACATACTACTAGGTGTGATATGAAAGAGGAAATCTGTCTTGTCACAAAGAAAAGATCAGTAAACACTGCAAAAAAAAAAAGCTTTTAAACCTGAAATGAAGTTTTAAATATATATAAAAAAAAAAGAGGCAAAAGCAAATTAGAAAAAATGTGACAAAAATAGCTGTGGGCATCACAGAGCTTGGAAAGACCAGAGTCCTCTAGAAAATTTAAAAGAGCAGAATCAAATTGGCAAGTATATTTCTGTCAAGGAAAACAGTATAGAAGTTTGTTGATCAAAACCGACATCTAGAGAGATACAGGCTAACATAAAGTAGCATCCATTACCTCAGGCCCAAGGCTTCCAGGTTTCAATAAAGGCATACTAAAGAAATAGAAATGTGGGTATAACTCTGGTTTTCCTATTTTCTTCCATGCTAATCATGGGATACAGGCTGTAATCTGAAGCAAGCAACATGCTCTCAAGGGTATTCTTATATAATCAGCAGAGAACAAACTGTTCCTTCTCTTCTTTAAATCTGTACCCAATCACACAAACAGGGTTCCTTGGGACAGCTTTGCTACAGAGTACTTGCCAGTGAGAGAACAAAGATTTTCCCCCAGACTTTTCCTTTCCCTTTCCTACCCACTCCCTACCCCTTCCAAGAGAACAGCAGTACAGGAGGCTGTTCTCTAAAGCTGGGTTAAGATGATTTATGATTAAGACATTGTCATTAAAATTTACAAGTCCTGTTGATGCAGAAAATACGGTTAATTTGTAAAGCTGACAGCTTAATATATGTATACATATATATATATAGTTGTTTCACACCTTCCTCCCTTCCTTGAAAAAACAACATAGCCTAACTGCTGATAACAGCATAAATTGAAATCAGCCACCTTTACTGCAGATTAAGAACTAATGAACTGCAAAGGAAATAAGCTACATGGTTCTGGCAGATAAAGCAGGAAAAGGGAGATGAATCACATGAGCAAAAGAAGCTTCTGGGGTAGAAAAGGCTACCTGGCTATTTACAGTCCTCCCATGGGAGATTTCAGATTGTAGTATTTATCACTCTCCTTTTGTAATAATGAAGAAAAATGCTTTGTCATATGGCAAGAATAAAGAACATCAGCTAAGTATTTTTATATGGACTCCCTACATACATTACTATGAATAGCAGAACATAGGGTCTTATTCATATTACATAAAGATGATGTTCAATGAAGAAATTGAACACACATCTATTACAAGGCATTCATTGGCATGAAATATTTCTGGTAAAGCGAAAAAACCCCAACACAATCAGGGTTACTTTTTAAAAGCAAACAGCTATTTCCTTTGCTTCCCAATCAAAACTCAATAGTGACTGAACAGTTTTTATGGTACTATAAAGGAATTTTTTGTTTTAAGAAATAAAGTACAAATAGGAAAGCAGAAAGTAAATACTAATATCTGATTCACAGTGCACTGTGTTTATTTTTATGAAATAAAATGGATTTGCCACGTAGCCTTTCCAAATAATATTAAAAAGGTTTTTCTCTTCTCTAACATTAGCTACCCAAAAAACTGTCCAGTACTTCCTATTAAGTAGAACAACACCTACCAGTGCCAGCGAACACCAGCAAAAAATCCTCCAGCCAACCTTCCAATGGAAAACATTTTGACAAGTATTTTTTCTAGCTCACTGTAGTACTTAACTGTGTCACCTCCTCTTTTTCTAATACTTCTCCCCATTAAATTTAAGTTGGAACAACCTTTCCCAGCTCTAGCAGGCTTTAGGCACAGCACGGTGCATCTATGCTCAAAAGCTTGCACTTCCCATTGAATCGACTGCTCTGACTGAAGAGGCTGTTCCAGCACACCTGGTCCTGTCCATAGCCCTGTGCTGTGGTGACCAGAGCAACAGTTACTGGGAAACTCTGGCACTGGAAATATTAGGCAGTAGGGCCCTGGGGATGAGGTACTACATGATGTGTGGGGCCTGCCTGCCTTAGCACCTGCAACAAGAACCTGCTCAAGGACTATGTAGGGGTCTCACCCCAGCCCAAAAATAAAAATCAAAAGTGGAACAGAAATATTTTTTAAATCCCCCAGCCAAATAGGAGAGAAACAGGAGGCAACAGTTACAACCTGCTGATCAACTGCTCAGATAGTGCACGTGCTCTATTTCTGTGCAAAATTAGAACTAGTAGCCTAAATTCATCCTAGCTGTCACAAATTGCCCCAGAGAATTTAATAGCAAGAATTTACTTGTTATCCCTCTCTTTTTTCTTTTTCTCTTAATAAAAAGAATGCTTAGGATATATTCTATATATACAGACTGCATCATATCCAGCAGCATCATTATTGATGAGATGTCCCATTTCATTACCTACCAACTCACCGACATTCCCATGAAAGGGGCAGGCCCAGTCTCTCCTTGCAGCCCAGAATTTCAGAGAAAGTGTTGCCAAAGTCCTCCTGCACCCTCTATAATCTTTTGCTCTGAGAGGGGGTGGAGGAAACACTTTAAAACATGAGAGAAAAGAGATTATTCAAGGGTCTGCTAAGCAGCATTTTGAATAGTCATTTAAATGCTTCAATAGTATTTGGACTCCTATTTCATATTTACACTGTGTACATCACACTGTATAGAAACTTTTATTGCCTAGAGCTATGTGTTTGGATTTTTAAGGGGGTTTAAGCTTACACACTAAGGAATAGCCCCACCTGCCGACAGAACAGTCACAGTACAGAGTGAAAGCTGAAGAACCTCCTGTTTGCTGACCAGAAAACACGGGTCTCCTTTCCACCTCTTTCACATAGACGCAAAATCACCTTATTTCAGCAGAGCAAGAACTCTCATCTCTCCTCCTCCCTTTGCTCAGTCTGTAAACTCAGATGACAAATAAGTTTCTCATTATCCTTTCCAGAATTCACTGTTCGTTGACAGGATAACATACCAACTTCATTCAGTTCAATAAAAGCTAATGGAAGAATAAAAAGAATCAACTGAAACCTATTTGTACAGCTCATCTGCAAATCATATCTCATGTACTAGAGGTCCCGTGCTCAGGACTTTAGCAAATTGGTAAGGGGATAACTCACAGTGGCCACAAGTACTTTGCAATGCCAGTGAAATCTGTTTGCCGAGTAATAATGGGAATGCTTTGTCCTTTGAAATCCTTTGAGCTTTTTTTTTTTTTTTTTGAGTGAATAGACACAATTCTAGAATCTGGGTTTGAGTTTTACTATCTAGTAATAGATAATAGCCATGGTCTCTTCTGCTGTGTCACCAGCCATTTGTAAATAAGGAAGATTTCAATATTATCTATCAAAAGATCTTTTCCCCCTTCCCTTAAACTTCTACCTATTACACACTTTTAGCTACTCTGGAGAACCCACAGAACTGCCAAGAGAAAGTGGCAAAGTTTCTTTCACAATTAATCTTCCTTGCCTATGCCTGGCACAGTAAGTTCTCTTGGAAGTACCTTGCTTTTCCTTTACTTTAGAAGCCTGGGAAACAAATGGCATCAAGTCATCCTACAATGAGTTAATTTTTGAGCCTACAAAGTGAAGAAGAGGGTGCTGGATACACAGCCTAATTCCCCATTATGTAACTCATCACTCCCCATCTATTTTTCCCACAATAACATTAGTCAAGTTACACCCAGAAATAAAGATTTGTTACATGCATAAAACTCTCAAGTGTAAGCTTCAGAAGTCCACTTCTGTTATCTTCTGCTCTTACAAAACCTGACACTGTAGGAGGAAGCACTTAGAAGGATAATAAAAAAAATTTTCAATTTTTTTTGATATTTAGCAATGATGATTGTTTTACAAATGAGGGTTTTTACCCCCTGCTTTTTCTTCTTTGGTGAAAAGTTAATTATTGACACACTTAATACTGGGAAGCACTAGGATGAATTAAGTATCACTTCGTGACAAGAGAGGCAAGACTTGAATTCAAATCATGACATACATAAATAAAACAAAACAAAAAAACCACGCAGAAACAAATGACCACTTGTACACAGGAAAATTTAACTTTACTGATTTGTCAATGCCACAGTGTTTTCAGTTAAGAAACGGCTGTATGGAAGCTGATGGAGCTTCATCTTTAGCTGGTTGCAAGGCACAAAAAGTGACACAGAACACTAACAGTAGCAGAATTTGAGACATATGTTCATGTTTAACAGGAACTGTTTGGTTAACAGTTCTTTCATAAAGCTTTTACAATCACTACATTCAGTTATGCTCCACTAATCAATGCAAAACCAGAGATGAATTCTTCAGGATCATTTTATTAGCAATGATGAATATAAATCTCTTATGAAAATATTCTTAACATTTCAATATATAAGAATTGTCTATAAAAATATACTACATAACAAAGCCAGTAACTTCTACAAAACATGTAATAATTCAACATATATTTAACAATATATAGCACATAGTAAAAATCCTTTAATTGATGCTGAGGGTACTTTTACCCCCGTTTTGTCAAACAGTAACTCACATAATATAGGAAATTACTCATTCTGATATACAGAAGTGTTATCACCATAGAAGTCTATGTATGTTACACCCTGAAGTCACCTGCATCTGCAGGAATATAAAGCCACAATTTTTCTTTGGATGGACAGGCAGTTAGGAACACAAAAACATTCTGCTGGTAGCTGCAATGTCCTGCTGAAGCCAGTGGTGCACATCTGCTGTCAGCACTGCCAACCCTGAATCCATGCAGGGACAGAGATCATGTTTCTACTGCCCTCGTGGGACTGATGCCACAGATGAGCCTATCATGGTTACCATGGCTAGAGAACTGGAAAACAGACTTCCTTGTTACCTACTGCTAGTTAGCAAGGAAATAACTTCTAAAGACGCTGCCTCTCTAGAAATAAACCCTCTTCAACAGAGAGTTTGAACAAAAGCTCAAGGAAGAGAAAAATACCATGGGGGTATTTATTCTAAATGATGATCAAGAGTAGTACTATCCATCTTGTCATTACCAATTACAGGAAGCACCATCTTGGACCAGTTTTTGGAATTGGGAAAGAGCCTAGTTTCAGGTTTCAGAATAAAAATGACACATTTTACCAATGCTGTTAAAGCTCAGGTTACTTCATGGCTGGTGTTACACAAACACATGAAATCCATTTTAATTATGCAGATTGCTCTTGTCTACACAATGAGCTTCTCAAACTCTTGGTGTGGATGTATTTAAAGGGCTTTTAACTTTGACAACCAACTTAACCTGAAAAAAACTGGCTGCTGCATAGTGACATTACATAACTTTTTCAGCCATCAGCTTTTTAAAGAAGAGTTGGGTACATAAGGCTTTAAGGCTATAACATCCCACTGAAGACCACAGACAATTACAGTGTCTTGCATAGTAAAGAACATAAGAACCATGCTTGTGATGCATCAGTAACAACTAAATCTTTTTACCCTATGTTTATGTGCAAAACAACCAGTAATTAATTACTACTCTTTCTATTCAGAATCCACTGAAATCAGTACATTGAATATGTTGAAATTCAAGAGAAACTTAACTTTATAGCACAGCAATTGTAATGCAAACAATATTCCATTGTATTACAAAGGAAGAAGTTTCTATTAGAAAAGTATATTTATCAAACTTTAAAGTAAAGATCACAACAGGACACTACAGACAATGAACATTAATATATCTCTGACTCAAAGCTCAGAAAAATAACTTTTGACCCTGAGAAACTTTCTGTATTAAAACTTTAAAAGCTAAAAAAGATCAGAATCTGAAAGAATCAAGGCTCAGCCAGTTTAATTTTACATACTCAAACTGTTAAGCTTTGAAGAAAAATTTTACCATCTTAACAGAAATTTTAAGAAATATTTTCCATTTTAAAAACCCCATCATTTCATGATATCCATATTTTTGTATAGTTTCATTGTCTTCAAGGTTATAACTAATATTTAGGGTTTCAACCCATATTTGAGGGGAAGAAAAAATTTTAAATTGAGGTGGTTGAAGCTAAAATGTCTTTCATTCCCAATATCATCTAGAAAAGCTAATTATAGAAACTAGCTTATTGTGCTTTATGACTGAAGTCCTAGTCAAGTCCTTCATTCTCATACCAGTTAAAGAATTCTCTAAAAGATGGAACCAAATCAAAATAAAGTTCTGGAACATGTAATGTTCTCCAACACAGGATCTTATTTAGATTATTATTTTAACAACTTAAATATTTAGGAAGGTTTGGGAACAGCAAGAGGAAATCAGCAAATGAAGCCATAAGGAAACCCTTATAGGTTCGAACAAACTGAAAAAAGAAAAGCCATCTGGGGGTTTTGGCACTACAGGTATGGAAAGACATTAAAAGAGTTTCTGCAGTAACTTTTGACAAAAATCACCAGTCACTGTATCTGGATGCTGTTTTCAGATCAGCTTATTTTCTACACTTACTTATATGTTAAGAGAAAGAAAACAATGCCTTCTTCAATAACCTCTTCTTCTATGATTCACTGAAATCATATAAGCTAAAGATTTTTTGATGGCACATTATTTTATTCTGCACTGAAAAAGCAGCATTCATATGCTGTAATTTAAACTATTATCTAATTCCCTTTCCTACTGTTTTTATACTGTCATCCAGTTGAGGCTACTCCTTTCCAACAACCTTACCAAAAGACACGTAGCTGGATCAGCTCCCAGGTCTAGCTGATCACATAACCACACAAGCAGGAGCACTGAGCCAAGAGGGGGAGCAGGGCTAGCTGACAATCCAAGTTTACATCAGTCCGAACTGCTCTGGAACCACACCTTCACAAGTGACAGTGCAAACAGATGCATGTTAAACATGAAGTGAAGCAGTAAAAAATGCAGTGTTTTTCTTCCCTGCCCTGAAAGGTATTGCTCAATGGCAGCAATGGCTGAGCAGCAGAAAAACAATCCCAGTTCAGAGTTTCAAGTATTAAGCAAAATAGGTGCCAAACTGGAATTTTATTATTACATGAGGCTTTAAAGAGAGAGAAAAGCAGCTTCATACTACTCCTGACCCCTTCAGCAGTAGCTGTACTTCAGCCTTCAGGAGAAGCAGAAAACAGACAGCTGAGAGCAGGAACTGACTCTTTCACTCAAGTGGAATCTGCTCAGATCCGTGAACACACATGGATTCAGGGTGCTGGTTTACATACAGAAACCCTCACAAAGACGGCTCCCCACATCCAGAGACATCCTCCAGTACCATATGCATTCCAGTCCTTCAGGACTCAAGTCCCTGGATCTGCCCTGACAGGATGCAATGCTTATTGACAAAAGAAAAGACATGTGACTAGACATCCATAAATCAAAATAAGGAAACACCTGCCACTTTCAGTGATTTTGAAACAAACATGTATCAGGTGTACAGAACACTGCATTCTCCTTTAGAAAAAGACTAGAGTGAGCAAATAACTGAAAACTTCCTCATGACACAAATGACCAGAAAAAGATCTGAGTTAAAATTTTCTTTAAACTCTACTGAGACAAGACCTAAAAGTACATAAGACTGAATTTGGGAAAATCCCACCTCATGACACTAAACATTTAGTCCTCCTCAACTGTGAAGGACACCAAGATCAATAACACAAGTATGTTTTCTTAGTATTTGTTGCTATCAAGATAATGCCTATAAAAGTGAGAAGCGTGAGAAGATGCGCAAGAAGAAATGGGGCTGTAGTTGCCCACTAGCACTGCCAAACATAGTGTGGATGCTTGAATAGGATGAGATGTGTATGCACAGCTCCACTGTTCCACCAAGCTCTCGTCAAACCTCTTCTGTAGAATCTCTGTATGGCCTTGGCCAACTTGCATTTCCTGTGAAACTGCAATTGTGCTGCACTCTTGTACATTCTTAGGAAGCAGGCAAAAGCTTTATTGTAAATGCTCCTAACTTTATGAAGGCCAAGGAGACTTAAACTCTGTCTCATAAAGAACTTTCATACAGAAGAATCTAAACAAAGGGGTCATAAGCAGCATCAAAAATAACCTATATTAAATACCTAAAAAATATAATCTTTTGCATAGAATAAAGAAAAGTGCAGCTACAGAGTAACATTCCATACCACAAGAAATGGCTAATTTACAAGTGGTATACAATTAAACACTGCCTTTCATCGCTCAAGCGTGGAGCAACTAAAGACATGTTTATTGGGAAAATCACATTTGGAAAAAAAAAGGGGGGAGGGGGATTAGGTTGTTTCACTGTATCTGTAAAACAAGTACAAACACTTAAAATTCTTTTGAAAAGAAAACAAAGTTAATAATTTTCACAAGTTAATTTTCTCTTGATACTACTTTGAAAGATGAAATAGCTTTTGAAATCCAAATTAAAAATAAATGCCCACTGGGCATCTGTTCTGTGCAAAAAAAAAAGTAAGTTTGTAAATGTGCAAGGTTTACCTGTTCTTAAAAAGCTGTCTGCCTAAAGATTAACTCTTCATTCCCTTCTAACTTTTGTACTGCAATCCCTCTGCTAATCAAGCATAGAATAGTATTAAATAAGCCTGGGAGACTATTTCCACTGCTCTGAAGAATAAAGAAAAAGACTAAGAAGTTGAGAGTCAGGAACATGCACAAAATAAATATTCACAGAATCACAGCACATGTCGAGCTGGAAGGGACCCATCAGGATCATCAAGTCCAAGTCCTGGCCCTGTGCAGGACACCCCAAGAAGCACACTATGTGCCTGAGAGCATTGTCCACTTCTGATAGGAAGCAACAACTTTTAAATATCTTTCTACTGCTCATGTTAGCATAACTAAATATAAGAAAGAAAAGCATAAACCTGATCAATTGCTAAAACACTTTCAATTTTGGTTTAAAAAAAATCAACTTATTTTATTGGATATAATTTGGTATAACAATTTGGTAAATGGGATATTTAAAATAAATAAAAATAAATATTGTGTGTGTATATATATATATATATATTTCAAGGTTGGTTGTTTCTGTGATGAATTAGTGTCTTAGATTTCACTTTGTTTAGCTTTTTTCACGCTTTGTCGCCACTTGCGAATGGCGGTTCCGGAGCTACTGGCGACTACACAAAGGGCACCACCCACAGTCCACCAAGTTGGCAGATGATTGAGAAAAAGAATTTGTAAAATAAAAGCAAACACCACATCCATTGTTTTCATTATGGATACAGGTCCAGCTTTCTCTATCTGTAATGCTTTTGTGAGAAATATCTGACCCCCTAACCCTAACACGCCTATTAATATTAGCAAAACCCTGTCTTTACCACAGTGTGGTAAACGCCACTCATTCAAAACAAACAAGGCTATAACACAGCCAATTAAACCAATAACAGCATAATACCAAATTGACAAAAAATAATGCACAGATTTTCCCACTTTCCTTAGTATAACAAAAGTCGAAGCTGCGGAGACTGTGCTTGCAATTGCTGCTATAGTTCCTTTAAGGTGATCTGTGTAACTTCCTTCAATGCCTGTAACACGTGACCCAAACAGAAACGGTGGTCTAGCAATGAGAATCACTCCAGTGATTGCAAAGAGGGTGAACAGAAGATCCCAAATACTGTATTTCTCTTTGAGAAAGATCCATGCCAGCAACGATGTAAAAACAGGACTGCTAAAAGTTATAACAGTGGCATCAGCCAGTGGCATGACTTGGTAAGCGTAGTAGAGAAGAATCATTGCAGTAGAGCCAAGGAATCCTCGGAAGAGAAGAAAAATTCTTTTACCTTTTGGTCCCAAAAACCCTGTCCTGAAAAACAGAAACGTCACATTAATGTCACTGGCTTGCTTATTTCATGGGTAATATTCAAACACATCTAACTGTACACACCCATGTAGATGGTATACACCTTTCTAGATGAGGGACTTACATATCCCAATATTTTTAACTATCTGATGACAGAAAATTCATTTTCATCATGACCCTCAATCACACTCAGAGTTCAGAACCTGTTCTTGCTATTAATTTTTTGCTTGCAAAATAACTCAAGAGTATCTACAAATTTTAAGATCACCACTTCGTGGAAGATCAAAGCATTTGGTAAGTTAATCCTCGTAGAAATCTCTACAGTTCAGAGAGTCAAAGATTTTCAGTTGTCTGAATCACATTAAGAAACTACCAACAATCAATTCAATTGCAGTTATGTACTTGAAATCCAAATTAAAATAATACAGCAATCTGATTTAAGTGAATGATAATTCTAGATCTATTTTCAAGAAATAACTTTAAATTTAAACATTTTCTATACTTACTTGTAGTATATTAAACCAGGAAGAACAAATGCCATTTGGAAAACACATCGAATTGCACTCACTTCCACTGAATGTACATCTTCTACTTTTTTAAGAAATAAAGAGGCCACTGAGAAAAGGAAGGCAGACAGTACGGTATAAAACAGACCAAGTCCTGGACACGCAGCTTTCTTCTTTGTTCCTGCAACAGACATACCAGAGTTAATAAGGGTCTATTAGCAGACCTCTCTGATCAGGCAGAGCTTCATACGCTGTAGCGATTCTTGTGGTAGGGGACAAGGGAACCAAAGAAACAAATGCAAGTATTACAGGTACTTACCAGACCTACACTGAAATAATTCTCACTGACCACCATAGGTCTCCTTTTTTTTTTTTTAAACGGGGAATAAGAGATGAACTCCAACACCTGGGATACAAAACTTCTCCAAGTTCTACAGAAGTTAGCTTTACTTCTTTTAGGTGTCACAGTAGTATGGGTGATTTACTATGGGAACTAGTCATGATTCTGCCCAAGGACAAATAAATATAATTGACTACAAAATGGTCCATGGTCAGATTCTGAAACATTATCTTGGGAACCCTTTGCTTAGTTAACTAAGGTTCACAAACAAGAATTTAATTTTCTTTCTCACCAATACACATACATAAAATATCTGTGTACAGAACACCACTTTTGTTATATCTTATGTTTATTTTGCAGCTAATCACCCTAAATTCGACCTAGACCTACAGAATTTTCATATAACACTTTTATCTTGCTGTAAGACTCTAAATATGTTTTACAAATAGGCATCAAATATACATTTTTAAGCAGAATAAATTCAAGTAACTAATGGTAAAACACCATAGGCCTGATATCTATCATAATTCCATGAAGACTGCAGTTTATGCTTATTTATCAGACTTCCCCTTCCTGAAACAGCTTCCCGAGTCTAATGTTTCTATTCAAGCTTCCTCATTGCTTTAGGCTCTCTTCAGTAACATACTCTTTGTTGTTCCACTCATTTTCTCCACCCTTGACTATCAAAAAAAACAGAAAAAGTAAACAGAGAGGGAAAACTGCTGCTGACCTGAACATCATCTCCAAAGAAATCAGCTTTGTTAATTGCTTTGTTGAATAAAATGAACAGTCTTTCCACTGAACCTAAAGGTGAACACCATGGAAAAGAAAAACCATCTAAACCATCTAAAAATTTGAGTGGGACCATCTCTTTTTCTCTGTATAAAACATTGGGAGTTACCCTTTTCTTCTACAACACTCTAAAGACAGGAGCAAGAACTCCATGTCCCAGAGACAGTGTTTTGATAAAAGGGTGCCTCATCTCACATTAGTGTGGCAGCCTGTGAGCCTTATGGATCCTCTAAAACATAATCAGCAGGGTACTGCTGTGAGTTGCTTAGCAACTAAATATGGTTTTGAGAGGGTTTTTTGCTTTGTCTGGGGTGTGTGGCTGGTTTTTTTTAAATTAACTTGTCACAAACCATTTTGATCCTCCTTGAGATCATCACTCAAGGCTGAAAAACTCCATCTCAGTCCCCAAGAGCTGAGCCTGTGGGTTGACACACTTCTAGAGACCCAGGCTTTAAAACAGCAACAAGAATCTGAAGTAGGCAAAAGGCCTGCTCTGCTCAAGGGATCCTGCCACACTGCAGCTGCAAGTGAGTTACAGCTTCTGCTTGAAATATTTCTATTTAGCAACAGCCACTTACATAAAAGTGACTATAAAAACTACCACCAACCAACACCGGACCGGGACATCTACCAACTACAAAACAGGGTGGATTTAAAAATGTTCATGAATTATGTAATGTCCTAATCCACACAGTCACACAACAGAACTACAAAATCAACAACGTCTCAATATTAAAGCAAGAGGAATCAAACTGGCCCATAACTGAAATGGGAAAGCCAAACCCATGGTGGCTTATGGATGAACACAGCACAAAGAGAACTATTAACTCTTATTTCAGGCATGATAGCTTGTCTGATTACTACGAACAAAGCCAATCTCAATAATAGAAGTGTTGAAATGTAAAACCAATCCAATTAAAGCAAAATATGCTGAAAAGATCTTATACCCAGAACTATGCTTTGGACTGGGAGGAACAAAGAAAAACCAGAAGGAACTCATTTTTGTAAGCTATCCAATATACCAAGCCTACCAGAAACCAGAACCTTTTAATACTAGAATTTAAACCATCAACATCTTGCATTGCCAAGGCATGTACTCAGCACAATGAGAAAGTGTTTTATTTCCTTTTAAAAATAAAATGGTACAAGTTCTTCCACCAAAAACAAGAATTGCAGTTCTGAAGAGTACTTACTTCAAAGTAAGTTGTAAGGAAAAGTTAGGTTAAGATAACACTTCCACCCGATAAAATATAAAGTCTCTAAATACTAGCCCAATGCCATCAAAACACTGCAGCACTCATACCTTTTTTAAGGACTGTAGCAGCCTGGAAATAAAAATGTTTCAAGCAGTGCCCAAGTCCTCTTTTTTGAGTGGCTACAGATTTGGTTTTCCCATTTTATTCCCTGGCCAACTCTATATATAAAGCTTTCAAACCATTTTCCACTCTTCTTTTAAGTCCAAGGCACTCCCACTGCACTGTTTTATGTGTAAATTCTGTTTGTGTTTTAATGCCGTGCTTTGTTCTAAACAGTTTTTATACTTGCAAATCCATAGAGAGAAGAAAATCACACTTCTCACATACATGCATCTCAAGAATAGTAGCAAAGGCAGAAAAGTACTGGCTATGGGAAAGATGGTCAGCGAGATAATTTTCCCAGACCTTCAGAAAAGGCAGAAGAGTGTGAAACGTTCTTCATATTATAAAAAGCAGATCAAGTTCTCAGACTTCTGTAAATTGCCAGGAGCACAGTCTGCGTATGAACTAATCATGGTCATGATTAATCACAAGACCTAGAGGTGATTCATAAAGTTCAGTCATAGACTCAGTCGAAAATTTTGCTTGACAGACTACTCAAAAACAAAGTTTCTTTTTGGTGAGTTAATGCAAGTTTCTCAGGAGTTCAAACACTGGCTGCTTATTTTCTCCCCCAATCATTGATTCAGAAGTGACACTTCTCTCTTCTGTACTCTCCACAGCACACTAACAAATCTATTTTCTGCTGGAAAGTGAATTACAGTCAATTTAACGACACATTTCCAGTGATGTTGTTTAAAAACCACACATGCTAAAGTACTTCAGGTAACAACTTCAGAAGCTCTTTTAAGTTGGCATTTGTGTGACTCCACGTTAAACTTTAGTGGCTTTAACAGTTGAAAATGACCAAGAAGCAAAGCACGGATTAAAACAAAATTAAGACTACACTCACACTAAGGCATGGTAAGAATTGCCCGGGAAGTCACAGACACACAAGTCAGTGGACTTGAACTGCATTTGTGTCCCGCTCAAACTTATTTACAGCGACAGAAGTTCACACTGCCCGAAGGCACCTCTATTTACCCAAAACTGCCAACTCTTTTTAAAACTTTGACAACAGGAAGTGCTGTTTTCCTGAGGCATAGTCGCTGCCGAAGCACTCTCAGAGCCGACAGAGGAGCCTCCCAGCCCTGGGGATGAGCTGCCCGGAGCGCTCCGCCCGCACCCGGCGCCGCGGGGACAGCGGGCACCGGGCCCGGCCGCGCCCGCCGCAGGCAGAGCGGCACCGAGAGGTCGTGCCTGCCACTCCTATGCAGTTCTGCACCGGGGCCGGCTTGCCCGGTAAAGAGGAGCGGGAAGAAAAGCGGAGGCCAAGCGGGCTTGCAGGTGCCCCGGCGGGCACCAGGTGTGAGCCCGGGCGGGGGTGCGGGCGCCCTCTGCGGCCACTCGGGCCCGCCCCGCTCGGGCCACGTGCGGACAGCCCGGTGTCCTCGGGCCGCTGCCCTTCCCCCGCGCCGCGACAGCGTCACCCCGGAGCGGGCAGGACTCTGTCTCCCCTGCCAGACTCCCTCTCCTCACCAGGTGCCTCGCAGCAGCGCGGCCAGGGCAAGCCCGAGCAGCAGCCGCAAGCGCGGCGCTCCTCGGCGCCCACCGCCTCGATGCACGGCTGCCCCGCGCCCGCCCCGTCCTCCCGGCCCGGCGGCACCTCCGGCTCCTGCGCGCCCGCCGCCGGAGCAGCCTGGCACGGCACCATGGAGGACGCGGTGCCGCGATGCTCCCGCGGCCGCTCGGCTGCCGCCGGCACCTGCCCTGCTGCGCATGCGGCGCGCCCGCCCGGCGCCGCCCGCCGCCCTCCCTCCGCCCGCCCGCCCGCCCGGCGCGCCCG
>JAWWEV010000169.1:19729028-19776424 GCA_035583235.1 Hafferia zeledoni
CCGCCCGCCCGCCCGGCGCGCCCGGCACCCCGGGGCGGGGGGGCCGCACCGTGTCCCGGCCCCGCCACCTCGCTCGGCCCCGCCTGCGAACAGCGGCACGGCCGTGCCTGCCCGAGGCGGTACCTGCATGGCGATCCCGCGACAGCCCAGCGGGAGCAGCGCCCGCTGCCTCGCCGGCGACCCCCCCGAGGGACCTGGCGCGGGCAGCGGTGCCGGGAGGAGCGAGGCTGCGGTGCCTCGGGAGGGGGAGCTCTGACCCCGCCGCAGAGCGGAGGGCGCCGGCCCCGCCGTGCTGTGGATGCCCTGAGGGGCCGAAGTGGCCGAGCTGGGGAGGCAAAACACTGGAAAACGGGGACGCGAAGTTATTTGAGGGGCGTGGTTGCGTCATCTGCGCGCCTGAAATGAAGGTGTCCCGCTCCTCCGTGCGCAGGAGCCGCCCCTGGCAGCGGGTGCGCCTCAGCCCGGGCGGGCTCAGCAGCACAGGCAGCGGGTGCCCGGGATGAGCGACCTGCCGCGGCCCCTCCGGCTGTCCCAGCGCCATCCCCTGCCCCGGGCTCCGCGGGAACAGCCGCGCTGACCTGCGGTGACCCCGGCACTGTTACCTTGTCAGTGAGCAGGGGCACGAGTCTAAATGGACATAGGAACCCGGCGGGAGATTCAGTCAGGATTGTTAGTAGGGTGCAGAAAGCATTTAACCACCTTTTCGTGGTATGTTTTCCTTAAAGAAACAATGCTGCCTATGCCTTGGGTAGGGGAATCGAAAAGGATGCAAAGAAATACAGAATAGCCCTTTTTCCTTACACATCAAAAACTGCAGAGTAAAGAGGCAGAATAAAATTCAAGTGCTGAAATATTTCCCTTTTGAGCAAATCGAGCTGTTATCAATTATTAAGTTTCTATTCAAAGAAGAGGTTTATGCTCACACTCAACTCTTAGTTGCATAAATGAATGTGGTTATTCTTAACAAGGGGAAATGTAATATATAGCTTTAGCAAAATTAATACTAAATGGTAAATACAAGCTATTTCACACAAACTATTTTAAGTTTTCCCTCAAGCTACTTCATAAAAGCTATTTCAAGCTTTCCTTGTCTCTGATTTAGCCCATTTTATCATCCATGTTAACCTCCCAGAGGCCATAAGTATTTCATTATCTTGGAGCTAGCATTTGATTAATATGACCAGAATTATTTCACAAATTATTCTTAACTAAAAATTAGATGTGCTATATCAATTATTAAAATGAGAGAAATCAGTTAATAATGTTGTGTTGAAATCAGAATTACTTTTAAATATTTACATCATTTGATCTCCTATTGCTATAAACCAAGTAAATATATATATATATATAAATATAAATAGCTTTTATTAAAGCTTCTATCAGCATAGCCCTCTACAAAGTCTCCGTTGAAAGCTTTACTAAATCTTCCCTCTGGAGAGGCAATGGCAGCTGCTTGTTCCATCAAGGGGACAAATAGGCCAGCAAAATTCTCTGGTCACCCTTAATTAAGAAGTTACTTTTCCCTAATGCACTCTCCTATCCCTCAGATCTTGGTTTAATTTAGAGAGGGAGGTGCAAATAAACCTGGTAGCCTGCTGCTTTCCCAAGAAACACTTCTCTGTACTCCAAGGCAGTTTCTACATGTCAGTGTCAGCCTATCCTCACAGTCACTGGGTGAGTTACCCTGTAGGCAGCAACAGCAGAAGCAGCTGGCCAACTTGAGTCTTCAGTGAAGAAAACCAGAGCCAAAATATAGTCCACAGCACAGACACAGAACAAAATTTTTACAATTTCCGGGTATTTGTCTATAAACTTCGTTAAAATATGCAGATTACATATTTATTTTATGATACTGCCATTATGAAACCCAAAGTAAATTTTTTAAGTGCCACAGTGCCAAGTACTGAGCTATAGAGAGTTTCAAAGAGACCGCAGCAACCCTCTCTGTACCCCTCCATGTCTGGGTTTGGAAGGGAACATTTAAGGGCAGTGTTTGCTTACGCCAAGATACATAAAGTTTTCTGTTTGCTCCTGGTCAAACTGCCAGGCTTGTCTCAGCTTGAGAGCTTCCAAGTTCTCCTTGTAAAGTACAGCTCTCTTCTCTGAGCAAGGAGTCAGAGTAGTTGCAGCTGCTGAGACTAACCAGCAGGCAAATGTAATTTGCAGTCACGATGCCCTAGATTGGAAAATTAAGTAGGTGCATAAATGTGACAGGTCAATATTTTATGCAGTCTTTTCAAGTACGGATTAAGCCTTGTCTCTGTAATACTGTGCCCAGAACTAGCTGTTCCTTTCCCCAGTGCATCACCAGCTTGCCACAGTAGAGCAGTAAGGATGTCCTATAATATCTACCCTGAGTGCAAAGTCCATAAGAAAAAGCTTTATTTATTAAACTACAGGACCAGCTAGAATGGCATTTCTTTGGTTTCCATAATACTGTAAGTGCAGAAAGGGAGATACCTCCTGCATAGTCACCACCCTCTACACAGGGAGCTTTCTTGGGTTACTCTTTTTTACAAAGGAAGAATATTATAATCCTCATCCAGAATTTAGGTGCACCATTTCTGTCATTTTAAATGCCAGGAACAAACCAGTACTTCACTGCAGGTTGAGATACAGACCTGACAGGTACTTTAAAGTACTGTGGTGAGTCACTGGTCTGAGTCTGTGTGCCTGGTAAGGGACTCATCAGTGTTCTGTTTCCATCTCCCTTCCTGCAAGTGCTGTCTCTGACTCCTCAGAATGGCTTTTCAGAAACTTTAACAGGCAAAAATGAGAAAGCAATTAAGTGAGTTTTGTGGAGAACCATGGGAGTTTTCTATGAGATTACAAGAACTTTATCCACTAACACATCCCTTCTTTTATCCGGCACTGAGATTTCCTAATAAGCTTTTTGAAACACTGCTGCTCTTGGAGGTTTAGTGAGAACTAAATAATATAAACTGAGGGAGCCCTGGAACTGACCTAGCCCTTATTCACCTCACCTATGGGCAGGACCAAGGGCTTTGTAGAGCTCCAGTGGAAAAGACAGCAGGCTGGATTCCTGGTACTGCACGTGGAACACCCTGGTGACATCTATCCCAGTTTGATCTGAACATAGCTGTGTCAGCACAGTTATGTACTGCTTAAGCTATAAAAATAGTAGAAGATTTAAATCAAAACAGCAGTCCATATCGATGGCTTTTATTCTGTAAAAATGCAAATTCTGTAAAAACACTTTTAAGATCTTAATTTGCAATTTAAGTTGTCGAGCTATAAACTCATTAAAACTACTATAGGTTAATGCAAAGGAAGTAACAATAAATAATAAACTTACATTTTTTCAATTCCTTCTGAAAAGGTTTAACAAAAAGATAGAGAAGAATTACTTTATCAGCTTCTGAAATGGATCCAAGTTTTAAGTGGCTTGTAAAAACCATTTACCTCTGCACCCGGCTGCCATAAAACAGATGATTATTGCAGCACCAAGGAGTTTCATTGTCCTGGTAATTCATTCAAACTTCTGGCCAACTCAGAGTTGTTTGGGAATCATAGAATAGCTGAGGTTGATGGTCACATGGTGCGTTGAAAGGTCATCTAGCCCAATCCCCCTGCTCAAAGCAGGGTCAACTAAAGTTCAAAACTCTGCCTCTTGGGTGTTTGAGTATCTCCAAGGATGGAGACTGCACCACCTCCCTGGGCAACATGGTCCTGTGTTCAATCACACTCACAGTAACAAAAAATAAAAAGTCGAAGTTACATGTAAATTAAACACTTGTAGTCTCACAGCCCAGTGAAAATGTGGTCCATATGAGCTCCTGCCTCTCCATCAAAATTCAGGGCCTGTCTTAGTGGGTTTTATGTCCATCTTATGTGTTAGAAGAGACCCGTATTTTTCAGCTTCCCTGTTAAGGTGGGTGGTGAATGATTCCCAGTTTTGCCATCACCACAAATTGTTTCCACATGTATGTATAGGACTGCTATACAAACACTTAATCTTGTGCCACAGTATGCTCAGAGTATCACAGTTTTCTTCTTCCTGAGCTGGTGGTTATATTGAATAGTGCTATAAAACTGGCGATGGAGTGGATTGTTGTCATAATAGGGAATCCCACAATTACGATCAATATAATGGTGATATCCTGGGGCTCTTTTTAACTGCATCTTTCGGATTGCACTATTATCAGTTGCTGTTCAGGAGACTGAAAGTACTGAGATAAGTACATTCAGGTAGAAGTAAGGAGTACCAAAAAATTCTCTGATTTTCAGAATGAAAGATTTTTTTAAAAAAACTTCTGAAGAATTGAAAAATAATGGATAAGCAGGACAACATTCAAATTCTGCTTCTATACTTATTAGTGTGCTTTCAGTTCAGTATTAAAGGGGTGCCGCTGAGCTGGTTTTGGTCACATAAAGGTTGTGCAGCATTACTTCTATCCTCAGATGCCTTAATTACACTTCTTGCTAAGCAATCAAGTCCCTGTAGCTAGTATTCATGGGAGAATAAATTAAAAATCATTTTCTATGTACTCTAAACACTGTAAGATTAGTATTTTCTTTTTTGTATTTCACATAAACTTCTGGAGAGTATATGCAAATTTAGATGGTGATCCTTAAATTTTAAAAATTATGTAATTTTTTAGTTCTCTTCAAAGGTGTGGAAAAGGCTGCTATTCCAATATATCTTAGGGAAAAAAAATTCTTTTAATCTCTTTAATAAGAAAATCTATCTAATTCCTTCTCTTTCTTTATGATTTTATTTCCACAGAATAACATAAACATTTAAGGAAACCAATAGAGTGAACTTTGGTAGCTCACTGTTAGACAAGGAAATGAACACTAGTACTGGTCATGTTGATCATCTATATTTGCCACAGGCCAAAGCACGGTAAGGTTTGTAAAGCACGGTGGTGCAGGAGGCATTTGGGTGTTTGCCCTGATACTCTGAGGAAGCAGCACAATTGCTGTCCTATTGCGGTCAGATCCTATAAATTGTAGTTATCACTTAAAAGGCTATCATACGAGTCTCAATGAAGAGAGTTTTTAACAGTAAATACATTATTTACACACCCTGTGTGCCTCTGTCTCACGTGTAACTCAGGTGCATCTCAGGTGCATCCACATACATGTGTATGTACTTAGTTTATACTATGGCAGCGGTCCCGTGGTGTAGTGGAGAGCACTCCAGACTCCAAATCCCAAGGTCGTGAGTTCGAGTCTCAGTAGGGACCGTCCCCTGGCAGTAAATGCCTCCCTGCCATCCCATCCCATCAGATCTGGGATGCTGAGCAGGGTCAGCCTCGGTCAGTACCGGGTGCTGTGACAGTCCCGAGGACTTCACTGTCACTGTCCAAGCTTGTTCAGTCGTGGCAGATGGACCCTTAGGACCTCAAACGGTGGGGCCAGTTCCGTGCATGCTGTGCCTCACCTAAAAAAAAAAAAAATCCACTGCACAGGCTGGAAGGGCACACCCACGTGTGGAGAGCCCTTCCCAAATCTTCATTCGAGAAGTTTGGCCATACATACATACTATGACACAGTGAAGGTAATGAGGAGAATTCCTACACGTTTCAAACTAGAAGTGCTTGATAAAACATAAGCAAGGCCATTACTTCCACTTCTTTAGTAGAATCTATATTTTGAATATAAACTTGGCAAAGCAACAAATGTGAATGTCTGAATTTGGAAAAGTGTCCTTTCTGGCAAAAGAATTGTGGGTGGTGTTTTTTTCAGGCATATTGTCTCATTTGGTGGGTTGAAGGTATTAGAGTACTCACTATATGTAAAAAATTTCCAATGAAGTGCCTTTAAAAAAAAAATGTTAGAAGAATGTGGATTCCCTGTAATACAGTAACTCTTACAATTCCCCTTTCACTTGTTTATTGGGGCCATTTAAGCAGTGAAGAGCTTGCAACCTTGGCATGTTCCCTTTCCCTTACTGCATTTCCTGATGTGTCAGTATTATTTCAAGGCATGAAGAACATTATGAGATTAGCTGTAAAACTAACTAAAGCTCTGTTCCCTTTGAATAAAATGCTAACCATGAAGGGTAAGATCAGACAGTACATACTGAGATGCACAGTAAAAAAAAAGAAAATTAACAAGAAATCTAGAAAAAAACCTGTCAAACATTGATGGCATTTGATGTATGGGAGAGAAGAAATGAACATGCTACAATTTATGTATTCACTGCCCTGAGTACGTGCTTCTTCTGAGAAGCATTTCCTCTGGTACATGTTCAAATTTAGATATTTCAAAAATAAAATTATTTATTTGTAAGTATCTAAATATAATGTTTCAACAATATAAAAATTTTATTTGCCAATTTTGATAACTGCTTATTTTTGTCCACCTCTTTCTTGGAGAAGTTCTTGGAAATTACCTAAGAATTTGCCCTGTTACGTAATGCAAATTGCCACTTACGTATAGCTGAGATTACTGTAAAAAGCCTGTTCAACAAGCCTGTTCAATGCAGCTATGAAAGTCAAAGGGCTTGGAAGAGGGAAGGGCAAATATTCTTTGAACCACAGATAGAGAAAAGAGGAGTAGGCAGCAGGTTATCAGTTACCATTCTGCAACATGCTTGGATAGAAATGATGTAATCATGAAATTCATGCTCTAAGTTACTCAGTTAGAGAATTAGTACTAGGTGAGGGGAAGTATTTTCTTCCTTCTTGATGGCATTCAGCACTGTGGAGAGAAGAGAAAGAAAAATAAAATATCATGTAACTTCCAAGTTTGTGGTGACTTTCCAGAGATTTCTTTTCTAGCAGGCAGTACAGTACAAAAATCAGAGAGCAGAAGTACAGCTTGAGTGTCACTGAGTATCAGAGCTCTCAAGGAGTGGAGGAAACTGAGAGTTGCTCAAAGTTCTGCTTGTGTTGTTTTGTTCTGTTCTATAATGGCTTTTGTGACTGTTAACAGGAGATAATTTGTTCAATTATATTTTTTCACTGTCACTTTAACTGACTTTTTACAGCAGTAGGGATGGCTGAATGTACAGTTTCTCTTCGACAAAAGAGAGAGAACTATTTGAATGATCTGCATTTCTTGGCACTTGCACAGTATGTTTCCTATTCTGTAAGCTATCTGCCTTGGGCTGCTCTGCAGGGCAGGAAGGGGGAAAATATGAATTATTACGCATTTGTTTATATGCCTTACTTGAAGGAAATTATTGTTCCTTAGCCTCTACTTTTCCTCAGAACAAAAATTACATACAATGTACATAAACTTGTCACAGGTGGTGGATCAGTGTTACTGTATCAGAACTTTATCATACATTTATATACTTATATTGATTTATAGAAAATCTAGATATTGATAGTAAAGCACCATTTTATTACGGCCTGGCCATGGCCGGGGTCACGCAGGGGGCTCATGCCCCCAAGTGTGTGCCCACCAGGTGTACAAAATTCAGCCCTTTTTAAGCAGTTAGCTCTAAATATTACCTGTTACAGGCACTCTGTAGATTTATGTCATGGAATTAACCATTCTGTTGTTTATGTCTTATGTCGTTTACTATTCTTCACCCCCCTTCTGTCCAGGTTCTGCTTCCCCCAGCTCTGTGTTAGAAAGCGTTTCTCATGTGCTTCGAGCTGCTTCTCCATTCAAGCAAGTCCTCTTATCTTGGTTGCACATACTTAAGTTAGCTCCAGTCCTCTTTTTATCTTAACTGCCCACTACTTGGGCTGGCCCTACTTGCAAACAATTCCACTACATAGCATTTTGCAAAGTCTCAGCAAATTCAAAAGCTGGCAACAATATAGTTAAATTTTATGCCATATTATTTTGTCTTTGTTTCAATATATAAGTGAATTATATATTATTTATATAAAATATATTTGTGTTCTGTATTTATGTATAGACACATGACAAACACATAAAACACTAACATGATTCAGCCTGTGCACCTCTCACCTTGTTCTGACAAGCTAGTGCAATGCTTACTCCTCTTAGTTTGCTTGTATTACTATGTTCAACGGGGAGTGAAATGCCACTCCAACTGTTGTTATGGAAAGAAAACCTTGAAACACAGGTTTTAAAACCCTTTCCTTTTGTCAGAGTTACGTATATAAGTGGGGTCTTTTTTCTTTTCATTATTTTTTAATTGAGTCAGTGCTCCTTCATTACCTCCAGGAGCCTCAATCTAGAAGAGCATTTCTCATTATAGCAAAAACCCTGCTGCTGCCATGCCTGCAGAATGTATCTATTCCAGGCATTTTGCTGTCCACAAGAATACCCCCTTAACGCAAGAAACGTGGTTTCTTTTCTCTCCTTGCCGGTTGCTGAGAGGGTATCCTGGGAAATCATCATGCTGTAATTCCCATACTAGTGGGGTTTTTTAATAAGCATCACGTCTGGCCAAGTGGGCAGGACATTGGAGCACATGAACCCAGGTCTAACTCCCAGTAGTTATTTTTGTCCCTGTAACCTCAGCTAGCTTAGATCCTGTGAACAGTGCCAGAGTGGCAGCCCCTCAGGAATGGGCTGACCAAGCTTTTGCAGAGTGTGCTGATCTCTGCAATCTGTTCCGGGCTCCCAAGCAAGTGGACACTAAGTGAGCTCAGGTTTGATGACACACACAAGCTGATTACTCCCTCTGAAATACCAGCCAAACTGGGAGTGTTCTGACATGCAAGAGCTGGTGCCCTCCAGACCTTGCTGAGTTGTCCTTGTCACTGGGAGGAATGCCTCTGGTCTGTGACTGTACTTCAAGGAAATTGTCACTGTCTAGGCATGTATGGAGCTTGTTCCCTTCTTCCAAGACCAGCTCCTGGGATGCCTGCTCCTTGCACAGGCACAAAGGAGGGCTACAAGGTGCCCTCAGAGAAGCCAACACTTTTGCAATTTACTGGCTTAAAGGGAGCTCTGGTTGTATACAGTGATATTGCTCTAGTGTAGTCTTGCCAGGTACACTTTACAGTTCATGTCATTGAATTAACTGATTATTTTGCAATTGTACTTAGCAACATTTATGCAACTTTTAGACAATAGACACAAACAGGGTTTTTTGAGAAGCAGTTGAAATGATTGTCCTTTTTTCTTATTCTTAAATCTTCTGATATTGTCACTGCTCTCAAAAAAAAAAAAATTCACAGAAATTCTGAAATGCATTGTAATTCTGGAACAAACATTCATTTCCAATTTGATTCAAGCTAACAAAATATGATTATTGTACTGCTGTTGCAGTTTGATGTACTCCAGAACCCTGTATAGAAAGGCAGAGCTTTCATAGCAGCTGCTGTACCACATATTTTTCCTTAGTCTGAGACTTAAAGTGAGTTTAGTTTGAAGGAGTTATTGTTATTGTAAATAATGCTAAGGAAAAGTTAGAGATAGGATTTAAGACTGCACTAATGCTAGTGTGTATGAATTATTTAAAAGCAGTGGATTCTTATTTGTGTTGCAGTCTATAATCCAGATAGCTAATGCCTTCAAATGTGAACATTAAAAGGATGTTCTCTTCTCAGTAATAATCTGTGTCTCAGAGAATTTAGATATTCACTGGTGCAATTAAACTTTCTGTTCCAGATTTGTCCTTTTTCTTCCTTTGTTTCACACTCTGAAGTAACATTTTTACTGGTGGTTTTCCTGAATGGGTAGTATCATTATGCCATCGTATATGGGGGACAAAAGGCAGCAGGATAGGCTTTTCAAATTTCACAGTTATTTGGAAATTGTGACATTGGGGTTGGGTTTTTTGGTTGCTTTATTTGCTTGTTTTTCCAAAATTGGTGATCTGTTCCAGTGATTTAGAAATTACTCCCTCACAGGACAATACTATTATCTGGTAAATCATTAGGTATGTTGCAACTAATATTCCTGCAGCTCTAATACACAAATCTTAATAATAAGCTTATATGTTCTGTTCTTCTCAGGGGAGTCTACTTCAGTCAGGACTAAAACAGCTGAAGTCAGCCTAAGTTGTGCAATTACATTCTTAAGTGCTTGCAAATAGTTTGCCAAATTTTTTTAATTGTTGACATAATTTTGAGGAATTATGTTGCGGGTATCTTCCAGATTTTTTCAGTATTGTAAGTGTTTCTGCACAGATAATTCATGTGCAAAACTGATATATTTTATTTTGTGAACTTCAGCAATGATGTTGAACAATGTGCCTCAAGAATTGAAGATAGGAAATGCCACACTGGAGCACATTCATTATCCAGCTGCTTGGCTTTTCATCCAAAATGGCTACAGCCAGATGCTTCTGCCAGAAGTGCAAAGAACCTCCACTTCCCTAACAAATAGCAATTTTGTTCAATACTAAAAAATAGAATTACAATTTTTATGTAATTTGTCCATGTTTGACTTTCTGAATGCTATCTTATTGTACTCAACAACTGCCTATTACAATGAATGCCACAGTTTAATTTAGGGGGGAAGGTATTTTGGTTTATGACTTGGTGTTTGGTAGTGTGAAGTATCATCTTGTTCCACACCTTCGATGAGTTTTTCCACATCTCTCTGAGTCCTTAATCACTCTGCAGAGATGGCTACATTAGTACTGCATGCAGTACCTCAAATAAAGCAATGACATATAGTGTTGTATTCTCCCTATTATCCTGCACAAGTGGTAACATATTTATTCTTTCCTGTAGCTGTATATTGAGATCAATATGTCTTGCTGTGTTGTTCAGAACAATGACAAGTTGACTTGCTTTACTGCTAATTTTAAGCTTTGCAAGCATTTCTTTCCTATGTACGATATTTTGCATTTCTGACCCTCAACTTCACTAGTCAGCATGTCCCATGTGCTGTTACCTAATTTCTCCTGAAGTTTTACACTTCCATTTCTATTTATACTTTTAGACAAATGTGGACCTTACTGGTTTGAAACTCCACTGGTTATCCCATGAATTTTAAAAAAAAATAGACATTGTATTTGCTACTTCCACTTCTTTTGCACATAAATGGTTTTTAATGAAAGACTGTGTATTCTTAGCAGATCAGCCTGTTTATTCTGAAGCTCTTTCAGCATTTTTGGATGCTCACCATCTGGGCAGGTTGACAACTTGCTAACATACTGCTGTCACTATCCAGGCCTTCAAACAGGAAGTGAGAACGGGTCAGAAAGTCCTTTTTCAATTGAAATAATTCAGTAGGAGGCATAAAGTAAGGCTGAGTTGAAAACAACTTTTGAGAATTCAGAAACTGATTTGATGAATGGGAGATTGGGAACAGTAACATAATTATTGCCATCATCCACTTCAGTTTATTTGGAGTATAAATAAACAATTATATGAATATAAATATGCGTATTTAGGGGCAAATTGCTTTCTACTGTAACAAATTTGAAGACAGAAGTATTACACTACCATAACTAATCAGAGAGATTCAAAGTCTCAAAGCACAAATACAACACCACTTCTGTATAGCACACTGGAGGTCTTTGTAGTTATAGTTCATTTCAGGAAAATTCCTGAATAGAAATAGGGTTAGGTTTGCCTCTGAGCACTTTGTTGAAGTGAACTATAAACAGAGACATGCCTGTAACACCAGCCATTAGAATTCAGAGTCATCAGTAACGAAGAAAAGTTGCCATTAGCAGGAAGTCAGGCACTGTACCGCAGCTCTGCCTTGAGGAATTGAACTCCCCAAGACCTCGACATTTACCGGTCAGCTCGTGGCCACAAAAACACATTCAGCCATTCTAATCAATAGGAGTCTAAATCACAGCTTTACTACCCTGCTCCAGTCTCCAGATCAGCAAGTATGAGAGGAGAAGGCTTGCAGGCAAATGAAAGGTAGTGGCAAGTGTTGGCAATATGCACAACAAATCAGAGAGAAAGCCTGCTAGGCAGTGGGGGAGGCATTAACAGCTGAGTGAATTGAGTGTTTGGGTTTGCATTTTCCATCTGCTGAACCTGCCTTAACTTCTGTCTGGCCCTGGCCCTTGCGGTGGGCAGTACATGCTTACCACTCTGTATGTGTCACCATGGCTGAGACTGACGCAGCAAAGAGGTGTCAAAAGGAAAAAAATCTGCATAGTAAGATCATGGATATAGTGCATTAAGTTTGTAAGCCTCTTACTATGTTTTGCAAGAACTGGGTGACTGTCTGGATTTTCAGGGGTCCTCACAGAGGAGGAACACATTTTGTGTTTCATGGCAAGAAAAATACTTGCTTGAAAGGGAAAACTTCCAGATTCTTGAGACTTGTTGTGGGCTTATATTCTGTCCCTAGCTGTAACATTTTGGGCATGCTGATTCTCTGCTTTCTCTTGGTGCCTATTGTCAATCTGAGTACTGTTTGTTACTTCTATGGTTTAAATATTCTTTATTTTCCCTTGAATGCTAACGCAATATATTGTAATGCTCATATACATAAATACAGCTGTTAGACAGTGAGCTTCCCACTAGGACATATCAAAGCATATCACACATATTATTAACTATGCCAATAATTGTTTCCCTTCTCAAGTGTACTTTGAGTGGCTGTTACAACCCCTTCAAATAAAATTTTAAAAATTAAAATAAGATAATAAAGAGAAATTATAATTAATGTTAAATACAAAACAGTAATATATTTCTGTTTGTTTTGTTACTTTACACAACAAGATTTTTCCTTAGTGAATTTTCTTCTTAGTAGGGAGAGTGCATTTTGGAATATTTTTTCAACGGACATTACAACAGACAAAATAAAAAAAATTACACATGGTGAAGTATCAGGTATTCTAAATGTATTTTATATATCTCTTCCAGAGTAGAGAGGTGTATATTCTTTCATATTTGTGCTCTAATAAAAAGATAATGAAGGAGTTGTAGGAATACAATATAATTCCATTAATTTTTTTTCTTAGATGTTAACACAACTAAGCAGCATCAAACACCAGCAGTACCCATTAATAACTTTCAGTACTGTCTTCCGTAATACATTTAGTACTTTACATACTCTGTCAGGCATAAA
Source organism: Hafferia zeledoni (assembly GCA_035583235.1). Classification (NCBI taxonomy): domain Eukaryota; kingdom Metazoa; phylum Chordata; class Aves; order Passeriformes; family Thamnophilidae; genus Hafferia; species Hafferia zeledoni. The sequence continues at coordinate 19,741,917 of JAWWEV010000169.1, forward strand.
CAAAACAATTAGGGAGTTTAGAAAACCCATTCCAACTACAGAGGACAATCAGTCAGCCACAAGTAACATAGCGTTTGCTGAAATATATGTTTATTTTTTAACAATATTTTTTTTAAAGTATCAATGTATATATGATAAAAGGTTCTATTCTAGTCATTGTCTGAGTCTTCCACTGATACCAGATGGAATACTGAGTGGAGAACCAGGATAGAATATGGCCCTCTGCTCAGATGAGTTGTTAAAATGCCCAGTCTCTGAATTTAGGAAAAAACAGCATAGGGAACCACCTAATGAGCCTTTACGCTCTTCTATGTTAAGGATTATGAATTCTGTTCTAAAAATACCCCAGTTCCTCATGCGGTGCAAAGAAATGCTCTACTTGCACAATAAGAAACTGGCTGTAGTCCCTGTGAGTGTCCACCTGACATAAATCGGCTAGAGAAAGGGGTATTCAAAAGAGAACAGATTTACATTCAGCATTTTATAATAACTAGTTGACCTTCCAAAAATGATGTAGACATTAAAAACTTCCCAAATCATTAGTACTTGACTACATGTAAAATTTTCTGCAGGAGCAACCAAACCGCTAACACAGTTGTGTACTCCAGCAGGTGAATCCCTTGCTACCCTCCCCTGTACTGCTGTTAGCTTTATAGGTATTGTGAATGTAAAATTCTGGTGACTCACACCCTTGCAGGCTTTTAAACTCTTCTTTTAAACCCAGGAGTAATAGTAAATTTCCGTAAGTCTGCAATATTATTTCAGGAAAACAATCACAGCACTACTGTAGCATAGGGCATAGCCAGCATGGCTGGCTGGCTCTGAAATTCGATTCCATGAAACAACTTTCTCAAGGTACAATTGTGAGATATTGAGGTACAGTGTTTGTAAATTAATGTTGGTAGCAGATTGGCAAGGTTTGCAACTCCACTTAATATGTCCATAATGAGAGGGATACATAGCTATTACCTCTATAATCTGATAGAGAGTGCCTGTAGGCAAGTATAATGGGAAAAATCAGATCAAAAATGGTGCACATAATTCAATAGGACCTTAAGTAAAAGACTGAAACAAAAGACAAGATGAAGCAGAAAACACTTCATGATTTGCCAGTAGATTGGAGATAGGTTCATGAATTTGCATTTCATTCCTTTGCCATCCAAGGTGCACTGAAGAAGAAATGGACAAACTGAGTTGGCAATCGCAAATGTGCAGCCAACATTGAGAAACATTAAAAAAGATGATTTGGGTTCATCTGGGTTTTGAAATCATGCTTACATAAAAGCTAAAAATATATAAAGGAAATAAGGTTTGACATATAAAGGAAATCTGTCAAACAAGAGATGATTTATCAAGATGATTTTTGGAAATGTATTAAGAAAAAACTTGGAGGTTTCAGCTGTGAAACATAGTTTAAAATCTTTCTAGGCACACTCTAAATACTTATGGAATAGGTAATTACTAAGCCTAATATTGACCAGAACACGGGCAGCTATGGATAAAAAGGCATCAGAAAAATTAACTTATTAGAGTAGTATTGCTCAAGTGATACCTTTTCTTCTCAAATACCATTTAATATTAAAAAATCTCCATTCTTTATAATAGAAGCATACTGTTTAGGACTGGCTTCTTAAAATACACATTAATCAGCTCATGTGATTAGCTGACACGCATAGTGTGATTAGTATTATTTGCCAGTCAATGTCTGTGAATGTGAGAAATGTTAGAAATGTGTATAAATGTATAGAGTATTCATGTGTGTATTTTAAAGATGGCACTGGAGCACAATGCTTGATAACTTCAAGTGAAGTGCAAAGGTTTCTAAAATAAACTTGAGCTCTCTTCCTGAGCTGCACCAAATCATCTTCAGCAGCAGTGTAGGTTTCCCACAACTGATGCACTAGACGTTTGTAAACAAAAGACTATTTTGAGTTTGTAATAGATTTTGATGCCAAATTCAGATTTGGCACAGCTTAACAGAGATAGGTATCTTTCCTGGAGTTGCATATGCTATATACAAACTGAATTGATCCTGCCACATTCAAAGTTCCCTAAATTTCAGAACAATCTGTTACTAAACTTCATTGCAGGATAGTGGAAAAAATTACTTCACTAGCTTCATTCAGAATAAGGAATAAATTCATTGAAGACTAAATAATTGCAATTACAGTGGAAAGACTTGACAGGGACACACAGAATTCATGCAAGTGATGTGTGACAGTTCAGCTACAGAAATATTGCTACCTGTAAAATAAGCTGTGTTTCCAGCTTTCAGCACAGTAACAGCCCCAGTGTCATACAAGAGATTTCTTTTGTGCTGCTTCAGCATCAGGTGTAGAAAGATAGACCTTTACCTTGTCCTTTATTCTGCTGTGTTCTTTGTAAATTTTAGAAAACTGGGTGCTTCCGGCTCTACACAGTACAAAGCCCCATCCCACAATTATGTGTGTGTAACTGAACCCTCCATCCTAGAACCCAATCTATATAACTGAACTCTTTTTTCTGGGTAGAGTTCTGTTTCAATCAGTGAAGCTTCACATAATTGCAAGGAATATGTCCAGGTGATAATTTACAGGCTTGTGTTACAACACAGTATTTTATCAAGAACTTCTTTTTCTGTGTAAAACCACCAGATCTTCAATATTGTGTATCTTCTCTGCAGTACAACACTGCATTGGGCAATATGCCTTCTTAGTTTTATTTTTATGTGTATAATATATACACAAATAAAAAGTATCACCTGCAAATAACATTTGGAATGTGAAAGACACAAAATGTAAACATTTTATTTGGCAGTTTTTTCAAACAGGTGAATAAATAAATGGAAAAGTACATCTTAATATTCTTTATAGCAACAGATGCAGTTGCACACATATTTACATATTGTGGATGCAAAGAACAGCTAATTTAATTTCTTTTTGTTAAAAAATGCAACTTCCAACACCACTAGACTTGACAATTAAAGATGAAGATACTAGTAATACTTTTTTCTAGCAATCTCAACTTTTAAAGGCATTCATTTGGAAGTAAGATAAGAGAGTCATGCATTTAGTTCATTTTGTCCGCTTACAGTAGAAAGTCTGATGTAATCTCAGAATTATGAGTGTCATGCGCTTAAGTCAACTCTGACATGTTTATAAATCAATGTAGTTCCCTTAAAACTTGAAGCAAAGAGAAAATCTCGCTTATCGATGGAGACATGTATGAAAGATCTTGGTGCCTGTACGTTTAATTCTTGAAACTTCACAAATTCTGACTTTTCCGCATCCCAGTAATAGACTTGAGTAAAAGAATAATCACTTCCAAGAATGGCATATTGATAATTATTTATCTGAAGTGGTTGGAACACCATTGACCCTCGGGACGGCATTCTTTGTGAATCCAGAAATGCTGAACCACCCCATTTCATTACTTTAGAGTCCCCAATAAATCTTGTTAAGCAAATGTATACATCCTCTTTCACTTTGAAATGCTTCACTGCATATGCATCTTCCATATCCTGGATATCAAACCGCTTAACAAATTCATTTGTTCCTTTGTTCCATTGATATATTACAGGTCTTTGGGAACTACTTGACAGAATTAAATGAGGTTTGCCAGATATTTCAAGATACTCCACATCAGTATCTCTGTACCAGGCATGCAGAGACTGATGGGAATAAAATCCATTCCCATTCCACTTGTAAACTGTGGTGAAACCAGCCTTTGAACTGTCTGCAACAACAAAATACCAGTCTTCAGCAATCCTGAAAGTTTCAATGTCATTGGGTTTTCGGATTTTAAGGATTTCAATATCTTGGATTTTTATAAACTTATTAGCAAAAATATCTCTTTTATATATGTGGGAGCCTCCAAACAGCTGTGCGACAATGACATACAGCTGATTCTCAATAACTATGGGTTTACACACAACAGTCGAAGTACCTATAAAAAGAAAAGTAAAAGACAGGGTTAGCACCACTTTTTGGATCAGCTGTTGGAATGTTATTTGTCAAGGAGTATTCATACCTGTAATGTTGTCGTAATTCCTGAACATCACTTCCACATGGTCCCATTCAAGAAAGATGCATTTTCCAGTAAAGGGCTGAGCAATAACCACGTGTTGATCATTCATATATGAGAAGGTATCTACTGACAGAGATTGGTATGGCAGGGACTGATAAACTTCAAATTCTGCAAAAGTGCACAAAACAGATGACAATTACAGAGATACTTTAAATACTGTACTGAAAAAAAAAATCTGCTTATCAGATACCAATTTTTTACAAATTGCACCATTTCAGCACTGGTCTAATTTTCCTGTTGATAAAGGAGCACTGCAATTTGGTTTTCAGTCTTTCTCAATTGAAAGAGGTGCTGGTTTATGTTCCAGTTCTCCAAATCCTTATGTAACATATTAAAGACTGAGTAAATGCAGCAATATAAGACTCCACTCCCAAATGATTCCCATGTCAGACTTACACCTGCACAGAATTCATATTGATTTTAGTGGGAGTTCCATCCAGTATGCAGACTTCCTGTTAAATGGGCTCTAGAATGAAAAACTCTAGCTTTGACTTCAGTTTAACAAGATTAAATAATTTGAAGCACATTACCTGTAATAATGCAATCAAAGTCATTTGTAGAAAGGCTATTGATTTTGCGGCTGTTATATTCTGGTGGGCTTTCACAGAAAATGTCTTCAACTGTTGCATTGGTGCTGCCCAGCCATTCCACTAACCACTTCAGTTTGCAGTCACAATGAAATGCATTGCCTCTAAGATCTCTACAATAAATAAATCATGCATTTAAATAAGTAGTCTGCTGATGTATTCCTCCTTGCAGGACAACAAAACAGCCTCATGTTAAATATGTGCTCTCTTGCTTATTCACACCTGATACCTTCCTGGCTGAATTTGTCCTGACCCACAGTTAAATCTACATACCAGAACCCACACAGATTTAATTATATTAAGGTAAACAAGGAGACCTTAACTTAATGATCAGATGGAAATTTTGTTGATTTCCCCAAGTTTACAGGTACTTAAAAGTCTACCAAACTAGTGACCTCTGTTTCTTTTGGGCTACCCTTTCTCAGTAAGAGCATTCTAGATAACAAAATAGGAATTAACATAACCAGTCAGTATTCACTATCTCCTTTAGATACACTCATTTAGGGCTTTGGGAGACACAAGCAAAGGGTTCTGTTCAGGTCTTTTACAGCTGTCTTCAGTCAGATTTCCGATCGTATGTACAGGAACAGGCAAGTGCCAGGACCAGACTGTGTAACCACCTGGCCATGGGCAGTCACGCCAAGGAATGCTACCAGATACAATGACCATCTCCACATCTTCCTGCTGCAGTTCTACACTAGGAATTCAGCCTACCTTGTTACTGCAGGGAGTGGGCTTTTTCTGTGCTTATTATCCCCAATCAGGTGAACCAGGATTTGATATAGTGTAAACAGGATCTATTTCAGTGAAGCAACTATAGGATATATCTGTTTATATTTTGTATTTTTACTGGTAATTAATACATATATTTAAACAAGTTGATGTTTTGGTTTGGTTGCAGTTAGATTTAGTATGGGAAATGGTACTTACTAAGACACATGCTTTTGTGATAAAAGATAGTTTTCCTAAAAATTACTTGCACATTAAAATCTTGCTCCATTTAATACCTTCCACCTTCTCCTCATGCCTTGCTCTCTCATGCACCCCTAAGGATATTCCTTATTATTCACAAAGTCTTAATTAATATGTAGCTTTATCACAAAACTACAAACAATATTAATAATCTTCATAACTGGTGGAATATTGAAAACTAACTCAAATTCTCAACAACAATCAACAAAAACCCAAGGCCACCCATTCTGGGTAGTCTCTACCCAGTACTAAGATTCCATTACTGGCTATTGGTTTGAATAGTTACTCAAAATAATCTCTAAAATAAACACTTTGTACTTTTAGCATAATCAATAGATTAATTAATTGCTTTCTTACACATTTGTTAAAGAATCCAAGCCTTTGAATATGTCTCTTGGAAGCGACTGGAGATTATTATTTGCAAGACTCCTGTAAAAGAGGACACTTCATTATTAGTGCTAGTTCATGAAACTGCATATTTTTGCAAGTTATAATATACTGTGTGGGTTTTTTCTTCCAGTAAAGAACACTGGTATTCTCCAGCACTTAGTTGTAAAAGATTTCTTGTAAGAATAGCTCATTTACGTTGCGACTTTTCCTTCCACTAAACGCCATGCCTCCTTCTGCTTTCTCACTCTTCAGCAGCCTTGCAGCATTTACAATACCTCACTTAGCAGAGTAAAAAGTGCAATCACCTTTGGTGCTTTGCCAACATCATTTAACATTTTAAAACAATTAGTCATGATTGCGTGTATTGGTATTTTTGTTATGAGATCCCAATACATGGTGTTCACATTACTGCAATTTTCTTACTTTCTTGTATCTTTTCTGGAAGGAAAATCTTAATACTGTGTTACATTCTAATGGGTTTAGGTTTAGCTCATAGTTTTTGGAAATATGCAGTAACAGACAATAAATTGCTGATCAGTGTGATTTTCCTTCCTGGAATGTGGGTGTGTGGGTGGGTATGTGCATGTGTGTGTGTGTGTGTGTGTGTGTGTATGAGACCAGCAAAAAACTGCCATTAATTCCCAATTTTTAATATTGGGGAAACTCATTTAAATTCAGTGAGTATTTTAGCTAGTAAAAGTGACGAGGAAATGTGAGCAGGATTTAAACAAACAATATATAATATTTCGGTTAGACATGTCTGTGTGAGTCCACCAAAGATCTTGGAGATGTCATGGAGAGCATGACAAAAAAAGAACAATGTTGTAGGGTATAGTTTACACCTCTTTCAATTAACAAAATTATTTATTACTTATGAGAAGAAAACAAATGGAAAGAAATCATTCTAGTTTAAGATCCCAGTTAGAATCTGTAGCTAGTAAGACTTAGAACTATTTCTGTTTTAATTTGTAAACATAAAAGTAATTTATTAACCATGATTTCTTTAGGCAAAGCAAAGACACTTAGGCATGAACCTAAATTCAGGAACAGGACCAGATGTACTAGATCGGCTGCTTCATTTAAAATTAAGTGTTTGCTTTATCAGGAGTAGTAAATATGGGTTGATTCCATTAGTCCATTCTGACTTCACCACTTTCAAAGTACATCTGATTGTAACACTGTATATGTATGTATCATGGGCTTCACTTAAGCATAATTTTATGCTCAAGAGCAGTTCATGTGACTCACATGGAGAAAGCTGTGTGGACTTGCACGGTGAGACAAGTTTAATGCCCTGTATAGTTTTTATATATTATTATATGGCAAAGTGAAAGAGATGATACACTGGGAAGTAGCAGTGGTTCACCAACACCATGGGAATATGACTGACAGAAAAATTTAAATAAGTTGACACATTTGTCAAGTTTTGAATGAAAATGATGCATTTTATATTTCACTGTTAAAAGGCCTACTTATATATTTGAAAGCACTGCCTGGTCGAGATGCTGCTGGTGTTTGGTGCTGGTATTGTCTTTATAATGAGTAAAGGTCGACTCAAACATGCAGGCAAACTTACGGTCACAGCTCTGAAAGAAATGCTAACAAAATTATATACTCTGCATAGAAATTATTGTCCAATGCTAACTGTAAGATTTTGACATCAAATTAGTAAATTAGTAAACAAATTGTTATTTTTAATTTTTCTGTCCTTAAATCTACTCTGACAAGAAAATAAATCCTGTTGCATAGCAATAAATATTAGATGGCTCTCTTTTCAATAAGGACACACTGAAATAATCAAAGTTAATTGCATTATAAAAATACAAATACTTGGGTAGCTTACTGCATTGCAAAATTTATGTTGTGAAAAGGAAGTGGACAGAATAAACAGAACAAAGTTCACCTTATCTAACTTCACAGAACTCATTTGTATGCTTATGTACTATGATTCAATTCAATATATTTTATGTACACAAGTACTCTCCTGTTTTTTAATGAAAAATGCCTCGGGGTGCCAAATGATTATTCTTAATATGTATGTGTAATTTTCCCCAAAGGATGGGGAGTGGTTCTGCGAGCAGATTAAACTAGTCACATTCTGTGGTGCCTTTGCAGTTATTTTCTGCAAATTTCTCATTGTCTTTGAGAATAGCACTCCATGAACAATAACAGCATGATGCATAAGTCTATGTCCCAAAAATATGGATGCAAATAGCACTGGCTCCTCAAACGTGGTTCTGTCTTTTGCATATGTTTTCTCTTGTGAAACTCCTGAAGCATCCCCAGAAACCACTGTGACAGGCAAGACGTTACTCTTGGACTGTATACTCCGTGGAGAAGAAACTGTGCCTTCCTCTGTGTTAGAAAAGCAATTTTTTCACTGGCAGTAGCAGCTACTAAATAAGTAAATGAAGATGATAAATTATGTACTGGACCCACTTTTGAATATAAAGCTATTCATGTGCATAAATATTTTGAAGTCAGGGTCCCAGTTACCAGCCTTATCCAATTATCGGCCTTTTTAACAACAGCATAATTATGTCTGTACCTCTAATATGGGTTTGTTATGGGATGTGCACAGCCTTTTCATGTACTTTTCCCCTCTCCTCTTTCCTTCCTCTTCCTCAGACCTAGAGTCATTCCATAAGTATCTACACAAGTAGTCACAGTAGGCTTGGTTTCACCCAGCTGTAAGCCTTGTCCTGACCAAAAAGGAAAAAGTAAAGTGTTTTATGATACATCTACTATGTGGTGAAGGATGTGGTGAATTGCAATTCCACTATTATATTTATGAATTAACTATTTAAAATGGAACCTTTGCTTTTTCTCCTCTGTCAAAATATATGAAATAAAAAGTTAAATTACTCTCTTTCAAAACCCTCTTGGAGATTATTGTGTTAAGGCCAGAAGGTCAGAATCCACTCTCCTGTCTATGATGTTTCAGAATGCAGATGTTTAGAACTGGGTACAAACCCATGTCAGGCACACTGCAGATGTTTTAGCTTCCTTTTCTTCCAGTATTCTTTGTAAGTTTTTTCTTTCTTATAGTGTGTATTGCGTTTTCAATAAATTTATTCCTTGCTAAAATAAAATTATAGCTAAAAGATAAACTTGTGAGGTAAGAGACAAAAACCTGTGTAGAAACTGTCTCCCTGGCTCAGAGCACAAGGATATTACTCCTGTGTTTGCAGTGAAATGTTGCAGGTATTTGTTGCCAGTGAGTGTTAGATGAGAAATTCCCTGCTGGTGTGGGCATGGGGAGCATTGCTGCCAACAGCCCCACTGGCATACAGAGTGCCTTGGACTAATTTCCCGTCTTGGCTAACACAGCAAGGGGCTGCAGCATGTCAGAGGGCAAGGGCTGGCCACGTTTCTGAAGGGCAAGATATCCGAAGGACTGGGCAGCAACATAAGGAATGATATGCAAACCCCAGTGTGAGTATGTGACAGATCCTGACTGTGGGACACTCATGTGCAGAAGAGGACAAGGTGCAGAGCAGGGCTTTGAAGCCTGTCCTGCTGGAGTCTACAGGCTGCTATGCCTTACAGTGATGTGGAACACATGCATCAGTAAGCCACTATAAATGCATCTTGTTGCAAGTCTTTGATTTAAAATTGTTCTGGGTGGGAATTTTCAAATTGTACTTCGTCAAATTTTTCTGGATACTGTTAGTGGCTGAAGTGGACAGTGATGGCCTGTCCCAGGACTGGCTGTAAATATTCTTCTGGATCCATGCCAGGCTGGAGTACCTGGGAAGAGATGTGTGTCTACCCCTCAGCCTCTCACCTTCCTAACCACAGCTCCCACCTTCCGCATTTCCATGTCCCAAACTGGGACTCACCTCATCAGTGCCAAGATTCCCAACCCATACTCCTTTCCCTCTGCTCCTACATGCTCAGCTGGAAATCCCCAGTGCTCTGAGCAGAGAAAAGCAGGGAGCTACTGCCGAACATGTACTGCTTGGAAGCTGTTTGGGTCATTGCCGTCTACACATACCACAGTTTGGAAGTCTTTGGGGGAAATAAAAAGATTAACATTATAATTAAATTACTAATGCCACTTCAACAAATATGAACAGGTATGTATCAAAATGAGAAATTCAAGAACAACCTTTCAGTTACTATATTCAAAATATCAAGTAATATATATTACTTACAGATGAATTAAAGATTTCAATCCTCTGAAAGTATTTCTTGAAATGGACTTGATGTTGTTGTTCTCTATGAACCTGTAATGTGTCGTAAATTCATTCTGGTCAAAGCAATGCCTGGAACTTGAAAGCCCACCCACTCTATTCAATAATGCCAGGAAATATACTTTTGTGCACTCACAAATATTCTAGATGAGGAAGGCCCATGAAAGCATCATCACTAATAACATCAAAAGTGTTGGACGTAAACAATCTGCACAAAGAAATGCAAAACAAAAGACCATTAGGTTGTTAACAGCTTTAGAAAATGGTTCAGCAAGCCATGGTAGGCCACATTGCCACTGCTTGGTTTCACATTTCTTTCTATGCATGCACTATGGGACTATAAAGCTGATATATTGCACCATAGTCTGGTGCAAATGGAAGGACCCAACAATTGCCTACTGAGGCCATCTGATAAAATTCCATTGACAACGTAAACTTGGGTTTATCATGCCAGTAAAACAATGAGATTGTACAAATGCTTCTGGAGATATACTAGGACAATGAGATGTTCAAGTACCACAGAGGTTTAAGTTGGTTTAAATTGCTGGGTAGCCAAACACCAAGCTGAAATTGCCCTGCTGGCAGGCAGGAAAATGTCTTAACTTGTAAGTTAAACTTGTAAGCTTATTTAACATGAGGGTACTGAGAAGTTACTGAGGAAAAAAAAAAGAACATCTCTTAATTTAGGTAGTGTTCAAATCAGAATTATTTTTAAGACCACATTGTACCTGCTGGAAATAGCTCTTAGTGTGTGCATCTAACATTAAAAATACTAGTAACACATTTAATTTTATGTAATTTTGTAAGCATTAAAAGTGGACTAGCACTCATTTCTTCAGTGATATTTATGCTTAGCAGCCAGGTTTGGATTTGTCCATCTTAATTCAGCTCTGGACTGCCACAGTTTTAATACAGTGAGACATCATCAAGTAGGATGAATGATGAACTTTACACCAGATTTTTATCTGTTGGATCTGATGGATAAATAGATGCATAGTATGACATCCTTAGACATTCAGGAATGCAAGATTTCCAAGTACAAATCAATTCACTTAAAGAGTTAATATCTTATTTTGAAGTTTGCATTAGTTTGCATTAAGAATAAATTGCAGTTGATTTATTTTCTCACTTGGCTATTGCAGACTGCTTTTTCCACTTTAAGTATGTTACTTTATGAAATGTACAAAAATATAAGCAGGAAATTCTTCCTTTTTGTCAGAAACAAGAAATACTTCAATTTTAAAGAAGATAAGTATTTTAGTAAGTAGATGGCCAGTTTAGTAAATTCTGCAACTAATTTTATTTTTCTGATATGATTTCTCTGGATAATTTTTCCTTTTCTGCACTCTACTGTATCATTTAGAGAACAGAATGGTATCTCTTTAAATAGTATAGCTATTTTAGAGATTGCCAGGCTTATACTGTAGGTCTTGCACTTGGTGAGCTCATTTGCCTCCCGTCTCATACCTCTCCCCAATGGCTGTATCACATATATTTGATGCACCAAGTGGTTTTTCTCCCACTCTGTGACCTCAAACATCAGATTTGCTTCATCTGAGACTCACCAGCCAACTACTTCCAGGGAGAGAGGCTGAAGATACTGCACTGATTATACAGCTTAGCAGGAACTGTACAGTGATAGGATGTACAAATCCTGGTGCCATGATTGCCTCCCTTCTTTCTATGGGCTTTCATGTCATCAGTTTATAAGGGCACCCTCAGCACATTGCTGATACCCAGAGATACAAGTGCTGGAGACAAGAGCAGGGAGATTTTCTCTACATTTAGTAAACACTCCTCCTGGCACTTCACCATAGCTGTGTAGGTTCTTCGTATTTTTGTTGTCACACGAAGAGCAGAGCATACCATCCGTACTACACAAGGGAAAAAGCTCTTCGGGCCTGGGAGTTACAAGTAGTTTTTAGCAGAGACCATGATTTTTCCAGAGACCATTGCTGCTGCTACATTAAAAATAGTAGTAAATAATAATAGCAGCAGATATATTCCCTAATTAGACTGGTGCATTGGAGATACCAAATTACATTTGGACTTCAAAAATGTAATGCTGGAGACTATTACTATTTCTATATGCATTTCTATTAATACAGAAATACATACAGGCTGCTAAATCTTGCTGTTGACTAAATTAAACCTGCCAAAACAGCTATAATCATGTAAAGCTAAAACTTACTGTATTTTTTAATTAACCTGAGTTTTCCATGCTGTTATTTCCCTTACTATCTTCTGCCAAAGACAAAATTTTTTCTTTCCCACATACAAACTCGAGTATTGTCCCCACAGATACAATCCTGCTCCTATGGTCTATGTTTAAGGAGTCATTTGCCTTAGATCAGCAGCCTGACACTCCAAAGATGGCAAGCAGCTCAACTACCATATTAGAAATGTATCTAGAAAACAGATCACTCATCAAAGCTCATAGTGGAACAAAACCTGCTTTTCTAGGGTCATAGGTTTTGTTGCAGCATTCATGAACAGCAGTGTAGAACATGTGTTTCAGTGCATGGCAGAAATGGAAATTATTATCATTACCAAAATGCCATAAGCCGTTGCCAAACCCCACTGTGCCAGGCACTATAATAACTCAAAATAAGATGACTGTGTCTGTCCTACTCCACCCTACCCAGTTCTGCCTGCCTGGCAGTGGGATCGCTAAGTGTAGGTGGTGTATCGTAGCCAAGAGAGATATGTCCTACTCACTCTCTTCAGATACAAGCTCCACCAATGCTGCTGCTTTTTTTCCCTCTCCTTTGAAAGGCCCATTGCGGGAATGATGTGAAATGTGTCCCTTTTGTGATCTGTGACCACCTGGGAAAAGCTTCTCTGGAATAAAGCACCATGGAAAAGCATTTAGGTTTCCATAGTAACTGCATTTACCTATTTACCCTGTATCCAAAATTGTACAGTATGTCTGCACCTCCTTATCAGCTCCACTTGAGGTAGCAGAGTACAGCCAGGGTCAGGGCTTCAGCTATCGGTTCAGCAGCAGTTTAATTTGACAGCCACAGGGCTCCAGTGCATCAACATTACACCTCTGACCACATCTAGAGTGCACGGCAAGTCAGTTTGGGACAGACATCCGATGCTGATTTTGATCACATTGGGGAGTCTGTCTTGCTGGATTTCTGAGACAAATCTGGGTGTGTGTCAGGCTGGCAGCACATCCACTATAAACAGTTCAGGTTACACCCCCTCTACCTCTGTATAGCTCACAATTATATAATCCTATGCCCACATTTCTAGGAAAGCTTGTGAGCCTGTAAAAATCCTATGTTGAAATGCAGCTAATAGTTAAACATCCCAAAATATTCTTTTTCTGTGTATACCTCATGGCAATATTTGATTTTTAAATAACTGCTTTAATTTTTTAATTGGAAGAAAATCTTCATTACTTTTAAGAACATGAAATAACAAACAGGTTCAAATCCAGGTGCTATGAAGCCAAAACTCCTACTAAACTTCCACAGAAGTCAATGGCAATTTTACATGGAAAAGGACCTGTCCCACTGCAATGAGGGGCCTGATTTGAGGGGTTATGAGCTCACAGTCTACAGGAGTTACAAATGGACAGCTTTATACTGGGATCAGGTCCCAGGACTGCAGAAAAGAAACAAGAATAGTTGTTGCAATGCTCAAGTCCCTACTATAATGTTAATTAAGGTATAATAAAGATAACATATGTTCTGTCACCAAAAGCTTCATCATGTAATCATTCAAAGTAGCACTGACAACAGATAGCCTTGCAAAACATTATGTAGAAATACTTTGAAAAAATTAAACATGCAGTATCTTTCAAATTGCTGAAAAGTCTTATATTTTATCATCTAATGAATCTTCTGTTGCTGTTTCTTATAAAATTAATACTGAGACCCTTTCTAAAATATTTATGAATGCATATACATTTCATAACAAAAACTGTATTATATGAATATTTCTCACAGAAGCTGCAGAGATGGTGTGAGCAAAAAACTCCCTTCTGGGATTTTAGTAAAAGCAGATCTCACAAAGGATCTGTAAAGAAGAAAAAACAACCATATATTAATGTAACCTCATATATCCATGGTTATAATACTGATCTGGTCATCACAGAGAAATTTACTTAAATAAAAAAAAATAACACCCCCCCAAAAAAAATAATGCTGCAGGTTTCATGTAGTATAGAAGAAGGTATAAAATATGTGTGCACATACACAGACAGACAGACAGATGAAAGAGATATAAAAATCATGATTCAAGGATGCAGCACAATTTTAACACATTAGCTGATGATTCCGAATGCTGGAGGTACTCCCTGCAGCAAGCATCCTTCTGTGTGCACTGAAAACATCACACATCCTAGTTCATTTTAAATCATAAATTAAATAACCAAATGCTTACAGCCCTTACAGTGAGATAACATCAGGCGGAACGCTGCGAGGAATAGATCTGGCATTCTCACATAAAGCATTATCTTTGGTACAAGTACACCAGGCAGGACATTTTGGCTTCACTGGTTTCTTCCCTTCAGTCAGCAAAAGCACAGATAAAAGGCATAAGAAATAAGCAATTCTTCCAAAGGGTCTGCTGGCATTTCCCATTCTTTTGATCCGCTCTCGTTCCAGCCAGTTGAAAGAATATCCCAAAACATGAACAGGGTTCTTTATTCAGCCATTGGATGTCTTTCTATAAGTCCAGGTCAATATTTGTCTCTGCTTTCCCAACCCTTTTCTTTCTCTTTCACTCTGTTTTTGTAGACAGAAACCTGCAGCTGATCTGTATGTTTCCACTCACTCAGGCAACGTACTGCTCAGAGAAGAGACCTGCGAGGTGCTGTAAGATGGGGAAAATCCAACCGGCTGAAGAGAAAAAAAAAAGGAAGGGAAAAAAAAAGACTTGCATCACCACAAAAACACTGAGCACAACACAGCATTAGATTGCAAAGTGATGTAACTGAGAAATACACTGCTTTCTGTTTTCACAGGGAGGCCCTTTCCCTGTTACCAAAAATAGTACAGCATTATGTTTTGCTGGTGGGTGGGTGAGTGGGTGTGGGGTGGAGTGTATGTGTGGGGGGGGAGAAATCAGTCATCTCTTACTGGATCCCTACAACCTCGTGAACCTTTCAGAATTATGCTTCACATATTTCAAGCAGCAGAACTAACGGCAGTATCCACAGGAAAATGAAATCAAGTGAAACCATCAAAAGCATTGCTGCAAAAGCTGTTAGATTAATTTTTATCCTTAGCCCTTATTGCACATATTTGTACCACTGAAAAACAAGCTGCCACACATGGAACATATTACAATGTATGAGAGAATGCCTATGACTGTCATTCCTAAACAAAATATTTTCTCATGCAAAATAAGACCCCAAACAACGGCAGCTTTTTTTTTTTTTTTTAAAGAACCCTTCGTATTTGTTACATATTTCCTGAGCTGGTTAAATAAAGTGGATCAAGCACAGCTCGATAGGGTCAACATTAATTTGAAGTTCAAGTAAAAAAATTATTTGCTTGGGAACTGTTTTGATCATTTTAGATGGAAAAAAGGAAAATTGTTATTTAAACACCAGCTGTGTTAAACATGTAGTTAAGAATAGACCTTCTTTGAAAAGCAACAAGATAGGGATGGATCTTGGGGTAAGGAATCTTTACAAAACTGCCTGGAGGCTGCAGCTGAAAAGAGCACTAGGTGTGGTATGAGTACTCTGTAAGATACAGTTCTCAGCCTGAAGACTTTACAGTAAAGTACAATAAATATTTCATAAGGAACTTAAGCAGCACCTAAGTGTTATTATATTAACAATGGTAAGACAAAACTAATGAATGCCAAATGGCTGGAAAGCCATATCGGATGATTTTTTGTTTTCAATATAGGATTGCTATTAGAAGAATTTTGCAAACTTTAACAGGTCTTAATACTTCCCCGTAGGACCATTTACATTACGAAGCTCACAAAGCCTAGTAGGGTCAACCCAATGGTACAGACATTTAATACAGTCAGGCTCACTATTGGGTCCTTCACATAGATGCTGTCTCAGCAGGAGATGCTTGGTATTCTGATGAGGAGACCTCTCTCGACTCCTGGTTACCACTCCTTTGATTCCACATGGCCACTTGGCTCTGCCAGCAAGGCCCTAGTGCATATCCAGATATGGGTGCCCAGCAGGAATCTGATATCCTATGTGTAAACATATGGCAAAAGGGAACAACAGCCTGCAAAACGGCAAGAAACTCTGGATGGATACAAGGCAGAACCCTAACATTGCTGAATCCTTGATAAGGGGAGATGCACAGAGCTCGTGCCAGGTGGTGGGACTGCATCCTCTGAGGGACTGGGTGCAGCCAGAAAAGTCCAGAAAGCTTCCAGAGGCAGACAGACACCTTCCAAGGCCCTGCTGGGAGAGAACTGCAGTGCCTGTGCATGGCTTCCCGCCAGGCAACTGTGCCTGTGGAAGAAAGGGCAGCTCGTGCTTTCTCAGCTCCCTCGCTCTTCTGTGTTGTGCTTTTGTAAAGCTCTTTATTAATTTAAGTGAGGGCCCATGTTTTTGCTCTTAAGAAAATCTTCCCTGTCAGCAGTCTCTCCTGAAGCAGGATTGACTTCAACTAAGAGTGACAGAAACCTGCCCTTCCACCTTCTGTAAGAAAATGGTACAGAATTACAGCAACCAAAGCACTAAAATAATTATTAAGTAAATGTCGATGCCTTCCCCTGCTTATAAAGGTTACTTCTTGCTCTGGAAATGCTCTAATTGTGTGCCTGAGAAGGGAGCTGATCTGTGGGACTTGTAGGGTACACCATCTTCTCCCCTCCAAGATGTCCAATGGCACAGACTTGGTGAGGTAAGAACAGAAAATTCTCTAACTTTCTTTCTGAAAGAGAAGAGGCCTGTTGTTGTTTGTTTGTTTATTCCTGGCAAAGTTACCCATTGCCATGGCGATATTTTGCCATTGATGGTGAAACCCCGTGTTTCATTTCCTTTGGCTCATTCACTGAAATCCACCATCAATTACCTAGGCATTTCTCTTTAGTTAATACTCAGACCACACTGTGAACCTCCTGAAAACGTTGCACCATGGCATTTTTTGGGGTAACAAAAGCACATTCTGCAGCAGAGCAGTAACCTGACTCTAGTTTTGTCCATGCTGAGAACCGCCTGGAAGTTAGTTTTCTATTCCAAACCACATGCCAAAACAACCGCTTTTTCCAAAATTGCAAATATTATGAATAACAGCTCCATCCAAAGAGAGGCACAATTACATTTTCCAGGGCCCTTTTCCGCCACGGTCAGCATCTCGTTTCTTGCCGTGGTAGTTTATACCCAAACCGGTCGGTGCGTTCCCAGCGCGCAGCTCCCGCACCCCGCGACACTTTGCTCACCCCGCGCTGTCTGCGCGCTGGGCGGCGGGGCGGGCAGTGCCCGCTGTGCCCACGGACCAGCGCCTGCCTCGGCCCCTGCCTGTTCTCCCGGCTGTTTCAGGCACTGAGTAGGCACAATGGGATTCAAAATCCATTTATTTCTCTTTCAGCACGGTTCCAGCAGGGGGGATGAGGGAGTTGCGGATGCGTTCCTCGGTCTGCTTCCCATCACTGGCCGTTCCAGCCGCACAGTCCGCACGGAGCCTCCCCGCGCCCCCGGCCCGGCCCGGCCCGGCCCCGCCGCCCCTCGGGGCAGCCCTCGCTGTGCCCACGGGGGGCTCCTGCACACGGGGCTCCTGCCCGTGCTCCTTCCCGTCCGCGGGGTGAGCAGAGCCAGCAGCGCCCTGCTGACCGATCGCTTCCCACCCAGCCCTACGTGGTAACCAGTAGCTTGTTTCTTCCCATGTATCCAAACGGTTTGCTAAACAAAAAATTCTGATCATAACCAGCCATCCAGTAACACGGTTGGTGCAGGTATTAGGGCAGTTAAAATTAAAGCTGCTTTTGCCTGCTGTCACTAGAGGTATTCACCACCCACCACTGCTTTTGTCTTCAGCCAGACTTGCCACAACTTCTGTGGCTTGGTTTCTAGAGCAGAAATATGCACTTATTACTATTAATACTTATTAAGTATACATTTTTAGCAAGTATTCTCCAATATGTGAGTACTTCTACAAGGAAACCTGTTTGCTAAAATATTTGAGGAAAGCAAACCAAACATAGAACATAGGATGAAAAATTATTTTTAAAAATATTTAATATTTTTTGAGCGGTTAACTCTGCTCCAATGACTATAGTTGCATATTTGCATTAGACCAATATGTTTTCATTACCAATATATGACAAAATTTGAATAAGCTTCCTGTGGTTTCATGCTCTGTACCTGTCCCTTTGCAGATACATATACTGTTACAGTTGTCCTTAATTTCATCCTGCTTTTATAAGAAAACTGTTGCCTTTTTTCTGCTCAGGATGAGCTGCCTGCACATATGTAGCCTAATACAAAATTCACTGATGATGATGATGATGCGACTTAGTGAACTGTGCTTGGTGTTCAGCCCATATTACACCACACAGATGGGCAATAGTCCGAATCACACACAGTGTTCATGGATCTCCTAAAGAACAAAACGTTGTCATTGCTATGTTACCACTGTTCGGAGCAGAAGGACTTTGAGATCAAAGACTCCTACAAACATCTCATGAGTCTCAGTTTTTGCTCTCTCAGTGCCACCCTTTTAACAAATTGTTCAGCAAATGTCAAATTTAAAGCAGCTGAGAATGAGGCTGTACTTCCAATAAACAAAACTAAGTCTTGTGAATTCTAAACAGTTCTGAAAAGACTATGCTTCTTTGTGGATCTGGCACCAAGAGCTATTGCCAGGAAGAGGCTTTCTGCAGGTTAGGCATAATAAAACTCAAGATCCCTTTACAGCAGCTTATAGCACAGATGAGCTATAGGAATGATCACAGGGCTGCCCAAAACTTTTTATTTGGAAAGTTCTGCTTACTTTGCCCTATCCTGTCGATACAGCTTCATATTATGGGTATCCTTCTTTATTACACCACCACAGGTTCATTAAAAGCTGACCAACCAGGCCAGTCCCTGTGTCAGAAAGCCCAGGAAATGGCTACTTAATTGCTGCCAGCTTTGGAGGAAAGAAAAACTTGGAGGATGGTCTCCTTTCCCTTGCATCAAGTAGCGAGTTCACAGTTCACCATGGAGTTTGAAGCGATCACCTCTGATGCGAGTCTGGTCTTGGTTCTGATCGCCAAAACTGCATAGTGATGTAGAACAACAACTTGCACTGAGCACATCTTGGTGAGTGTGCAGGTGTCTCTGCACACCATAATTTGACCAATGGCAAAAAATACATCGGAAGAGATTTACTGGTATCTGAATGATCTCTCTTTAGGAAAAACAAAGGCACAATGTATTCCATTCAAAGAGAAGCCAGGTAAATTAATCTATGTTTAGGTTTTATTTTGTTGCAACCAAGGACCTTCAGCATTTTTATGATACTTGACGCTTTATTTTCAATTGCAGGCTTTTAAATAGTAGAAAATATTAGAAACTGCCTCAGAAGATACTTTGAAGATATGAGATTTCTACCCCCTTGCTATTTTTGAAAGGCTATCTCAGGTTGGGAGGACCTTGGGAGGACACCTCATCCAACCTCCTGGGTAACCAATAGGAATAAAGGCTAAGAAGCTACATAGGAAATATCCAAAATGTACTATGTTTTGATATCGCATGGCTTTTAAACCAGTATCACAAAATTTTAAAGACCTGATACATCACCTTGGAACAGCTGATGTTGACAATACTGCTAATGTTAAGTGTGTTTACAAGTTCTGCGGGATGCCTGTTCTTACAATGCAGGCAAATTAGTGCCACCACTTGGTAGCTTTACCTTATGTAAGTAAAGAAAAAGAATTGAACAGTCAAACAGAAAATCTCATTAACTGTCCTTAGGGCGGACACAGATGTAACCTCTGCTGGACTGGCCCTTCACTATGAGAACAAATCCTATTGATCTGGTAATGTATTGACCCCCAGTTTCTTCTGGGGCTGTCTATTCTTATTATTTGAAATGAAATTAGATGCTTATATAAATCCCAGAGCTGGGATTCCTCAGTTCTTCCCTAGATACTGCATTCTCTTTTCCAGCAGACCGGGACCAGTTGCTTTCTCAGGTTTTGGAAAGGCTCCTAAGCTCTGTGACAAAGCAATGTGCTTTGCAGCACACAATCCAGTGGGGTGAAGTTAACTGCTCTCCTGACTACCAGCCACTTTTCTCCAGACCTAAACAAATAGTTCTTGCTTTGCTTCTATTGTCTTTGTTTTGCCTTGAAAATCCTAACAATGGATATTTAGAGTTGGGGAGGGGAAATGAAAGAGCAAACATTCAAGCTCAAGAGCAAATCAAAGCTAAATTCAAAGATATTTGAAGCTGTGCTACTTCATGGTTCACAGCAGGAACTGAGACCCCACCTAACATAGGGGGAAGTATAAGAAAGGAAACAATATAAAAGAACACCAGGTTTCCACTTGTTGCAGAAATCCACATTTTTTCAATCTTTCAAGAAAACTTTCAAGAAAATTTGTCTATAGTTGATTTATACTCAGGGAAGATCAACTTCTCACATGCTGGAAATCGGGACACTTTTGAGACAGACAACATGCCCATCCACTTCAGTGGAACTGGCATCACACTCATCACCTAGCATATATCCTACTGTAAGATTAAGTGCTCTTTACATGAACCTTTAGCAAGGAAAGGTCGTGTTCAAATATGTAAGTTACTTTTTTGCCTTTTTTCCCCCTACATAGCTTGATCAGATATTAAAAGCATGATACTACTGAGAGAATCTATGCTTAATTTTTAATTGGAAGTGGTCTCATGACTTTTGAAGAAACTGGCATGGTGATTTTAAGAATGTACTTCTGTGCAATGCTTTCCTTAATGGGATGGTTTCTCTCTTCCCCACTCTTCCAAGTACTCTTGATTCTGCTGTCTCCTACAGCTCACTTACTGGTGTTTCTGACTCCAATGCTATTCTCTAAACTGGATTAAATAAATGATTTGGTAAAAGAACAAGAAAACAAATAATACCCTTAACAAGCCTGAATCCTTAGAAAACCCCCAACCCCCAAAAAAACAACAAACAAAAAATTGCTAGAGCCAGAACAAGCAGCTGAAGGCAGGAGTGGGCAGAGAGCACTGGTTTCACAGTTAGAGAAAATGTATAGGGAGCCACACTCTTGAGGGGCAGTTTCATGTTACAAATACTCATAAACATTTAAATGAACCATAAAACGGAACTAGTGACAAACTACCTCAATCAGTACCAAACAGGAAAAAAAAAGAACCTCATAAAATACCCTAGTACTTAGCTAGCACAGTTTAAAAGTTATTATCTAACTGGAGGACAGACTTTCAACAGGTGTATCCAACCTGACACTTGATAATTATGATCTCCACTCTGCCAGCTCCTTGCGCTATTTCTTAATTTATTAGTTATTCATAGAGAGTATCCTTCATGCCTACAATAAAAATAAGAGGGATAGAAAATCCAGTCCAGTAAGAACTCTGTATCCAAAACAAAATGTCCCAGATTTTTTAGCATAAGCAAGTGCTTTCTACAGACCCAAAACAACATACTACTGTCACTGTAGCTAAATGCCATTTAATTGGCAGCTACAAAAGTCTATAATACATTTCTTCATGGAAAAATGTTTGAGCTCTTCCAGTTTGCCAAGATGCTAATTAAAAACAGACGGCATGTTATAAAATCCTTTCCTTGACCTGTGCTATCTTACATGCCCTTCTGTACTTTTTTCATGGCATTGGCTCCCTGAAGAATTATTCTAATATTTATAAACTTGTCTTTAATTTTCCATGTAATTTTGCAGACAGAAGAAAGTAAAAAAATATTATTTATTTAAATGTACATAGGAAATTTATTTGTAACATGGTAGAGACAACAGGCTTTTGAGGAGAGAGTCTTTACTTGTTCAAAACAAAAGGTTTGTATGTTCTGAATAATTCACAGTGAAAGAAATCTTCATGCCACTGAAGTCACTGAAACAGTTCAATCAAAAGCCTCGCTGGAGTGCCACTGACATAATGAATTGCACAATAAGAAGGACGTGCCTCATGAAACACATATTATTGTTTCATTATTGCTAATCAAAATGCTTTACAAAGCAGGGATTTGGATCAGCACTGAAACATTTTCTGGGGTCATTGGTGATAGCTCCACAAGTGTATTTTACTTATGTTTTATTGTTCTTAACAATGCAAGATATTTGGAAAAACACCTTATTTTAGTAAGAGGTAATCCTTTTTACCTCAAGCAAATACCAGATCTGCCTGACCCCCCACCCTACACCATGGCAGGTGCACTGCCACAGCACAAGCCCTGCACAGATTCTCCAACAAATAAGATAGTGCACCAAGCTAACATCCCTTTTCCTTATGAACCACATCCCCCTCTACAGGAGACTCTGCAGGGCTGAGGAAGTCCATCACATCTGTTTCCTCATATGCCAACATGCTATTTGCTTAGTACAGCTTTAAGAAAAGATGCTCCTTTGGCTGCTGGCCCTCTCCCTCTGCAGTGAGAGAACAAAACCAACACAACATCTTTATCTAAGAACCGTCTGTAGTTTTAAATATTCTTTTCATAGCAACAGAGAAATGCATGTTTTAGTTATGACTGCTCAGAAGCTAAAGGATTTTCCCTATTTTGAGTATGGTAACATCCACACTTTGAGTTCAAAATGCTTCCTAATTATCACTTTTCTAAGACAACAATCCAAATACCATATAGCTGAATTTTTTTTAGACACGAATCACTTGTAAGTTTCCACTGTTGCTGCCCTTGTGATTTAGGCGAAGATTCATTAAAACTGGAGGGCCCAATTCCCAGTCTCAATATAATGCATTAGTAAGAAGTAATAAGTTCCTCCATGAAGCAGAATAGCTCCCCAGCTAAATAAATGGCATGCACTACTGATTAAACAAAGGCACATGTGGAATTTTTTCCTAAAAAAAATTTTAGAAGCAAATGGATAAATATATGAGAATAAAAGGGCAAAAAAAAAAAAAAAACAGGAGTGGGAACTCAAGAGAACAGTTGAGACATCAGAGATGTTGGCTCCCAGATATGGAAAAGGGGACCTGAGAAATGTCTCTAGAGAACTTCTTGGAGCAAGTATTGGCTGAAAAGAGCTTGGAGCTGCAAATAGTCTCCTGCTGTTCAATTTGCTCTTCATTCAGGGAAATGAAGGCTATACATTCTTTGCAAAAAAAGACTGAATCAAAGACACCTGATTCCATTAACAATTTATTTTCCTAAACAGAACAATTGGAAATCATAACTTTTTAGATAACTGATGAGGTCAGAAGTGGTAATAATGCTTTACTCTGTGTATCTGATGCCCCTGCCCCCTCTCAGGGAGGCAGATGTCCCTTCATATACACATTATATATGTTAAGCTCTCTCTCAAGAGCTATATATAGCTTCTATTCACAGGCGAGCACCACAACCACTTATTCATTCTTTTCATGCTTTACCTGCTGTTTTCAAGGCTGCCCTGATGCTAAAAAAAGCTTCGCATATTAGAGGAAGGTTGCTATAGATTCCGAATGAGTGATGTTCCAAAGGCAGCTAAATCCCTCTTTGCAGAGGGCAGGGAGGATCCGTGGATGCAGCTGACAGGCAGCTGTGACCAGGGCTGTGATGCCCTTTCCTAAAGGCTCTTGGGCTCTGAGGTTGGGTATTTGTGTTGCATTTAAGACTGCACTTAACTGCAAATCAATACAAATCACGGGTGTCATTGCAAATTTAAGGCTTTGTTTTTCATACTGTAATGTGAGATAACAATAAGTAAACAATATCTTTATATATTAATGACACATTAGCTTCTGTTTTAACTGGGAAGACAATTTAATATTCTGTTGAATGGGCATATTTTACTGCAGGCCTTGATGTCTTCAAATAAGAAAATACCAAAATGCTTCACTAGTCTTCTTACTATGGAGTGGAAGGATCACAATTCATCATCTATTTGGCTACTTTCAAGAAAGAAAAGAAATAGCATTAAGAATTGTACTACAACAACTACTGTTGTTTTGAGCTTCTGGCAGTGTGTCCTCTGACAACGCTGACAAAGCTAATGTTAATTTTGGAAGTTACCTTCCTGTCTACAATTTAATGGATCGTGTAAGTGAAAAACTGCTTGTACATAACTTTCCAACTCATTTACCACATACAACAGTGAAGTGTGCTATAGTTAAGTGTAATTTGATTAAGATTATGAAACCTTCATTTTCAAAATTTGTCTAAGAAAAAGTTCGGAATCATAGGAAAGATTTTATTTTACCAAGCTTGGACATGTAGAAGTTTTTGAGGACTCTATTCCAGAACATATTTATCTCTGTATTTTGCAACTAAAAGCATCATAAAATGTTTTCGAGCTTTTAGAAGTAATTTTTTTAAATTAGGAGAATGTCACTGGTTGCATCCTTTCAGGATACTGTAGATTGGATTCACAGAGATAAGGAAGTGTCTGAATAAAAATTACTTTTCTTTCATAATGTAGTAAAATCCTTTCAAGGTGTAACAATACGATCTTGAATGTGAAGGCAATGTGAGTTAAAGGGTGAGTTTCAAGAAAAAATGAATGGCAAACTACTGGTTATTAAAGAAACTCCTGCACAGTTTTATTCCACAGTATACAGTAGCTCCCAAACATGTAATAAAATAGGTTCATGTCTGTATACAAAGTATCCTAAACTTATTTAGCTACATTAAATTTTTTAAAAATTCAGTGATTTTTAGAAAATGAAATTCAACAGAAAATTGTATGATAAAGATTATGCTTCAGCAGTTCTGTATTAGCAAATGAATTCAATGCTTCCTCTCAAAAGACCAATTTTTCTAGTTCTTAAAAATTGTGGTTGGATTATGACCATATCTAAGATAAATGAGGTAGCCAGAACAGTATTTTCCTTTTGTTAACAGACTCACATTATAGAAACCTGCCAAGTACTGATTCTGTTAAGGCTGAGGTTCAAATAAAAGTTGTACGGGGAAAGAATGGCACAGATTTACTATACCAAGATTGTTAAAATATATTAAAACAGATCCTAATACAACTCTAAATTAAACACAATTCATCTTTTAAGACCTGTATATTTGAGGTCAGTGTAATGCAAACTTCATTTAATGAAGTGCTAAAGGAAATGTTTTTCACTCAAATCCCGCTTCACATCCTGACCCTTATCTTCCTGTGGTTATGTTTTATTTCTATTCAAGAAAGGCAAACATCTTAATATGTAACTGTTCATGTTTTGACTTGCAAATTGTATGTGGCTTCAGCAAGTACCAGGATCTCCCCAGGGTACAAGATGGAGTATTTCTTTTGACTTGCTACAGATACTTTCTTCAGTGGTTTTTTTGAGCCTGCCATTTTCACTTCTAGATTTGTGGGTATTGCACAGCTCAGTGTTGCTGGCTATATAACTAAGCTTGGTATTTGCAACTAAGTTAGACTAATTATTCCCATTTAGGATAGTTATCTTTCCCATTCCACTTAGGTGCCATGGAATGAATAGTATCCTGCCAATACTTTCAACACAAAGGTTGATCATATTTCAGTACTTTATGTCTGAATGACATTGGTGATTAAATAACACAAAATAGTATTTAATTTGAAATATAATCCCTATTATTTCCAAAATCTGGCAATCAGCAATATACTTTTACTAATAGAAGGTCATTCTAGCAGAATGGCTAATGGCATTATTAATTAAATGAGGTCTCACAGCAATACTCTCTAAACATGTTCATTAAAAACTGTGAAATAGGAATTTTTAACAGATTCATCCTACTTCACTGCTTAGAGCAGCCTTTTTATATCCCTGTATCCTTCGGTTTCCACTGAAGGATCAGCTACTGATCATCTCAACATTGATAATATCAGCCTCTACATCCAGCTACTGTGCTACTTTACCAGGTAAGAAATCCCATTGAAATAGTAAGATGAAGTGAGGGTTGATTCTGTTATCATTACATCATATTATGCTCTTCTATCTGATTTGCTAAAGTCTGACTGTAAGATTCCAAACAATTCCAAACTACGCCACTGTACACCACAAATATTTTCCTAGCTTTAGGCCAACCAGTGGTAAACACCATGATGAACACATCTGACCAGGTGAATAGTACAGTTTGTAGGACTGGCCTTCTTGATTCCTGAATTAAGATCTCAACTTCTAAGTTAAGATGAAATACATCTCTAAGAAACTGAGCATTTTCTGGAACACGTATGTAGGAATGAGACTTTGTTTCTCAATCACACGGTATCTTAGACTCAGACTTTGAGGCATCTTTGTCTTCCAGGTCATGCTAAATACCAGGTTCACAACTTGTGCTTAACTGCTTGCATGACTCAGAAGATAATGACTTGTTGGTCACCTTTTTGAACAGAAGACTTTAGATTCCAAACATTCACTGTCAATGATTTGTACCCTCCCTCAAGTCTCCTAAGTGAATATTATGAATATACATACATGATAGACATTATGCACCAAAATGAGTGCCAGGAAACAAGAGAATGTGGATCTTTTCCCCTATGGTTTAAAAGCACAATGGACTGTCATTTTGCTCACATATTCTTTTTTTCCCCACCAAAAAATCCAGTCGGAAACAATATAATTTAAAGAAAACAAGCATGTTGCTTGTTTGTCAGTTGTTTGGGGTTTTTTTTATTTTCACATTACCATATTTCCTTCTCTTGCTTACTATTTTCTATAATTTTTCATCTTATAAAATAACTCTGATATCAAATTGGAAAAACAGATTTCTCTTTTTCTTGCATTTATGTAATTGAATGCCATCAGTCACTTTCCATCATAGCAGTTCTAAACATAAAAGTAAGATTAAGCATTCTTAGCTCGCTTAGGAAATTGTTCATACTTCAAGGAATTTAAGCATAATGGGCTTCTAAAATCTCCTCAAAGGAAAACTGGAACATAGGGGAGGAGTTAGTTTCTGTATTCTGCTTATTTCAATGCAGGTTGATAAACCTTAAGAAGTGTTTTGTACATATTGTTAAATACTTTTTAATTAAATTCCTGATAGGCTGAAGTCACTACCTTTGTGTATGCATGCCTACATAATAATCTTTTAGTGAGCTTTGTTCTCAGCAGCACTGCCAGACTGTAAGCTCTGCAGACCAAAAATCCCCAAATTTAGAGATGATATAGGAGGTTCCTTCCAAGAATTATTTTTTTATGAAAGTCTGACTTACTATTTCCATAACTGAATCAGTCTTTACAGGATCATACTGGTGTTATTTACACTACACATCTTAACAATGGCTTGAAGACTACTTTATTTTAATGATATTTTTTGAAGTACACAGAAGTTTTAGGATCAAGGTTGATGCTCTCCTTTAATTGCAACAAAATGAACGAATGAATGAATGAAACAATCCAGTTTTCAAGACATTATAAGATTCTTACATAACTCTGTAGTCAAGAAAACTAAAATAGATGTTAGAAGTTAAAACAGTTACAGTTCTTCTGCAGTGTATCTGTGATTCTTTAGTGTGTTAAGAGCAGAAGGGATGCTACCATCATACAAACTGTTGAGGAGGAAAATGGTCATGGATAACTGGAATTTAGGAAATTCAATAGTCTTATAATAGAATTAGATATGTTAGTATCTCTATTTTATCTTATTAACAAGTAAAATACAATACAATGTGGTTACTTATACAAAGGTCTGGGATTTTGGAACAAGGAATGAAACTTAGGATCAATCAGATGTTGTTTTTTCATAGGCACTTTTCTAACACTAATTACACTCTGAAACTGTAAATGTAACTTCAAAATAGCATAAAACTGCACAGCTGATCTCAAAATAATGGACACAGCATGAGTTTGTCTGTGATTATTTTTTGTAACTGACTATACTGGAAATAACTCTAAATACAGAAGTGCTTTTCTTGAATAATTACTTTATCAGCCAAACAAATAAAACTGCATTTGCCTTTCAGCACAGCAATATTGACACCTAGTGGCTACTTAAGCTCCATGTTTGATATTTGCATGACAAAAAACTGTGGGGCACGAATTTGCTTAATTTGACAAAATAAACTTGCATAGCAACAGCCTGTTCTCTCCACATAACTTCTGGATGGTTACAGAATGACTAGTCATGAATTACTAGTCTTTAATGACTAGTTTGAAGCGACCAGTACCAGTGATGGGAACTGGTGAGCATGAGCCATTGCCCCTCCTGTACAGCCCCAGTGGTTTTCCCTGACTGTCAGGAGGTCTCAGGCTTGGGAGTCAGTGGCCTGACTGAAGTGTACACCTTGCTGGGGGGCACAGGGCACCCCTGACGGGGTACAGAGAAATGAAGAAGGACTGCACTCACTGAATGTCATGTCATGAGCATATGTGAATGCCCATTTTTAGTTTTACTTGCTTTTCCACAAATTACTAGGGGGCTTCAGATAGAAGGAGATAAAAATCAGGAACATGACAGATGCCAAGGTACTGTTCGTACTATGAAGGCATGAAAATAAATGATTTGGCAACTTACTTCATAGACATGGAGAAGATGGGAAAGTGCCAGTATCAAATAATTTTAGAAAGTCCAACTTCCTCATTTGTCAACAAAAAAACTGACTTAATGGCGAAAAAAGGAAAGATTACACAAGGCAAATCTCAATTTTACTAGCCTTCTTGATGGTTCCACATTCCTGTCTCATAATCTCACTCACATGTAGTCAGATATGTCCCCTGCAAAGAGTTCTGAAAATGAATAGTTTGACAGTGACTGCCCTGCCCTTGCTCTCACACCAGCGGTGGCTGCCTCTTCAGGCCTGCTGGCAAAGTCTTCTGTCTCATTAAAAATTGGAGTAATTTTTTAACTGGCTAACCAAATTAGATTTGATTCAACAGATCAGAGGCTGTAGAGTTCAAACAACTTTATCAGAAGATCTTACAAGGCAGTAGTAAACTGCAGGAAGGCTGATGTGTTTTTTCCTGGCTAAATACTGTTAAGGATTAAACAGCTATGCTTAGTGTTGCTTAGAAATATTATAGAAAAATCTGAGTCTGAAGAAGAGCAATAAAACATAAGACTTCTCCAAAATGTAACCTATATAGAAAGGCTAAAGTACTTTCTTAGGCTGCAAAAAGGGAAGACTGTGGGCATATATATCTTTCAGTATTTAAAGATGTCATTCAAAT
This sequence comes from Hafferia zeledoni, assembly GCA_035583235.1. NCBI lineage: Eukaryota > Metazoa > Chordata > Aves > Passeriformes > Thamnophilidae > Hafferia > Hafferia zeledoni. The sequence continues at coordinate 19,771,320 of JAWWEV010000169.1, forward strand.
GATGATCAGTTCTTGTTTTCTGTATCAACTAGTGCAGGCCATTAAGAAAGTCTCAATTAGCAACAAAGAAGATTCTTCTTAGATAGCAGGAAAAAACTCTTTATACCTAAGAAGTTAACAGATTAAGATATTTATGCGATGAACTTTCCAATACTGGAAGCTTTTGGGAACAGCTCAATAAGTATGTCAGGTATAATTCTTTGAATTCTGTACCTCCACGATTTACATACCATGTCTGACTTAAGCTTTTTTGGATACACCATGTCTCATACTTTGCCCATTCTAGATAGACTGAAGTTAAAGCTACAGTGATGTTGTTTCCTTTGTGAACCATGAAGTTCAGCTGAAAGGGCAACTGTGCTTCTCACCTTCTCCTTCACTCTTGTCCCATCCCTCCAGCCTTAATCTTTTTTTTCCTTTTTCCCCCACCACTGCTACTGATCAGACACCACAGCAGGATAGTCACAGGAGCTGGGCTGGCTGGAAATTAAGTACTGCAGTTCAGCAGAAATGGTCAGATGAGCACCAGGGCCAGTTAAAGAAGAGGAATGCTCTCTTCAGCAGCAGCTAACCCACAGATTGATTTATCTGTAAAGGAAAGCTGTGCTCCTAAGGTTTGGTTTTCCAATCATTGAAATGCAACTTAGAACGGTAGCACCTCCTGCTCTGGAAAGAGTTACGTCCCTCTCTTCTCTCCTTTTTCCCATATATTCCAGTCTTGTAGTACTCCCAGAGAAGTGCCTTTTTGGTGTCAAAGTGTACTGTTGCTACATGTAAACTAGAGATACTCCCATAGGAGCAAACGATAATGCAGATACCAAGGGCTAAGGACAGGTCCAGTTTCAACTTCCAATTTATTTAGGAGGCAATTTCTGATCCAGTTCCCCAGCTGTAACTTACTGTAGCCCACATATACAAAAAGCAATCAGGTGATTTGAAAGTAACACAGTCAGACATCAGAAAAGCATAGCATAGCAAGATGAAATTATCTGGCCACTATTCTCAGAAAAGCTGTTTATAAAATAACTTCAGCATCTACAGCAGTTGCTATAGTTGGACTCACTGCAGAATGTTCCTGTCCCAGAAACTTTATTTTTTCTGTATGCAGGCTTTTGTGGCTACAACGCAATGCCAAGAGATTCAAGAATTGTAAATCTTTCCTCTACCTTTTCCACTCTTCTTCAAAGTGCATAATCAATGATATGTTGGCCCAGTTTCCAGAATCATGTCAGGATTCATTCACACTAAAGCAGTCTGTCATTTCCATAAGAGAGGAACAACAAAAAGATGCCTGCAATTATAGCTTTGAGAGTATACATTATTTAGTTTGAGATATTTAAATTATTAATTAGGATAATTCCATTTTTGCAACAGAGTCTCTGCCCTTTAGAGGAAACCGGCCGCACTCAGTAGGACTCCAGCAGAATACTGCATACACTCAAATAAGCACAGTGCCACCCTGTTCCTTTCCAAGGGACACTTCAGCATCACCTTTACATCCCTTTGCAGTAATAACATAATGAGTAACAAAACACTGGGGCAAGACTAAAAATACTTTTGTTTTTAAAAAGGAGATTTGGTAGCCAGAGTAAGGAGGTGCACTGTCAACTATGGTGTGTGATCGCCTCACACCAACTACCTATAACTTGTATTTTTCACCCTGCGTTTTATAAGAACAGCAGTAGTATTTTAATTATTAATATTTCCCTGTATTAAGGGTATCTGTAGTTTGAGAATCCTGGAATCAATAACACAACTGGAAACTGATGCGGTCCAGAAGAAAGTATTTGTGATGGATTGAAGCATATCTGAGCTCAGCAGTCAAAGTGCTGGTTCAGGTATTGTGTTTGATGGGAAACAGCTACTTGCTGTATCTGATGACTTAATGCTGAAGATTGGTACTTCCCAGCTACCCCATCAGCAAACACGTTCGGTTTATAAAGCTTCTTTCTCTGATGCTCCCAAACTCTATTGCCCAGTTGCCGTCGGTCCTCACTGAGAAACTGGGCCACAAACGTTCTGAGTCACATTTCGTCCTTGGCACTGCGCGATGCGATCGAGGGGCAGCGAAGCCGCCAGCGGGGGCAGCGCCGGTGTCAGAGCTCGCCGTGCTCGGCTCCGGCTCCCCTCCCGCCCGGCCCCGGCCCGCCCCGCCGGGCCCTTTCTCCCCAAGGGGTCTCCTGCAGGGCGACCCTCCCCGACCCGTCCCGAGGGTCCCTCTCTGCCGGGCCCCGGTGCCCGCAGTCGGGTCTGAGCCGGTGCCTCCCACACTGGGGACGGCCCTGCCCGACAGCGCCGCGGGTGGTGCGGGGAGAACCGGGGCGGAGAGGGGAGAGGCGCGCTGAGGCCTCCGTGAGCCCCGGCGGCCGAGTCCTACCTTCCCAGAGGCGGAGACCGCGGCAGCCGGGGCCGCGCACCGGGTTCCCGGCCGGGAGAGTCCCCTCGCCCCTCAACATGATGCGCGGCTTTCCCCTCCCCTCCCGTGCCGGCTCGCCCTCGCCCTCCCCCGCGCCCCGCAGCCCGCCCGCGGCGCAGGGAGGGAGGGACGGAGCCCCCGGCGCGGCCCCGCTCCGCCTCTGCCCCGCTTTCCGGGAGCGGCCGGCGGAGCAGCGCCGGGGCCGGGAGCAGCGCCGGGCGGCGGAGGCGGCCCTGGGCCGCCATGGAGCACAGCCAGCTGCGCCTCTCCGCGGCCGTGAGTGGGGCCGGGACGGAGGGACGGCGGGGACGGGCGCGGCCAGGCCCGGCGGAGGCCGCGGCCTCCATGGCGGCGAGGACGGGCCGGGGCCGGGCCGGGGGGCCGTGCCCGTGCCCCGCTCCGGCGGCAGAGGCGGGTGGGGGGCCGGAACAGGCTGGGCGTGTGCGGGGCGTGGAACGGCTGCGGGCCCGCGTGGGACCCGCACGGACCCGTGTTCGATGTGATTTGCGTCCGTGGAGCGCCACAAACTAGTCCTCGCTGTCGTGGTCTGCTGACAGCTACCCTTGACTCCTGCTTCTTCTTTCACAGCGTTAACGAAAGGGCAGTATCTTATGGATGCCTTGTCTCTTTGTCACTGTTCACTGTACACTACGTGCAAATAGGAGGAGTAGGTTTGAAGACAATTGTACTTACTCTGGGGTTTTTTCCCCAAAGTGTGGGTGACAAAGCCTCATAGACAACGTCAAGGTGCAAAGAACATGTTGCCGTGAAGCATTCTGACCTTCCACACCCTTTGTCCAGAAAGGATGGCTCGTCAAGCCCCCGTAGAGATCCCACACTCCCTTCAGACCCTCCCAGAGTAGTTTGTGTGCACCAAAAGGAGCACTCGGGCCTGTTCTGGGCCAGATCTGGGCTGTGAGCAGGCAAGAGCACAGACCTGTGTGCTGGGCAGAGAAAGGGAGGGATGAGTGGCACTTGGGAGGGGAGTAGCAAGGTTACAGCCTAGGCCAGGAACCAGGAGCTGGGAATTTTTGTCCAGGATTCTTTTGACTTTTTTTTTTGTTTTTAACTGCCTGCTTATGTTCGGCTGTATGTTGTGGTCAGGAGTCAGGATGATTTGTGATGTGTCTCTTTCACCAGTGTGCATTTACCCCACTGGAGAGGCTTAAAGGGATGCCTTCTCTGGGTGCTAATCCTGCAGTAAATGCAGTGCTGGGGAGTCAGGAGTGTCCTGTATTGACATCAGGGGCTGGGATGTGTCTGCCATGGCTGTGTACAGCATTCACACCTTTACTGTGTTTAAATTGATGGAGTTTAGGACCCCTAAGTTAAATGACTATTCTGTCTCAAATTGTTTCACTATTAATTAATTCAAGATGTTGGAATTACTTATATGTGAGGTAAATGTACCCCAAAACATATCGGTATTTGTTTTAATTTTGTGGTTTCAGTTCGTTTTGGGGTTTGGGAATAAGAAGTTCAGAGTTGGTGCAACATACAAAATACCCTGTACCACTTAAGTTACGTAGCTTAGCTTTCAGGTTTGTGCTTTGATAAAACACTTGGTATTTACGTTAATAATTTACTAAAAGCATTCTGAATCTCTGACAACTTCTATCAAAGCAAAGTTTATATTGAAGAGTTTATTAAATTAGGAAAGTAGTTATTTTAAATGTTGTTGACAATTTTGCATGCCCCTATCTGCATCTACTAGCTTGGGCACAGAGCTTTGGTATCTGCCCATCTTTTACTACAGTTGAATATTAAATATATTTTCTTTATCTGCAGTTGTTCTCTAGCTTTTTATTTTTTGTCAGGAAGGGGAGAAATCTGTCATGCAATTTTGCAGGATGAAGCAGGTGTCTGTTTACATTGTCCGTCCAAAGTGGAAAGATTTGTTTATGGACAAGATTCTTTGATGGAGTTAATGAAATGAACTAGGTGTGTTTTACCTGAAAGTCAGGTCATCTGTTATCATCCTAAGGCATCAGGTCAGAAAGTGTTCAGTCCCAGTCTCCTGGAGTACCATCCAGCGCTGCTGGAGCTGCTGATGCCAAACCGGCTTCAGTGAAGGACCTGCCCGTCCTGCTGTTGCCTTCAAAGGGGGAGTGATTTAGAAGCGTCAGGATATCGGTCATGGGTTGTATTCTTTTTCACTCTGAATTTATCTTTGAGCCATTGTAGTGATTCAGAGGAATGTCTGAAGTTGTGGAGAGTTTTCCTGTTGGCAGAGCAGCCTATGCCTGCCTTAGCCATACCTAACCTTATGTTCACAGTTAGTTTTTCAAAAGGCAGTCATCAACTTCTGAGAGTCCTACAGTATGACTCTGTTGGAGCAGCTTTTCTTGGATTTATTTTTCTTTTATTTGAGTCATTCCTGGAATCAGTTGAGAGCTGATTGCTGAGGATGTCTGCTTCTTTCCTGGGGCCCATCAGCCAAGGGCAACCACTTTGTCAAAATCTCCTTTGATATGAGCTTTCCTCTTCTTGCCTGTTTCTGTGCTTCATCTGTCTCATTGTTGCCCGAACCAAGTCAAAAACACAAACCAACAGAGTGTCAGTTTATGCGGTGCTTTATTCAGGGGCCCGGGAAACCTGAGGACTACCGTCCAAAGTCAGGATTCCAAAGACCCTCATCTTTGTCTCAGCATTTATACATTTTACAGGAAAGATCTACGTGCACAGACAC
>JAWWEV010000169.1:19776524-19818083 GCA_035583235.1 Hafferia zeledoni
CTTGTTCTAATCTTATCACTAAGCAACAGCTTGTTCTTTCTACATGTCCTATATACTTCACTAGTTCTTTTGATTATTGTTCTCAGCACACCCTTAATAGTTTCTAAAAAACCCCACCACCTGTTTCAAGTTTTCCACTCTTAGGCCTATTAGAAAAACACAAGCCTTAGCATAACTACTTCTACAGTTCAATATTTCCCAAAATTGTTACATCATGTTGACTTTCATGTTCATTGGGTTGGCTGGGACTTTCTCCCCTTTTGAGTATGAAGGAAGCTCTTGGTGTTTATCTGGGAAGCATTATTTTTGCCCTTTAAAACATTCCTAGATTACCATATTTTTTAAATTTAGAGGCCAAATATAAACATGTTTGCTGCACACTCATAGAGTAGTCAGCCTTTTCTAAAGGTCACATAAGCTTCATTGATCAGAGCAGTGACAGGCTGGCTCGTGGCACCGCCTCAGCTATGGGGCTTAGCACCATTGCTGCTGTTTGGCCAGTGCATGAGGACCACTTAACCAGACATCTGCTGCACTGGTGGTTATTTGTTTGTTTGGTAGCTGATAATTTTTATGTCTCTTGGGAAACAGAAAACATAAAGACAAATCAGAAAGTTCTGGTTTGCTTTTGTTCAAATATATATGTGTATGTATGCAAGCGATGTGCTCTTCAGAAGAGTTCAAGAGTGGGAGGACCATTACAGTATTAGTTTATTATTAGCAATAATAAAAAAAAAAAAATCTTAAAAACAATCCTTGACTGTCAGTTTGAGAAGATAGTGTTTTACATACTCTGCATGATACACAACAGTTGTTGGTGTCAGTAAAGGATACAGCTGACTCTTCAGCATGGCATTTTTGGGAGGCCCTTGCATCAAGAGACAGCACCTCATCACAATTATCCTGAAGAGATGTGTCTTTTTTGCAGATTTTGTTTTTCTCAGCTTATCTGAGGAGGAATATGTAGATAATATAAGAATCAACTGAATCAAACATGTTTCTTTTCTCATCCACAGTCTGAATTACCAAGATACTTAGGTAGTGTGTGTTGAACCTTTCTGCGTGCAGATACATAATAACCATCCCTCTTGTTTGTACCTCAGTTGTGTAAAAGCTTTGTTGGTGTCAGTGCTGGTTTGTGGAGTTCCGAGCTCTCGCTGCTCTCTCCCTGTGCTACCCCTGAAGGTGTAGCTGGTTGTGGGGACATGGATGAACTGTCAGGAAACTTACCTGGGTTAAAATAATCTTTTTTGCAGAGGTACCTTTTTAACTCGTGTGAGTTTTTTGATCTGGTTCATGTGTAGTTTCACAGCTGTAACTGAGCAGCTGAAAGGAAGATACCAGAGTTGGAGTGAAGGAGAGGAGTTGGGATCTACTTAAGCAATTGCTTCTGCTGAAGGAATTGAACATGGAACTATACCTTGAAAAAGGGAGGTGATAGGCTGGGCATCAGTCGGTGCTTGGTCGCTGAAGGCATTAATTTGACCTTGTAGTCCCAAAGTGTGTAGAAAACATCTCCTTGTGCTGATGAGGCAGTATGTTTTGCAAGCTTATTGGGTTTTTATGTTTTAGTTATTGTTTCAATTAGATTTACGGTTACCACTGTGAGATCTAATGATCTAAAAATGCTGTACCACAGCCTAAGAAACTTTTGTTCCCATCTTTGTTTATAATGGTGTCCTCCAGCCCCCTGCATGGCTAACCCCTGGGGAAAATACTCACCTTTTTCTTACATAAGGAACATTGTCTGAAATTAAAAACCAAAGGTATTTATCATACTTTTGTTTTTCTACATCTGTGTGAAGATTAAATATGGGGACATATGCATATAAATTATTTATAAAGGGATCTTCAGACAGACTGACAGTGTCTTTCTTTGCCCTGTGTTATTTGGAATATACTCTGCATTGTCTGTTGTCTTTGGCTTCGTTTAGACATATGTGAGAATTTGCACTTGTTTGGTTACTCTCTGTCTTTCTCTCTTATTTATTTATGCATGATAGACAGTACTGATTTGTAATTATGCCATGTCCATATTACATTAGCAGTTATATTGGCTGGTCTATTATTTTCAGGCACGAGGCCATGGAGGCTATGATTCTGATTTCAGTGATGAGGAGAGTGGAGAGAAATCTCTGCAAAAGACTAAAAGGTAATGTATTACAGAATTAACACTTTGCATTGTGTATTTTGTGCAAATGGCCACTTAATGTGCATAAAAGATTATGCTGTTGTATGTAAAGTCTGGTGTTGAAATGGTTTTTGAAAAAATCAATCTCTTTGATTTCTGCATCTTCTCATGTCGAGCTTGCCAAAGCTTGTCGTCTCCCAGGGGCAGCTGATTGAGATCCATTCTGCCATCTCCATCTGGTGTCTATGTGCTCCTCAGTTCTCAGAGCAGAGTGTTTCGTTTTTCCAAGCATTAGTATCCACTGCTGGGGTTTGGCAGCACTGCTGACTTCACTGTGAATCCATCAGGACAAGTGGAACTGCTACAAGAGAGAGGCAAAAAGGCCAAGTGGTAGCGCAGGCTTTGTAGATATAGAACATAGAGATATAAAGTGAAGAACTGATGCTACTTCTTTATTATGTAATTTGTGAAGAGACCTGGGAATTGGTGAATTGTGTTGTACTCAATCCTTGAAATGTAACTGTACCTCTCTTACTTGAGATTACCTTTGCCAGATCTTTCAGTGGTTCCCACAATTACTGATCTGGAATTTTCTGGTCTGATTTCATTGTATTGTGAAGATTGTTTTTTGTTTATGTATTTATTTTGCCTTGGTCCTGTAGTAATCCTTTGACACTTTCTTCACCATACTGAACATTTGGCCTGCATTATGCTTATACTTTTGTACTTTTTCCTGTCTCCTGTTCTCTTTTATTGAACTTCATTTGAGACTTGCTGGAAACTTTCCTAGGCTCTTGCATACTTTCCTTTGTAGAAAAATTGAAAGAATGGGTTTTGTACTCTCTGATTGCATTCTTGGGAAAAAATTCCATGTTTTAATCATTGGAATAATAGCAGGCATTGTGCTATTTCATTTATTTTATAAATATAGCTGTTGTCAATTAAAACACTGACTTTTTTTTCAGATTTTGTTTTCTCTAAAAGGCCATTATACATTCTGCCATTCCACTGACTAGGTGGAATATTAACTAACCATCAGGAGCCTTTCAAAAATACAGTCATTACCCTTGTTCTGGCACACTACTGCTGATTCCCTGTAGGGCTCTTATGTGGATTCGCTCTCTCTCTCGTGCTCTATGATGATATTTATTTTCACCTTAAGGAAAATAGTAGTCTTAAATTTTCTCCAAATTGCTGTTTTATGGAGTCTCCTTATGGGAATTTTGTGCTTACAGATCCTTTTGAGTAAATGATACCCTTAGTTTCTAGAGTTCTTTATTTCATAGCTAGAAATATAAATTTCCTGGCTTGCTTTCTTCAAGTTGCTTTCTGCCAGCTGATAATTATGGAAAAATCTTTTCTCCACCTCTATTCATGAATGAACCTAACTAAATATACCTTCTACTAGCTAAAATGCATCCCTTTGTATTTAACTTCTTATTACTTTGTTGGATTCTTGTATTTTGAAGTATTTTTGGATGTCTGCTAACATCATGGTTCACAGCATGGTAGTTGAGTTTTAAATTTGTGATTCTTGTGCTTACAAGAGGCAGAGATGTTTAATGAGGTGTTGGGACACTGGCCTGGAATGGTTGGATAGGGTTACTCACAATCAGTCTCATTCAGTGAATGCACCGTCCTTCCTGTTCTTACTTTGCTCTGTAGCTGAGACTTGTAGAGGACTTTGAATGTAGAGTGAAACTGAGGAAACTTCTGGTGGTTCTATAGTGATAATAAGGATAAAAATAAATATTCCAAATTGCTGGTTTAAGCATTTTCCTTTAAATGCTAACTGTAAGCAATTGCCTTTCTGATTTTGTTCTGCAAATGAGGTAAAGTCCGTGCTGATGTTGGTTCTGAAGTTTTCGTTCATGTAGGAACTGGGCAATATAACAGTGTTTATTAATCAAGTTAGTGCAAATTTGGCATATGGAAATTTTACTGCTTATGAAAAGTTCTTTACTAACTTTTTTTCCTTTTTCCACCCCACCTTTAGAATAGAAGAAGATGGCCTTCTGGTAAAGCCATTCCAAAAAGCAAAACAAGGCAGGATGGTTCACAGACAGTTTGCTGCTGAGGAATGTGATAGGTATCTTTTATATATTGCTTTTGTGAGACATTTTTCTTAATGAAAAAATAGCTTTCACTGAACCATGTTTGTTATTAACAGGGAAGAAGCAAGAAAAAGAAGATTTCACTTGATATCAATGAGTGCTGTATCCTTCTGTTTAGTTTTCCTTCAAGTTTGAAGCTGGGGCACAGGTTAACCATGATGGTAAAATACTGGCACAGCACTGACAGTGCAGCACCAGATACTGAGTTGTTCTTCAAAGGAGCTACTTTTGCCTGTTGAGATACAAGTTAACTGAGAATCTTTTTAAGAAGTCCTATATAATATTTTTATATGTGAAGAGGCTCATTTTATGAATAAGTAATTACAAATTTTGCTCAAATTATGGCACAAAATGTGTATCAAATTACTTCTCTGAGGTCAAAGTACTCTAAAAAGCATTACATATTTTTCCATGATTCTCCTCTCCAAACTAAAACGTACAACTTTTATTTGTATGGTGATGGTAGAAAAGTAATAAATTATTCCATTTTAGTAGTCAGGCTATTTTTGTGATATAAACCTTTTTAAAACCAAAAATGCAGTATTAAGAAGCTGTTGTTTAAGTTACAGCTGAAAAAATGAACCGAGTTTCTGTGTATATGCATACAGAGCATCTTTGATACAGAAAGACAGTTTTATAAAGGCCTGGCAGCTGAATGAGGTTTTTAACATGAAATTGCCTCGAATTCCTGTATTTGGAAAGTATCTTCTATGAGAGTCTATTAAGTAAAAGTTACTAGTTAATTCTGTTCTTTCTGGAAGTTACTGAACTGTTTGTGAGAAAAAGTCTTTCTGTTAAATATATAAAAAGCTTTTTGGTTTTGGGGTTTTTTTTAAAGTATGGTAAACCAAAAAAAGATAGATTCTGAAACAATCCTTAATTGCTTTATTCAGTATGAAAGACATAAAAAGTTTGTGCATGACTACATTTTGTACTATGGTGGCAAAAGAGAGGATTTCCAACGATCTGGGTGAGAACCATTTGCAAACCTTCCCCTTGTGCCCCTAAAGCTCCCCTGTTATGTCAAGCTGTTAAATATGTTTTAGCTTTGGGGGCAGAGACTGATGTGGCTGCAGATGAAATTACTAATGATTTTGGTCACAAGTAGTAACTACAGTAATTGTAAATTGTAAATCCAGACCAGAAAACTGCATTGTTTCATTTTGGTTTCGTATTTTTAGATAAGAACTTACCATGAGCTCAATTATTCTTGTTTTGTTATGTAAAAGGAAAGATGACAGGTGAGCATTAATTGAGAGTACATTGAGAAATATCTGTCAGTACCTTCAAAATAACAGTCTGAAATACCTTTGAAATGTGCAGAATTGCTATCCATTGTCCAGAATAATGATAACCTTCTTTAGAGCTGTCTGTAACTGCCTTTTAAAATCACTGTCTTCAATAAAGTATAAAAAGTATTTTCAGACAGCATCAAGTCATCCACAGTTTCAGTGGCCGTTTTCCACCATGAGTTTTGGGTTTGGTTTTTTGGAGCAGGTATGCTGGGGAATACACTTTTGTGACTTTTATTTCATAGCAATATATTCCTTTATGTGGTGGGGTGGAGAGCACAGCTGTGCAATACTGATACTTACCAAATTATTATTTGATGGACTTTTCATTTTAATGCTACATTGTACTAAAAAAAGTGTGTTCTTTTATAGAGCAAATGACAAGACAGATCTTGATGTTATTAGAGAAAACCATAGATTCCTGTGGAGGGACGAAGATGAAGCAGACATGAATTGGTACCTGAAACTATTATGGAACATGTTATTTTTAGATCATTTGTACTAAATTTGTAGTGTCCCCTACTAATTAAGAAAAACTGTGCATACTTAGTAATCTTTCTTTGATCTTTGATGCATTTGAAAATGAAAGACCATTAGGTCTTTCATGTTGCAGTATTGCTCTACTGGCAGGGTGAGTTGATGACAGAAAGAACTAATAAGTAATTGTGCATTCTCTGAGATCCAAATGACTGTTCTGAAAACTCTGAAGAAAGCGGAGTGTGAAAAAACATGGTTTAGTATGTACTGTAGATTTATTTTATATATATTTTTGCAGTTTTACGGAAATTACTCCTTAGTTTAAGGAGTGTGTATCTGTTGCATTTCTCTGCAACTTTTGCTCTGGATTAAACAACATGTCTTGCTAATGCCCTTATAAATGTAAAAGGAGTTATGTCGTGTTCTGTATTTAATAAATAATACCTTTTGTTAAAGGGAGAAGAGGCTTGCAAAGAAGTATTATGATAAATTGTTCAAAGAATACTGCATAGCGGATCTCAGCAGATACAAAGAGAATAAGGTATGTTTCATTATCATAAATCATACTAGTTTTAAAGTGTGTCCTTTTTAAAAATTGCCTTATGATTGTGGATATGTTGTGAAACTGGAATGTTGTACCCCTTCCCTAGAGAGAGAGAGTTGTGAGAATTTGTCAAGTTACTTAATAAGCAGCAGCAGTTGGAATGCAAGCATTGCCACTGCCCCAAAAATATGCTCCTGTGGGAATAGGAGCATTTCTGTCAGATGGTGTTTTATGAAGAGGTGTGTGAAAAAGGCAGAAAATGCAAAGGGGTTAAAGGAAGAAGGCTAGAAAGGTTGCTTGGAGAGGAGCAATAGATGAGGCCTAAAATACCCTGGAATGTTGCTGTTAAAAAGAAAAGTCTAAAAAGAGTTTTGTAGTTGAATGCTGGCAAAAACTATTTTGGAAAAGTCTATTCTTAAGTAGCATCTTTTGCTGGTTGTTCTTTTCTCTTTCTGGAAAGAGGATTTGTATGTGCCTTGGAAATAAATAGAATTTCTTAAGAGAAACGGCTCAATTCCAGCACCAAGTTTCTTCTTAACTGGAGCAACCTTTATTTTCCCCAGATTTTTGGCTGACTAACTTCTTAGTCAAAGAGTATACACGGATTTTGTGATTTTGCAGAGTGTTGCTAAACTCAGATGTGCCTTGAGGTTGTCAGCACACAGTAACCCAGCTCTGGAAACAGTGTCTTTATAGTTCTTTTGGATTATTTATAGTATAGAAAACTACATTCACTGGTAAATATTTGCGAGATCTGGATTTAACTCTGTTAGGCAGAAAAGATGACAGTCATCTAAAGACAGTTGGAACAGTAAAATGCAAAAATGTAATTAAAATTTACAAAAATTAGGAGGCTGAAGATGCTTTCCCTCCTTTTTTGAAGTACATTTTGTTTTATTTTCCTATAGCTGTTCATATCCCTCAGTGTCCACTCTGTCCTCCAAGTGATTTCCCTGGAGCTTACAGATTTTGTTCCTTTCGCTGCTGTGCCAAGTTTCTGTGTTTGCTGTCTTTCGTGGGAAACTGTTCTGCACCAGATTCTTTTCCTTTTTTTGTGTGTGTTGTGTTGTGTGAACAGTTTCTCCCTGTCAGAATTCAAGTGTGTCTGTCCTAACTTAAGGTCACTCTCAATTCCCATTTGTATTTACCTGTATTTTTGGAATTGCCATGTCAACATAACTGCTGTGTTATGCAGTTTGTAATATACGTCTGCTTTCTGTTCTCAAGTATGAGCTGAACATATGAAAGTCCTTTCTTTGAAGTTCTTAGAGAAACAGAAAAAAAGATTTTTTTCTATTACTGATTTATCCATGCCTGTGTTTGGTACAGAAGGATTTCAAATCAGGGTTTTTTCTTGGAAGTCTGAAACAGGCTACTCATTCCATTTGCACCAATAGAATGCAGTCAGTGCTCTCAGATTTTTCCTGTCTTGTTTCTTTTTGTGCATTTCCAGAAACAGTTGGATATCTTTAGCCCCTCATTCCTTCTGTTTTGCAGTGCTGGTGCTGTGAGAGGTGCAGGGTAGATAACAAGCTTCTCAGCTGGCCAACCTTTTGCATGATTGTTGTTGATGCTTGGTATGATGATGCTTCATCTTGATATAAGAAAGGTATTTTTTACAGTGAAAACATTAATTTACTGGAACAACTTTCCTAGTGGCACGTTACAATCCACATCACTGAAGGTTTTGCAGGTGCAATTACACAGGGTGCTGGATAATCTCCTCCCTTTCCCATGAGTGACTGAACCAGGTGGTCTGTCAAGGTGCCTTCCAACCTGGCCTCTTCTTTGATTCTCTGATATTATATCCTGGATGGTGTCAAAGTGAAGTTGGAGGTCAGTTTTCTGTGATGTTTTAAACATAGGTATTGCACAGATTGAGACTTGCACATACATGCTCCTCTGTCTTTTCACAGCTGTTAATTATTCCACTCCCACCGAAATCATCTAGTCAGGTAATTTTTCTAAAGATCTCTGCATAGAGATTGCAGCTCAGATATCTTTTGGACCTTTTCTTCCAAGAAAACACATTGTTTTACCTAATACTGGATAAGGACCAGTTTCATGGGAGCATTTCTCTGGAGGTTCTGAAAAATAAGCGGAGCAGCTTGTCAGAGGCTGAAGCTCAGAAGAAAACAGTCAGGAGCCCCCAGACATGAAACCCCAAGGCTGCAGCCACATTGCAAGTGCTGGTTCAGACTGTTTCATTCACACTCACACATGACTGAGCACACCTACACACACACAGCTGGCTGAGACTCCCCTGTTCTCACAGCACACCCCTCGTGCTGTCAGCCCTAGAGGTGCAGCGGGGCTCTCACACAGAGCTCACCAGGGCAGACCCACTCACACTCCTTGCTCCCCAGCCCTTCACCTCACTGATGTCTGCTCTGGCTTGGTCTTCACTGGTGCTCACACACTCACTTTCACACCTGCACTCATCTTGGTTGCTGGTGCTGCAGGCAAAGAGGACCTTGTGGTCCATGATCCCACTTTCCATTGTGTGATTAGTACATACAATCTTTTCATTTTAATCAGAAATGCCAGTGTGAACCTCTGGTATGAGGCTACTTCGAGACAGTGGAAGAGTGTGTTCTGACAGCTTTTGCTTGTGATGGGTCTGTTACTCCTTACATTTTCCCTAGACAGGAATTTTTTAGGTCAAGGTTGTCTTTGAACCTTCAGTGCATGGTGTCTGCGAGCTTTCAGGCTGATAAATGACCATCTGTATTGTCAGAGTTTAGTTCTCTTGTCAGTTTTGCAATGCAGCAAGGGAGGGTGCTCTTAATCTCATCTTTACTTTGATATGCATTGGACTTGAAATGTTTCTTATTTGCTGTCTCTGTGCTTTGTTTTGTAGTTTAACAGTTTGGAAATGTCTCCTATTTGCTAAGAAATGAAATCTGTTTGACACCTGGTCATTAAATAAAATACATTTTATTCCTTTGGTTTTATTTCCAGATTTCTAGGCCAACTTGTCTTCTACTTAGAAATGTTAATATGTTTACTGTTGTCATTGTTTTCCAGTATGGAGGCTTTTCTGTGAAAATAAAAGTATTTGAAGTATTTTTATAAGTAAAATAGCATTCTGGCAAACAGAGGCAGAGAGATGGTTTTAATTAGAAGAGAGAGAAATTAGATTTTCCTGATCAGAATTGAGTGGATGAATCACGTGCCAGACATCAATCAACTGAAATTAGTCTTTACAGTGCTGAATATGTTGACTATTGACAACTTAATTTTGGTTCTTATTTTAACAGTTTGGATTTAGGTGGCGGCATGAGAAAGAAGTAATTTCAGGGAAAGGTACTGCTTTCTTTAATTTTTTATTACATTTCTTGATGCTTTTCTTGCTGCATTTTGACATAATTTTGTTACACAGTATTTGACAATACTAGTAAGCTTATCAGATAATGGAGGATAAATTGATATAACTTCCAACTTCACTGTTTTATCCCACATAGGTCTAGAGTGCACACTGATGTGCATATATTAAAATTAAAAGAAAATGGGGTTTATTTTTACAGGATCAGATTAGTAATGAACACCACCATAATGCATTTGATAATGTAGAATTTCATGGATGTGCTTTTTAGCTGCTTTTCTCCAGTAGTTCTGTTACCTCATTAGCCTTTGATGCTCTTAATTGATGTCTCTCGGTACTTTTCCTCAGGAAATAATTTATTTATTACAGTTTCTCCAATGTTGTTCTGCAGAATGTTAACTTTTTAATCAAAGTTTCTTGTGTAATGTCTGTTTTTGCCTAAATTGGCTTTGAAAGCTTCAATGGGAATAGTTGGAATAGTTATCATGCCTCCCAATCCTGTTTCTAAATCAGTAGCTTAATTCTGTGTGTGAATTCTGACCAGTGTGTTACAGGGACCTTGCACAGTGGTTCCCATTCCGTGGCCTGAGTTCTGGGCTTTTTTCAAGTTGCTGAACAAACGAGAAATGAGGTGAATGTATTGCTCTTCCTCTGGGTGGATCCTCATACATGGGTAGTTTTCAGAAGTCAGGGATGCACATGCAAGTAAATTGCATGGAGTGATATTGTTGATCAGTCTCAGTTACAGTTCTTTAGAGAGCTGCGTTCGGTAAAGAGCTCTATTATATTACAAAAAGTTAAAAAATAGGTTTTATAAAAATACATATTTTTCACACTTTAATTGTGAGGGTTTTTAAGCTATAAAGCTTAAAGTTTCTAAAGGTGGTTGTAGTAATATGTTTCATTCAGCACAACAGATTTGATTACCAGATAGTTACATTTGATGCATGCTTTATTCAATTGTCTAAAAAGATGATTAAAATTAAATAAGAAATAAATTATTTTTACATCTTTGTGGTGAAAAAGAATTTAAAGCTGCATTGTAAGTTTAATATCTGGTGCTTCGTTTTTTAAAATGTGGCAGAAAGTGCAGAATTTCCTATTTCAAGCTTTTTAATGGAATCCCAGTGGGAAACGTACAATGGAAGAATTGAGAAATCCTCCCTTTCACCACTGGAGGGCGCGAGAACCCAACGCGCTCCCGGCCATCGGACGCTCTTCACGAGTGCGGTTCCAAACCATCCCTTAAAGAAGACGTGGGACTTTAATGCTATTTTTAAATATAAATCAGCAATATAAATTGATTTACTCAAATGTAATACGACGTTACTACCTACCTGTCTGATAATTCACACAGTATAGACTTACTTTAGCTATGTCAGTAATAGTGGCAATGAGAACCACTCTTGGTGCACTGTACTATGGTTTGGGTGTGTTAAGAAGGGAATGTAGAAATGGGTTACTCCGATTTGGTTGCTTTGCTTTTCAAGTCTGTCTTTGTATGGTCATGAAGAAGAAGGGTTAGGATAAGTGAAAGGAGAGGTATCACTTCACTTGTAAAACTAATTCTGAATGCCAAATGATTTCTTTCTCGTCTCTTTTCTTCCTGATTCCAGTCTTTTGCCATAGGTGTTTTGAAAGGAGGTCATATTGGAGATTGCTGATGACACAGGATAAGATAGCCATACCATACATAGGGTTAAACATGTTTAGTGTATATTAATTGAAACTTTTTTTTAATTGGGAGTCCTGGGGGGGGTTACCTTCAAAAGTTTGCATTGCAAGTGGTGTTTTGTTGCAGAACTGAAGTATCTGAGGACACTGCCAATCCACTAGTTAGCAGCTTAAGCAGAATTTTCTGAGGTTAATCGTTCACCAGCAGTCCTGCTTGTGAGCTTGTTAATACACATCCTTCACATTCCTTTACCAGCCCTGTAGCAAATCAGTCTTCTGCAAAGGGAATATATGTATCTTTATTACTCCAAAATTGGGATGTCAGTGGTGTAAACATCATTGGTTACGTGCAGATTGTTTTGAAATCAGTGTTGCTTTTCACGTAATGAACTGAAGGAAGCTTTTAAAGCTGACATAATCTCTCACAAATTTGTACTTCGTTTTCTTAAAAGAAAAGTGTTTATGGAAAGTCCTTAGAATACAAATAGTATGTGCAGTATATCAGGTAAACTCGTTAGGTAATAAGAACATGGGCATCTTCATTTGATACGTACATGATACTTCCAATATTTTGATGTCATTAAAGATGCATGGTCTGTATCACACCTCTTGATCCATCATCCTCTACTAACTAAGTAATTATTTAGGGAATAGAATGTATCCTAGTAACATTCATTTTTTCAGAGTTCAGTGTTAGGCTTATTATTTCATAGCATGTCTTCATCCATACATTTCAGAACACAGTTCAAATTAAGTTTTTTCTTTGCAAATAGGCAATATTAGGCAAGTATGGTTGATTGAGTGCTTTGTTGTTCTCTGTTATTGCTTTCCTAATCTAGATGTTATTTTTAGGTTTGTTTTTTATTTGAAAAAAATGGAAAACAAAAAGCAAAAACTGAGCAAACCTATGCATGTTAATCACTGAACAACACTTTGCTGCTTTTGATCTCTTTACAGGTCAGTTTTCCTGTGGAAATAAGCATTGTGATGAGCAAACAGGCCTGAAGAGCTGGGAGGTGAATTTCGGTTACGTTGAACATGGTGAAAAGAGAAATGCACTTGTGAAATTGCGTAAGTCAGCCCTTCAAGGATATGGACACTTAAAAGAAGACAAACACCTTGTGTTTTAAAAGCCATTGAGCAAGATTTGATGATAATGATATTAGTTCATGCAAAATGAAAAATGCTGAATAGGAGATAATTCTGTCAAATTAATCACAGGTGGTGGTATGATGGTCCTGATTTAGAGAGAACAGCTGTTGTCATGTATGACAAAGCTGTTACGTGTTGACCGTACTGCATAATGGATGGTATCATAAAATGAGAATAGTTGATTATAAGCTGTTTTGTATACAAGCATGCCTAGTTTTAATGGACAGTGCTTCATTGCAAGGAGTGTTTCAGCATTGTCATTGCTCATTCAGTTACTTGATTTAGGAGTTGTTAGGGTTTTGGACTAGACAACTTCTTGCACACCTTCAGCTCAAGTGATTTTAATACTTATGTTTTCTGTCAAAAGTTCTATCTTTAATTAAATAATTTCCTTTTGCAGTCTTGCATCTTGACTGGGATTTTCTCCTGCAGTATTGGATACATTTTGATGCATTCATCAGATAATTAAACTTGCCAGAGTTTACACAGTTACTTTGTGTAAAACGAACTAATGGTGGTTTTTTCTTTTGCGCACGAGACACTCCATGTGGGAGCACTTAGTATCTGGCAAAGCTCTAAGACACTTATGGGTCTTCAGTATTATTGTAGAACAATTTGATCTTTGCACAAAGATGCATAAAATGGGATGTCTGGATGTGATAAGCACTGATACTTCAGATGCCAGTGCTAAACCTGTGATCTTTCGCCATGTTTAGTAAAATCTGGGTTTGTACAGAAGACTTTTACTATAGTATTTTTCTCAGTCCTGACTAATTACATTGTAACTACTATTTTGAAGGAAAAACTACTGAAATGGAAAGATCTGGTTCTATCTACAAGTTCTGTTAATTGTGCTTATCGAAATCATGGCTGCAATGTTCTCATTTTCTCTTTTTCAGGACTATGTCCAGAATGTTCCCACAAACTAAACTTTCATCACCGGTAATGACATATTTTGAAAATATGGGGCTGAGTTATTGGTAGGTTACAGTTATGAACAGCAGACAGGGGGAAGGCTTCAGCTAGATGATTAGGAACTTCTTTTATTCTGAAATCAACATAAATATTTTGAAGTTCTTATAAAGCCACTGACTTGTCCCTGTTGTGAGTCAGAGATTGTGCTAATGAAAGTGCAAAACCCCTCAAAGTGAAAGAATCCCATCCCTACCACCACAGAAGTTTCATTTGCCTTATTTCGGCCCAGTGATTATTTTTCTTAGCTGAACATTTACGCAAAACACTTTTATTTTCTGCCTTTCTGTGTTTCAGAGCTCAAATGCTTTCCCTTTTATTAAAAGTAGTGGGTTTATGTGTGAGTCAAGTGACTGTGCTTGGAAAGTTTGAATTTGAGTGTTCTTCTTTGAGAATCACTTATTAATAGAAGAGAAAAATAGCGTATTTTGAACCCAGAAAATATGTGCATTAGGTTTGTTTTTTGTGACTGCCTGTAATCTTTCTGAATTCCACAGCTATTGACACTCATTTTTTATGATTTTTTTTCATCTTGATGTGACATTAACTTAGTTGCTCGTCTCCATAATTAAGCCATACAATTATCTGCAGAACATATGAAAAGGAAACCTTTGAGCTAGGAAACAATAATTTCTTTTCTAAAGTAACACAAATCAGACATGCATCTAGTAGTTAATTAATCCATTTTAAAAGTTAATTCATATTCAGTTTCATTAGAACACTATGTAGGTAGATATTAAGATGGATAATTAACTAATTGAAATTAGTTTGATTTGTCTTGATTTTTTGAACTAAAATCATAAAATTACTTAAATTCAGAATAAGCATGGTCAAACATTTTGTCTATTCCAGAGTAATATTTACTTTGGAACAATTTCAGTGACTCCTTTGTACAAAGAAGCTGGAAAAAGTTAGTCTGTATTCTTAAACCAAGCCTGTGTAAGTAATGCTGAAAAGCAAATATGTGGGTTGTTGTTTGTAGCAGCTTCTTAGGCTTGAGAGTCCTCTACCTCAGGTTTTGTTGCCATCAAATATGAAAATGTATTTTAAAATCTGTATTAACTCTGTTTTTCTCATTACATATATACAAAATTGTTTGCTAAATGAAAAAAATTCGATACAAGAATTTGGGATGATAGAAAGTTTTTTTTTTATATTTACTGTTTGTTTGACATCTTACTGTTTTTGATGTCTGTATCAGTGTCTTATTACTGACTTAAGCATTTCCTGTCCTCTGCCTTCAGCTATAGAGCTCTTGTGTTTCTATAGCACTTTTCCTTTTAACTAAATTAATTTTCTTCAGTTTAACTACTGTTAGGTTTCTGAAAAAATTACAGCTGTTTCAGTGAATTAAATGCTTCAGATTTCCTGTTGCATAAGAACTAAATATAATAGAGAAGGTGTACATTCATCTTTTTTAAAGGAGGAAGGAAGTCAAAACACAGAAGAAAAGAAGCACAGCTGTACAGACCTCTGAAGAGCCAAAAAATAAGAAGACAAAACTATCTCGTTCAGCAAAAAAGAAGTCCAAAAAAAAGATCCATAAAGGTACATTTAAGTTTTATACCTTCAGTTATTAAAACTTTCAAATGTGTTAGTTGAACCTTAGTTTTGCTATAGCTGCATAGATACAGACATATTATTATGTATAGATAAATACATTTAGTTATACACAGAGATACATAACTTTCCTGACTATAGGACAGGTAGTCAAAAAGATAAATTTCTTAGGTAAAGTTTCCTAGCTGCAAGAAAAGATAGATTTGTTACATATAACAGAGAGGGAGAGCCTTTTGAAAAATACGCATTACCAGGAAAACTTGTCCAAGAGTTGGACATTGCATACCAGAAAGGGTTGTGATGTATTTCATTCCATGAGGCTTTGGGGTTGAAAGCCTTTTGGAAATGTTAGATAACCTTTTTACACCAGAGATCTTGGGATAACATAATTGAGCTCAAACTAATGACCTTTGTACTCATGCAAAAGAAAAGCCTTTTCCTTCAGTGTTTGCTTTCTTTGCCTGTGGTGTGTGTGTGCATGTGCACATGTTTACGTTTAATACATTGTGATAGAAATATCCTTGTAAACAATTTAAGAGAACGGATAACCAAGGTAAGCTTACTATTTTTTTTTCTGTTTTGGTGTTTCTTTACAGATCAGGTTTCTTCAGAAGATTCAGATAATTCTGATAAAGGTGAAGTATTTATGTTTTTGTAATAAGTTGTATTATTTTGTAGACATCTGTCATTGATCTCAGTTTTATTAGCTCTCTTAGTATTTTGCAAGTTAAAAATGTCTGCAAACCAATATGAAGGTTCAAATTAATTACTTATATATCTTGAAGAAAAACGTAGGGAATCTGAAGAAGGAAATTGTTTAAGCAAAGAATGAAAATGTGGGCAGATAACAGAGTGGAAATAATCAGAAAAGTGAGAGGTCAGACTGTTTGAGAAAAGAGTAGAGGGTGCAAAAACAGATACATTATTAATTGCATGGGTCCAGGTATGCAGATACGTGCTGTGTAATCTGTGCTGTGTAAAGAAAGTACTTTTCTGATATAAGAACTACTACATTTTGCTTCACGTGAAATGTGATATGTACTTTTATGTTCTCTGCTATGAAGATTTTAAATAAATCTGTGATCTATGAAGATTTTAAATAAATCCTAGGCTTTAATTAAAGTCTTTCCAGCTACCACTTGTAGTATCTCAGAGACCTACTTGTGCACTGAGTCTCAGTGACTCATTTAGGCACTGGTTGTCTCTGTAGCTCAGAAATTCCAGTCTCCTGTTTCTTTTTTGATGAAATAAGCCCCATCTCCTGGTCATGCCAGTTCTTACTGCAGACTGTCTACAAGGGATTGAGTGTTTCTTCTGATTGCTCTGCTCTGCTGTGCAGTTTTCAGGATGTCTTCAGGGTCTAGGTTTTCCCAGTTAGATACAAGAAGACCTGATGCAGTTTTCTTATGACTTGGACAATGTCCAAAGTTTCTGTGTTGTCAGGAAAGCTTTATTGGAAGATAGAGTCTTTTTAGGTCAGGGCATATTTCTGATACAAGTTTTCACTCCTATATCCTTATATGAAACGTTTATGCAGTAATCTGTGTTTTCTGACAATTTCACTGGTAAGCCACAATTGATAAAAATTATCATTGAAGTAGAAGTAGGGTAATTGATTTATTTAATATCATTAACTGAAACTATATTGTTATTCTAGGTTTGTGGTTATTTAATTTTAGGAACAAAATGCAAATGCTATGCTGCTGTTGTGTCAATATCAGTGTTTTCACATACTGACTGTTTTGTTTGACCAAAACATTAGTTTGTGATATCTAAGAATCTTTTTGATGCTACATTGATTAACGTGGCAAAACACTTTATGCAAAGTAAAGTTCTGTTTATTCTCATTATTGCAATTAAACATTGCTCCTAGCAGTATACCATCTAAGTGAAAAAAAAGATGAATTATTTTAAAATTTATTTAATAAACACTCTAAATTTTTAAACAGATTCTGATAACAGTAATGCAGAAGATGGTCCCTCAGATGCTGACTTCTGGAAAGGTCCTCTACAAGATGCAGATGAAAAGTCACGGTTAGTTTGATCTAGTGAACTTAGAGCTAGTAAAATGTACAGTGTCCATTCAGAACTGCAAAGGCAGAGGTTTTTCCCAAGCGTTTCAATGGTTAGTCTGCCATCAAAAGTTACGTCACATATTTTCCATGCTGTGAACCTAAGAATGTGTTTTTAAAGAAGAGGCATACACAGCTCTGGAGGAGAATCTTTGTCAAGTGATGCCACTGCTGTCTTACACATTACTACGATACTGTTAATTATTTTAGAACTAAATCCTAACAGTCAGCTCACTGCTGGTGCACACATTAAAAAATGTGAAGAGTGTTGAAATAAGTCAAAATTACCTATACTTTCTACAATTCTAGTGAGAAGTTTGCTAAATCTTTTTCATACAAAGATTGTCTCCTAGGTTCAAATCCAAAGCAGAACTGTCTTTGACATTCTTATTGTTGTTCTTACAGGGAGGAGGAGTTTGATGAGTACTTTCAAGACTTGTTTCTCTAACACTTGAAATCGATGTAGGCTGATTTTCTTCAAGAATTGTCAAGATGGAAGTCTGGAAATCCAGTCATTATTTACCAGAGACCTCTTTTTGCCTGCATACCTTTTCTGCAGTCACTCATACAAACCATTTGGGTAGATTATCTTTGGTAGAAGGCTTCAAATCTAGAAACTTTCTTTTTCTTGTGGTAGGCTGCGTACTCATGAACCAAGAGAAATCGTTTTTTCAGTGCAGAAGATCCACGGCACCCAAACTTAAACAAGAATATAGTTTATTGACATTACATCGTGGAAGTTCGCTGCTTTTTATTTTATCCCAAACTTCAGTTTTTACCAGATTTTTGTACAGGAGCATTTTGTAAGTTTCTATGAGTAGTTTAAAGCCATTCACTTTAATACATTCATGTTTTAATTCATTTGACAAGAGTTAATAGCCTTAAATTTATTGGTCATGTAGACTTTAATATTCAGGTAAGGAAATATTTTCAAGTGCTATTGGAGAAGTTCAAATTTTATCAAATATGTACTCTGTTGAATTAAGTAATTCATATGTGAAATGTCTCTCTTTCAAAGAGTTCAGTTTATTGTGACTTTGTTTTAAACTTTAGTTACAATGTGATGTGCTGTATAATTCCTTTGGTAAAAATCTGTGTGGTTGGTGAATTTTTTCATGTAAAACATAATGTGTGGCTTTCTACTGGAGATGTACATGTGACATTTATGTTATCTGTGGCTTCTGATCTCCTTTCCATTAAACGAATGTTAATCCTTCTTTAAAGTGTAATCCTAAATACACAAATAAAGCATGTGTATTGCTTCAGAAATTTACTGGATTCGTCTTCCTCTTCAAGGTGCAACACATCTTTAAAGATTTGTTTGGTTATGTTTCCAGAGAAACAGTCTGCGCATGAATAGGTGCAGTAGGTATCTTTTTTCTGTCAGGTGAAAATTATTTTGGATACAAAGAACAAACTTTTTAAATTTTCATGTTATTCTGAGGAAAGTTAATGTTGTATAAAATATTTATTTGGTAAGTACTTCTCACTGTAGATATGTGTATAGAAAGTATTTATAGTAAGTATTTGATGCAGAAAATGTAACAGCAGAGACGGTTGCAGTGTATTTATGAACATTTTACATGCACTCATATGAATAAGTTGATAACTCTATTTACAATAAAGTATTACTTAACATAATTACATTTTAAACAGTTTGTACTTACATAATAGATGACAGTACAAGGACATATTTAGGGTGTCCTTGAGTAAGAAATAAATGTAGCCTTGCATGAAGGCTGCTTTAGGTAAGAAGGTGGATTTAAAGGTTAATTCTCTGTCATCTTGCAAGCTTGGTTGAGAGTCAAATCCAATCTGCAGCAATCTGCTTACACATGTACAACTTGCCCAAAGGGGCTTTTGTCAAATGCGCTGCTATATTTGTTTCTTCAAGTGTTGTATATTAACTATGTGTTCTGGATAACTAACTCTTTGTTGGGTCTTTAAAATACAGTTATAAAAAGTTACAGTATACATAGTAAATACATAATTTAATACAGTTTGGATAAAATTACATTATCAAACAACATTGAAATAGTTTTCTTTAGCAACTGCATTTAATACAGAAAATAACATGATACCCAGTTTTATGTCATAACTGTTTGCATAAAATACCTGGCCAGTTTGTATTAGGATGTTTTAAGTGTTTGGGGTTTTTTTGTGGATACCTTTAATTTTGAGTGTTAATTGTACACAGTATCTCTGTTCGTAGAGCATTCTTAGAAAGGTTTATGTAGAGCAAATTGCTCATTCTCCCTTCTCTGTGGATGCTGAGAGCTCTTCAGAGGAAGAAAAAGTGTGGGTCTGCTTTTTTTACAAGGGGAGGAAAAGTGGCAGGATTGTCTCTGCATGTTGCACTTGTTTATTGCAGGAATTGCATTTGACATCCATCTCCTTTGATTGGAAACTGGTTCCAGTGAATACTCAGATCCATGGGTGATACAGCAGCCATTGCCCCTCCTGCATCTGCAGGAGGAGCTGGCATTGTGAGACCTGAGTAGAAGCCATGGAGTGGACTGTTCAAGAACAGGTTGTAGTAGGGAAATCATTCTTTATGAAGAGCTAATTTGTGTACAGCCTGTCGTCTTGGTTGGAGAGAGAGGTAATGTGAGGTAATGTCACGTGCTCTACTTCTGCTTTCCTTCTCAAGATTAAATTGGTGCCAATTAATTGTTTACAATCAATACTTTAATTTATTGCATTTTTAAAAAGGTACATTGGGAGTACATGAACCTTTTAAAGTACCTTTAAATGTAGATCCTGCTGTAGATATGCTGGCACAGGTATCTTAGTAAACTCTTACTGTATGTGAAGTGTGTCTATGATCTGCCATTTCAGATTTTTACAAAAAAGGTGGTCAGTTTAGGAACTGTGGGAGGGCCATTTGCATGCAAACAAAAGAGAGGTTTCCCTGAGTGGTGGCTACAATTTACAGATTTATCCTTGGTAATTTTGAAAATATATGATGTACCATGGGCCTGCTTTTTATAAACAGAGCCAGGGAATTGTGTTGAGCATTCCTGAAATGGAGGAGATTTTTACTCTAGAACTTTATATAGTATTGAGAATGGAGTAAAAGGACAGAATTCCAGATTAAGAAAAGACACATAATATAAAAATCTAAATATACAAGTAACAAATTGCAATTTTTGGTTTGAATTGTACACATTAGATTTCATTCCATAATTTCATAGAAGTTCTGCCAAAAATTATGTATTTTCTGGACAGTGTGCAGAAGTTACATGTTTTAATAAAAACACTGTATATAAATTGAGTGACATGAAAAAAAATCCTAGAGTGCACAGTTCACACGGTTATTTTTTTAAGTTTTTAATTGTAACCATTTTTTTGCTCCATTAAAAATTATTTCCAACAAATGGCAAGTGTTTTAGGAGGTTGTTATAGATCGATCTATACTATTCTATGCAAAGCAGAAATCCACTGGGGTTCATTGAAGTTCTTTCTAGACGTCTTTTCTGTAGCAGGAACAGTGTCTGAGACAAAGAATTACAAAACTACACATGTTTTGGATTTTCCATCCTCTCCGCCTCCACCTCCAGGTCCATTTTCTGTTAGAAATAGAGAGGGAAAGTAAAATGAGTATTTTCTGTTAATTTTATCTGCTCTAAATTCTTGCAATAGAGGTGTGGCTTTTGTTTTATGTATTTTATGTGTGTTTGACCTTCTGAAATTTCACTGCTTGTCTGGGAAATAGGAGTATGAAACAATGACACGTTATATATACATATATGTATATAGTGTAGGAGTTGATACCAACATTTCTCAAAGGACCAAACACACACTGAACCACTCTTACTGGAAAGTTTCAGCAGTTAAATATATATGACTGTCCCACACATACAAAACTGAGGAATGCAAGCCATGCAAAAGAAAGAAACTCTTGGATCAGTATAATCTGTGAATCTATTTTTGAAGCAGATCATACAAAAATTTTAATTTGACCTAATTGCATAAACCTTTATCCAACCCTGCATGAATCCCTTTGTAATTACTGATTAGGAGAGACAGTTTTTATGCTTTTATCTATAGCTACTGATTCTAGTACTGTCTCTCTCAAATGATTCCACAGATGTTCATTGGTCATAGTTAAGATTCTTTCAATGTATTAAATTGTGTTTCCAGGTTCATTTAAGGTAAGATACCAATATTAGAATTAAAACTTACATTCGAAAGCTGTGGATCACCATGTTACTAGGTCATTTTCGACCCTTTCCACCTGCATTGAAACATGTCACATGATCAGTGTCCTACCCTCTGTCATTTGTGGATATAATCAACACTATGTCACTAAGTAATTGATTTTCTCAGTTTAATACTCTATTCTGTTTTACTTTCTGTTCTGAACTTTCCACTTTAGTGGTTCAGCAAACATGTTTATTTTGTTTTGTGTCTCCTGAATGGCTAAGAATAGCCAGGTCAGTGTGATCTAGAGAAACCACCAGGGTCCAGCATGTATCAAGTTTGTGTTTGTATGAACTGACTTAACAAACCCATATATTTACATGGCCTTGATTTGGCAGTCTGAGATCTGTTCTTCACAAACGTGCATGGCCTCATTCCAGTGTGTGTTTAAAAATATGCAGAATAACTCTTTTTGTGATGCCAATTATTATATGCAAAGGCCAGATCCTTAGCTCCTGCAAATCAATCTATCTGTGCTTGCCTGTTTTCCTTGTGGAAAAATACTTCCTAAGTCAGTGACTTAAGTGATCCCAAAATACCAATGTTCTGAGAAGGTCTTGAGTTCAAGTGGGAGTAGAAATATCTGACTCTTCCTAAATGTATTATTTAATTTTTATTCAAGAAGCTTATGCTTAACTGCATAAGGTCTGACTTTAGTAACTATACTCTTTGCCAAGAAAGCAAATATGTATTAGGAGGTCTGAAGTTATATAAGGAGATCCCAGATTGTTTTGTTTTGGTGTGGTTTTTTCTTGCTGATATTTCTGTGAAGTTCAGATGCTTATGTTCCAGTGTAAGGGAAAGAGTACTTTTCTCATACTAACAACCTCAGCAATAAATTAATCTTAAATAAAATTATATGAATAATTGGAAAAAACCCTGCAATTGAAATGAATTGAAAATAAATTTGGGAGATAATTCAGAGGATGTAATTTCTGTGAAATTTTGCATAAGTGGTATCACAGTGTGAGCAGGCCAAAATATTTGATTCATTTTATTACTCTTCCAAAAATCTGCTTTGATGAAATGATGTAATTTATAGAACTTTTTAAACTACTTTGCAATAATGTTTAGTGGTTGTTTTTTTTATTTCAACCTAATACCAATCTTTTAGAAGCCAATAATTCTAGTTCCACTTCACACACTGACAGTAACTTGATGGGTGGCCTTGAATAGCTTTTCTTTTGTGTGAAATGTGAAGAATACTCACCTATTTCCAACAGACACTGATTAATGGATATATTATTCAGTACTGTTTTATGTTTTAAAAATGTGAAACACAGAGTAAACTAACTTTTCTTCTTCAAACTGGCAGACAGTAAATCACTCTGGTTTAATCACACAGGCTTTTGTTTTAATCTCTGAAACTTTTCAGTCATCTCAGTTGATTGGCAGAGCTGTTGGCCTGCTGTTCCACATGCATTACAGAATAGAAATAACTGACTCATTTGACTCAGGTGTTACACTTGAGTGATAGCTTCTCAGTTTCTATAAAATCGGATTCTCTTCTAAGTTACGATACATAGAGCCATGGTTTCAGTGTTAGGACTTGGACTGTCTTTGGAAGATTAGTGTTAAATTTGTAATAGAAGGGTGTATTTAAGCCCAGAAACAGATGGTAGGGAACTAGAGCCAAAAGCTTTAACTTAAACTTGTAAGAGAAGTGGGGATTTGCACTGCTTTTTTATTTTCCAAATGCACACCCTCCATTCCCTTACGTTTTTCATTTTCAGCTTAAAAAGCACCTGAGTACATTTGTGGCTGGTGCCACACAGAATTTTAATGCATCTCTGGTATTTCAGATAAGCAAGTGTTTAATGACATCCAATTTTAAGTCTTTAGACAAAAGAAATTTTACATTCCCTTCACTTTTGTGATGGTCATATTTTATGTAATTCTGCAGTTTAGAAAATGAGATCAGCATCCTGGATTTTTGTCATCTTTAAAGGCTCCTCTTTCAAGTAAAGACAAAGCTAATCTGGGAAATTCAGAACTTGCATGCCATTAGTATAAAGTCTTATAGAATAACTCACAAGTGCCTTGCATGTATGAATTTGAGAGAGAATATTTTGACTGCTTTACATGTAAATGAAAACTGAAGAAGTTACTTAACCTTTTTGTTGGGCAGCTTCTTCTTCCTTTTTCTTTTGCTCCTCAATAGCTTTCATCTTCTCTTCATATTCATCAGCTCGTGTTTTCCATTCAACCCTGTTGTTTTGAAGACCATCAAACATGGGTGTAATTTCCTTGTGAAACCTTGAGAATTCCTGTACAATGTAAATAAGTTAGAAGTTTGTAAGCACTGATGAGTTGTAAAGTCTGAAATTGTGGAAATACTGCTGAGAAAAATTTCATTTTTCTATTCGATCTCATTCTAAAGAATATTATTGGAAATACCATATTGGGATAATAATGCCCTATTGTATATTATCAGAATTCTATACTGCACATTTCAGTATCTTCCCTAATCCCACATATATGCAATAGTCTGAGTCATTCAACTATAAATATGACACATAGTATTTTATCAGGATACAACAAAAAAATCTATCACCCTATAGTATATTCCAAGCAGATGAGGATATATCTGAAGATGTTAAAATATTACATGTCACTTTTCTGCATGACATCTTGGGATATTATAAAAGCTAGACAGGGATTAGTAATGTTAACATATCAATGCCTTACGGAAGATACAGAATATCTACACATCCAGAGTATTGCACATTTCCTCTTTCCTTTGCTGTCCATGAACTGCTTTCTGTAACCATCCACATGTTGCTTGTTTATATTAAAGGGTACTGTGAACGATCAAGTTGGACATTGTAACTCAATCATTCAAGGTAAGAACCAAACCTCAGCACCTCCAAGTCTCACTGGAATCTTCCCTAATGAATTTGCTTCGTATCTCTTGAATCTGCTCGGTGGGAGCAATTTAAAGATTTGAATTCTTTGAAAAATTGTGGCAGTTGTGATGGTTGCTCACTCTGTGACCAAAAGTCCTACTGCTGTCTAGAGTTTTTTAACTGAACAGCTTGCCAGTAATTGTGCCATCAGAACTGCTACAGCTGGAAAAGAAAAACTGTTATTCTTACCTTGTACACAAATGTACACACAAAATCTATGAAACCAACTTGGAGCTTAGGTAGTTCATCTCCCTTGTTTCTGTCCATCATAGGCTAGAACAGAAGAGCAGTAATTTAGAATATGCAGATATCATGCTTTTTGGTATAGTGATCTAGTAAGTGTCATG
Organism: Hafferia zeledoni; assembly: GCA_035583235.1. Classification (NCBI taxonomy): domain Eukaryota; kingdom Metazoa; phylum Chordata; class Aves; order Passeriformes; family Thamnophilidae; genus Hafferia; species Hafferia zeledoni. Next base: position 19,801,294 of record JAWWEV010000169.1, read on the forward strand.
GATCATTCCCTATTCAATGTTTTAATAACAGTTAATATTGCTTAACACAATTAAATTATTTAGCACTTACAATAGGTTGTTGCTGTAGCACAGTTCTTTCCAGGTCACCCTGCTCCCAGAATTCATTTGCAACCATGAGGGCAACCTGAATAATCACAATTCAGTGGAATGATCAGCAGAAAGCAGTACATTTAAATAATTAAAAGAACAAGGCTATCCAGAAAATGTGGAAATAAAAAAACCAAAACAAAACCTGTCAGTTTTTTTTCAGTAGTACTGTCTGCTGTACTGAAGGTTTTTTGCAGCAAATTATCTCTTAACAATATCCTGATGCATGCTGAGTAAATGACAGATTGTTGTCAATGGGAACATGGCAGTATTAGCAACGTAACAGTCTTGCAGTACTGTAACATATATAACTTAGAAGACTGCACAAGCATCCTACAGTTGTATTTTGATTATGCATTGTTAAAACATTCTGTAAGCCTAAGTGATGAGCTTCAACAGGATGGGCAATAAGTACTGGGATACTCAAAGTGCGTATGTACCACTCGGTAGCACAGAATTTATTTTTAGCATGTTTAAGCTACTTTGCAATGGTACCAAGATCTTCAGAATAGACAATTCACTCCGTACTGTTTTTAAATCTGTACCTTAAAAATAGCTGGAAAGTAGTAAAAGTTGTATATCACAAAAATAACATGTGTGATATTTAAGGGTAGCAAGAACAGCTGCCAGAATCGGGGGTGCCAGTTTTAGCAGAAGGACAAGTAGAGAAGGATTGACAGCTGTGGAGTGGTTGAGGAGAGACATCATGGAACACCTTACACTCACAGTGACAGAAGTAGAGGTTCTTTTCTGGAAGTAACACACACTTACTTAAATATGTATGAACTTATAATAAATAATTTTTTTTTTTTTTAGCTGATAATGCCCCAAATGGGCAGTAATACAGAGAGTAAATGCAGTATCGTGTATTTCAAAAGTACCTACCTTACTCTGCACCTCCCAAGGCTTAGTTATTGCAGACAAGTCACATCCAGTCATCATCATAGCCCTTTGAAAACAAAAAAACAAAACAAGCATAATTTTGGGTGTCAAGAGGATGGTGCCAGACTCTTTCCAGTGCTGCCCAGGGACAGGACAAGGAGCAAGTTGCCACAAACTAAAACACAAGAAGTTCCACCTCAACATGAGGAAGAACAAATATACATTGAAGGTGGCAAGCACTGGACAATAACACTAAATCTTAATTTGCATGTTTAGGAGCCCAAACTCTTTTCATATCTCGTCCTAGGTAACTGACTCAATGAAGAGTAAAATATTAACCACCTACATGATAACTTCTTTTTTCGTTGGGTCAATAGATATGTACTTAATTGCCTGCTCTTCTGTTTCCATTTTTTCAATTGCATCAACAATCTTTTGAAACATAGTTCTTTTCCTGTTAAAACATACCAATAAAACATATATTAATGAACATAATCTCTTGCAATAAAAAGTAAATAGAAAACAGTATTTACTGTGTTACTGCTTTTCCAAACTAGCATCCTCATCATAGTAGTATCAAAGTGACACCTTCCTGTTGAACTCAAAGTTTTCAGGTAACTGAGACATTTAGATTTTGGTATATACCACTGACATGTAAAGTAATATGTCAGAATTCTGTCAAAGAAACAAATAACCCATTTCCTACCTCTTCACACTAAACTAGGATGACATTATCATTTCTTTAGTATTACAGGTGCATTACTTTCTGTTACATGGTGAATTGGGAAAAGTGAAGCAAATACTAATAAATATTCTTCCACTTCCTCCCATCAAAAATCCAAAGAATTACTAAGATCTGACTGAGAAGAAACAAAAAGTGCCTTGCTATTGCTTAATAGATCTTCTAATTTGTGTTAATGAAAAAATGGAATTACTCTTCTTTAAAATTTAATAACTGCTGCTGAACAACTACCTGAATTTTTACCTGTCTTCTTTAAGTTGTCCCAGTCATAAAACAAAAGGCTCCATATATCTTTAAAGAAATACCCATTATAAAATCATATGAAGTCACTAACTTAGGAACACAATGGATGATTTGATATTTGCAGTCTTTGGGCATATTTAGTGCTGGGATCAGTTGATGTCTGCAGCATTTTTTTGAAACCAACATTAATTTTCGGCATCCTCTTGTTTAGTGTGAGTCTTTGTTGTATGGTGTGCTAAATATCACATATGCACACAACTTATGATTCGGCTTCCGAATCCACATTTCTGGAATACAGTATTTGTTGAAACTAAAGCATATTGGAATGATCTGCTGAATGTATATGATTTATTATATACATCTATGCATTCTCTAATTTGAAAGCTTATAATGAATCTAAGAATGTCTTGGGTTTTACAATAATTAGACTTAATAACAATTTTAAGTAGAGCTCTATGCTCTGCATATAAACATGTTTGTATTCTGCATATAAAATAAAAATTACAGTTAAACATTCTATAGGATTGACTTTTTCAGTAGGAAGTTATACAGAATTTAGTACTTACTTGAAATACAAAGCCAAGTCAGTTGCTATTATTGCAACTTCAAATAAGTGTAGAACGGTTTCAAACTGGCGCTTATTTAGGTTCTGGAAGATGTTTAAACTCTGCAAGGTGGAAAGTTTATGAATTCAATTCCTTTTATAACACTGTCTTTGGTTTGTACTATAGACGTTTTCGCAGCATAGTGTAACAAAATTTGCCAACTACAGTCCCTAAATTAAAACAGTGCTACAAATTAAAAATTCACATTCTGTAAATCTAATTTTCCTAGACTTTTTAAAGCTTCCCAGTAGAGACCTTTTCCTCCTGTTAGCCTGGGTTGGCACAATTGCCTGCAGTGAAGTTAGGGACCTACCATGGTAAGTGCAACATCCTTTTCCTCAGGCAAAGGGAATGAGACCATCACACAGCATTTTTCTAAGTGTCCTGGATTTATTTATTTCCTTTACAGAGGGGACAATGCCTGTGTGAGCACAGAGACAGCAGTGCTGCTGGTGAGAGCCTCCAGCAGTCCTGGCAGCTGCTCTGGCCAAGAGCAGGAGTGAGTCCCCAGCATCTCACATTTGGAAAAGTACATTGCCATCAATAAAGGTAAAGGGGTTTTGCTTGTTCGCTTTCTAATCATAAACCTTCTCAGGTTTTTATGAGCATTGTGCTACTGCTTAGCATAAGGGTTTATTCTGTGGCCTCGTGAGGTCAGGCAATAACATCACCGCAGGGATTAGCAATGGAAAATGAGGGTGGAAGTGGGTGCCTGTCACGCGGCTGCGAGCAAGGGGTGGAAGGGCCACATGTGTGCATGTCTTGCATTTAAATAGCTTTTTTCCGAGGAAAATAGATAGTAAAGAGTGCAAATTGTCTCCCTTGCTGTAACCAGAGGCCAGCACCGCTGAGGGCAGGATGTCTGATCCTCTCTGAAGGAGCAGGGCTGGGGGCAGCGGAGCCTGGGGACTCTGCGTTGGGGAAGGACAGGCTGGGGAGGGCAGGCTGGGGAAGGGCAGGCTGGGGAAGGACAGGCTGGGGAAGGACAGGCTGGGGAAGGGCAGCTGGGGAAGGGCAGCTGGGGGTGCTGCCCCATGCAGGAGCATCGCAATGGGAGCTGCAGTACAGCCTCGCCAGGCCCCTTCTCTGCTCAGCCAGGTAAAGGTGTGGGGTGGGTCTGGCCTGGGGGCAGGGGCCCCTCCATGAGCAGCCCCAGCACTTTGTGCCTCAGCTGAGAGCCTGCAGCTGATCTGGGACCTCGTGAACCAGGAACAGCACTTTAGTGACAACATTTTGTATCTACGTGTGTGTTGTATTTTCTGCCTTGGTCTCAGCATCAGCTGTTTTGTGAAAATGGAAAAATAACTGAGACATGTGAGTGAGGCCCATAGGAAAAGCTTTTCTATCTGAATTGAGTCTGTTTCTGGTGGAATTACTGATGTTTCTCTAAAAGTGGAAAATTTGTAAGAATTTGGTTTAAACTTCTGAAATTTATCATAATTTCTTAATCTAGAGGAATTAATGAGACCCAGTGAAATTTGGAACAGTGTAATCTAATTGGATTTTTGTGTTGACCATTGTGAGCAGAAGGCCCATGACATACCTCATCTTGCAGCAGGGTTTTACTGTACTCTAGGTGATGCCTTTCTAAAATGGAAGAGCCATGAAGCTTTGCCAGTGGAGCAGCTGACCTGTTGAAAAATAGGCAATTAGTTTTATTTTGAAGGCTATAGTTTTTATTCAGTTTTCATATTTTTAGGATTCAAATGCTCCTGATCTCCATGTTCAATACTTTAATCTGTATACATTAATCGTTGGTATGATACAGAGAAAAAATCCATCTTGCTGGCCTTCATTTTTGTGAGTGAGTGATGTTGGAAACTGGAGAGCCTACTAAAGTCAAAGGCAAAATGCAGAAACCACCTCTATTTTGTCTTGAATGTTCAGGTTTGCTGTCCCTCTCCTGTGTACCTTAAAAATAGGCTTTATCCATCCTTTACTGTTTATTCTGTGGCATGGCTTTTGAACTCTTGTATGTCTGTAATGACTGGGCCACGTGCCCTGGGATTCCTAGTTAACTGTAAGTTAAATCTGAAATAACACTATAATGAAGTTTAAGTCCGCTAATGTCCTTGGGCTCCTCCCCTCCACCAAAATCACCTTTTTAAGGACCACACAAATCCACACAGATCAGGTGTGTTCAGTCTTATCACAGAGCTAAAAGCATTCCTCTGACATTGGACTAAGCTTCAAGCAGAGGAAATTCTGCATCAGACTATGCTTGTGGGGTGGAGAAGTATTCCACCTACAAGGGCCCCAGGCACCTCTGCATGTTTAGAACTGTATTTCCCTCCTTTCTTCCCTTGGCTAGTAGCTGTGTTTCTCAGATAACCCAGGGTGGACTGCTACATCGTACTTGTAATTTCTGATGTGATTAAGACTGCTGTGGTAAAGCCTGATGAGTTTTATAAATAGCTTTACTGCGTATGACTTATGTAGAAGGCTTTTAGCTAGGGAAGACCACAGCAGGAAGATTTAAGCCCCCCCTCAAACTTGTTTGGATGAGAGGCAGTCCACTGAATAAGAATCAATGTCTGTCATTCTCTCTCTCCTACGTCACCTGGAGAATCCCTTGGAATAATCAGAAAATCCCCCTGCGTCACTGCTCGAGCACACAGGCTGAAATGCCTCTCCTGTGAGGAGTGTATTCAGGGTCAGAGGGGGAGGATCCATCACTCTGGCAATACAGCTGGTGGAAACTGTAGTCAGAAGATTATAATCTTCTGGTACTCGTGACATTCTGAGAAACCAGTGTTCTCTGGCTAGCACATGGAAACAGGCCCTCACAGATCACATAAAAGACTAAATGGTGGATTGTTCACTCTTCAGGACAAGAGTGAGTCTCACCATATGTAATATTGTAATACAAAGGGAAATTTAAAATGAATTAATATTTTTTTATAACAACCATCTTCTCATTAATATTGTTTCATAGCAAACAAGGTAAAAATCACAAAGAAATCCATTAGAATATTTTCTCAGAACAAGAGGGGGCATGAATTGCAAAGTTTAACTTCATGATGTGTAATTTGGGCGTGTGGACTCAATGGTAAACTCAAACTTGTTAGCTCGGAATCCTGTGTAACATGAGGAGGTTACACCTCAGGAAAGGACCTCTGTCAGTCAGGAAACTAAGTGTGAGAAGGAAAAAACTGAGCTAGTCATAGCAGACAGTGGAAAAGAGAGGAAAAAATCCCCTCTAACTCTAATCTGGCCCTTGTCTATGTCACATCCTGAATCCCTCTCCAGAAAAGCGCTTATGCCCTTGTCTTGGAAAAGTAATCCCGTTAGGGATTTTAATTTAATTTTCTCATTTCTTTGTGGCTTCATGCACAAGGTTCTGTCTGCTACAACTCAAGCATTTCCAGAGTTTAGTTTCTCTTAAAAATTAATTGCAGCATCAAGAGACACTTCTAAGACTCTGCTTTTGCATTTTGTCTCTGTGTTTCAGCTCTGTTAAGTGCTCTGAAACAGAAATCTTCTGTAGCATAATTATTTATTAATGCCAGGTGAATATGGAGTATATATATTCATATTTTTGCAAGTTTTGACATGTTTTCTTTTCATTTGCCACTAAAAGTAGTGTATTTGCATGTATTTGAGCATTTGTGCTTACTTCATTTGATACAAGTTGTTGGTCCCTCTGTGGTCAATGTCATGGCAGAAAGCAGCAGCAACCATGGCAAAGGCTTCTAGATCATTATAGTATTTCTTTATTTTGCCTGTCTGTAAAAGAAAACAGATAATTCTGAGCATGTGTCTTCCTGAATTTTCCATTTGGAATTGAAAGAAAACTAAATAATGAACATAAGGTTAATATGAGCAACATTACCATCAGCAGAGTAAACATTGTTTGTCCCACGTTGAATCCATGTCTCCAGTTATGGTAAGTGATATCTCGATAACCCTTCCTGACTGTGTACATCCATCTTGTAAGAACCTATTAGGAACAAAAGTAATTAAGACTGCTGTTGATTGAAACAAAACAGTGGAATTGCTATAAAATTACTGGAATATACTATGAAATTACTGTAATAATGTGCAAGTTCTTTGAAAATAAATGCTTTTCATTAAAGTAAACATTGAAACAGCAATTTGTTCCTACATAAATGCATGTTGACTTAAAACCCTGTATAACTCACACAATTCAGAATTAGTTTTATGTTTTTAGACAAATATGTAAATGTTTCATTAAGAATGGATGGTTGTTAACCATACCACTAATATTTTAGTTTTGCCTACTTCTAGAGCAAAATACCTAAAATCAGCTATTTAAAAATAAATATAAACAAGAAAAAAATAAACCAGACCTCGGCTGGGACTTTGAACTTTTCAACAACATTTATCTCAAAGAACAGTCGTATTCCACAAGTTATCAGGCCATGCTCTGTAACAGGAAAGTCACTGAAGCGAAATTCATACAGTTCTAAATCTTTTGGATCTGGTAATTCTTCTTTCTGTTAGGAAAAATCAAACCAGGGTTTTTTCTGGCAAGAGGAAAGTGGGAAAAGCTTTTTTTTATTCTGCAGAAATATTGCTCAAGCATATTTTGCTTACTGTGTCTTCAAAGGCCTCAGGTGTCAGTACAAATTAATGTGTATTAAGTTATGAAACACAATTGTGATGCTGCTGGGTTTTTTCTCAAAGACAATAGATAAAAGCCTTGGGCAATTTCTTCCTACTCTGAATTCCAACACAATTTGTTGTGACCATCTCAACATTTCTTTAGTTCAGAAACCTTGGGCCTTGGAATTTCTCCTTCCTGGTATAAAATCCCATGATTCTCACATTTTTAGCCTGATCTCAAGGCTTCAGTTCATCTTTTTCACAGCCAAAATTTTTCTCGCTAAGTGTTCTTCCCTTTTGGATCTTACAAACAGTGAAGCCTATAGTGACTGAACCCAACCTGTCTAGACCAAAATACTTTTTACTTTTACAGTTGAATAAAGCATAGCAACATTTTATTTTGTCCAGAAAGCTTCCTTGCATGCTTCCCTACCCACAGTCTTGTCTTCTTTTGAAGACACTATAGGCAAGCAAAGATTCCTGTACATTTTTTAACTTCTGGGGTGCTCGCTGTTTGTTTCTGCTCCAGAACCAACTTTAAAAATGGGTCTGTCTTACGTTTCCTCCTGTAGCTGTCTCTCTTTCTACTAGTCTATATGCACTTAATAGACAAACCTCTAAGATTGTTTTGGCACATGGAAAGAGGACTGGAAAATCCTGCAAGATCAGATTTTAAAATTCACAAATCTTATTTATGTTTTATTTGTCAGGTGCAGTCGATTCTTAACTGCTTCACTATTGAATGATCTAATTATATGCACAAAGCAAAAATCCTCACAGTGCTTAAATGTACAAAGCATATACTATGTTTGGTTATTATGGCTTATTTAAAGCCCTTCAAGTAATTTACTTTCTAGTGCTGCAGTTGATGGTGATTCTGCCTTTCTGTAGTTTACAGCAGTCTATTCTGAACAGGCTGACCACTGAAGAAAATGAGGGATCATGCCAGAAATAGTGGACTATGTAAGTGCGTAACATTTGCCCCATGTACTAAATTCCATTAGAAGTTATCTGGTTGCCAATCTGAGATCTTTCTCTCTCTGAAGGGCAGATAAAGAGCTTTGTCCACCTTGTATTGAAGAATCTCCATAAAACATACTAAATTCTAATATGCAGAAGATACCAAAGTTAAGAAGTCCATATTAAATCTAAACTGCCTATTTTGTATATATTATATAGATGCACATTGAGTAGTCTAACTGGTAATAGTGCTGTTTGAGAACTCTTCTGGAACACTCTTCATCTGTGTATCCCAAAGCCGAGGGAGAGCAGTAGCCTTAAAGAATGTGCTCCAATCCAAACAAGAATTAACTCGAGGAAGTCTGATGCAACACAAAGAATAGCTTATATTATCACAATTGCTGCCTTCCTCCATAGTAGTCTATAAGTGATCCCCACTTTACAGATAAGGAAAAAAGATGTCTGAATGTCTGCATATATTTCAACAAATAAGGCTAAACATCCATTGCCTTTTCCCTGGGTTTTTCCATTATATCTACACAGGTCTGAGATCAAGGACAAAGAAACCTAGACCAGTGTTGCTTTAAGACCCATTACTTTGTGAATCATCAGATCTAGAAACACCTGCTTTATCCCATTAGCTATCTGGGACTCCAGGTCTTATAATAGGATAAAGCATATGCATGTAGCATTGGAAATGCAGAAGGTGTAAGACCTTTGAATTTGTGACTCCACGATGTTGAGAGAAGCCACTTTAATTGCTTTTTGGAGATTTAAAAATCATACCAGTATTATAATTTCACATTTGGAGCCTTTACCATAATAATCAGGTTTTGCTCTACTGGTAGAGAAATTTTATAATTTTTATCTATTACTTTTTGCAGTTCTTCATGCAGCTTTTCCATATGGCCATGTGTCCATCAGCAAATGTGGCGTAATAGGAGGAAATATGTGAAGTGGTTGGTACAGGAAGTCAATAGATCTGTGTACATTTGACCTTTTTTTCTTCAGCCTAGCTCTGTTTTTATCTGTTAGCAGTGGAAGTTCACTCAGTGTTTTCCTGGAGCACATCTTTGAGGGTTTTTTCAGATAAAATAGGTCAGTGCATGTGCTCCAGGAATGCTGCACAAAAAAAGAAGTGCACTAAGTGGTGGAAAATGGGACTTTTCTTTCAAGACAACACTTTCTTTCTACATTGAAACACTAAGGCAACCAGAGGACTGCACAGTCTGGAAAAGAAAGTGACTAATTTTTGTTTTAGTAGGACCAAAGTAGCAGAGCAGAGAATTGATTAGGTCAAATCTGTTTTGTCACTGTGAAACTGCCTTTGGACTTCTCTGCCTAAGAAACACAGGAAAATTAATCAGAAAATAGGTTTGTTCCACTGACAGTCCTCATGAGAGAATGAAAGTGGCCTCACATCAATATGCCTTCTTTTATTTTCAAAATTAAATACATTAAATTCAGTTACAGATATAGCATTTTCCCCGTGGATATTTTTAAAAGTTAAACACTTTAAATGTCAATTCATATAAACATTTCTCTATATAGCCATGACTATCCAAGTCTTTTGATGTGTATTTGGGACAGAATGTTTCTTTGTAGGTAATGGTGGGGTCTGCATGTACAGGGACAGAAGTAGTTGAGCATGTATATTACTAAATCTAGCCTATGGCACTGATAGCTAATGTTAATTATATTCATCAGGATTTGGCTGTACACAGCTTTTTCTATGATGAGGACACATTACTATCTGAGAAAAATCTATCACCAGAATTTTCAGTTCAATGACTTACCAAAATCCTGATAAGATCCTTTTGCTCACATTCATCCAAACTATTTACATTTAATTTCTCCTTGTATTTCTGAAAAATTAAGAAGAGTAAAAAAATTCAGGTCTTGTGTAGCAAATGTCCCACTTTAATTTTGTGGTTGTGGACAGAAACTCACCAGGATAGATTCAACTTCGGCAGGAGTGGCCTTTGTCTGGTACATAAGCATTTCCTGAGCAATGTCTTTCCTGTTTTCAAGCTTGTTCATTTTGTCATAAGTGTCAGTATTTAAAACAGACCACCCCAGGAACTGTGTGAGAGTCTGGAACAAAGCCAAACAAAGCAGAGGTGATGCCATGATAATAAAATTAACAATTAGAACTTACTTTTCTTAGGGTCCAGTTTCTAGTAGTGCCCTTTGAAAAGCAATGTGCTACTCTACTTGTTAGAGGCCTTTGTCTTCCATCAACTGGTTCTGTTAGCACTCACAGCTTTTAATGACATTGTTTGTCTCAGCCTAGTAATTAAGGCCCCATATTCCCACTTTATATACAGGACTTAGAGGCTTATGAGGCTTAAGTCAGGTGAGTGGACTTGGATACACTGTGCAGCATCTTGCCTTGCCTGATTGCATGGGATCATGGATGCTTTGTGAACTCCCATGATCACAGGCTTGATATCCACTGGCAAGCAGCATGGCACACCTGCTTGCCCATGGTGGCCTTGACTGAAAAGTCAAATGATTAAACATAAAATTTTATGTGACTTTTTTCCTTACTGGAATGTAAATGATCACTCATAAATTTTCAGTTTATTAAGGGCTAATAACATCTCTGATTCTTAAGAAACTCTATTGTGAAGAGACACTTGGCTAAATGTTAATACAGCCTATTTTGAAATTTTTAGACATTTAAAATTACTTTTTACTATTATATTTTTATTAATATCATATGACTCCTTAAACCCTCTACTCCTATTAAGCTTACTTCAATAATCTGTTCATCATACTCGTCAAAAGGTTTTCCATCTTTCCTATTGTAAAATGTTGCAACTCCCACAATTTCTTCTTTTTTGTTGACAATAGGCAATGACAGAACATTTTTGACAACCCATCCGGACTCATCCACTGGTCCTTTCTGTAGGAAAGCCAAAATCCAGGAAATGTTTACTTCTTTGAAGGTAATAACACAGCTATTGATATAAGCAATGTAACAACAAGATCAGTGCATCACAAACAAAGGAGAAATTATTTATATAATCAACTGTAAAACTAATTAGTGGCAAGCATTAGCATATTTTTCTACAATATCTACAATTGTCAACATTACTGGAATTACCTGAAATGTGAAGTATTCATCTGCTGGTGCATTCATCATGTTACAAATCTGCAGCATAAAGAAAATGAGACGTTTTATAAATGGAATATAATGTGCATCAAGACTTAGCCTAATATTTTAAAAAGGCATATTTATTCTCTAAGCTAGGAAGAGTAAGCATCCTAGCTAGCTACAGAAACTAAAACCTCCTATTCAAGTAGATGTGGTTATTCTAACAGACATCATTCTGAAGTATTTGCAGCAAAGTCCCCCATGTAGGATGTCTCACAGTGCAAAAACATAATGGTTAAGAAAGTGACTTCCAGTTTGAAATGGCATGGGAATCTCTGGAATGAAATAATTGAGGTCTAAGGGCTCTATTTAAAGTGCATAGGGTTACTAATAGCCATCATACATCACTACTTTGAATTACATATATTGTCTATGCAAGAAGATAGAAGAAAAAAATACAAGTTTAAAAATTTGTATGTGATGGTTTTTTTACTTTGACATTTTGTTGTGAGACTTGGCACACCAGGAAAGTAACATCAGTCGCACACATTATTTCTCTGATATCACCACAATCAGAGGGTGTTCCTGATGTTTTGGTCATTTGTGCTGAGGCCTTGTCTCCATCCAGACTACGAGTTCACATGATTTCACTGGGAACCAGTGACACTGGAAGCATCATAGTATTTTTGTAGAGGATTTTAGTCATGGGGAGGGTTTTTTTGTTCAATCCAAACAACTGCATAAAGTAAAACTTCTAGATCTTACTTTTACTATGAACTTACAAGTCCATTTTCAGCAACATATGTTGGCAATCCACTGATAAGACACCAGTGATCTGCTGGAGGTGACCTTTAGAGAGACAATAAATTAAATTATTTCTACAATGTAGACATGTTATTCTATCCCAACAGTGTACCTAATTACCTCACATTCGCAGGGTGCCAATGAATACTCACGGAATGACTTTGATTTCTTCTTGTCCATGTAAAAGATAGTCAATAATCTTATAAAAGTTGACTTCCTAAATAAAAAGAGAAAAACATGTAGGTGGCCTAAAAAATCTCCATGTCAAACATAAGATTCATAAAAAGAAAAATTAATATCCTCACTCGTCCATCAGGTGTCTTGGGGCCTTTGTAAGGCTCTGCCTCCCCCAATCGGATTGGCCACTCGTCATAGAACTCCTGAGAAAGCAATACACAGACGACTTTAGCACAAGAAAAAAAAAATCAGTTTTGTGTTCATAGATAACATCACATCTGTGGATTTCAATTTTATTTTTATTTCTCCATAGTTTACTATGGTCACATTTCAGACAATATTAAGTAAACATTGTTCATTATATTCCAGGAAGTGTTTGCCAGGGAATTGCTGGCTAATCTGAAGCTTGTTTCTAGACAGTTATACAGTTTAGTTGTTGTTTTAGAAGGCAGGTATTTCAGACCTGCACTTCCCTCTTCTAGCCTTTCTCACATGGAATTATTAATATGAAAAATCATTTCAGAATTAGCCTTTGTGTTTATCATGGTTTTATCCTTTGCCATGCTTATATTGCACATGTAATTTTTGTAACACGATTAAGTTTTATATAAATTATCCAGAAGGCTTGTAAAGCATGGGAACTTTGTGCCTTTGAGACTTAAAGTTAGGAGTGGCACATTTCTAGCAAGTAGGCAAAATAGTTGTTACCTTTTCTTTAGTCATGTCCAGCAGACCAATGGAGTACCTTTCACAATTCAAATACATTCGAATAGTGTACAGTGCTTTGTGAAACTGTCGTTCTATATCTGTTAGCTCTTCAAATACTTTGTTGGCAGACCACAAAAGCATCTATTTACAAAGGAAAAGAGAGTAAATGTTCATAACAGTAGGAAAACAGAAACATATGCATCTTTGGCATTCCAGAATAAAATGATAAGGTGCATTGCTGTTATCATATGAAAACAAAATTAATAGATGGTATCCTTACTTCACTAAATTTGCAAGATAATTATAAAATAATGGGAATAATAATGGTTTCATACAAAAATGAAGTATTAGTGTTAAAACATTCTTCCATACCTGACTTCTTCGTGATTCAATGTTGTAGAGATACGATGTATGGTGATTTCTTAGGACCAAAGACACAAAATTGAGGTATTTTTTAAATACCTAAAAATGACAAAGAGCAAAAATAAGACTAAAGTATCAAATCAAGAGATAGAATCAGTCAAACTATTAGCTGAACTAACAGCTATATCGTTGTGTGACATTTAATGTTATTACCTCTTCATCCTCTTTTGAGAACTCGGTGGCATTTAATTTGTTGAGTGCCATCATAACAGCAAGCACCTCTTTACCCTGTGTAATTGGGCAGGCCAACATATTGACTGTTTTATAACCAGTTTGTTTGTCCATATAGTCAGAAAAATGGTTGTTCTGAAAAAAAAAATCACAAATTAAATGCAGAACAATTAGTTACCATGCCAAGAGCAAATGATCATTCCATTTGATAATTTATGTTAGCAATACTGTGAGCACAGTTTAGCAGTGCAGTAGGTTTATACTTGCAAAAAACCCATTATCATTATTTACGTCAATCTTGGAGAGTTATATGTACAACCTTAACTTATGCATTGGTTATGAAGATAGTTTCTGAAACCAAGTTCTGTGCAGGTCTTTATTATAATGCTGAGGAATTTGAGGAATTGAAAATCTGTGAAAATCTAGAATAAATGTAGCAATAATATGACCTGCTCCCTGATTCCTTGTGAATCTAATACATACAGCTCGCATGTAAGAGAATTACTTCATAGCTATTTTTATTTATCATTTATTATTGTATTCTTTATTATTATTATATTATTATTTTATTATTTCTGTAGATAAGGTTCATTATACTGTTCCATCACACAATATTTAAAGCTACCACCTGTCCTGGCTAAAAATGCTTCTGGCAGAGAAGCATCCCCACAGGGACACATCTGTCTGAGCTGTTTCTTACTCCTTCCTGTCTGACAGACTCCCATTCCTGTTGTTCCCAGCCCAGCCCAGGCTTCTGGTGAGAGGGAGGGTATAGGACCAGGGGGATCAGAATGCAGAGCTGCTTTTGTTGTGTGTGTGATCCTGTAGGAATAAGACCATGTGACTAATGAATGAACCACAACTAAACACCCTATCAATTTCATCCTTGAGACCAAGTGCTTAGGAGGGTTTAGAAAAAGCTATTATTTTGATTTTTTCAATGTAAAGAATACTGGGAAGCTAGTTTATGTTTCATGGAAAACTGTTTTATTTCCTCGTATCATAGAAATTCTGAGTGTTTTCTTGAAAGACTTCAGTGTTCTCTTTAATTTAAAAAAAGAGCTTTAAAATTTTTCAGGGAAATCAGTTTGTCAAGGGTTTTTATGTTTTGTGATGCTATTATGAAAATATACATGAATGAGGGCAAGTTATGAGTTGGGGAGTTGAAGTTTGCTGATACGTGCATACTGAGAAGTGACATGTTTCTACTAAAAGCAGCCAAAATAGCCAGAGTGTCTTCATTGAGACTTTTCCATGCCCTCACATATGCCACTGCTAAAAGGCAGTGCTCAGACTTCTGAGAGATGATCACTCAAGTCTTGATCTGCAGACAATGGCAGATTCTCCCTGAATTTCCTTTAAGAGTTGTGCTTCTGATTTCTGGATATGATAAGGAATTGGTGCTAAATATGAATGTCAGGAGGCAGCAAGTGGCCTGGTAACCCAGGAACACCATGTTAGAACATCATGGATAGGAATGGCAGCTGGACAGGGCGAGCCCAGCAGAGTCCTGTTTGAAGGACATCCACTCAGAACCAAGATTCCTAAGCCTCACCAGTCCTCTGCTGTTCGCATGTATTTGTGAAGCCACTTATAAAGGGATTGACTTGTTATTCCATGTCTACCCACAGAGCTGGTAAATATCACTGCTACTAATTACTGCATTAACTTAGGCAGTGAAGATCTGTGTGGTGGATCTCAAGGTGTCTTTCTTGCTGATAGGCTGGAGAAGGTTGCAGGATGCCAGATAAAGGAATTTCAGCTTTCATGAATTATATAGAAAGCTACTTAAAAAAACAATCCAAACAAATAAATATTTCCTCGAATGTAAAATCAATTATGACAGTGCTTGTAAATGCCAGAAGTAAAGTTTTATGTTATTCAGATCTTTCCTCAATTTCCTTTTTCTCTTCTTCAGTTTAGCAACAGTTTCTAGTATATGTTGAATTTACAGCATATGCAACAATGACATGGAAGACTGAATCTTATTATGTGATCAAAATATTAGGATTGTTGGGGTTTTTTCCCTTCAGTTCTTCATACTCTTTAGACAGTCCATCTTCTATTTTTGCCTTTTGTGTTTCCTTCTAGGGCTGCATTTTGGTGAAAAGAATTAAATGTCTGGAAGTAACTCAAATTTCTTTTCTATATTTACGGCCTGGGCTCTTTTACAGAGAATTGATTCTCTTAAGGACAGCTGGTGTCATCCCCATAAATAGCATTCAATGTATCAGGCTGTGTTTGGGTCCCTGAAAAGTGCTTTGAATATATTCCATGTGAAAAGGAGATGTTTTCTCTATTTCTGACAAAATTTCTATGGTTTGCTATTCTCTGTTTTTCTCAGAGAAAGGTAGTATCTCACTTAGTGGACAGAAGTGAGGTAGCAGTGAAATAGCAGTGAGATAGTGAAATAGCAGTGAGTGTCTGTATCTCAGCTGACAGACAGAAAATGCCAGTCTGTCTTTCCTGTGTAAGAATCAAATACTGTCCAGTAGTCTGCTAAACAAGTATGTTATTACATGGAAATACTTCATTTTCTCTGAGATGTACTACCTACTGACATAACCATTCTGGACTTGGGTGTGGGTTTGGGCTTCAGTAATAAATTCTGAACCTCTGACTGTTTCAGCCATTGAAAATCAAGTAAGTCAGATAGATAATTTGACTTTGTTTGTAGTCCCTCTGTGTCACTAAGCATCTAGCATCGTGGGGAGGCCCAAGTTCCTGGTTTTAGGACACTGTGTGCTGCTATGAGGGAATAAATAAAAATTTCAGGCACCCCTAGATTTTTGATTGCTTAGAAGGGACCTATATACACCAAATGAGCTGAATCAGCAGGACACAGCTGCTGTGTCCTACTTGGTTGAGTAATTCCAGGCTGAAGGTACAAGCAGTGGTGTTCAGAAGTGTTCAGAAGAAGCAATTTGGTGATACATTTTTTGCAGGGGATAGAAAAATTTTATTGCAAGTCTCTGTTCGTAAACAGAAAGTTCAGAATCCACAAAGCATCCTGAGTTGTGCCTGTATAGTGCAATGTAGAAAGATATAAAACCTTGTAACACATTGGAAGCATTCCCACAGCATATACAAAAACTCCTGTTTCACATGATTTGTATATACAAGCAAAAAATTGTGCTTAGATTTAGGCTTTTCATTATTGAATATGTTATAATAATTGCTAGGAGATTTAAAGCCTTTAATTCCACTTATTTCTATTTATTTTAGAGGTTTTAAGATATTGGGACCGTAAGCTCCTTGGGGGGGGGGGGGGGGGGGGGGCGGGGGGGGGGCCGGGGGGGGG
>JAWWEV010000169.1:19818093-19919025 GCA_035583235.1 Hafferia zeledoni
AAGAAAATCAGTTTCCACAATGATTAGGAAATCATGTTCATAGACAAATAAACGAGAAGTGTGGTCTGCAGTACCAGAGCCCAAAGAATATATTGGTATTCCCACAACTACATGAACGTGGACACTTAGTCTACTTGAGCCTGCTCTTAAGAATCAAACTGTTCTTTAGAGTGATGTCTTCAACTTTTGGCTCTCAGCTAAATCATGAAATAGGCTTTAAAAAGAAATGGTGGAAAAGCAATCTGCTGCTAACTCCTTAACTTAGTACATTTGAAAGCATGTCCTGCTAGCTCCCTTTAACACTGAGTTGCTAAGCCATTTACTGTACAATGATCAGTTCTTTGATATGTCCTAAGATGTGCAATGTGTCCTGGGTTCGCCCTAAGCTGGCTCTAGCACCCGGCTAGCACAGCCAGCTAGCACAGCCCCTTCAGTGAAGAAACATCCCCTGGCACAGCTTGAAGCCCTTTGCTCTTGTCCTGTCACTTGTTACTTGGGAGAAGAGACCGACCGCCACCTGGCTACAATCGCCTTTCAGGTAGCTCTGGAGAGTGATAAGGTTCTCCCTGAGCCTCCTTTAATCCAGGCTAAACAACCCCAGTTTCCTCAACTGCTTCTCATTAGACTTGTGTTCCATATTCTTCTCCAGCTTTGTTGCCCTTCTCTGGAGATGTTCCAGCACCTCAATATGTTTTTTGTAGTGAGGAGCCCAGAACTGGACACAGGATTCGAGGTGCAGCCTCACCAGTGCTGAGTACAGAGGAACAGTCCCTGCCCCGGCCTTGCTGGCCACGCTGTTGCTGATCCAAGCCAGGATGCCATGGGCCTTCTTGGCCACCTGGGCACACTGTCAGCTCATGTTTGGCTGGCTGTTGACCAGCACCCCCAGGTCCTTTTCCACCAGGCAGTTTCCAGCCACTCTTCCCCAAGTCTGCGTGAGATGGGATTGAAGTGACCCTACACAACAGAAATTATAAGACTTAATCCTGCAGGTGTGGTGATAGGGCCAAGACAGAAGATGCTTATTTTCCTCCACCTCTTTCCCCTTATAAAGCACAGAGGAAGAAGGGCTTGCTGTGACCCCTTGAAATTATGACTATTTCGCTCCTGTTGGGCTGGGGGGTTGTGTTGGATAGACAAGCTTAAACTGGTCAAAACTTATCATCCTTTGGATGTGTGATGACTAGGAGTGGGTCTGGAACACTACTGGAATGGGAACCACAGGGACCTCAAACTTGAGGAGCTGGTGTCACACTCTCATGATTAGTACATATTTCCTTGCATTATCTCTACACGTTTCTGATTCTGGTAGCTCTGCAGTATTTTCTTCTCTTCCTGATATTTTGTTCTTCAATTGATTGTCTTGCTTTGCCTCAAATTTCACAAAATTTTAACCGTTCAATAGGTGGTATTGCTGTGCTGTATTGCTTTATCTCATACTTCTGCTTAGCCTAATTTCCACTCACAAATATTTTTGTTTCATAATTATTTATATGTATATATATGAATAGAAAATAAAAATTACCTAATCAGCTACAAAAAAAGTCATCAATCTGATTCAAAACCAAACCCAATTAGTTAAATGAGTTGGTCATTCCTTAGGCCACATTCCAAAAATCATGTATTGTCAGGGATGTAAATTGCATTTTGAGATGTAACTTACTAGCATTACAGAACAAATGGACTTTGTTATCTTCCAGATCACTAGGGTTCTGAAACTGCATCAAGTAGAAATTACTATATATTTAAGAGCGCTTGGTGGTTGAACTTTTCAGTTTTGTCACTGAAATGCCTGATTGTTACTTGCCATACGTAGTGTCTATTTTGCAACTTTTTGAAATTGGATTTGTGTTATACTGCTATAAGTATTTTTTCACATAAATCAAAGGTATTAGGCTAAAAGGGAGCTTTTCATTTTAATTTTTAATGTACATTTTTTTCTTCAATTTTGGGAGCTTTTCTCTTTTAACACTAGAACAGGAAGAATTGTTTGGTGTTTTCTTCTGGAATGTGCAATTAATAGAAATTTGTTCCTGTGTTAAAACATTTTCGAGTAAGGTGACTGAAGCTTTTCCTCTATAACAGATGGAAACACATTTCCATTTTTCCAGTTAATATTTACTGAAATGAGTGTGAATTTCTGACAATCTGATTATTATTGTCAAGATAATAAGGTAAAATTAACATTTTATCTTAGACATTAACATTTACAGAGTGTGTTCCTTCCAGGTAAATTTCAGGCTCAGCCCGGAGTCTGGGGACCAGCACATTCACATGCATCTGAAGCTCCTGTCTCTTCAGACAGGCCTGGAATTCAAATTGCTCCCACCCTTGCATTAAAGAGAAGTAGAGCTGCAGTCTGACGCTCGCAAGGGAATGATACTTGCAACTTGAAGATGTATTTAAATTGGTTTGTATGACAGGTTTCCAATATTTAAATTAGGTGCCACAATGATCACTGCTCTGGCTGCAAAAACTGAGTTGGAATGTCTCCATGGTCTCTTGTTGCTTCACTTCACTGTCATTTGTGGGTTTCATTGCAGGATCTCTAAAATTGAGGTTTTGTTATTTCGGCATCAGAACATTTCAGTCCTGTAATAGATCTAATCAAAAAGCCTTCACTGGTTGTGAAGCATTTTTTTCAGCATTTGTATAATTTTATACTCTACTAAAACCAGGAATACTTTTCTTGAGTTTCCAACCCTGTTTAAATCCTTGTCTTCAAATACCTCTAAATTGAAAGGAGTGGTGTAATAATTTGAATAGATTATGGATTAAAGCAAATATATATAGTCTTTACTATTGGTTCTTACAAGCAGAGAATGTGAGATTTTGATTCCCCAGAAGACAGACTCCTTGTTAAACTATTTCTTAGTTTTATCTGGAAATAATGCCTTATTAAAAAATGTAAGGTGATGTTACCTGTGTTATCTATTACTATTTTAAGAATATTAATGGACATAACAAATTTTATGCAGCCTATTATTTTGCTTTGTAATATTTGAGTCACACGCTATTGATAGACTCTGGGAAGAATGTGAGAAAAACTGTTAGGGTAATGGTCCTGCCTGACCTTCTATTTCTCACAACTGTTAAATCCTGGATTAAATGCTATTAGCTCTCACAGTCAACAGGTCCATAATCTTGTGAGGAGAGACTGTTCTGCCTATTAATTGAATTACAGAAGGTCTGTATCTTTTCCTCCGCTTTTCTTTTCTGAAGCATTAGTCAGAATGAGGAGCTTCCTCACGTTTATTGGTACCTTTCCAAGTTGAAGAAGGAGATAATCCTTAAAAAACTGGTTACCAGGCACAAAAAGTGCAGTAATTATTTCCCCCCCCCCCCAAGGATTTATTACTATTCTGACCTTTTTTACGTTTACTTTTGTTATAAAGGGGTGATGATTGAAGCATGAAAATGTCACAACACAGGTTTGTCAATGTTGTAATATGCTTATGACTTAAAACCCACCATGCTGTTTGGATATGGACTGTCAACAGTAGAAAGTGGCTAGATACAACATTTCTAAAGTACTATAGCCATCCAGAAGTAGTTATTGTGCATTTTGTATTCTGACAAGGCAGTAGGGGCAAGATTCCTCTCTGGCTTAATTCTGCTTGTAATTTTTTCTTCAGGGCTTGTGTGGCAGACAATCTAGTTTGACTGAAGTGTGTATGAAGTGAACTGAAAAATAATTATCCTTTCAAAACATGATAAAGGCTTCAATGGCTGCCTATTTCTGCTGCTGTGGACTAATTATATTCCTTACATGTTACTGACTCAAGCTGCAGTTCTGCTTTCCCTATGGAGATAAAGATTCTGGTGACATTAGTGGGAGCTTTGCCTGTGTGAGCAAAGAGGACTTGGACAGGGACTTTTTGTACACATAGAATGGAAAAGGTGACAATTTTGAGGTCTTGAGTGTTGTTTTTAAATATCAAACCTTGGTCCCAGAGAAGTCTCTGGGAATTTTGTAATTAACTTATAAAATGTCAATATTTTGATGACATTTAGTTACCAAATGTAGATTAATGGAACCATGGTTTAATTGCATTTTTAAATGTGTGCTTAATGGCATAGACCTCAGTAATCCTAAGAGAGTAAATGGGTGCCTAAGTAAAGATTACCTTAGAATAATTGAATAATAGCTGGACATATATTCAGATGATATGAATATCATCTGATCATATGATATGAAGAGTGCAAAATACCTAGCAGGTTTAGATGGACAGAAAAGTTCTCTTATTTAAGCATATTCAAATGACATTTCTCACAAAAATTTGAACATACCATATTGCAAATACAGAAATATTTGGACATCCCTGTTCTGGCACATCTCACATAATGATATTAAGAAGCAATGCAGTGTCTGATAGGAGGCACATCTTTCTTGATCCTTCTGATCTTTTCTCATGTAATCAGTCTTATGAATTTAGAGAGATTATCCTCCAATCCCCCCACGTGATGGTAAGAGGCAGTAAGTCAGATGCTTCTTGTCAGAACAGCAGCCATTGAAGAAAAGATATTATTGGTCAGTTGAAAATCAAATGATTTTTTTTATTTATCAAAATAGTCATTCTTCTGTTTGCTCCTGTGATTCCTACTTACATTTGAGGTAATTTACTATATATTGGAATGTTCTTTTCACATATATTTTTTTCATTTGTTCCTGAGCTTTGAAAATAGTCCTTTATAACTTTAAGCATTATAAAATGTATATTTTTTGTTTACTTTCTGGAAAGCATACATAATGGCAGTGTATAAATATTTTCATTACTTACATTGAATTTAGGACACTGAAGTAGTTTCTATCTTTAAAATGGCCCAGAATTTTAAATTGACTGTATAGGAAATACTGAGAATCCATACTGTCATCTTGAGAATTATCTTAGCACCATTTCATTATGCTCACCTTTCCACATAAGACTAAAAAGAAATGAGGATGTCACCATTTGATGACATAAGATTAGCTGTTTTTAAAGAAGTCTTCAACAATCAAAGCATATTTATGTTTCGCCACGTATTTCAGAGTAGTTTCTAAAGCAGGTCTCATTCATGCATGTTTAATTTTTGTTAGGCCCCTCATCACTTTAATTAACATTTATAATAAGCCTTATCACAACCTTAAGTAAAGAAGGGGACTCTGCAAATTTAACATGAACTTTGAAAATGTCAGAACAGGTCAGACTCATTAAGCTTCTTCTATAGATGCTTCTGAACAAAAGCCCTGGATCTATAGCTACTCAAAATTGGACCCATTTTAAATCAAACACTGACTTGAACCTGAACATGTGTGTTGACATCATCTTGATCTGTCCTCATTCACCCGCTCACAGGGACACATCTTCATTACAGAAACTGCAAATTAAATGTATTCAGAGATACACGTATGGAAGCACAGAATGATAAGGAAGAACACTTGCAAGCCCATACTGTGAAACAGAATAGAAGCCTGCCTTGTTCATCAGAAGCACAAATACTTATTGGTCTATATTAATGTAATATTCTCCTCCCTTAGAGTCCTTGACATTACAACAACTATAAGGATACTGGAAATACCTCACTAGGCTACATGATATGGTTCTACTGGATTGTAGGCACTCTACTGATGCTTTTCTCATGTTATTGATCTGAATTTCTGTCTCAGATGTTTCTGAAGAATGACTTTTTGTCTGGGTAGGAAGCTGAGTAAGCAAATGCACAGAAACCCATTCCCCAAGAAAGTCACTTACCTTTGTCACATCAGGTATATTAAAAGACTTCTTGGTATGAGCAACCCATCCCACTATCCCGATGTCCAGAGGAAAAACAGTCTCATTTTCTGGTTTCACCAAATTGTCCTCATAGCTGGAAGTTGGAGTGACATCCAAAATCCTGCTGGCTACCTCTGGAATGCCATTTCGGGAACGACAAAGAAACATGCTACACCGATCGGCCCCCAGCAGCTGGGCCAGCCTCTTCAGGGCCTTGTGCACTATCTTTTCCATAACGCAGGCTTCATCTTGGATTTCTGTTATCAACTCAAACAGTATGTCACACTCCTCCAGACGGGACATGTCTTTGAAGCTGACTCCTTCCTTCACATCTCCAGCGCTCACATTAAAGATACTTCCCAGAACTTCTGCCCTCATTTTTCTGTCGAAATACTCCTTAGCAAATTGAGGATTGTTCTCCAAGTATTTTTCAACGGCATCTTTATTAACCTCACCCATTTTTGCTGGATTTTTTTAGGATTTCTTTTAGAACTTCATCACCATCAAAGCAGGAGTGGTAGCAAGAAGTCCTAACTAGTTACTAGTAAGAAAAATGTACTTTTTACATATTTTATAGCTCACAGACATAATCCATTCACCTTCCTCTGTGGCTTCCAAGCCTTCTGAAACTCTTGAGATATGACAGAAGGCACTGGCTTAGCATCTTCTTAGTGTGAGATCTTGGAGACTGCTAATTAAAGAGATGTCAGGACACTAAACCCCTGAGCATTCTTAGCTCATAAATCCTCAGGGAATCATTTTAGCATTTTAAACTAACCAATTAATTCTTAGACCTTATAAAATTGTCTGATGTGTAGTTGTACTTCTGTGTTATCTCCTTCAGTTACAGTGTATATATTGTACTATGCACACCGAAGTTCCCATTAAAACTTAATATAAGGAACTCCACCTAG
Source organism: Hafferia zeledoni (assembly GCA_035583235.1). Classification (NCBI taxonomy): domain Eukaryota; kingdom Metazoa; phylum Chordata; class Aves; order Passeriformes; family Thamnophilidae; genus Hafferia; species Hafferia zeledoni. The sequence continues at coordinate 19,824,761 of JAWWEV010000169.1, forward strand.
AGACTTATCCCACATTAGACACGTGCACAGATGTACACATGTGTATTTATGAGAGTTACTTAAGGGCAGGAAAGCAGAATGTTACGGAGAAATCTTTTAAGTTGCAAAATTTTGTTTTCCTTGAAATAGTCATGATAGTGATGATAGAAATTGGATTACTCAAAGCAAGTAATTATTAAGCTATACATGTATAAAATGCATGAAATCCTAAAGACTCTACAAAACTAAAGAACTTACAAAAGTCTGAGCTTGCACAAATGCTCAGGTGATTTATCTAGGTGAAGATGGAATAAAAGAATCAGAATTTTACTCAGCACAGCTAGATATGACTTATTTATATCTATTTTTTCCTAAATCAGATAGCCAAAAGAAAGAATAAAATCAGAGAATGGATTACATTCAAACTGAGTTGAGGGCACAGTAAAGTTTTTTGTTCTATAGGTGTAACTACCCAATCAGGTTCTATGCTTTCTTCAGAAAAAGCTGAATATCTCTTCTCTCTGAAATAGTGGAGAAATTATAATAACTGAATGATACTTGACAAAGAGGGAATCTTGAGTCTGCTCATAGATGTACATGCTTATACATCTTTAAAGTTTCCTACCATCAGAAGTTCAACATTGTTCACATGAATGGAAAAAGAATGATGGAAACTTGTTGAATTTTAGGAGCAAACACTCCAAGGCTACATGAGTGAGAATCCTGAGTTTAAGTGGAGTGCCAGCTATGACAGCAAATTATCTGTGTTCATTGAAACAGATACAAATTTCAGCACAGTAGGAAGGCTGCAGTACAACTGATCTTATTTCTGTTTGTGGCATCCACATTGCTCAGAAGCAGAAGGAGATTCTTGGTGTAAGAAAAAAATCACATACCCTTTAGCAGTTCTTAATTTGTAAAGAGTAATTACCAAAGTACAACTTCGTCTCTCTGCCAGAAGCCACAGTGTGGCTTTCGTTTTTATCAACAGATCCAAAAGAATCAACACAGGCAACTAACACAGATACTCTCAGCACGACAAACAGGTCACTGCTGGTGTGCAGTGGCAGCTCAGTCAGGACAGTCTTCCCTCTGACCATGATATGAAACACCAGGTATCACACTAAATTTTCTCTGACTGCAGTTGCGGTACAGAGTTAAAAATTATATGAAAATCATGACATAATGAACACATTTTGTCCTGGTTCTCTAACTGGGTTGTTTCTCCCAAGCAGCCTGGGGACAGCATAGGACCCTCACTGGTGGGTGTGTGTTTGCGGCATTTTCTTCACAGTGACCTGGTGATACTGACTTGTGGCAGCACAGCACAACGTTCTCACCCTGGTACACATCTATGGTTCACAAGAAAACAGCAGAAGAAATGCACAGATATCCTAGTCTTTTAATAGTTTCATGATTTGATTAATACGTCTAAAAGCAATAGAGACTTGAAAGGAATTTTATATGTAATTGCACATCAAATTAGATTATTTTCTATTATTTTCCTAACTTCTAGCTCATTGCTTTTCATGCACTGCTTTAAAGAAAGAGGATGTTGCAGAGCTTCAATGAAACCATGTGAAGGAATAGTAATCTTTTTTCGCATTATTTTTCCAGTCATATTTGTTTACTGACTTTGGAATATTCCATGTAGTAGTTTCTTTGAAGTAGTAGGAGTCTATAAAGGATCAGTCCTCATGCCCAGCTAAAACATTCTAGAAAATTATCTTCTGTGTAATATTTACACATTCATCTCTATCACATGTGAGAAAACAGTTTTACAAGCATTAGTTCTTTATGTTGTTGTCTCATTAATTCAATGAAATAGAGTGGTCTGTTATTCTCTGGAGGGAGAGTAAGTGGAGACAGGCAACCTGACCAGGTTATACCATTTCCTTTGGGGGCAGGGAGATTGGTGGGTTTACATTTTTGTACACTAACAATTTTAATTTATATTTCATTATTATTTTTTCTATGTGTAGTATCACCTAAAATGTTTATCCTGGTTCCACCAAATTTCCCTCATGCCCATCTGTTTTTACAAATGAGAAATTACACTATTTGTACTCTGAGATAACAAATAAAGATCATGTTTTAATTAGACACTACCATAAGGTGATACATCTTTATTTGTAACAAAATATTTCAGATATAGCTGGATTGACCCATAATCATTCTTGTATCATCAAACGATTCTGTTTGGGTTTTCCCCTAATATATATTCACTCTTAAAATTGCACTCTTGTTCTGTAAGTATGAAATGACATGGAAAGAAGTCTCAGAAACCAAGAGAAATTCTTTATGAAATAGTTTACGTTTGGAAGACAGGTAAGTTGGCTTTTTTTCAACAGTTGCTACAATAGTCATGTTTCGTTGTGGGCTCTATGTATGTATTGATTAACCATGACTAATAAAAGTTGAAGTGATTTGATAGAAATTAAAATGTAGATTGATACATAAATGTACCTTACATTTATGGAAGGCCACATTTTAGAGTTAGGAGAATACATTGTATTGATGCCTTTTTGTTTTTTTCATAATACTATTTTAATGAATTGTGTAAATTAGGCCATTTAAACATTTTGGACCACGAGCATTGTAATGAATTTTAAAGTTTCTCTTCTGGAATATGACATTTGTTTTCTGTTCTATCTCCTTTAGTCTCCTTATTTTCCACACTATTGAACATTTTATCTTTAGTAAAGCTAAGTACATTTGTATTTAAGTTTATTCTTAGAAACTATACCAAAAAATAATTTCATGTTTCTGGCACTTTCAAACATGATTTTGCTGACATCTTTCTGAGCAATTTTTTAATAAGACCACCTATTAAAATACATTTTAATGTAGGTTCCACTATATGCATGGAGGCTTAATATTGGAAACTAACCTTGCACATTTTCACTACACTTTTAAATGCAAAAATAATATGCGTTTGATTTGATTCTTTTCCATGATGAGATTGTTTGATTTAAAAACATGATGACCAGGATATTTATTTTTTAAATATTTTAATTTCAGAAAATATCAGAAATATTTGTGCTTTGTGATTTTAATGCATATGATGTCATTTGCCTTTGACGTTCATAGTTACTACAGAAATTGAACTATTTATGGAGTAGTTCTTAGTAGTAGACCATTCCTGAGCCCTTGTGATACATGGAAACTCCTAAGAAGGATAAGTGACAGACGTGGTTATTTAAATAGACTCAAGCAGCACGTAAATGTCAAAGGCATTTATAAGGTTTCCCAGTTCAGTGTTCGTATCTGAATGTCTCTGTCCATCTTGATAGCAGTTAATGTGGTTTGTTCAGTTAAGATTTTCTGAAGAAACACAGATCAAATGTGTTTATGTCAATTGTATGGCTTTTGATGTGGATAATTTTGTGGTCACTGTCTGCCACTGGAAATGCATATCTCTAATATAATACAAGAAATTAATATTCAGAAATTAAGACCTGATATAATCCAGGAAATTAATATTCAGAGATTTTTTTCTAAATGATCAGGCTGTGAGAATGGATTCTTGTAGGTTTTTATGACAGGTATTGTGTGACCCTAACATAGCTCGGTTTTGGCACTGAAGTGTTTTAGTGTCACTGATCTGGTATGTTCTGGGGACCTTTATAAACATCGTCAACTTTTATGTTTCTTTTACAGTAATTTTCTGTCCTTTTTCTTACAAAAGCAATCTTAAAAATGTAAATATTGAAGATAGTAAGCTAACTGCTTTTTTTTTTCCATATGGCTGAAAATTTTCATGTTCCCTTAAAACTACCAATGGTTAGCTCTGGGGCTTCAAGAAATCACACAATCACAGAATATGCTCAGTTGGGAAGAACCCACAAGGATCCTGGAATCCAGCTCCTGGCCCTGCACAGGATGGCCCCAGGAATCACACCATGTGCCCAAGAGTATTGTCCAAACACTTCCTGAATTCTGTCAGGCTTGGTGCTGTGACCACTGCCCTGGGGAGCCTGTTGTAGTGCCCAGCCACCCTCTGGGTGAAGAACCTCTTTCTAATATCCAGCCTAAATTTCCCCTGACACACTTCAGGCCATTCCCTTGTGTTCTGTCACTGGTAGATTTGCTAAAGAAAGTAAAGGTACCATGTCAAACTAGGTTTATAAAGAGTTTACAAAGAGTTCAGTGTAAATTTACTCCCTAGACAGAATGTCATGTCATTAAACTACAAAACCAGGTAGTACACAGGCTGGCATGGAGCAAAGGCCAATCTTTCTACTCCATGCTGTCTTTGACCTCTGTACTTGGACTGCCACCGAGGGGAACGGCTGTGATGGGGACAGTGTACACAGTTGTCCCTTGCAAAGCACACGCAGCTCCTTGGCTTAGCTCATGCCATTTGCTGTTGCACACAAGTCTGGTTTCACAGGGCAATGACTACATTTGCATGCCCTGCTCTGTACACACAGCAATCATCCATTCACCTGCAAAATCTGCCCCAAGACTTTAATGGATACCCATGTTAGTGAATGGTATTCTACAAATAAATAGCTGTAAGAAGACATCAAGAGTCTCTCAGTCTATGTGCAGTCTGGCTGGAAATGGAGGCTCCATTTCCTATCAGCAGCTTTTGAGCCAACTTTCTCCTAACGGCTAGACTTATTCTTGTGACCACAAATAAAATTCTAGTTATTTTAATATTTCCAGTTTAAATGTTGCAGTGTTAAAAATGTTTTAAACAATAATTTGACTAATTTCCTCCTCTTTTTCTATAGTCATGAATAAAGCTAAAATAACTCCTACAAGGAAAGGGTTTTTTCCCACCGTTTCCCTTGAAAATCTGAACTTTTCTGTGTATTTTCTCTTGCTATTCCTAATGGAAAATATTGCAGAATTTTACATGCTATTAGTGTAGAAAATATTTCAGTCACAGAGTTGTTGACAGAAGTTAGCCCCTTTTTGATCCTCTTGGCAAAATTTAAAGTTAGAATATCTTCTTTTGTTTCCATAAATTAGACTTCCAAAAAATATATACCGACTTTTAAAAAACTTTCTATCATATGCAAAATATGCTGCCAGCTTCAAGCATCAGAAGTCATGTATGAAATTTATTGAGCCTGGTGTTGAATTCAGCGCAAGTTTTGTAAATGTATGCTTTACATTCAAATTTATTTGCATACTTACGTGTTATCAGTATTTTAATAATTCTTTAAATATGTAATTGTTTGAGCTTTCTCAGAACCCACTGATCCTTTGATACCATTGGTTTAATCTACGCACACTTCTCTCATAATAAGTTGAAATCTTGGCCCAAATTCTGATCCTTTCAGTTTGCATGAGAAGGACAGATCTGCAAAGTGCATATCCAGGTCTGGATGAAGATCACTTTCTGGCATAATTTCTCAACCAAACCCACAGCCCAAGACAATCCAAATGAGGTAAAGTTTGCACTGTTTATGAGTTTACACTGTTGTGCTGGCACAGCTATGTCTGTTAGGACTCGGGAAGAATTCACCCTTGAATTGCCGTAATGCTGCTTGTCTGCCTGCAGCCCTCCGTTCCTCCTCCAGCACATCCTGATCCACACACGACTGACAGCGGGGGAACCTTTTTGCCCAAAAGGCTTGTCTCATTGAACCAAGGAAGTGCTTTAGCTGTAACTGTGAAAGGACTTCATTACTGTGAACGGTGTTTTAAGTAGGCACTGTTGGAAGTACAGCTAAACCAGAAGAGCCACAGAGCCAAACTCATCATGAACCTTTGCTCACCCAGGTCCTCTTGTGCCATCGCTGAAATTGGGCTGGGAAATGCAGGTGTGACTTCACTGTAGCTGCATTACCACGAATTCCCAATCATAACAGATCAAAAGAAGAGTTTTCTTAGGCTGTAAGTAGAGACTGCAGAGATCCAGACTTGAGGAAAACAAGTTCAAAGTTATAATGACTAAGTCTCTTCATGAGTTGCCAAATATTGCAGAGATCAGTGGAGGTACATAATTAAAGAAATGCTGTGCCATGGCTAATACAAAGTTACATGTTTCTGTTTTGTTTTATTTTAGATTAATTTAAGAGACTGTAATAGCTGTTGCACCTATTGTAGAACCAATTTTATTAAAAATTAATAACACAAGTAGATTTTTGTTTCAGTGAAGCCTGGATTGGTCTCCAGTCTGTAAGACTGCTGACAACAAGCAATATAACAGGAGCATTGACCTAGATTTTCAGAGGTGGTCATATCTCAACAGGTTTGGATTCATCTGGGTGAGTGCTGTAAACTTTCAAAAACCTCTGCCATATGATTTTCATAGATCATTATGTTATTGAAAAAATTTTATAGCAATAGATTTGATCCTGCAAGAACCTCTCTGGCAATATGCAGCAGTATACAGATTTTTTTAACAGAACAAAGAATTGAAGAAAAATTAAAGAAAGTACATATATTTAAAGCTTATTAATTAACATATAATCCATCTTATTGCTGCTACCAGTCATGAAGGATGCTGAATAAAGAAAATCCATGTTGATTTTTATCTTGTAAGTACAGTTAATTCATATATTAAGACTAGTAAGTGTTTTGTAGAAGTTTTATAAAAATACATATGTGTCACTAGTATCGCCATTGCCAGACACTGGAGCAAATTTCTAAAAGCCTCCAGAAGGGTATAGGTTACTGGTTCTCTTCAGTCTCTGTAGGAATTAGCCAACTTGAAAATCTCAGTTTAAAAATGGAAATGTTGATTTATTGAAAATCTACCATTGAAAGTTTCAGGACAATTAATATGCATATACCTTTCTGGTTCCCTGTGTTAAATATGTTCTTTACTCCAAATGGAAGCTTAATATTAAACATAATGGAATTTTTAGTGTCTGATGTTATCCAGGAAATCAAAGGATTAAGAGCAGACTTGGAACAGCCCTATTTTGAGGAAGTGAACAAAATATACTGTCTATGCAAAAAGGCTCCAACACAAAGCAGAAAAGGAAGATAAATCAGACTGTTTGCATTGCATATGAGAAGAGATTGTAAAGGACAGCAACTGTAAAAAGTTTAATATGAGTATATGAAAGGAATAAAAGGCCAGAGTAAATTTTTGAGAAAGGCCAGGCTAAATAAATTGGCTTAAATCTGTACGTCAGCTACTATTGAACTATTTTTTTGTACTACATTGTTGTCTCCATATTTATATTTTTTGCTCAATTTTTAATGTAACCAATACAGACTTTTCAAGTAACAGGCTTCTGCCTTTATTCTTTCAAAATTGGGAGGTGAAAAAATAGGTGAATTAGTTCTCTTGGTAACAATCATTCCTGTCCTGCTCTGGTTACATGCCTAGAAAATAATTAACAGGTTTTCTCTAATGCTTCCTAAAGATGTTGAAACTAGAGAACAAATATTGACTGAGAGGCAGCAAAACTTGCCTGGACAGAAGAAAATAATGGTTTATATAACCGAAAGCAGTTTGTCAAAAACAGAATAGGAATTGTGGAATATCTGATTTAAAACTGATGTCAAAAGGGCCAGATGTGGTGTGTACATGCACCTGGGTATTTGCAGGCCATGCTTAGGTCCTGCTGCCCTTGCAGTACCACACTGAAGGGCTCTTTTGCCTTCCTGAAGATCTGCAGGGCCGTGGTTGCTGTTGCTGGAGCTGATCATGGGATGATTTAGCACCCAAGACAGCCTTTTGGAAGCAAGAGGGAACCAGCCATGAGGACCTGAAGAGGTTCTGGCATGACCAGGCTTTCAAAAACACTAGCAGAACCTTGCAAGTATTACGTTTGCCACTGTTTATATGGGAAAAAGAGGAAAGAAAAGGAGGTAGAGGAAACAAGTCTGCACTTTGTAACTGGGTTTAGCCCATTGGGTAAGAAGGATTTTGAACTGTAGAGGGTAAAATCACAGAGGGGGTGGAGGCAGTTCACTCTCCCCCATGCAAAGATGGGGTGTCTCTCATTCCATTTGTCCTCCTAACAATGTGCACACCCCTTCCCCCAGGTGTGAGCTCTGCTTTTGGGTCAGGAAAAGCAAAGAGAAGCATTTGTTCCTAGTGCCTGCTTGGCTGCTGATCAGGGTCAAAGACCACCTGAGCCCACGGGTGTTACGCAAGAGGCTGTTATGAAGGGGCCCAGCCTGCAGCAGGCACCCACCCGCCTCCCTGCTCCCCCTCCAGCGCTGGCATTGTAGCTCAGGGCGTTGCGAAAGCCCCAAGACTACATAAAGCATTCCCCGTCTGGGCACTGCCACCGCCATCAACACTTGGGCTCTCAGGAGGCTGCAGGGACTGGCACTGTCTGTGAGGGAACCTGCTGTTGTGGGCTGGGGACAACCAGGTGCTTCGCCTGCACAGGCATCAGAGAAAGCTGCATGATGCCCTGGCGACCTGGCAGGGCAGCCTTCCTCCCTTCCAACCTTGTGTGACAGAGCCTGTTTCTGATGTTATTCTGTGTTTGCTGCAGGGACAGGATGGCCCACACAAAGAGAGCTCTGCCCTGGCTGGTGATGCTGGCACTGGCCTTGCTGGGCACCAGCACCGCGGAGCGGGACTGCCGAGTAAGCAGCTTCAAAGTCAAGGAAAACTTCGACAAGACCAGGGTAAACCTGCTTTCTCTTCTGCATCTGTGATGTCTTGCCTAGCTCCTCTTCCCAGGCTACAAAATTTGGCATTCAGTAGCACCAGTGTGTTCATATTTTCACTCAGTCACAGACTGCAATACTGAGAAATAGCAGAAGTGTGTGCTGTTGCCCACACCTCCACAGGTGCTGGATCCTGATGCATCTGATGAAGGAATACTGCAGAAACTGAGCTTTAGAGACTGGTCCTAACTGTATGCTCTAAGCAAAAGAATTGTGATGACTTTGTTGTTTCTATGAAAAATTAGTACTCTGGTGTTTTCAGACATCATTACAATGGAAAAAAAATTATACATAGATCTGTCAAGATCTGCCAGTTGTTAATCTCGTTCCACCAAATTTTGTATTCCTAACACTAGAGAACTGCAGATACAAATAAGATAACCAACCACAAACACTGACTGCACTAAGATGGTTTGGTGGGTTTATTCTGCTGAAACAGCTGGATTTGTTTCTTAGGTACAACTTTGAGGCATGGTGTCAAAGATCTCTATGCCATTCCCTCTGTCACCTCCCCTAGTCTATAGTATCTGTTTGTAATGTTTCTATTCCTCTAGGTCTAACTGCAGCCTTTCTTCTTTCCTTGCAGTACAGTGGCACCTGGTATGCTATGGCAAAAAAAGATCCTGAGGGACTATTTCTGCAGGACAATGTGGTAGCCCAGTTCACAGTAGATGAGAATGGACAAATGACTGCGACTGCGAAGGGCAGAGTGAGACTCTTCAAGTAAGCTGTTTGCAATTTTCCTCTTGTTCCATTTCACTAAGCTTCTGTGGCACTTACTGGGGCTCCAATCCTACCTGCTATCCCTGTGCTAGTCACACTGACACACCAAATCTGTGCTGTTAGGTTTGAATGTAATGCTTTCTCTGTCTCTGGCTGCAGTAACTGGGATGTCTGTGCCGACATGATTGGCTCTTTCACTGACACAGAGGATCCTGCCAAGTTCAAGATGAAGTACTGGGGTGTTGCCTCTTTTCTGCAGAAAGGAAGTGAGTACTTAACTATAGAAGATACAGAACGACTTGGGAGCCTAGTTATGTTATATGTGCATGCTGGGGGAGGAAAAAGTACTGTTTGATTTCTTAAGCACAGTTAAAAACATAATAACTATCAAACACAACATAGTCACTGCTTTTTATATGGACAGCTGGTTGGCTTTCTTTGAACAAGAGAAGACCAGGCCTTTGTATATCTTTGTATTTTATTTGTTTGTTACCCAACAATATAATCGAAGGTCACTTTTTATAAAGAAATGAAAGGCAGATGAAGTATTTTAAGACTTGTTTTAGCTCAGAATTCAGTTACCGGATGTTTCTGCTGTCTGAAAAGCCTGATGTCAGACTTGGACAGCAGGGAAGAGGATTTAGCAAATGTTACTTTTTTTGGTCTTGTCTTTGAAAATCTAGATATTTATCTGTTTTCAGACACAAAAAATATCATATATTATCTGTACATTAATATTTTTAGGTAATCTGTCACACCCTATGCAAAATTAGTTTCTTGAGCCCAGTAGAGATACAGACAATGCTTTGTAGCTCAAGACATTTGCTTGGCCTGTTTCCAAGAGAAGCAGGTGGAATCTGAAAGTGACAGGAGCTCCATTCTGTCCAAAAATGCAGTTACAAGGAATGTTTTGGATGCCAATTGCTCTTAAATTGTTGCCAGGTCTCCTCACAACATGCTGCTGAATCATGCATACTTCAGGTTGCTGGTTCAGCCCAGACTGCCTTTCTAAAAAGTCTGGGGTCTCCCCACAGGAGAGAAGGGGAGGAGAACAGTGTTGCCTTCAGTGGTGCAGATGTAGTGCAAGAGAGAATCTTTTGCTCAAGGAAAGGAAGGTGCAGATGTGACCTGGTTTACTGCAAACACTTAGATTCACTTCTGTTAGCACAGAGTGTCTGTGTGACCAGGTATTTATAAGGTTACATGGCTAAATAGTTAGGAATTCTCTGAAATCATAACTGTGTTTTAAGAAGTGGGTTTATTGTAGCAAAACCACTTCTAACACACATGCAAAGTGCATGACAATCTTTTTCTTTAAAAATATAATCCAAGTAACATCCCTGGTAGGAAAATAATTACAGTTTTGAGTCATCTGGAACAGCAATAGCATGTCCTTGCTAAATGTATTTATTTTCTCTTTAAAAGCAAACAACTCCTGCCCAAATATGGAATTAAATGCTGAACACAGGAATAAACTAAGAGCTAGTCTGCTATAATTTGTACCAAACTTCATCTTAGTATTTTCTTTACAGAAATTAGGCAGCAACCTCTTCTGATTTACTAGATTTTACTTGTGTCTTTAACGTCTTTGCTTTTTTACTATGGTTTCTTCCAGATGATGATCACTGGGTGGTGGACACAGATTATGATACATATGCTCTTCATTACTCCTGCCGCCAACTAAATGCAGATGGCACTTGTGCCGATAGCTACTCCTTTGTGTTCTCCCGGGACCCCAAGGGATTGCCTCCAGAGGCACAGAAAATTGTCAGACAAAGGCAAATGGACCTCTGTTTGGAGAAAAAATACAGAATTATCGTTCATAATGGTAAGAACCATCTTTTTCTGAAGAATTTTATTTCAGGGTTTAATGACTAAACCACTGGGATTCTCTTGCTTATTAAATATCAAATGCTTGAAGTCCATTACTTAGTGGCTTTTGAAAACTGGATCTTGTAGTAAGTTATTTCCAGTTTCAGATACTTCCCTTATCTGAAGGACAGCTAAGGTATATGGCTTTTTATGTAGCATATCAGATCAGCTGAAACAGTAATTAGAGGAAGTTGTAAAACAATTAAATCAGTGTACTGCATGTAAACATAATAAGGATAAACTTCATGGTTGTGGTAAAAAGTAATTGTGTCTCTTTAATCAGAACTCTGCCTTTGAAAAAAATTATTTGAAAAATTCTTTTAAAAGGCTTTTAAGGAAAATCAGAAGTCTTGGAAAGAATCCTTATAGCAGACCCTTTCTCACAGGTCCTCATGCCAACCATTGCACAAAGGGCAGTGGAAAAGGGACATACCCTCATACTGGAAGCATGACCCTATCTTGAGTCATATGGTCAGGCTGAACTTTCAACACAGGAAGGATACAGATTAGCTCACTTATGCTCAAGTTATATTAGAAAAGGCCAAATGACAATGATCTAGAACAAAACATAATGCCTTTCTGGTAAAACTTACACCTAGAGTGGGGAATAGTAAAGAATGAAGGAGAAAAATTAGAATATTTAGAATAAATAAAATAGCAGTCTACCTGTCCCTACATTCCCCTCACCTTCTGGAAGAAGACTTGACCAGTGACTCAAGTGAATGTGAACTCCCAAAGTAATGATGTGGCAAAAGAGTTAATGTGATTCTGGGATGCATAAACCAAGACTCATATGAGACTGTTGTGCTTGGCATAGGTCTGTTTGCTGTCATATTTGATGACAAATATGTAATAACTGGAAGAGTACTGAGGACTAACTAGAAGTCTCAAAGAAGAGCAGAGAAAATGGTTGAAAGTTTGTAAAATGTGTCCTCTAGTGAGGGCTTCAAAGACCTTGATATGACTCATTAGAAAGAGATTAAAGGCTGACCTGAGCAAAGTTTGTGCTTGCCCACACAAGCAATGGTAATTGGATAATAAAGGACTTGCAAACATAGAAATAATAAATTTAAATGGATGGAACTTTAAACTGGACACATTCAGAGCAAAAATAAATAGCCATTTGTTTAACTCCAAAGGTCATTAACCTTTGGAACAGTTTACCAAGAGCTGTTGTATGTTCATCACTGAAATCTGTGAATCAAGATTAAAGGCTTTTCTTTGTTAGAACAAACTGGGATTGACTGAAGGAACTTTTGTGTCTTATAAAGAAAGTCAGAACAGATGAGCACAGTCAGCCCTTGTGGCTCTATTACCTGTTCATCTGATCCATAAACAGAGAGTAATATATTGCCATGTTGTAAAGTAGATACGCTGATAACAGGGTGCCTGAAAGCTCTGCTAAGGGAGGTGATGTTTAGAGTACTGATCAGTGACCTAGAAAAAGTACCTGACAACAATGAAAACAAATTTTTTTTCTTGAATGAGGATTTCTGGACAACATGAGACAGTTGAAACTTACATAAGTTTCATAAAGACACCATAAATGCACACAAAACTAACTTTTGTGAATTATTTGTATGATTGCATAAAGGGTAGGATAGAAAAGAAACAATGTCATTAGATAAATTGCTGATACTTTTCTGTTTTGAATCCTGCATTCATTGCTTTTCAAATGAGGTGCACTAAGAATAAGAATTCTGAAGATGAGAAAACCAAATAATGAGATGGTTACAGATACTACATTGAATCTAAGATACAGTGTAGACATACAACTGTGACTTTGGGAGCTGTGTGTTATGGTTGTTCCTTGTATTTTTGTCAAACCCAGGGGAAGTACTATCCTGCTGTAAAATCCGGATGTTGGGCTAGTCCAAGGACTGGTCCAATTCCGCCTGGTGGTATCTGTGTTTCTATTAATTCTACTCCATATGAGGCTTGCAAGGCAATATATGTATTGTCAATCTTTGCAAGAAAGTATAAAGCAAAAGGAAAAAATACAATATAATTTATAATTTGGGATCTAACTTTTTCAAATATCTCAGAACTTCTATGTAACAGAATGCTTGTGCTTTTTTGCAGAGTAGAGAACCAATCATGTAATTTAAACATAATACCTCAGAATGCCTTTTGAAACTTCAGCCTTAAACATTCTTTGACTTCCTAATTAATTTAAAAGTTGATCATGCTGCCTCCAGTTTGTTATAGAAATATCAAATCTGCCAAGTTGCACTGTTCTTTGTCTGCAATCCTAATTTATACTCAGATCTTAGGTGTTGAGTGCAGTGTCTGGTATTGGCTGGGTGAGTTCCATACTCTTGGTAAAGGAAAAATGATTGTGAACTAAAGTGAAAAAATCAGTTATTGAAAGCTTTATGTCAGAAACTCTTTAAAAAATTGCTTAATTTCTTTATGCATGGACTGGAAGGCTTGCTGCTTTAGTTTTAAGTCTGCTATTAAGATATACAGAATTATTAGCAAAACAAGCCAACTTCAGTTGTCTGTATTGACCTGCATCCCATTGTAAACCTCTGACTGATACTAATAGATGCTGCAAGAATAGGCTTGTATCTGTTTCTGTTTGTGTATTCTCTGCCTATGTCTTGAAGCTAATATTTTTCCTAACAATTTTTCATTAGATTTTTTAATTAATAGTATAGTCTAAGTAAATGTGTGTGTGTGTGTGTGTGTGTGTGTGTGTGTGTCTCCCCCAAACTAATAGATGTGCAAAACTTACCTTGACCAAAAAAAACCAAAAAACAAAAAAACCAAACCTAAAATATCTGTTCTTTGTATATTGGCTCTTCAAGGCAAAAAGAGAAGCCCAGGAAATGACAGGTTTTTTGTTCTAAATTACACTGCATTTCTGATGATAGCTCCTTTTCAAATACAGATCAAGCTGTGATACACTTAGTTTCTCTGAGTAACAGCTCAAATTACTTAAGTTATACAATGTGAATGTGGATATTTAGTGAACAACTGAATCTGCTATTAGCATTTGCTAGAAGCAAAAATTGTATATTCCTTCAGCTAATTTACTATTAATATTAGAAGTTTTGGAGGTCAGGAGAATCTTACTTTGCTGAAAGAAATTCTTAAATTAATAAGTTTTAAAAGGCAAATAATTTGAAGCTTGTTAAGGTAAATAAATAACTTTTATTGCTGATCTGTCCAGTATCTTTTATGCCAAAGTATTAAAATGCTCAGGACAGGTGCAACAGCCTGGATGAAATCCTGTTTTGTTCCAAGTTGAAAATTCTTTGAAATTATAAACTGCAGAACAAGGTAATGGCATTGTTATTACAAGCAACACACTGCTGGATTCCAGAGCATGTTAAAGAAATAATACATGGATGCATTTTAAATTTGGTGAGAGTTTGTGTATTTTAATTTTGTCTAGTATGGCTGAGAAACAAAATTTTGTTTTTTATGTGTTTCAGGATTTTGCTCTTAAGGAGATCCAAAGCTATGGAAAGAAACCAAATAACAGCATCACTGATGTAAAGTTAACACACTGATCGGGAGTTCCCTGGAAAACGTTCCAAATGGCTTCATTTAGATTTTGAATATATTTATCTGAGCTGTGTAGCTCCCCTTGTTAATAAATCAATGAAACATTTTAATAAACTTGGATTACGGGGGATGAAAATTGTATGCAAATCCATACGTTTGTAGGCATTGGTTTTATTAGTAGACTGTTATCTGTTTTGAACTGGTGACAGATGGCATTAATTAAGAATTTAATCTTGCTTTTCTTTTAGTGGTTTCAATTTCTGACTAAAAGAGTACTAATCCTAAACCCCAAAATATATATATTTTAATTTCTTTTCAAATACAATGTCATACTTTTTTTTAGAAAATACTGGAAATCATTCCAAATAGCCTCTTAGAAAAGAGAAAGTAATTTCAGTGACCCTATATATCACTGATTAACTTTATTATATGACTACTGGAGACATAAAAAATGTGTATATTTTAAAAGAACTATTTTACACATGACAATCAAGCATTTATTTATTTATTCTTTATTTATAAATTAATACACTTTATGCCCATAGTTTTCATTTGATATGGAACTGAACTCGTCATTCACTTGGTGATAATACATGGGTATTATCTTGTTTCCTACATGAAATGGGTTAGTTGGCTCAAACCTCAGTTTAGGCAGTCAGTTGTCTAAGTGTATAATCAAGTTCCCTTTTAAAACAGGATTAAAAAAAAAAGAAGGTACTTTCTGTGGATGAACATTTTCACTAGAAAGTTTATGTCTTTTACTCAGTAGAAAATAACAAGTAAAAATGGATCAGGTGCCCTCTTGATATGGATTCATTACAACTTAATTAAAGTTAATAATATCTATGCCATCTGCAAATGTACCCTCATAGAAATTAATTCATCTGGAAAGTACTTATTTCAGCTCTTTTACATTCACCAAGTTCACTGCCATATTCCTACTTATTACAGTGTAAGAGGACAATTTAATCCATTGGATTAAATTTTACAAATCTTACTGAGGCAAAACAGTGAAGTCAGAAGAATTTTACCTGCAGGAATTAAAAATACAGATTTTGTGCTTTTATTCCCCTTCTCTGGCATATAATACTATAATATGGTGATCTGTTTGACCTGGGATAGTGTAGGCAACATCCAAAGTGTGGCACAGCTCAGATTTTAAATAATTATCTGGTAATGAAAGACAAATGTGGCTGTTCATGGTTACTTCTCCTTGCAGTGGTTTCTGTACCTGCCCTATGCCTTTCAGGGTTCCCTGTACAACAGAGAAGAAGTTCCTGACATTTACGTCTGAAATGGGCAACATTATACAAAACTGGATTGACAGCAGAGTTGGCAAAAGTGAATAAGACTATCCAGAAGAAAACTGATGGCAAAATATTTAAATCTTTTTTGAAGTTCTGAACTAAAATTAAAAAAATAATTATTACTATTGGGCTCCACATAATGAAGAAAGAGATCATAAGCAGAAAGAGGGCTCGGAACAGTTTGTAGTCTTGCTGGGAAACACGAATCTGATGACTTTCTGAGTAGGCTAAACCGGCATTTAAACTTCTTCTTGATGCTTTTGTAATCTGCAGAAAAAGAGAAATTTCACTGAAACATAGAATTATTAACATATTTTTACAAGTGAAAAATTAAATCTTGGCACATGATGTTTCTGTTTTCTTTTGAAAACTGACTACAAAAAAAAAGGCATTGCAGAATTCCATTTGTACTTTTTGTCAATGGTTCCATTTCAAACGTTTTCACTTCACTAGCAATTTTTGTTCCCTGTCAGCTGAGAACTCACCTCTCTGTTAGTCAAGGTGGTTGTTCTCTTCATGGCTCTCTGCCAGTCATAAATCCTTTTTAGCATAAAACAGAGCCTTAATTACTCATGAAATCCCATTAAATTCAAATTATGACCTCATTTGTTCTATCTGAAGAAACCCATTGATTTCTTTCACAAATGAAACATGGAACACAGTTAACAATCCTTGCTGATGCACAAGAAGGAATGCAATCCAATTCCCTTACGGCCATGCTGGTATTATAAGGTAGGTATTAGAAGGAGCCTGAATTTAACTAAATCACTTTAAACATGAATGAGATCATGTTGGTTTGTGTCAACTTCTAGCTGTTTAGTAATCAGAATTGTTTTCAATGAACTAACATGAAATCTTACAGATCCTTTTGTCACTATGAGAATCTGTGTCTTGTAAAAGTACTGTCTGATGTAATAAACCAGACTGTGGGTAGTTAGGAATCCAGTATTGATGGGTGTGAATCCTCTGTCGTTAGGGGTAGAATATTGAATCCCAGGGACTTGCGGAAAACTAAATCTCATGTTCTACCTCCCTGCCTTCACTGAAGTTGGCATGGCACAATTAAGTATGTTACGTTCACATATCTGATGAAAATGAAATAAAACTGAAATATTTAGCAAACACACACTTACACGCAATAACTGAGATGCCATTGTATTCCCTGCATGTGTAAAAAAGGGGTATTTTCAAAAGCCTTGATCAATTTGCTGCCTGAGAAGGAAAGTCAAAAGGCATAAGACTATTCCTGCCACTTTTACGTGTGACATTTCCCTTTAGCAGAAACTGCAGGAAGCTTTCTGCTTCAGGTCATAATGAAAATGTTTAGAGAAAGAGAGTAATGTGTCATTCTCTTCACAGTTTTCTGAATTTGTCACAGAGATACAGGACCTAGAATAAATACTCATTAAGAACCTAGACATCTTCCAAAGATTTCAACAGAATTTAGGTGGATAAATCAAAACCTGGGATCCAAAAATGGGCTTCCTAGCAGCTGCAGAGCCTGACAAGGGGACAGGATTGTGGTAAATAAGATGCAACTGCATCTTAAGGAAGTGCTCCACAAAAGTGGGGTGGCAGTGACATGTTGGGGATCCCTTTTTGGTCTGCCCAGTATATGCAATCCAGATACCTGTTGTGGGCATCTGGACCACACTCAGACAAACAGGATATTAGAAGTCAGGTATATATAAATGTGTAACTTCCAGAATACAGACATCTTTCCTACCTCCAGCCTCCAGACTAAGTCTTGCCCAAGAGGCAGAAGAGGGCAAAACCAAATAAATTACAGATGTCATTTTTGCCAGAGTTCTGGGAAACATTACATAAAAATAATACTCAATTTTAGAGTAAATTGTGAAGTAGAGATTTGTAGGGTATATTTGTTAATAAATTTGAGGTCCTATATCTGTAGTTTATCATCATCATCACCGTCATCTGTTGTTATGTGAATACATGAATGCTTTGAACTGCTTCCAGCAACACTGAGCATTGTGCTGTGTGTGCACTGGCATCATGGACTGTTCTCATGAACTGAGAGTGAGTCTGCTCTTGGGAATGACTCAGAGATTGAGACACTCTCCAGCTCCATTCTGGTTGCTTCCTGGAGAGGTGTGTGAGAGAGAAGATTCAATTATATCCTGCTATGGGCCTCAAGCCTTTTTCAGTTCAAGAGAAATGGTAATGCATCTTATCTTAGCATCTCTGTTACCAAGCTGGAAAAGAAACAGGAGCTTGGCAGAATGTGGTTTTCTTGTAATCCAGTATTCCAAACACTTTTTTTGGCTTCTAGCTCCCTATGTGCCATTTTGTTTTCTAAATTTACTTGTAATCTGGAGTCCTGCAAGGACAAGAGGAACACCATTCCTGTCCCACTCTGCCCAAGAACTGTGGCATTCCTTGGCCTGCAGTGTGTTTGCAGTTCTTTCAAAGGGCTCACAGTCCTCACTGAGGTACAGTGTTCTCTTTTCCTGCAGCAAATATGAGGTTGCAAAGAGCAGGTGCTTTACTTCACTAGAAGAGAGTTACCTAATGCATTTACCTCAAGGTTGTAGTAAAATTACAGAGGGTACAGAAACTACAAGCTGCTGATTTTTACTACAAGTTTAAGCCCAATCAATATGTAGAGACCAGAGTCTAGGTTTTAGGTTCATTGAAACATCTCTGTGCAGCTCTGGTGCATGTATCAGCAGACCCTTTGTGCTCAGCATTTCATCAGTTAATTCCTTGCTGAATAAGCTGTGTATTTTGAGGTTCCTTTCCAAAATCTGTAATTTTTCTTATACATATTATGAGAAGTTCATTTACTAAATAAAGAAATCAAGAATCTTTTGGGGACAGTTGCTAAAACATAGGCATCACAGTGCCTTGTTTGAAGATTTCTAGATCTTTCTCACTCTGTTTTGGAAGAGAAAGGTGTATGAAATCAGGTAGTTTAAAAGGAATTTAGGTGCTAATACTGTGCTTGCTAGAATATAGATTAAAACTCTGGTGCTGGGTGTTTTGGCCTGTACTTCAGCAGATAAACAACATCCACTTAGAAAGAAAGTGGAAGCAGAGGGTTTAATTTAAAGGTTTTGTTTGCAAAGTTTGAAATTGTGCAGTTAGCATAATCTAACAAGATCTGTGTACTAAAAATGCATGCAGAAAACCAGCAGATCCAAAAAGTGGATGGATTTTTTTCCTAGTCCTGCCTCTCTCTGCATTTTTACAAATCCCAGCTGACTGAAGTTTAGGCTCAAGGAAAGCAAAATCTAGTTTTCAGTAATTTCAAATGCTTGACTCTTTCAGCATTTAGGAGATTGACAGTCTTTAAATATAACAGCATATAAGTGGAGAGGTGTAGTTAATATATGAAGACAAACTCTGTGTTGAGCCTCAGGTAACGTGCTGTTCAAGCACATTCTGAGTTGAAATGTATAGGCTTCATTTATTCATCATTTATTGAGCAAACTATGTCTGTTTCCTGTAAATGTTTTTGTATTCAGTGACATATGTTGATGCTTAGTGAGTTAATGTTTACTTCCCTTTATTCTACACCCAAATATAAAGAAAAAACATACCTGTAAGATTTTGGAGTAATTGATGACAATGACTAATCCTGGTATTAGAAAGAAAACAATGGCAAAGGTAACATCCCAGACTATTTCTCCTGCAGTGCTGGGCCAATCCAGGGTGCAAATCTGAATCTCCTATTTACAAGGAATAAAGAGGAAAAGCAACATTGTACCATTACTTTTACTACAGCATTGTCCTTATCTCGATCTATGCCAATGGCAAAAACGGCTGCAGACCAAACTGTATCTGTGAAAACTTTCTACTTAGACAAATCACCGAATTAATGTATTACTTCATTGTTATAAAAGCCCATAACACTTATAAACAGATGTGTCCACAACTGGAATACTGCCATAAATTTCCTATCAAATGCTGATAGCAACTTCAAAATTGAATCTGACAGACCTCAAATTTAATCATGTATTTGAGTGTCGAGTTGGGTGTGCATTTCAAAATACTAAGCAGAAAAATCCGTGCATGATCATTTGGTACCGAGGACGTCGCGAGTGCTGGGAATCTCTCCCAGGATGCTGATTCCTCGGTAAGGGGAAAGGCGATCTCTGAGCCGCGCTGGGGAACGCACAAAGGATCCCAATCGATGCGCGCTTCCCACCTAACGGGACGGTCCGCCGGGACACGGGGCCCCTGCGGGCACAGCCGCGCACCCGCCCGGCGCGCAAAGCGCTGTCCGCACAGCGGCCACCGCCACCTCCCTCCCTCGCCCGGGGCTTCTCCCTCGCTCGGGGCCGTCTCTCTCTCCCTCGGGGCCGTCCCTCGGCGCTCGCTCTCCCCCGACGGCAGCGGCTGACGAGCCTGCCCCGCGCCCGCCTCCCACCGGCCCCGGCGCCCCGGCCCGGCTCCCGCCCGGCGCTCGCCCTCACCTGGCCGGCGGGGGCGGGCAGCCGCACCACGGTGAAGAAGCAGCACAGCGGGAGGGTGGCGAGGGCGGCGAAGCCCCAGATGAGGAGCAGGGCGGCGGCCAGCGCCTTGCGGCGGTGGCAGGAGGCGCGGCGCAGCCGGGCGATGCTCACGACGCGCTCCAGGCTGACGGCCGAGAGCGACAGGATGATGACGGCGCCGCTCAGGCTCACCACATAGAAGAGCATGTGGCAGACGACGTCGCCCAGCACCCAGGACTCGGTCCAGCGCACGATGGCGATGAAGGGGATGGCGGCGATGAAGAGCAGGTCGGCGCAGAAGAGGTTGAGGACGAGGCAGTTGGCGGCGCAGAGCCTGCGCTGCTGCCGCCACAGCAGGCAGATGCCCCAGATGTTCCCCGCCAAGGACAGCAGGAAGATGGAGGCCAGGGCAGATGACTCGCCGACGCGCAGGGCCGTCACGTTGTGGCCCCTAAAGTCCGAGAAGAAGGGGAAAAAGGTCTTGTTCCTTCCCGGTGTGGCCCTGGCCCCCAGCATGAGGGAGGCCAGTGGGCATGAGAGGCCCCCCATGGGCGGCAGCACCAGCCCTACGGGCAGGGCTGCGCTCCCAACCACCACGGCGGCACCCGGGCTGCCCTCCCCGCACACAGCCAGGGCATGGCCGCCATCCCCCTCCCTCCTCTGCCTCCGGGCCCTGCCACCGAGGGCTCAGCCGTGCCAGCCGGGCGGTTTATGGCCCTCGCGCTGGAGTGGAACAAGGAAGCGGGAGAGTAAACACGGGGAGCTCACACAAAGGCGAGGCCGCGGCGAGGGGCTGCCCGACACCGCCCGGCGAGGGCGTGGGGCCGCATTTGGCACCTCCACCCAGAGGGGCACAGGCCCAGCCACCTCCTGCCCTGCGCTGCTCGGGCCCTCCGGCTTTGCTGGGCTCTCCGGGAGGGCCCCTGCGCTGCCAGTGACCTGGGGAGGTCACCCAGTCAGCTCCCATCTACTGGGAGTGGGCATGGCTTAAAACAGGGATGGCTGCCACACCACTCCAGGTGCTCTCCTCAGCAGCCTGGGATAACCAGCGCCAATTCAGCGGGGGAAAAAAAAGAGGTATTTACCCATTGCCTCCTGTCTTGGCAGTGGCATTTGGAAACAGCAGACCGTTGCATTGCATGTGGTAACTAGGGAGCAGTGTCACTGTTGTGATTTTGGGCATCTGTTTACAAAGTTGATCCAGCATCTTACCTACCTGTGTTACAAGTTCTTGCTGGGGAAGCCTGTAAAAGTAAGGCAAACCTAGAAAATGCCATATTTTCTTTGAACTTCAATTCCTGGAAGCAGTTGCTCAGATTGTAAATGAAAGTAGGCCTTTCCACTTACACACTACTTCATCCAGATGATTTAGAAATGGACTGGAAGTGAAGTGCATAAAATGTTACAGACAAACAGTTAATATCTCGTAAAAGAAGATAAAATGTTTTCAGAAACTCTATAAACAGCTGCATAACTTCAGACAGCTCTGGATGAATTTGATAGCTCAGTGGCAGCGTAGGTGCTGGAGGGCACAGTTACAGGTTCCAGGTGTGGACCTGCACCTTTTGGTGAGGTGAGAGTTATCCCAAAGCGATGGGCAGCGGGGCCGGGTGACGGGCAGCACCTCTGCAGTACCCTGGGTGTGACCCTGCCATCGACCACTTACGCAATGGCATTAGTGGGGATTCCAGATTAGTGGGGATTCCAGAAACTTGTCCTTCTGAGGAGCAATCTCCTAATGAGAGGTGACAAGAGTGACATCTTTTCCTGGACTGCTTCCCATGTATTCACCAGTGCAGAATTTGCACTCATTTTAGTTAGCATGTTTTCTCTCGAGCTATGAATGGTTCTATGTTGCCTCATCAACAGGGAGTTTGCAGGGCAGCCTAAACAGGTGAACGAAATGCTCCTACTAACTCCTGCTGATTGAAGACTGTACGAGGTATGGGCATAGTTGCTGTTAAGTGGAAATTACTGTGAACTCAAGTGAAGACAATATGAAAACTTGCAAAGACTGGGGGAGTTTTTTGCAGCCAGCAACACAAGTGACTGGCAAGTGTCTTGATGCACATACTTCATTCTACATCACTTGATGGGAGAAAAAAATCTGGACCTACATTAAAAAAGTTACAGCAAATTTAATAGATGTACTGATAATTATGATTAATGCTTGACACATCTGGCCACAATATATGTTGGCGCTCTCAGACTGATTCTTTAAAATTATTAGTGAATCTTGAAATATAACTAATACTTTCCAGTTGCCAGTGGTTTCACTGGTCTGGGACTTTTTACAATCTGAAAAATTTGTCCCAAAGTTCTGGGCAGCTGGCAGTGGGGCTGGCATGGTCAGCTCTGAATCCCTCAGCAGGGATTTGCCAAAGAGCTATTGATAAAAGTCTGGTTTTAAGTGTGTGAGAACTTGGAAGGCTTTCCCAGGACAGGTGGGGGACAGCTGCAAGTGGTGTCACAGATAAATGCAAATTGTATTGTGAATAAAATCTTTAGCCCCTTTGGCATTAGTGGAAACTGAAATTAGAAACTGTCTCTGTCAATTCAGGGTAAAAGTAAACACATTTGAAACAGAGTAGGGGAAAGAAAATGGAAAGTGAAACATCCAAGACAGCGTTATTGAAGAAATTATGATACTTTCAGTCAGGTAGAAAAGGAATGCCATAGAGGAGCAGAAGGTTTGAAAATGAGATGATGTGTGGAAGTATCTTATCTAGGTAGACCCTTGATCTTCTTTAGAAAGGATCACCTTTAGCTTTGTTTCTTAGGTGTGAGTGAGAACCTTACATACTTGGCGTAAGCCTGTTGTTTGCTCAGGGGAACCAAAGCAAAATGCTGCTTTTAGTATGCTATTAGTGAGTGAGCTTCACACTGACCTGTGCACAAAACCCTGTGCCTGGAGACAGCAGAGGTGTGAAGAAACATGCATGTTTCCATGGAGTTCAGTCAAATGAATGGGAGCTCCTTGCAGGAGCAAAAATAGGCTGATTACTCATGAGTCTAATATATCCATTATCTTAAGTAGTTTTGTTTTCCCTCCCATGAAGTACAAAAGCTGTATTTGCTTTTGGGTAGGTACAGTCATAGCAACCACCACAATGTGAAATCCGAGGAAGGGAGAAATGGTAACCTTGATAGAGCTACTCTGGCATTACTGTAATAGGTGGATGCTGTGTGTGGTATATGCACCTCATGGGCTTATGACAAGGAAGTGATTAACAGAATGCTTGGAAACCTGTGATTGCTTAACCTATATAACTTTTTCAACCTACGTGCTCTTTTATGCTCAGAAGGTGTGAAACATGGAGTCAATTCAGATATCATTGTTCTAGGTTAAATGAAAGTCATGGGAACATCTTTGTAGCTGGTTTTCCTAGCCTAGTGGGGAAAAATCTTGTCTCCTTTGATGTGTTTGGGGTTTTTTTTTCCATCCTTAATGAAAGCCCAAGTCTTGGCCTTTTCTGTGGCAGACAAAAGCTGTGTTACCCGATACCATAAGTCAAGCTCTGCTTTTTAGATTGTTCCCCTGACAACCATAAACTGTCACAACAGATGGGGATAGTTCAGCTTATTTATTTCTTGAGCATAAGAAATATTCCTAGAGAGGAAGACCACTTAGGCTAGGTAATTCTGGGAAATGGGAATTCTTGTTTCATTTGGACATAATCTAATGAGGAGGTTTGCCTTATTTTTGCATCCTCTTGCATGTGGAATGGTGTTTAAGTCTTTGAGTCTATTGTTGTGCCCCTTTATCACAATGAGTAAGTAGCACTGACCTCTGTAACAGATGGATTGCACATTTAATGTTTGATAAGTGATTTAAATTCATTACATTAGAAATGTTGACTCTTGGTCTTCACAAGAGGTTCTAAGCTGTGAGATGACTCAGACTGTCTGTACAACAAGGTTTTTACCGTAAGTTGCATCCAGGGTTAGCTTTTTGTTTTCACTTTTGCTTTTACATACCATACTGCAGCTGTTCTGCTTCTAGACACTATGAATTCTGTGCTTATGCAAAAGTCATGGCACTGTAAGATACATTCTGAATACAAGCCTGGTTTGGTTTATTTTGGTTTTAGGAATTTTTCTAACTGCTCACCCACTGTATACTTTCATGTCAGTGAGCTGAAGCATTTACACCAATGTGCAAGGGACGATTTTAAACTTGGAGTGCGATTTGAAATGCATCCATTTGTCTTCAACTCCAGTATCCACCGAAAAAGCTCGATGCTTCATATGTCACGTCAGAAATTAATACCTGTTTCTCCCTGGGCATGAGAAGTCACTGTTTCTTCTGAGAAGTCTGATTTTGGTGTGGTCAGTATCCTTCAGAAGCTGCCATGCTTCCTGGGATGTGTGCCAGTGGTGCTGTAGTTGCAAGCTGCAGCAGCAGCATTACCTACCAATGCCTCAGTCAAATGCAGAGCTGCTGACACAACTCTCAGTTGTGTTTTCTAATGAAAGCTGGGTCAGCTTTTTTTTTGTCAAGACCACCAGAAGTTCTGCCAACATAAGAAGTTTTGCCAACATCAATATTGAACAATTCCTTTGTGGCTCACAGTACTGAAGGGATTTCTCTCTGAACCAAGTGCAACTGTAAGTACATAATCCATGTAACAGAGAATTCCCCTGGAAGGTCATGTTGTCTGTTTTGCTGCACGCTAACCAAGCTTCACCAGGGTGACTCAGCTCCAAAACAGTTCTGAGTGAGGTTGTTTCTTACCGGTTTTAGAAACTGTATTACACTTACACATCTAGCCCGTGGATTTAGGGAGTTTATCAGTGAATACAGAGTATCAGAATAATTTGTTTGGACCTTGCAGGATCTGGTAGAACACTCTCACCAAGGAACTGAGACCCTGAGTAAGATTTATGTGGAGTATTACAGTCTGATATTTAAGGGCCACTGGACCTTTGCTTAACTTTCAGATGTGCATAAAGTTACTTACATTCCCACTAATGAGCTTTGATGCAGAGACATCAAAGCAAATACTGTGGTGTATGTCTGAAGGATTTACAAACTAAACTCATCACCAGCCTCTCTGCTCATGAGATGTACTCAGACATTCCCTGAACACACTGGTCCACTGGGTTGTATGCCATGCAGGGATCACAGATGTCCTTGTTTACCCTCATATTCAAGAATCCGGTGATTAGAGAATGCTCTTACTTGTGATATTTAAGGAGAATTGGCTTGCTTTCCTTTCCCTTATCTCATCTTACAAGAGTAACTTGTTGGGAGCAACAGTGGTTCTTCAGGTCAGAATTGGGATAGAAACTTTACTTTTAAAAGCCATGTATTTCTGAAAGGTCAACAGAGTGCCTGCTCCTGCAAAGAAAATCTGTCCATATTGGGAGGCAGGGCTTATGCTTAGCTAGCACTAACCTAGGGCTGGAGAAATAAAAAAATAATACATGCAACAGCAGTGACATAAAGTTCAAATACTTCAAATTCCGTAAACCCTTCTCACTTCCCAAATGTAATGCTAATCATGTTATTTCCACACTGTTCATGTTTATCATTATCAGAGGTTGTTTGAAATGACTGATAAGAAGTCACTTAGAGCTTCTCATAAACTGAGTCTGGAAAGCATGGATGCCTTAATTAGGCTGTAGTTTTCTGTCTAGTTGAATGAAATCATATCGACCACATCACACTTTTTACATCGATAAAACCAGCCCTTTCACTGATGGAGTGTGCACATTCACCAGTGCTGAGCTGATGAGGGAAATTAAGCCTGGTGGCTCTGTCAAGAAGCCAGCAGGATATCACTATAATAAGGTCCCAGGCTTCATTCTTACAGGGTATTTTGAGGCACCTTATCTTGCTCTGTCTTTTTGAAACTATTGATTCAGTAAGAAATACATAAAATTTCAGTTGGTCAGACAGCAAAAAGAGTGTGTCCCTGACTACTCTGTTCCAGATCTGAAGGGCGACTGGGTGTGAGGGGAGATCTCACCTCATGGATCTGTGTTCTGTTTGAAGTCCGCTTTGTTTTGCAAGAGACTCACTTGACATAGACAGCCAGTGTTGCATTCAGTGTTGCATTCCGAGTCCTGTTCCTGAAGCACCTTATGAAGGAGATTCCCAACTCCCCAAATGCCAAAGAACCAGACACCAAACAATGTGGGAATGAGGCACTTCCCAATAATGGTGACATCAAGTTGTGCTTGTGTTATGTTGTTTTCCAGTGGGGCTCTGATGGTTGAGCACAAAGATTAACTTAAAATGTCTTTGTCTGCTCAAACTAGAAGTTTATACAGACATAATACCAGTAATTTTCCAGTTGAGAAACATGAGATTAAGCTGTTTTAAGGACTTCTGGTGTGGTAGCTACTAATTTTGCATGGAGTGAAATAACATTGAGGTCAATGCAGAACAACCATTGTGTCTTTGTTTATTGAAGTCTTACTACGTGTTTGCAGGTCTTTATGTGTAATTTAAAACAGGGCTTCAGGGCACTGTGAGAAATCAGAGGCTGATGCCCCTGACCCAAGGCAGACTCAAGTGTCAGGGATGGTTTAGTTATGTAAGTGTCCCTGTAAATCTCCAGTGGTGGAGATTTCACAGCCTCCCTGATATGTTTCACTGCTCATCTACTCCAACCATCAGAAAGATTTTCCTTATGTCAAACTTTCACCTATTGCAATTTTGAACATTACTCTTCTCACTGAGCATAGGAAGACTTTTTTCCTTTCCTCTGTATGAAATACTGTCACATTTCTTCATGGTCTTTTCTAGACTGGATAAGTCTGATTCTTTCATGAATTTGTTCAGATTTTGAAAGACTTGTATTACATTCACATTAGTCTAAATTGTTCCTAAAGTGCAGTACTCAAAATCAACCTGTGTGAAAGATGGTTATCAAAACCAAGAGTAAGAGAGAAAGCTGCACAAGCAAGTATGTTATTAGAAGATGGTCCATTTGATATAAGAAAAATTAGAGCCATCTGTCATTTGTTTATTCCCAAGCAGCTCTCCTGGTGTTAAAAAAAAGTTATCTAGAGTTCAGCTGTCCTTCCAGCCACACCACATTGCACCAAACCCACTTAATTTGCTGTTTACAAAGAACACTGTGTGTGAAAGCCAGGATTTATAAATATGCCAGTATTGGTAAACCTTTGTATTAACTCTCAAGCTTCTCTAGACCACCAGCTTCAAATAATGCAGACTTTCTGCTAGGTTGAAATTCACTTCCTTGAAACGGGCATAACACAGAAAAAGGCTACTGAAATTGTAAGCCCAGTGCTGAAATAATTAAAACATTGCTGTTGCTTCTTGCCTTACAAAGAACTAAATTTACAGCTAATTAATTCTTAACCTTAAAATGGGCTCATTAGGCACAAATCTCTCTTTTCTACATATAACTAGAGAGAGGAGCAGCAGACCTTTTTTTTCTTTGTATATTTTCAGAAGAAAAATAAAATTCTGTCTTAGGGTCCTTACCTTCTGAAGAATGGGAAAAAAGCAGTGATACGAGCTCCATACTTTACAGACAAAGTTTTATAGTTGGCTTTAATTACATGTAAGTGATGATAATTGTATTTATGGTTCTCCTTTCAAAACAGGTATTTTTATTCACTAGAATGTCATGTTGCTATTTTTTAACATATACCACACTATGACTTATAAATTTACTAGCAAGGGGGTTATTTTGTGCTTAGGTGTAACATTTAGCAGGTAGGAATAAATCCATTGTTAAATTTCAGAGAAGGTGCTGGAATGAACAGAAGTTTTTAAAGGTTATCACATAATCAACTTTATGAGTCTTCCACTAGAGTACCAGCCTCTAATGAGAAAGTGTTTCATGCTAATTTAAGAAAGCCTCAGAACTACTGAAGAGTTGCTGACCTGTAGTGGGCAAAATTATTTCATCTATAATACATAAAAGATCAGGATTTCCTTTTGCAGGAACTGTGCTGAGTGTGCAACTGGGAACAGAATGAACTGATTAAGGTGTTGTTGAAAGACAACTAACTTAAACTTTCAAAAGTAGTTTAATTAGAGATTAAAATTACTAGGCTTTAATGAAAAGCATAGTTACTATCCTGAATTAAGAGATCTTTAAAAAGACATGAAATTAAGACAAATTCTCTCCTGGCAAACCTTCAGATTCTGAAGCATAATTTCTGTTTTATTAATCAGTTCATCATATCGTTGGTCAGAAAGCCTGTTACTAACACTTGAGTAGATTGTCAGATACAAAGATTAGCCTGAGACATGGGTCAGTGAGGTTGAAAAGTGGATAGAGAGTGGCTAATATTATAAATTTGGTAAAGAGAATGGTTAGTATAATAAATTTAGTGAAGATATTTCAAATATAAAGATAATAGCTTTTAACATTTACTTTCTCATGACCGGTGGATTTAATCTATAATAACATCACTTGACACTGTAAGTTATTTTCAATAACTTGGAAAACACTCTCATATTTAAGAATCAGGTTTAACCATCAGACATTACGGTGAACATCATGGGGTAAATGGATGCAGCTTTGCAGCAAAGCACAATGGAAAAAGCTGATAGTAGCTGACGATCTCAATCAGTCTGCCAGAGAAGGACAGACCTTGGGTGTTTGACTGTCCTCAGCAAACCACAAACTGGGAAAAGAAGCCAATTTATCCTTAACTAGTGTATCTTTAGAAAATTTTAATAATTTCCACAGAAGGAATTTCTTCCGGGACTTCACTACAGATGCAATGAACAAAATGCTGGAAACAGATTCAGGTGTCCAGCAGGTGCTAGAGAAAAATAACACTGCAATTGCAAATCCATAACAGAATTTTTTGTCAGTTTCTAATTTGTTGCCAGAATTTATCATTAACTTGTTTCCTGTATCAATACCAAAATACAGTGACACTTCAAATCCACTGGAGCACTTTATAAAAACTGCCCTTTGGGACATTGTGAAATCTAAGATTGAAAAACTGACATTTCCCAACTCTAACCTCTAAAATACAGGAGTACAAACAAGTTTATTTCAGCATAATTCTATATCCAAACTTCAAAAATGGCTTCTGATGTCTGAAATATAAACTTTTCAGCACCAACAGTTTGTATTTTCTGGGAAGTTGGTTTTTTTGAGACGTTGGTCAGCATTTTAGTCACCCCTGACTGGTTCAGGAAAATAAGCTACTTATGATTGAAGTTTTCAACACAAATCTTAAGCAGCACAAATCAAACATGACCCTCCTGAGTTCTTGTGTATCAAGATGATGATACGTGTCTATATATACTATACACACTACACATACCTACACACAAACCATGTATATATAAATATATATATATAATGCACCTATGAGGGCAAAAAATTTTTTGTAGCTTTTCTTGTTAATTAAGGTACAAGCACAATGATCAGAATTCACCAGCTAAGAATTGGATATGCCAAACATTATTAAAATAAAGTCTGACACAATAGTTGTGCTTTTACTGTTCTTATATTTAATAGTGCAAAAAAAAAAGTCAGTAGCTTACTATTTAGGATATTCCTAATTCTAAAAATATTTCCATTTGCAACCAAAAGTGCAGTAACTGGTTTTTTTGGCAAAAACATCAGGTAAAATATTTAAGGCCAGATTATTATAATCTTAATCATGTTTTTGTGGAACTGGATTATAAAACTAGCAGTCCTTTATACAAGCTTAAGAATAAAGCTTTAAAAAGATCTTTTGCTGAGCATATTGGCAGCAGAGATAAAGCAAAACTAGTAAGTCCATTTGGAGCTCAAGCTGTACAGAAGTCAATATGTGCTAGTAATTCTCTGTGCTGGCTCGTTGGGTACGGCACTTTACATCTGGGACACTCGAGGAAACTTTCATCAAGTAGGCCTGAATGTTTCAGGGAAGGACTTCTGTCATCCATGGTCAGCTTCTCATCAAACAGAGCTTGCAGATCCTGTGGTTCCACATGTCCAGATTCCCTAAATTTCTGAGAAGGGAGGAGCTTTAGTGGAAGACTTGGCATACCTGTGCTGATCAAACACTGCAGGATTGACGGCACACAAGCCTTGCGTGTGTTACAGCACCCAGGACTGTGTCTCGTTCTCCAGCAGCAAGTCTGAGCAGAAGCACAATGTGGCCTTGTCATCGTGCAACAGACAAAACTGGGTTGGGTAACACCCTGTGATGTAAAATGCAGTTGTGTTCCCTGCTCAGGAACCTGACTATTCTGGATGTCCTGCTGCAGCACTGCAGGAAAAGCAGTGCCTGACTAGCTGGCTGACAGAGGGTTCTGCTCCACGGGACCACATACCCAGAGGATTAAGGACACTTACTATGCTTGAAATAAGACCCCAAAGTGAGAAGAGGGATGTTTATGCAAAATCCACTCAATTCACCTGCAAGTTATTCAGTACATACCAGAGGTTCCAGGCGGGATATTTGCTCCCTGGCCTCTCGCAGTTCCTTCAGAACTTGGTTTAACTGATGCTCCAAGTCCTGGCGATCAAGCTTTCCATTCTCTAAGTCTGTGGTGCATATCTGGATCTGGCACCCCCACAAAGTGAAAATAAAGAATTAAAGTCAATTATTCAAAATGGGGAGGAATATTTCCCACTTATATATTTAAAATCAGTTTTGCTTTGCAATCATATCCTAAAATGGAATTAAAAGGGAAATTAAAAAAACCCAAACCACTTGTTGCTTTCACTAAAATGACATTCATACATATCTAATTTATTAAATCTCCTCAGTAGATGTGCAGTTTAAAGTTGGTTTGGACAGAAACTACGGATAACACAGTACACCCAAGCTTAGCAAATAAACTTTTTTTTCCAGTAACATCCCTTAGATGTGTAAAAATGTACTTTAAAAAAATAGAGAAAATTGAAAAGATGGTAATGCAATTTTTTCTATAGCTTTTCAAAAATATACTACAAAATTTCAATGAGCTGACTGGTTTTAAGATATTTCCTGTACTTTTTCTGAGATTGTAACTGTTGAACAAGTGATTATGGAGAAAATAACATCAGCTTTGATCACACATTCTTATCAGTAAAGGGATACAGATTTTCCTCTTGACAGATGTGTCAAAATTTTTAGAAGGATCAAGAGATTATTCACAGTTGAATATTCATGCCTAGTATTACTTTATTTAATAGACTGATCATTCTTAAATTTGAAGGTAGTCTAGACAGACTTTATGCATAACACAGATTAAATATCAGCATCTTAACATGTAATTGGGTACCTGTTGTTCCAACAAAGCTATCCTTGTGTGCTCCTCTTTCTGTTTGAGTAATGATTTATGAAGAAGTTGCACCTACAAGGCAGAGGAACACTTGTAACAAACAACTTTCATATACAATAGTTATTAAGCTTAAAAAAATAAGGAAGCAAAAGTGGGATGGAAGTAAACTTATGTTCCCATGCCAACAGAAAATGTTTGCCTGTTACGTAATAGCAAAACCCAACTCAAATATCTCTACTTCCCTGAGCAAAACTCCAAGTAAAAATCATAATTGCACTGAGAAAAGGAAATGCAGTATGATGTTTATCAGTAAAAACAGGAAACACAAAACTGAAGTTTCCTAGGCGATTGCCAGGATGCCAAAAATTACACACAAAATCTATGTTTGCACTAACATGACATGATGTTAATAATACCAAAGAATGCAACTTTTTGTCCAAAAGAAGAGAACAAGTTTAAGGCTCAAAGTACTACAGTGTAGTGATTAAGTACATGCACAAATTAGAAAGTGGTAAAACAGATCTGGCAACACTGTAAACCACACATAGTGAACAGCCTGCCTGACAGGCACTTCTTGGGCTTTACAGAGAATTACAGAATTCTTCTCAGTGGTTTCTATCATAGCCATCTTCAAGACAGTGACAACTTAAGGTTGATCCCTTGCCTTGCTATCTGTCCCCTGCTTTCTAGTACTCAGGTGTATCCACAGAGTTCTTACCCATCATATAGAGAATCAAATGCAGGAACTCATCTAAATGGAAAAGCAAAGGAATAGAAACCCAGCTGCGTGGCTGCAGTGGTTGGCTGAGGGCAGGGGCATGGCTGCTTACTCAGTCAGTATGAAGCTACAAGGCCCACAGGTGTGTTGTAGCCACCAGGTGACAGCAAATATCAGTGATACCCCATAGTTAGGAGCATGTGATAAAATGTGCTTTTACCTTTCCTGTTCTTATTTACTATTAATCTTGTGGATGAACTACATTAGAATCAATTCAGTATTTTCTCACTTCTCCCTCATGTCCCACAAGACAAAGGAAACAAGTGAACAAAGAAGTTCCTTGTTTAAATATTTCAGTTGTAACCACAAGGACGTAATTCTAGATCTATGTAAGGAACAGTTACCAGAGTGAGTGGTGGGCAATTCTGATTACATATGGCTTTTCATCTCTCTTGGTTCTTTGCTAATGATCTCAAACCTCCAAATGCATCCACTTACCTGACAAGAAAGATCTTCAGCCTTTTTTTTTCCTTTTCTGAGCTTTTCTTTCATACTTTCATTTTCTTGCTTTAGTTTCTGCACTTTATCTTTCATTTTATTTTCATTTTCTTGAGTCTTCATTTCAGCAACCCTTTGTGACTGCAATAAGGCATTTAAGCTCATTATTTCTCCTTGTCTTTCTTCATATTTCTTTTTTAATTCAGTAAGTTCAGATCTCAGCTGGACTACAGTGCATCTTTCAGTCTCAAGTTCCCTCTTAGCATTTAGTAACAGTTGGTCATAGTATTCTTGCTTTTCCTCTTGTAGATGACCTTAATGAGTCAGAAATAATTGAGTTAGTAATGTGAAAAAAATACCACTTAAAAAGCAGAGCACTAAATCCTCAAGCATTTTAAGGCTTATTAACAGAAATTGATGTAGAAGGCTATTAGATAGGTCTGATTAGCACCAAACTTTAGTTAAAACAGCTTTCAATATTTATAATGCATAAAGTCTCCTTACCAATGCAGTTACTGAAAAATTGTAAATTGCCATGTACATAATAATACTCTGTGCTAGAGCCACTTCCATCACTAGCCCTTACAGCAATATTACATCCATTGTCCCAACTACACAAGCTCCATGACCTCATGCATTATACTGACTGTGGGATCTGACCCAAAGACAGCAGATTCTTACTTCCACTTTTAGGCTCCTTAGCATTACTCCCTCCCCAGAGATACCCTGGGGATCTAATGGACTCTACTTCACCATTGTTGACCAAAGGCAGACCATCCACTGTCTTTTGTAGAACATATTCTTCAAATTGTAATTTACTTCTAAACAGCAAACAGAAAGAACTAGGATAGTTCTTTTGGTTAAAAAACAAATGCTTGCTTCTTGGTTACTGACTGTTCCTTAAACCAGAGTTTGAAAAATTTCTGCTTCTCGACACAAGAGAAGTTTAGTAAGTACGAAAAAAATTAAGAGGCCATGTACAGAAATTCAAGTAATAAAAATTATACCAAGCAAAACAAGGAATACAGAATCTCATGGGATTTGCCAATTTTGGGCACTGTAAGTTTCTTAACTTTGATACTGTTACTACTGAAGACACCCTAATTTCTTCAAAGTGTAATTTACCAGAGTTTCTTGCTTGACTATTCTCCCTTTCCTCAGCTGTGAACTAATCCTTACTTCTCATTAGCAATATTCCCTTATAGGGTGGTGACAACCTCAGAGATAGACCAAGTGTTTCCTTGGAAAAAGTTGTCATATGTACTTTCAACTTGTATAGCTGGTTATTAGAAATGTGGATTTCTACTACTGTCTGGCTGCTTGAAGGAGGAGCTTTGTTACACCCTAACTCCCAGTCTCCTGGCTGCTCTGATGACACAGCTTTGACTGCAGTAACTGCTGTTACATTTCCTGGTGAGCTACTTCTGTCTGTCTTCCTCTAAAAATACCGGTCATGGATTTCTGAACAGCACCAAAACAAGATTATCATGATATTTTACAGTTTTCTATACAGATTCAAACAATACAGAATCCAGGCCACTGCACGTGAATTACTAAGTGCCAAGTCTGTGGGTGTGCTCTGACCCCACAGCATGAGATCTATTCAGTGAATTTACCTTGCAGGTCACCTGCAGCGCATAAGAAAATAATAGTTTGATAATAAGAAAAGCAAGTCAACACCTTCTGGTTCTTTTGCTCAGTGTGACCTTAATTTTATTAATACTGAGAAGGTGTGCCTTACTGGGGAACTGCACAGCAAGGAAGTGAGCTGGAGGTGGCCAGATCCACATTGTGAAACACTGTTTTGGGGAGGTGCCAAAACCCATCACAGGTTTTCAGGCCCTGTAACAACTGTTCAGGTGAGTAAAGAATGTGGCAATCTTGAGTCATTTTTATAATATTTATTTTGAAAAAAGTAAATTAAAAAAAAATCTGATCCACGCCTAGCTAATAAATCCTTAATGCTTCCATTATGTCAGTTGAAAGTGTACTTTGAAGGATGGGAGATGTACATCTATTTGCCTCAACACTTTCCACAAACAGAGAGATTGCTAATAGAGTGTCAGGGCTGTTAAAAACCATCTTTGAAGTGGATAAGAACATGTAGTACTGTTGGTAAGTAACACAGCTAGATAACAGGCAACAAATATTACTTAACGAGGTTTCACCATTAAGCAGCCAAAGTGTTGAAAACAAAGTCTTGATTTTGTTTATTTGTGATGTTACTTGTTTTCAAAAAATTTATTCTATAGATAATTTTGGTTTGCATCTCTTGTGGGGAAGAAAGTAAAGCCGATACCTTCTGAATGTAACTCCTTAGATTCTTGTTGGCTCACTATTTCTGCCTTCTGTTCAAGTTCAAAGATCCTTCCAAGCAATCCCCTGACATACGCTTCCCGTTGCTGGTCGTACAGTAGCCACTGTTGGTTCTTCTCAAGAGCCTGGAGGAAAATGAACAGAAGAACAACAAAAAAATTCTCCATTAATTTTATCAGATGGACTTACTTCTTGGGATGAGAAAATGAGTTATAGAACAAAGGCTTTCATGAATCATGCCTAGATTATGAAGAATTAACTTTTCAATCCTGAATATAAAATAAAATATAAAATAACAGACCTGGAAAATTGGATAAAATAAAACTGTATCATTGCAACTTGGGAGTCTTTAGAACAAGGACATGGATTTTTAGCTGATTGGATCATGGAATTATTCATCTTGGAAGGGACCTCAGGAGGTTTCTGATCTGGCCTCATGCTATCCCATGCAGTGTCAGACCAGGTTCCTCAGGGCTCCTGATTTGTCAGCCAACACTTTGTTCTGATGTTCCAAGCAAGGTTTTTCAAAGATGATGGAAATCCTAATTTTTTCTTTGCAAGGTTTTGCTTCCTAATTCAAATTACTGTCTTATTACAAATTAATTAAAAATACTATATTTTAGAGGGAAACATACCCTCTGAGGTTCCATACTATCGAAACTGAATATGATAATTTACATTCTTCTGCATCTCACTATCTCATGATACATTGTACAGGAAACTTACATCTTTCAGTTGTCTTTCAACTTCGGTGCTGTTTGTTACAGCTTCCTGCAGACAAAGAACAACCTGTCAGTGTTGCTTATAACAGATGGGGCTGAAACAGCAAAGCCACCCCTGTGTAACTACTAATTTCACATGAACAGCATAAGACTATTTTAAAAATGGAAACAGATGCATATATGTGTCTTTCATGTTTAAAGATCTTTATAATTGGTTGTTGCTTTTTTTCTGAAGGAACTAAGTTATGTAGAAAACCATTTCATATACTTAGAATAGAGTCTTCTGCAAGATACAGGAGAAAGATTTATATTTAGTTTATCCCATAACTCTGCAACTCATAGTTACATTAAAACACTTCCTAAGAAGACCATCATGTGTTTTCTTGCAAGACCTGAAGAGTGTTCTCCAAAGAACAGTGTTCTGTTTTCCTGTCTTCATGTTTGACAACAAGCCAGACCTGAAGGAATTTTGAGGGGGAAGCTACAGAGACCTCAACAGCTTCATTGGAATAACAAGAAGATTGTAAACATCTGGAAAGTCATGCAAGCCTGTCTGGAACCATAAGGACAAACTGCCTGATTTTCTGAGACCTAATCAGTGCTTGAAGTTGGGAGTCAGAGAGTTCTTTAGACCCCTCTAAATCTAGACAGCAGTTAAACAGTTGTATTTCTTCCAAAATCTGACATGTTTATTCTCTGCATGATAGAATGAGTTTATGAACTTGTGTAGATGTAAGTCAGAGGGAACTTCAATAAGAAAAAACCTCCAGTAGATTACTACCCACATCCAAACTACACTTTTCCAGTGTTTTCCTAAGGGTTTTGGAACATGATTTACAATAAATTTTACAACTGAAAAATACAGAGGAGCTTTGAGTGCAATTATTAAAATTCAGCACTTCCTAATAAAAATAAGATTTAGAGACACTACAATTTATATGAACAATAGAATCCTCCCTCAGTGAAAACTGTCATGCAACTGTTGTCTCTACCTCAGAGCTCATATGCCACCTAGCAGTTTCAAGCAGCATTGCTAAACTTGTTTTCAAGTTTTCCAAGACATCTAGTCAAAACATCAGTCATATTCATTGTCCTCTGTTGACAGATCAGTTAAAATTTTAAAAGAAAACTAAGGTGTTAAAATAATAGGTATTTTTGTAGTTTATTGTCAAAAATATAATGAAAATCTGTTAAGTTTACATATATTCCAAATTCTCTAACACAGTTCAAAGTCTCTTAAAATTGAAAATAAATACATTGCATTTAGAGTGGTATTTACCAATATACTTCATTAGTAGAAGTGATATGCATTATCATTCAAAAGTGACAGATTAAGATATTTTGCCATGTATTTGGTTAAAGCAGAATTTCTAGAAATTGCTCAACTTCCATGTAGAGCACAGGGAACCAGCTCCATCTGCAGGTCAAAAGCTGGAAAAGAAAGACTTACATAGGCACCTACTTGCAGGCTTCACCTTCCCTGTGCCCCTCACTGAGACACTACTGCATGATCCATGGAACATCAGAGCAGGGAGGGGCGGAAAAACAACTGCTGAAAACTAAATGCACTTGTAAAGGCTGCCAAGGATTGGCACCATACCTACTGACCACTTCCCATGAGGAGAAGTTCATTATTCCTGTCCTACCTTGCATCACAGTGAAGTATTTACTGTGTGGAATGCCAAAGAAGTACAGACAACTCATTTTAACAACTGAAACACAAATGAGGATTCATAAGAGCACAGAAAAGGATATTCTCACAACTGAAGCTGAATTAAGTTTGTCTTTGTTAGTGTCCCACTGCTGCCTTCTCAGTCTGAGCAATCATTGAGCACACAAATCCAAGGGCACAGTATCTGCTTAAGCAGCAGTGGATCATTACCGGTAGTATCACTAATCACACTACCCATGTGTGAACTTGAATAAGGAAACTTGCAGTATAGAATGAGAGAATTCCCTCCCCAGCTTGTTGCTTGAAGTTTGCTCCCTAACTGTTCTTCATTTAGCATTCAATCTGGATACCATCTCTCTTCATACAAGAATATTTCAGCACGCAAAGCAGCTTGTAAGATAACTAAACCCCCATCCTATTTTATAAAAAGTATTGGTGCTTAATGGGCACGAATTCCATTTGCAATTGCAACATTACCTGAGATGCCTGAGAAGTGCTACTGGATTTGTTCTCAAGATCAGAACATTTTGCCATGACAGCAGATAAATTACATTTTAACCGGTTAATTTCTTCTGACAGAGAATAGAGTAACTGTTCTCTCCTTTCTGCTTCCTTTGTTTTTTCCTCTAGTTGACTTTGTAGTAAGGAAACTTCACAATTATCGGTTTTGGATTTAAGCTTGTCTTTCAGGGTTTGGATTTCTCTGTCTTTCTCTCCAATAAGAAGGTTGTGTTTTTCCTTTTCTTCTTGAAGGGAAAGTATTTTCTAAATGAAACAAAACAAAAAAGTGACACAAAAGAGTAAGTTAGCCTATGCAACAAATGCATTAGCAAATTTGCAATAGTTCAAGTGATCTGAGCAACTGGGCCTAGTGGAAGGTGTCTCTGCTCATGTCACAGGGATTGGAAGTAGATGATCTTTAAGGTCCCATACAACCCAATCCGTTCTATTATTTTATAATTCTATATAGTGGGTTGACCTGGTTCACTGTCAAAGGTTCTCTCTTAGCCTTTAATTAGGAGAGAATATTACTTTTTACTCAAACCAGATAATACTAGAGTGATCATCTGAAATATTTCAAGTGCTAGTAAAACCAGTCTGAAGTGGGTAAAACAAGGAAATAATGCAAAGAACCAAATTT
Organism: Hafferia zeledoni; assembly: GCA_035583235.1. Taxonomy (NCBI): domain Eukaryota; kingdom Metazoa; phylum Chordata; class Aves; order Passeriformes; family Thamnophilidae; genus Hafferia; species Hafferia zeledoni. Next base: position 19,863,477 of record JAWWEV010000169.1, read on the forward strand.
CACAGGCTTGACAGGTACTCAGTTTTGTGTATGAATACAGATCACTACAGTATATGAACCTTGAAACACAAGCAGTACAAGACCTCCAAAATACTTACAGTGAAGAGGTTGGTGCTACATTTCTTAGTGTGCTGCTTAGCATATTTAGTAGCTTTTGGGAAGCAGCAGAACCTTCTTGCAAACTGCACGATAGTAAATGAAGTTATAAAAGCATTCAGGAGAAGGAACCCATTTTCCAAATTATCTGGCTCTTTAGCTCCAAAATGTGCTTTAGTAGATATTTTCAACAGGCGCTCTGTTTTCAGTGGGACTCCAGCACTGGTAATTATTACATTGAATTAGTACTGCATTTAAGATACCTTGGGGCTTTCCTTGAACTTCTCATGTGAGAGCATTTGATTTTTGGAGAGAATGGCTGATACTGAAATCCTACATGTTGACAACAAATCATTAGAAGATGAAAAAGAAACTGAAAACACTGAATATTAGAGAGCCTCATTGAGGGAGTGGTTGAACACCACAGAGTGCTCACTAAAATTAAAATACTGACACCAAAGAGTACATGGTCTATCTAAAATGCTGGTGATTTTCCACCTGTAAACCAGGCACCCAGCCTTAACTAACACTGAGCAAGCAGCAGTGTTAACACATGGCAAATACACTAAGGAATTTAGCCACAGTGGTACATGAGCTGCCCAGCCAAGGCTGATGCCTGGCCTAGCATTTCTCAACTCATGTTGTGGCACAGACATGAGAAAAGCCGTTTTGTCAAAAGAAATGGCCTAGAAGTACTAGTGTGCCTAGTCTGCATTAGCTGTGTCCTTTCAGAGAGCCTACTTATCCATCCTTCTGGAAGCCTGACAGGACGGGACTTGGTCACATATTAAGTCTTGAACTTTTTTCTTTGCAATCACAAGTTTATCTTGAGTGGAATTTGCAGTCTTAGTTTCTGTTCTTTGGTTGCAATGGAAGAATAATGTAGTGACTAGGTTACAGTTTTATTTACCCACAGCTGAGTGGGAGCTTGATAATTCAGTTCAAGGAAATACTCTGTACTTTTTGGCATGTCCTTAAGACAAATGTTTGCAAACATAACGGTCTTTGCCGGAAGCGCTTAAAATAATTCTCTGAGACGTGAGGACAGATCTTAAGGGACCAATTGGGAACTCTGACCTCAAGTTTATGTATTTGACAGCCTTGTCCGATGAGTGTGACTTTATTAGTTCACTCATCACTGAAAAATATCTGAGAATGAAAACGGCAAACGAAAAGTTCGTCTAAACTGTCTAACGCCACTAAAGCAGTGGTGACATCACAGGACACTGAGTTGGGAGCGGCCAGGAGGGCCCGGCCGGCCCCGCTCACCTGGAGGAGCGCGCTCTGCTGCGGCTCGGCCGGCGCTGCCCCGCCCTGCCCGGGGCTCTCGGCGCGGGAGCTGCCCGACTTCAAGCCCCACTTGCCAATAATTCGATCTTTGGCGGTCTTGGGATTCATCTTCAGCCGCCTACACAAACCGAACGCGGCGTCACGGAATAGCGATGGCTTCCAGCGGGCAGGACATGCCTCCCGACAGCTGGGGCAGGCGCAGGCTGTGCGGGGCTTCCCGGGTCCTGCCGCTCCCGAGTCCCACCGATCCTGCGGCTCCTGCTGGTCCTGAATCCCACCGATCCTGCCGCTCCTGAGTCCCACCGATCCTGCCGCTCCCGGGTCCTGCCGCTCCCGGATCCCGCTGATCCTGCCCCTCCCGGGGCTGCGAACACGGCGGGCCCGGCCCGGCAGCTCCTCCCGCTGCCGCTTCCGGGCGTTTGAATCCCGCGGCAACGGCGCGTCACTTCCGGGCCTCGTGTCCGTATCGCTGTCCCCACCCCGTGTCTCTGTCCCTGTCCCCGCCCCGTGTCCGTGTCCCTGTCCCCGCCTCGTGTCCCCGCCCCGTGTCTCTGTCCCGCCCCAGCCCCGGGTCCCACGTCGGTGCTGCCTTTCACGTGTCCGTGTCCTCGTCCCTCCCCGAACGCGTCTTCCTCAGATTACTTTTTTCTCCTCCAGAAATCCTCCTAATCCACCCAAACCCTACTAATTTCAGAATTTTGGGAGTAAGCCGGGCCAGTTCTCTCTGATGCCCGAGGCCGCTCCCGCCTGTCCCCCTGTGCCCCCCGCGCTTCCACAGCTGTCCCGCGGCTCGGGAGATCCCGGGACGGGGCTCGGAGCTCGGAGCTCTCCTGCTTCCCATGGAAGTGTTTCCTGGCTCCAGCTGCGGGGGTGTTGCTGCGTGTTCAGGTTGAGACAAAACAGTCATATGCCATTCATATTTTGCACACATTTCCTTAATTCTTTTTAATTTCTCCTTATGCATATGTATTTTAATAAATTCTCGAGAAATCGACTAAATCCAGGCTGTTCCCTGAGGCAGCTGGAGCATTTACTGTGTAACACGTGGTTGTTCCAGAACACAACCGGGAGGGGGAGAACTGTCTCTGGTTTTGGGGCCGTCGCTATTTGTGCTCGCAGGCTGACCCAGGCAAGCCGAAAGCGCTGGCAAGCAATGAAGTTCTGAAAATTAGGAGGAAAAAACACATAAGCCATCGTGAAATTTCATACGTTGGTAGAGCAAGATGCAGATGCGATTTCTCTTGAGTAGCATCGTCGTGTTTGATGTTGATGTTGCTTAATGCTTATTCTTGCCTTGGTTACTTACGAGAGATTTTTTAAAAGCAACCAAGAAACCCCCCCAAATATATCTGCGCTCGCTTTTGCACCCCGTGCTTTCTGCTACAGGATTTCATTAGCGAGAGCTCTTACTGTGCAGCAAGACAGAACTCGGTGTCAATTTACAGGACTTTTTTTTTTTTCATAGCTTGAGTAGCTAGTCCGTCATAGATCCACCCATAGACCTTCTTGCTGTAAGGCAGCAATTCCCTGCCTCCTCTTCCTGCTAACATTTCAGTCCAGAAGTCAAGGAGTGTGAAACTGCAGACTTCTTGAATGGCTTTTGTAGCAGTCGACATTTAGGCAAGACGGGAAGCAATGCTTCGGGTAATTGTGGAATCTGCCACCAATATCCCTAAAACCAAGTTTGGGAAACCAGATCCTATCGTTTCTGTTATTTTTAAAGGTAAGGAAAGCTGTCATAAATGTAGCCAGGGAGGAGGTTCTGTGAAAGATAGAGCCTTTGGGTAGTATTTCAAAATCTATGAAAGTACATTTTCTTGAAGTTACTTCTGATGTAATTTTGTGGAAGATTGTTTAATTAGAGTAACAGGAGTTACCTGAATGAAGTTTGAACTGGGTGGAGTGCATTGGTCTGTTCTGTCCAGCTGTGTTTCTGTTTCAGGATCCACATTTTACAGGCTTTTGCAAAGGCTTAGCCCTTTGCTTTAGAAACACAAATCTAACTGCATAGATAAATCTACTTTTAATTCTGTTACTGAAAATTACCTTGTTTTCATCCTAAAAAATCTGTCTGGCCTTGATTACTTTGCACAGCCACTGCTCACTGTTACGCACGTTTTTATTGTGAGTGGTTTATTGTCGTTATTAGTAGCGTGTTGAAGAACAGTAGTACCATTGCTGAAGGTGTTTGTTTTTATTTTAGTTTTGGGGTTTGTTGGTGTGGGGTTTGGTTATTTTACAAACTGAATTGCTCTTCAAAATTTTGCCTGCTGAGATTATTTAATTTAAAAGTTTAGGAAGGAAACCACATTTTACACTTTCATCACTACTCAGTTATATATGGGAAAAGAAGACAGTGTGATAAAATTAGAAGTTATATGTAAAGATAACTATATTTTACTGTATACTTTACCTGTTGCTATAATCTTCTGACTTGGCTAGACTAGAGGAACTTGATTTCAAGTATTGGTTTATCTTCAAAGTGCCAAAGCCTCCAAGCAAATTTGGATCATGTAATACGTTAAACCAAACTGTGATGAACAGGCATCTTAACCTGGTTTCCTAAGTTTGGCCTTTTTTAGCCCCCTGTGTGTTAGAACAAGTGACAGAGCCTGTCTCAGTGGCTTTTGGAACTTCCTAACCCTTAAAATATGTCTTTATTTGCCCTGCAAAAAGTGATGATACAGTAATTTGTCTGGTTTGTTCAACATTCTGTTGTTTTGTAAGTATCCATATTTTCTTTTCAGTTCCTTGACTTTTTCTTTGCTTCTCTGTTAGAGTTTTGCCTTTCTGTGTTGCCTCTGTTTCTGCAGTTTTATATGCCCGATTTGGTTTATACCTTTGCTTCTTTATGTCTTAAGTGTCTGTTTGATCCCTCCTTGCAATCTTTTGTTCCTACTTGGTGCTCTAATGCAGTTCACTTTTACCTAGTAAATACAAGTTATAGATATATTTTTTTCTGCGTTGCTGGATTTGTTTTTCAGTCTTTCAGTTATCCAATCACAGGAACTGGACAACAGACATTGAAGAAATGAGTTTATATACATTCTTTATGTGCTGTAACTGGGATTTTTAATGTTCACGAACATGGTTAACCAATGTCTTAAATACAACTTTAAAATTGTGACAGGTTTTTAGTAGGATATTTAATTTCTGTCTATCCATTATCCTTCTATTTATATGGTTTTGCTACATACCAGCAGTCTGATTTTTTGCTTTCTTTACAGAGCAATTCAAGTGACACAGAAAATATCAGGTTTCTGCCAGCTATTCCATTCCAATTTATTTTGTGAGTGGAGTGCCTGATTGCCAAATGCAAGGGTGCAGGGATCATATCTGAAATATGTTGAACTTCTGTCTGTTTATGTTTGTAGATGTCTTTTTATATATACTGCTGGTTGTTCTCTCACCCTGTTAATGTGTACAGATGGGAAACCAGACTTATTTTGGGAAAATTTATGTCAAAGGGCCTCAGGCTTTCATAGTCCCTATCCAGGGTAGATCCTGTGGGACATAAAAAACATTTGGGAGTGCACTTTCTAGACTGGGAAAACCTCAAGCATTTGCAGGACTTTGGCCATAACCCTGCAGTACATTTTCATGGTCTTCTTTGACTCTGGAGTGTTCCTTTAGTGAGCAGCTCTCATTTGACAGAAAATGGCTGTGGAAGTTGACATTTCAGTCAAACAGTATTTTGTTCAAACTTTAATTTACAGAGCCTTTGCTGCTGCCAGGTCAGTAAATCTAAGGCTTCCATGAAATCACAGTGTCCCTGAGGATCAGCCCTTTATGGCTATGCTGTAAAGAAAAAGCTCATTATCCTACACCTGTTATTATGAAAGTGACTGCAAAGGCCTTACATGTGAAGACACAAGTTAATATGGTTTCATCTGGGAGTAGAATAGACTTCATCAAATCACAGTCAGTATCGTTGATACAGTGATTTTTATTAACTCCTTATTAGGAGGAAATAGGCAGCTGTTTCTGTTCTGACATCTTACAATAGATGGGTTTTGTGCAAGCATTTGACTCTTTTTTTTTACACATTTATGTTCAGTCCAATGGGATGGAACTTTTATTTACTTTAAGAACAGCTCACTGTTCAAAGGGAACTAAACCCTGAGAGTAAATGAATATCATTGTATGGAACTGGGGGCTGTTCTTGCAGACTTATGAGTTCATCAGCTCATTATTAGTCCAATTAATATGAAAAACTGCTGCCATTTGCTAAAATGGCACTAAGTGGTAATAATTATATCAGTATAATTGGTTTGGTTTGTTATATTCTTGTCTTAGGGTGTAACAATTGACTCAACTGGTTATATGTGCACTCAATACTAGGACATTTAGTGCTTTGATCATTCCTTCTTACTGCCTTTTTCCAATTTATGCATTAAAAAGTGAGGTAAAATGGCATTTAGCTTGATTGGACCAACTTGAATAAAATTTCTTTTTCCATTGACTTTATCTAAGAGCTTTCCAGCAGGCCTGCAGCAGTGCATAGCTGTTAGTTTATATCCCAGTGGAGGAAAGAAAAGAGTATTAGAATGCAATTATTCACTAAATTTATATTTTCTGTTTTGCAGAGAATTAAAATACCTATATTTAGTTTCCTGGGGTTTGGAGATCTGCCCATTTGCTCCTGCAGTTGCTGCCGCAGTGCAATCTTAATCTTCCTTTCACAGAAGTTATGTGGAAAACTTAGTTAACTGAAATATGATTCCCTCTTGAATCTTAAACTTAGGACTGATAATAATAATAAAAGATAATGTTTGCTTCTGCTATTCCCCTCCTGCTGAAATTGGTTAAAATGCTATTTATAATAGAGAAAAAATTTAAGATGGAAGCATTGGTTGTTTTTCAGAACTGTAATTATCTTTCTAATGATGGAATAGTTATTATTTAGGCAGCTCATCTTGAATGAATATTTTTGAACACTGAGTCAACTCATTGGCCAGTAAGTTCATATTACAGTCATTTCCAATTGAGAATATTGATCAGCATGTGGTAGTTTAATGCCTTGATCAAGATAAAGCTAACAGTGATTTCTTCTACAGTACCAGAGCTGTTGCAGTTAAAGGAACAAATATATTGAGTCTCCTACCTGAAACCATTAGAATTTCGTATTTCTTGCTAGAGCCAAACTAAAAATGATGACTGGTCATAACTTATAGTTTATCCTTGTGTGATTCATGGTCTTTGTTGTATAGCTGGAATCATTGCCAGAGAGGAAGGCAGCCTAAGGGCCTGAAACTTATGTGAGCTCCTGGAATAACTGAGCAGTCCTTCTTACCCCACCTGGCAATGCATTTTTGGTTGAAAAAAAGAAAGAGCTTTTCCAACAGCTTAAAACCCAAACACCACCACCACCCAGTGCATTAAAATACTGGTGAAAGTGTTATAAAGGGAAAGTCAGTAAAGTGAAGAGAATATATGTAAAATACATCCATGAGTAATGTGAATGCCACACTCATACTGACTAAAATTGGAACTAAAACCCAGTGTACGCTTTTTCCCAGGTTTTTTTTTCATCCAGCTTTCACACAGATACATAACACATTTTTTTCTCATTATAATCTAGAATAAACATATTGTTAGTGAAAACATAAGCCTTACTCTTGCTTTTATGAAAATGGGTTGTCCAAGAGTGGAAAATTTTGCTGCTTGTCAAGAATTGTCTTGACTGTTGTTCAAGCCAGGGCTCTCCTTACGTTAGAGAGTTACATTTGAGCTTAGGCAGAGATCGTAGGACTTTTATCCATTAGTTCTGCCAGAATCAGGTCTGTGATTCGCTATCTCCTTTACAAACAGCTGAAACTGTACCTTTTTCCACCAGCACTGAAAACATCTTTTCCCTGACTCTCAGTTTCTAGGGCAAGTTTCAGTGTCAATCCCCAGACCTTTTTGGGATCCTCAGTTTTGAAAATGTGTTGTCTCCTATTAGATAAAATGGAGCTGAATTTCTCGCACCAGCTTGTTAATTAGGGCTTTGTTCTGCAAAATGTGAGTCCACAGCATGGTATGTTATGAAAGCTCTTTCCTTTGTCCTATGGTGTGAGTCAATATCCTGTATAAATTGTAGACAATTCTTGTTACATAAGTGTGAGTCAATTCTCACAATTCCCAGCATGGGCTGACTTTTTCAGTACATCCCACTCTCATCCAATAAAAAGGGGACTGCTGCCTGAAGAGTGGGTATATGAACTTGCCCATTGGGCATAGCTTTACTCTGCTTTCCCAGGCCTTTGCAATGTTTTCCTGGCTAAGTATAGTCATAACTTGTAAATAATAAAAATCTGGTTATCTTTACTGTAGTCAAATACAAGGAGTGTATATGAAACTTGGCCTTTTTGTGGTGACTGAGCATTTTGTAGATCAGGAATTGTTTAACTGACTGTACTTAAATATGCTCATTTGTTATTGCTAATATATGCAATTTCTGTTTAAAGAGCTGTGGTTTTGCCAGTGTTCTTTGGTGCTTCTGAGAGTCAAAACATTTGTTCTCCATCAGAGCTGTGTACACATAGTGCAACTGAAAAGTAAAAATAATGCCACACTGTAACTAATTTACATCACACCCCACATAACCATGATTTGCAGGTTGCCCAAATGCAAATTTTACCATGAAGTATGGAAAAGTTGTAATTTTTAGGCCACAGTAAATGTTGGTGAAATGATCTGCATAACCTCTGGAAACCATTTTTTCAGGAAGGATTGCATTTCCTCTTGCATGCATGTGTATTTCTGGTAATATTGGCTCATTTAAAGCAGAAAGTGCTAACATTGTAAGCATATCTTCTTAGCAGATTTTTTTCATGTCATTTTCTTTTAAACACAAGTATTTTGTAACTCAGATATGGTAAATATGTGACACATTTACTTTACTCCTTTCCAAAGTAGTACTTTACTACTATCACTTAGAGGTAACTGTTTGGTTTGATGTCTCCAAGTCTTTCAGTCTGTCTTTTTTTTTTTTTTTTTCATTATTATTGAAGCTGCAGACAAGGGTCATAAAAGGTTGAGAAACCTAAATATTTATTTTGCTTTTGGGGAATGCAGTTAGCTATGCTCAAACAAAACAGGATAAAAAGCCTCAACTGCTAAAATTGCCCAGGGGACTTTTTATCGTAAATTGCACAACTACTGGAAGAGGAAAAAATAATAGGACCATGTAGTTTAAAGCTCCAATTTTCTTTTGAGAAGTGAAAGGAGAAATTATTATATTTGTGTAGTGCTTTAGCAGAAATAAATAATCACATTTTGTTTGTATTTGCAGATGAAAAAAAGAAAACAAAGAAAATTGACAGTGAACTTAATCCTGTTTGGAATGAGGTAATTTAAAAAAAATAAATCATTGGTCATTTTTAAGACAAACGCTTGTAAAGTCATTAAGTCAGTTTTAGCAGTAATGTGTGTTGTTAGAAAGAGGAATTAGTGTTAGTAAATGCAGGTGAATGGATTCATCTTGCACCATGTATTGCAATTAATTAAGTCATAAATTAATGTAAAATTAGATGGGTAACTGATGAGTTTGTGGCCTGGTTTTGTTCCCTCTCTCTTTCGATCAAAGGGTGTTCGGCCTTTCTTTAGCCACATGTATGGGAACATAATCAGATCATTTATTACATACTACAAAAAACCCTACGGAACTGAATCAATCAGGTGTTGAAATTCCTCATGGTTTATTTTATTTATAGTCCTATTTTGCATCTTCAGTAATATTTTTCTGGAACAAAATATTTTCTTAGTAGTGTTTTTTCACAACCATAAATGAAAGTTAAAGATTATTCTTACATTTTGTAATTAGAAATACAAACAAAAGGGAACCTATAACTATTTGTCTAAATTCAACAGCAGCTGACTTCAGCCAATATTGGAGGAGAATAATATCAGCTATTATGAGTGACAAGAGAATACGTATGTTAGTGTGAGGAAGTAGAACTGCAAAAGAGATTATGGCTGACTATTAAACGATTCTGTTATTTTTACTGGTAATCAGCAGATCAAATATGTGCTATGAGCATTTTTAACTTTGCTTTTTGCTGGTTTGGTCTCTCACTAAATGCGAAATTTATTTCTGAATAATTTTGTTGTATATGCTACTCTGCTGTTAATTAATTTATACATAACTTGTAATTATCAGGGTTTCATCAATTTTTTTTTTGTTCAGATTCTTGAATTTGACTTGAAAGGAATTGCTCTGGATAATTCATCTTCCCTAACAATAATCGTGAAGGATTTTGAAACAATTGGACAAAACAAGTATGTTCTTTCTGCCCACCCACCCGCATCCCCATCCCACTATTAAACACAACTTTCAATACAGAAGTTCAGGGGGGAAATGGAACTGATAGCTGCTCTTTGCTGTGTTCTCTCTGCTCTGTCAATGCCAAGTAGTGTTGGCTGTTGCTGTTTTGAAAGGCAATATGATACCATGTCATCTCTTTTCTTTCTTATGGCAAATTTGATATGAGTTAGACATACAGTCATGTTTATTGATATTAGCCCAGTTCCATTGTTAGCTTTTCTTTATTACTCCCTGCCTCCTCCCAGTACGTGGATTCAGGCTTTTACAATACTCTTAACAGCTCAGTCATAAAATCACTGTGAATCAAGCTAATGCCCTCAGGTCTCTCATTCTTGAGATTCCTGCAGGTCAGTAAAGCAGGAATATATTGCATCCCTCTGACTCCAGAGATTTCCTAGAATTTGAGATAGGAAAGTTTGTCAGTAATCAGAATTTTGTAATGGATTTTATAAAGTATCAGAAAATAAAGGAAGGTGATTATCTGAAGCACCTAAAATGTTTCACTCTGTATATGGGTTCAAGGTTAAGCAGGCATGTATTGTTTTGGGTTTGGTTTGTCTTTTTTTTCCAAACTGTATTTGTAAATATCATCTAGACTTATATTTGTGATGCTTAACCCCCAACTCGTGCAAATGCCCATTTTTTTTTGCATGGGTTTATGCACTGGAAGTTGTCCACCACATGCTTACTGTGTCTGCAATTTGAAAAGTAAACCACTGAAATTCTTTGGGAAAGTGACTTCCGTGTATGGAGCTGTGCAAAAAATATATGTAATCCATACCAAAGCCAGAGTAACACCTTCAAAGTAATGCCCTTTGAAAACAGATCCTCAATAACAGCCACATACTTGCAGTGTGTGATGTGCTTGGAAGGGCTATTGGCAGGGAAAAGAGGATAACGGGATGAGAAGTGGGAAAAAGAGCAGGCATCTTGACTGTAACAAGATAATAGGAAATAGCATCTTGGATTTCTTTCAAAGACACAAAGCACTGTAACACCTATCACTTGCATGTATGCATAACCTGTATTTCTGTAGATTTACTGATTCTATTTACTGAATTGGAGAGAGATTTAGGATTACTATATCACAGATTTGCTATTTTTTCACAGTATCCACTTTTAATACTTAAGAAAAAGTCTGTGGTTGGATACACACCTGCAGGGCTGCAGCGTTTCAAAAGGGTGCTCAGTAGAAGAGTGTGCAAATGACACTCCCTTGTTTTGTCTGTAGTTCAGGATTGGAAAGGTGGAGTGCAATGCCTGCCTAAGGGCCTTACTATTGAGGGCTATTCTAATGACAGTTTAAGAAACCCAATGTTTGCTGTGTGCTTTTGACATTCAGGAATTAATTTGGAAGGTGTATCAAGTGTTTGAGCTAAGTGGGATTTGAGTAAAAACCAGTTATCTTTCCCTTAGAGGTTCATGTTTTTATATATTTTACTTTAAAGTCTAGATTGAGCTTGGGTTTAGTTTTTGACTGTAAAGAGTATGCCTAGAGGCCTCTCTTGTCTGAGATTGAGCAGTGAGAAGAAACTACATCAGGTCTTTGGCTTTGTTTGCTTTCTTCTGCAGGAAAATAATCACTGAGGATTGCTACTGTTATTTTCAAGGTAGAAACAATGTTCTGCCTCCACTTTGCTGCAGTGTAGGCTGGAAGCAGAGCAATGTGTTTTCTCTCTCTCTCTGCTGACTGGAGTAGCTCCCAGCCCATCCACACCGTGCTGTTCCAAGCACCCTTAGCCCTGAGGTTCCAGGCACTTGCTCTGGTGCTGTACCTGAGAGGTGACTGCAAAACCCATACTCCCCTCTGGAACAACAGAGAAGTTTGCTCTTGGAAACTGATATAGTTGTTCATCCAGTTCGTTCTTAAACTCATGCAGGAGGAACAAAACAGTGGATGTTATTCTGCTTTTTCGCTGTGCCAGAACACTGAACTCATTGCTTTGGCATGTTTCTCTAAATTAAGCCTGAAAGAACATTTGAGTATTTTTCCATTTCTTTTTTCCTGGAGATAGAATTTACTGCTTCATTTACAGGATCACTAAACTTCTGCAGATAGATTAAATGAGTGCTCATCATGGCAAAAAGACACAGTCATTGGAAAAGATAAATAAACCAAACCACCACTGTATGCAGAAAGGTCATCATAGGAGTAAACCAGAGGACTGGTATGATTCATGCTTAGTTAGATTTCCTGGCATCAAGATGTTTGAAAAGAGAACACATCTGCTTTCTATTACATCTAGTACTGTTAGTAGAAAGATTCAAACTCTCAGAACAGAAATATTTGTACAGTTAAAAAACATAACAACAAAAAAGCCCAAAAAATGAACCAACCAATCAAAATCAAAACAAAACAAAACAAAAAAGCCCCCAAACACCCCCAACAAACTCCAAGAAAAAAAAAACCACAGTAACTTTAGTTGTCCCCGTGAAGTTAGGAAAAAGAAGTTAACAGGAAGTAACAGTTGTGTCTGTATGAAGTGATTTTCATTCAGTTTGAAAGACTCGGTGTTATGTGTTTCCCATGTCCTTTGTGTAGTCAGTAACCTGGTGACACAGGGGAAAAACAGCTTGGGCACACCCTTTTTTCTGGCATAAAAATGTAGCCACAAATCAACAGCGCAGCAAATTATTTAATCATGATTAAGTATTTTTCCTAGTTAAATAATTTCTGGATTGTTTGGATCCTCCTACAGCTGTACCCATTTGAGTGGATTCTTTTCCACATAAGTGTGACTGTGCATGGTTGCAGGCTTTACTTGTATCCATTGCATGCAACATCCAGTCAGTTTAAGATTCAGTTTTTGGGCTTTCCTTCCCTCTACAAAACAGTATCCATGATTTGTTTAATTTTAAAAATTTGTTCATGCAAAGAGTATTATCAAATAACTAAAAATAGGGGGGTTTCTTAATAAAAATTGTTCAACGTTGTATGAGTAACAGAAGGTAGGTAATGGGTCTTGTAGCACAGACTCTGTAATGAAACACACACTGAGAAGGAAGGGTTGACTATAGCAATTATAACTGCAACATGGAATCAAGTTTGCTGATGGGAATGATAAATATAAACCTCTGCTGAAATAATCCCTTAAAAATAGGGGAAAAGAATTTAAATGCTTGACTCTCAGGCAATTGAAACTTCTAGTAGAAGTAGCATATAAGCAGCTGGTGAGCATGATATGTTAAAGAATTTAGTATAGATTGCTACCTTCAAACCAAGAGGAATAATAAAATGGTTGGTACTGTGAGTTAGCATTTCCTGATTCAAACATGGGTGTGGAGTTTCACTTCTCTTGGTTATTTAGGCAGCTAAAGGGAAGTGCTAACCGCAGTGCTAATGGATTAATTAGCTTTGACACAAATGCAACTCAGCGTTCAGGAGCTGGTCATCAGGAGTTCACTGATTTCATGCTTATAAACTAAGTATTTGCCTTTGGTTACTGGTAGTAAAGTACTATGGGCCTAATGCTAGTAAGGTTCAAAATCAGCTTCTGCACAGGGACTTTGCATTTATCTTTAGTGTACTCTTCAGTGGAAGACCAGAATGTTTAAATTGCTTGTAGCAGGACAGGCTTTTTGCTTTACGTCTGCAAAGCTGGACAAGTTTAAAAGACCTGACTGACCTAAGAAGAAATACTCATTTGCTGTCTTCTACTGAAACAGCTGATGAAGAAAAAGGTCAGAGGATGCCTGAAGCTAATCCAATAGCAGAAACTATCCCCACTTGATGGTGTCAAGAGCCTGGTGTGATCTGGAATTAAACAGTAAAATGTTGGTCTGCCCAGGCAAGCAGAAGAAAGCTGAAATAGGTCCAGCGAAGAACAGTGTCCTTGGAGGATGAATGGGTAGCAGAAGGTCTTTTCAGCTGTGCTGTAAGGAAAGTACTCCTTGTCATCTTGGAAGTCATGACTTTAGATGGAGATGATGTACAATCCTGCCTGAAGGTAGAGTCTTCAGAGGAACACAGCAACTTCACAGTAGGCATGCAGAGGACTGAGGGTATAGTTACATATCAGAAGGAAGTACAGTAGCAGCCCTTGCAGCAAAGCATTAAGCATCAGTGATCTGTTGATGGACGTGGTGTCACAACAGCCACAGCCAGCTGACTTAGCCCAAAGATTAGAGATAGGAGAGAAGCATGTCAGAAGAAAGACTTTCTCCAAGACCTGTAGACAAGTGACAAAGATCAGACCTATTGATGACTTTGAGGCATTCCTGGTTACTTTTGAAAGTATTACTTCAGTTTTTGAGTAGCTATGATCAAAATCAGGCTGGACATGGTCCTGGGTAACCTATTATAGCTGACTCTGCTTGAGCAGAGGCAGTGGACTAGATGATCTTGAGTGGTTCCTTCCAACTTACTCAGTGCCGTGGTTCTGCTAGCAAGGCATGAAATCCAGTGAACAGGATGACTTTGGGGAAGGCAGAATACTGCCAAAAGCTTAGAATTTGCTTAGAGCTTAGAAGTAGACTAAGATAGGATATAGACTGAATATTAAATTTCTCAGTCTTTCTAGAGTAGAAACAAGACTGGAGACTATTGTTGCCCAACCTGCTAAAGGAGAGGGAAACAGACGAATATAGAGGCAACTGCAGGCAAGGAGTGTGTGTAACTGATTCCCTCTTCAGACTTCTGAAGGTGATCAGTATTTTAAAAATGGTTACTGTGCATTCAAATGTGTGCAGTTATCATTTGCACAAGACAGATAAAGATGTAGAAATGGAAATTTACAGTGAAAAATTTCAAAAGCACTATTTTGAACAGTTCTTCTTGAGTTAATGTCACCAGATAGGAGGGTGTGGTTGCTAAAACAGTCATCCTAGTAATTTGAGATTACTTTGAGTGGCTTCTGAATTGATGATGTTTTTGAAGTTAATGTAAGTCACTCCAGCTCACATCAAATCAAAATGTCAAGTCTACATAATTTTTCTACAAATGTGCATAGGAGAATATTTTCTTTGTCTTTCTTCAGAATCAGATTTGGCCTAGCTGCTTTTTGCTAGTCTTGTTCTATTTCTTATTCTCAAACAGGAAGGCATAGTCACAATTGAAGGATTTAGGGAAAATAAGAATATTTGGAATTGATATTGATTAATTTTGCGTTGAAGGAAAAGGAGTGAAGTTGGTTTCTTTCAGTATCCAGCTGTGTAAAGGAAATTCAAGCATTTGTTCTAAGTGTAAGAATCGTTTCCCATTTTCTTATATTATAATTGTTTCCAAAGCTATTAACCTGTTAGAAGGCTATGTAATAAAGAGGAAAATGGGTTAAGCTACCCAATATTTTTCTCTCTTAATTGTTCCGGGATTTGCAATCTTTATAGAATGAACCTTTTCTGCTTTAGTTTGACTGTTGAATATATCAGTGACTGTCTGCATGACACCTGCTCTTAACATAGATAAGTTTGGTCATATATAGAGGAAGATATTCTCTTTGGTGTGTAGTGTCAGGTTTTCTCAGCTTCTATATAACACCCATTTTTGGAATGTTCAAGTGACAGGTGAAAAAGTATAGCCTCTCTCTTTTAGCAAGACTTGGTTGTTTCCTGAGCTAGGTAGGCATTGCATGCACCATGGCATGTATCTCTGATGTTCCAAATCTGGGTTTGTGTTGTGGATTGAATGCAACTTTAATTACCTAACAAGAGAAATTGCTTCTTAACCTCCCCATCATGGACTAATGCATGGAGACAGTGTTTCAGCTGATGTCCATCTCTGTCAAGCAATTTGTAAAAACTGAAAATGTACCTATGGTTCATGTAGTGCTCACTGAAATAACTAGGTGTACTTCTGATGTTTTTTTAAAGGACACTGAATTGAGACTACAGTACTGGATCCAGGTGTCTGCTTAGTAAAGGGAGCAGAGACAGGGGTTAGAAGTGTCATCAGAGTTTCAGTTATGGTCATCTTAAAGATTACAACAGCTTTGTACATTTCCTCTGCAGAATGGCCTGATCTGTGTTTCACATCTAGACCATTCCCTGTTGATAAGCAGCTGGAATATTACTGTGCTCTGGCAGTTTTGGGGAGCAGAAGTGAAAAATTGTGTCGTGAGCCAAAACTGTCAAAAAGACAGCTGATTTTTTGAGGAGTGAGTTGAACTGGGAAAGCAGAATTGCCCGAGGAAGTGACAACACCAAACTAATTCTAGCAGCAAGTGTAGCTATTTTTCATACACAGCTGAACAAACACTGTAATGTGTAATACCTGGAAGGTATATTTGCAGGAAATTAATGTTTTTACCTATCCTAATGTACTTTGCAAAAAATTAATTTATGTTCTCATAACATAGCACCTGAGAGTTGCTATAATAATGCTCTTGCTCCATGTCAAAAATACCCTTGCATTCTTAGCTTCTCCATAAAAAAGCACTGTAATCTCAAGGGACCTCAGTTAGGTTCTCTGCATTCAGATCTTTTTTCCTCTTTGGCAGCAAAGCTGGTATTTGGTTTGTAAAGGATAAAATTATCTTGGGTTTTTTCATTGCCAAAAATCTCAGTCATTCCAATAATCCACTTCAGTAGAGGAGTAAACTGTTCCTACATACTATGGCAATGAAATACAATGCCAGGTATTATGAGACCATTGCCACACTGTGAGAAACTCTGCCTAGAAGAAGTCTCTCAGGTCAAAAGTACATGCAGTTTTCAGCTTTTTGGGAGACGATGGGTGTGACAGACGCAGTCCCACAGCAGTAAGAAGTAGCTCAGGAAAGCCTCCCACGTGTCAGACCCCTTGAGCCACTTCCCTTTGGGAGGCCTCTCTAGAACCACACTGAAACATTCTGAGGATTTAGAAGCAAGAAGATGAGCATGTTCCAAAATGTAGATGGGCATGAAGATTAGTTTTGTGAGTTCTCTAGTAAGCACATTAATCACATTTGTTCTCTTTCATTGGGATGTGTGTATGTATCTGGTTTTGTGTCTCTTTGTATGTAGTCCAACAGCTATCATATCTAGGTTTTATCCATTACTTCTCAACTGGGAGTTTGCAAAGGGAAAGAAAGTATTATATCCTTTAGTTTACCAGTGAGAATTCAGGGGTTGAAACAAGTGACATGGCTGTTGAAAGTTATGCTGGAGATGATTTTCAAAAATACACAGAAAATTAATTCAATTTAGGTTTTAACCTCTTAAATTAAAGCTGTGCCTTCCATAAAGAACACCAGCACATTTAAGTGTAATGAAACAGAAAATACAAATTAGTGGTACACAATCATTACATGGCATTTGCCATGATCTTTTGTTGTGCTTTGAGTTTTCAAGTCCTGGCTGAAGTTACTTGGTCGACTAGCAGACACCAGCAAAAGAAAAAGGGGAACCTCTGTTTGGTGTATACTTGCATTCTAATGGTTTTTATTTCATTTCAGATTAATTGGCAGTGCCTCTGTAGCACTTAAGGATCTTGTAGGTAATCAAAGCAGATCTTTTCCCTTCAAACTCATCCCTCTACTAAATGAAAGGGGACAAGAAATTGGAGTGAGTGACATTTGTTTATTTTACTGTATTCTTGATCAAAATGTTCCAGCAACAGGGTATCAATTTAATGCTTGGAAATTTGGAGCAGAAGTTCCAGAGGAAATTTATAGCAAGATAGACTTATGTCTATACCATCTGAGTTTGTTTAATATGCTTTATGTTATAAAATTGCTTTCTGTGTGTGTATTATATATTTGTATATATATGTTATAAATATTATGGGCCACAGAATATGCATGGAAATCAGTCTGGTGTTGAAAAAGTGCATTTTCCAAGTACCAGATGGAGTTCCTATATGCCCTTTTTTTTTTTTTGCTGTATTCTTTCTAATAGCCACATGTATCATAGCAGTGATGCTGGAAAGCACATGATCATGTACATGCTCACTACCAGCTCAGTTCAGAAAACCACACAAGATCTTGTTTAACTTGGTTCAGCACATATTTAAATTTACCTGGTAATTGACTTAGTTATTAAGTAGTTTCTAGAAGCTGGGCCCTTACTGTGTCTGTGTAGTTTAGCTGTTAAGGCACTTCATGTTGCATTCTAGTACACTTAACTAACAAGAGTCTGTAAGAGTAATTTCAGTTTCTCATCAGCTGCAGTTTAATATCATGATTAGTTGGTCACAGGGTTGGGCTTTCTTTGTTGGTTCCTCATGTTACTCTGGCAACTAGGAATAATAATGGTTTGTTCTGTAATCCAAAACCGCAGACAAGCACAAAAAAGACAATTCTATAATTAGAATGGAAAATGACATAGTGCTTTTGTTCCAGGATGGATGTATGAACAAGCAATTGCAAAAGCCAGATAGGAAGTTTTACTTATGGTTCAGACTTGTTAAGCTGTTGATCAGATAATGTTATTTCTCCACTGCCTTTATTTTCCTGTCTGCAAATTTAGGATGTCACCTTGTCTGCCATGAATATTGTGGAACCGAATAAATTAACATTTGTAGAACACCTTATATTCTTGCATTGTGACAGATTTCTCTGAATAAAAACCACAGTAATTCCATTTGTTAGATATTATTTTAGAGCCTATTCCATTTTAGCTGCAAATTGTGTAATCTTTATTGTTCGTATATATATATATCTATATATATATATATCTATATATCTTAATAACAGTTTATCAATTTAGTAGTAGCAGAAACTATAAAAATGTTCTGTGACTATGAATAGTTAACTGTTTGTGTACGGTGTTAGAACAACCTACTGCTTTAAATTAACTTTTGTGAATACTGTGTATTTCTCTGTAGGCAACAATTGACTTGGTAGTAGGATATGAGCCTCCAGCTGGACCTACAAATCCAAATGATCCCGGAGGGACCAATACACAAGAAGGTATTTCAATCTTTTCTCAGAATGTTATTGTTAAAAGCTCACGTACCTGTTTAAGATAAGGCAAGAAAGTGATTCAATAGCGTTGTTCATCAGAAGAAAATTTCACCAGAAACAGCCATGTCAAGACTGCCAGGTAGTGATTTTAAAGAAATTAAGGATGATTCAGAACTACAGCTTAGAAGAAAGTTGGCATTTCTTGACAGAAGATGGATTTTAGCATCATTTTCTCTAGTGGAATCAGGTTGCAAAAGAATGATGTTGGTTAAAAGCTTTTCAAAATGGCTTTTGTTTAGGAAAGAAAGGATTTTGAATGCTCAAGGAAACAGCAGTTATCTGCTGTAATGCTAGGGCTGATCCAAAAGAAGGGAAGTCACATCTATTACTTTATTTGTCAGGGAGCTTTGTGAAAAGATTTTCTTAAATCATTAAACCTTTTTTTCCCTATAGAATAATTAAGTTTTGGAAAACACTGTTTTATCTTATGTGAGGCTTGGTATTTGATTAGCCAATGAAACACTGTGATCAGTAGGGAATATTCTTTGGTCTCTCTATAAATTATATTAACCAGGCTTTTGCTGAGAGTGTTTTTGAGATCCTCTTGTTTCCCAGACTCTGTGAAGTAACAACATTTTTTTGCAGTTGACAGGCAGCTAATTAGCCTAATATCAAGGCTGTGTTTGTGCAGAAGTAAATGTAGTAAATGTTAAGTGTTTGAAGAGAAGTAAATAATTTTGACCAGTATTTGGTGATAGATAATAACAGAAGAAGATAAAAATTGAATTCTGGAGGGAAATTTTGATTCCATTAGCCTCACTGAGAGATGTTCTTGGAGTAGAAGGATAGATACTGCAATCACAAAAACTGTGTGTTAAATTACTACACTTCAGAATAATTTTATTAAAATGTGGAGTTGAAGGCTAAAAATGCAAATTCTGTTAATGCTAACCATCAGAGGCACAGCTCAGTCTTCTTCTAGATTTTGCCACAGTCACTGTTTTTCAGTTAAGAAAAAGAAGCTGAAAACATTTGGGAGGGACCACTTTTGTGGTCTAGATATTTACGGATCCTCTT
Organism: Hafferia zeledoni; assembly: GCA_035583235.1. Classification (NCBI taxonomy): domain Eukaryota; kingdom Metazoa; phylum Chordata; class Aves; order Passeriformes; family Thamnophilidae; genus Hafferia; species Hafferia zeledoni. Next base: position 19,883,067 of record JAWWEV010000169.1, read on the forward strand.
TTGCAATACTGGAATGTCACTGTATGATTCAGTTTTGTAGTGTCATGTGGTTGTAGAACTGCCTTTCACAGGTAGCCTGATTTCAGAACTGTCAAAGAGGCTTACTAAGAAACTTATTCCACACTTAGGTGCTGTGGAGAAGGATTCAGAGTTTTATTTTGGATGGCAGAGCCTAAAAGTCTTCATATATTCAAGATTCTGAACTAAAACCCAATGCTGTGCTATAGCCTAGTCTTGAGGAGGGAAAACAATTTCAGTTGGAATAAAATCAGTCCCCTCTGGTATATTGTGAACTAGTTGAGTGATGTTTACAGCTGAACTGTGCTTTGCTTCAATCAGTTGATTCAAAAAAGTATGTATGGGAATTGTATTAGACACTCTGCATGCTGAAGAGAGACAGATCTAGAGGTAGTTTGGTTAGGATATAAATTTGTACATGGAATCATCTAGTTGGCAAAAAAATTTGTTGACATGAGATAATACAATTTTAGTGGAACTCTTGGATGTCAGACTCTTACTCCTGTAACTTTAGCGTCAAGCTCTGCTATTTGTTTATTAATTGCACTGTTTTTTTCTGTATAAGATGGAGAAGATCTTGGAGATTATGAGGATATATTGGATGGCCCAGTTGGTGGTATCACACCAACAGTTCCAAGTGGCACAAAGGAAGCCCAGCTAGCGAAGCGCATCACCAAAGGAAAGAAAACACGGAGAATCCTTTCTAACAAACCACAAGACTTCCAGGTAATAGAATTATTAAATATTGCATGTTCTGTTTTTCTGCCAAGCATGACACTACATCTTTCACATAGCCTGAGCACAATTTAATGTCAGCCTGTGCAAATCTAATGCACCGTAGAGACAATTGGCCTCTTCCTTTGCAAGCCATATTTAAAAAGTATTCTTCACAAAAATGTGCCTGTTACTGAGATGTCTGATTTTGTACAGTTCTGACTGAAATTCAGATGAACCTTTTTTATTGTGTAGTTGTATAGATTTCAAACTACAACAGCAGCTTTAAAAATAAGTGGTTTTGGCAAGTAAAAAGAGCCTACTGAAATTATTTATCCTAACTTGTCTTGTAAACTTACATTAAAATTATACTTACTGTCATAGTTTAGTTTGAAAAGTCTGTCTGGTCCATAACTGCCAGCTTCTTCAGGTTTTGGCTAACTTTTTTTGTTGGTATAATAAGAAATTATTGTCACCAGGATGATACATAATATAGAGAATGAATTTATACAAATATTTGATGGTTTGGTTTTTTCCAGATTCGTGTTAGAGTCATTGAAGGTCGTCAGTTACCTGGAAATAACATAAAACCGGTAGTGAAAGTTCATGTTTGTGGTCAAACACACCGGACAAGAATCAAAAGAGGAAATAACCCGTATTTTGATGAAGTGAGTGGTATAACACTCTAGTTGAAATGTTCATGCTATCAACTGTAGAAAAATAGTTAATACAGTTTTCATTATGATAAATTTATAAGAATTTGCTAATACTTATGTGTACTTATGGCTAATATGCATTTTGCCATTTCCAGTCCCTTTCTTTATGTGTTCACATAAACACACCTGTCACCAACAGTCTTAGCAGATAAAACTATATAGAAGGAACTCAAACTTCAGCTGGGACATGTGGAACATGTTCTTTGGTGTAGTTGACCATGTGACAGAATCACTTGGTATAATGTGCGCTTTATAAAATTCACAGAAGAGTAATTAGAAATCATTAGGAGAGAATGCTGAGACTAACTCTCATTATGTGAATGTGTGTGGAAAATCCAGAAGATTCTGGACCTGTGGCAAGCATGTCTAATACATGTGGGCAAAACCAAGGGAGTTGTACAGCTTTGAAACTTAGGCTAAGCTCCAGGTAGCGTGAAGGTTTATGAAGCTGTGGAATAAACAGGGAGGGCAAAAAGTCAGTGCACCTTATATTGAAACAATTCCTAGGCAGTCTCAGTATGCAGACTAGTCTAAAAATGGAACAGGAGGGACCATGTTCACGTACCCTTGTGTTTTGTTGGATAAAATACTGGCTGGAGTATAGCTGGGACCAAAGACCAAACTTAGTGAGGCATATACTATTATGAAAATAGATAAGCTAATAAAGAATATATTTCCCCTCATGCTGTCAGACTCTTAGATTTATTCTTATGGCCTTGAAATTTCAAAAATTCACATCATCACAATCACTGTCACCACTAGCCAGACCTTTTTGCCAATTACAATAGAGGTGGTTAGACCAGGATTTAATGTCCTGGAAAATGAACAACTATTACAGTTCCCAAAGTTGTTTCCCTGAGAGAAATGTGAAGGGCAGAGCAAGGAGGAAGGGTAGTGCTGAAAGTTTGCAGCACAGTTATGTTTACTGCATTCATTCAAATGGAAGTTGTGACTGACTTGTCTGTTTTGTACTGAGTCTATTTACTAAATTTAGTTTTTTATTCTGCACTAAATTATCATATATGTCCAGCAAAGAGGCAGGTTAAAAGTACTGTATCAGGCACACTTCACATGCCTCTTGAAATAATGGTTTTGCATTTTATGTTCAGAGAATTACATGTTCATCATTTTGAGACAGGATTTTTTGTTTGTTTTTACCCTAACAGATATTTTTCTACAATGTCCACATGACTCCTTTAGAGTTGCTTGATGAAACAGTTAGTATTCGGGTAAGAAAAAACAGCACATAATCAAAAGGCTGTGGGATGCAGATGGCATTGGCTGGTCATTTCACCGTGATGTTTAGTAACATTCCTGTTTCATGCTCCTCTGTCTTGTTAGGTGTATGATTCCTACTCTCTACGAGCAGACTGTCTAATGGGAGAATTTAAGGTGAGTATGAAGTAACTTCCATATCGACTAAATTAAATAAAATGGGCGAATTTTTAAGTACTAGTTTTAAATGCTTAAATTTATACTTTAGCATGGGACCAAAGAATTACTTGGTGATGTCTTGCTTCTGATGCTAGACACCATTCGCTCAAAGCACTAGTAATCATTTTTCTTATTTGAGTAGAAGATTATTATTAAAGACATTTGTGTGGTTTATATACCAAGTTCTCTAGTTTGCATCCAAGAGGAAAATAATATTTAACAAAAGGTAATTTTTTTCCTCGGGAGGTGAGATGATTATTTGTTATGATGCAGGGTTTGAAGAGATAATTTTAACAGGGAATTATAGTAGGCAGAATAGTGATATGTATGGTGGCATAAAGGTGCATATTCTCAAATGATGTGGAAAGGTGTTCCTTTGGTCAGAAGTTAAGTAAAAGAAATGGTGGAAAAGTCTCTTAGTTAAAATAATTTCTGATTATATTAGTGGCATTGTATTTATTTGGATTTGTTATGTAGACATCTGCCTGTTGAAGATATTTCTAATGCAATATGGACTAAGAATACTCATGGCAATTGTAATGGCTATGCAATCCCCTGTTATAACATTTCCAGTATTAGTATTGTCTGCTTGTTTATTTTCCACTGCATAAAGTCAGTAGATCTCTGGACCAGCTTTTACAAAAATATGCAAATGGTGAAGAATGCTCTTTTCTCAATTAAACACTTTCTACCACAAAGCTGGTTGCTTTCTGCTTCTCCCTGCTTATTGTCTCTGTAAGTTCTAGTGACTCAGGGGTATATTGTTCTGTGGAGGGTTGATCATTCACTAAGCAGGTGACAACACGTCATTGAACTTCTTTCTGTTCCTGCAGGCACACATTCCAAGAGAAAACCGCAAGGGTAATTCTGTCTAGAAAATCACCCTTTCAGACTCTGTCTGCAAGGAATACTAGCCCCAATTGCCATGAGCAAACATACTTACCTTCCTGAACATGTTTGAAACCTGATACAATAAATGCAGTCATGGCATATGTGCAATCTTGTCCAGGTTGGACACAGTGGGGGGAAAAATTGGTCATATTCTTCATTAAAGAAAAGGAAATTATTCATTTAAAAAGCAAAACTCATTTCTGCAACTGAAGGATGAGATGTTGAGCAGGAAATAAGCACAAAAGTGTCCTGAAAAGCCTGTCTGAAAATAAAATAATGGCTAAACACAGGGAATTCAAGAAGCAGTAAGCTAGCCCATCTTCTGTCTCTGGTAAATGCAAAAGCTGGGGATCTGAGGAAAGAGGGAAGTAACTACAGATGTTAGTTCTAACACATCTTTTCTTGCATTTTTTTCTTGGCTGCTGTATCCATTCATAATCCCTCATTTTTCAATGTAAGGTAGTTTCTCTTTTTCCTCCCAATAATACACTATGTAAACTCTTTTGTTTGTGACAAGAGAACAAGGTAGTAGTGCTCATGAAAAATGTGAGGGGAGTTGTCAACCATTTTTCTGGTTTGATATTTCTTCAGAGATAATGCCTTTGATCTTTGTTTCAGATTGACATTGGCTATGTTTATGATGAACCTGGTGAGTAACAGTTACTTCAGAACTTCTTTCCTATTTTGAAACTAGAAGTTGAAACATTTCATTGAATTTCTGGAGTAAAAGAAGAAAGTTAATGTAAAGTTATTTAAGTTTGCTGCTTTAAGTATTAACTTTAAAAAATCCAACATTGTATAGCTCTCAGTGATTTCAAGATGAAGTACAAGCCTCTTTTTGTATCAAAGACCTAAAATTTGGAAAATAATGCAAAAATAATTGATAATTATGTCCCTGAATTAGTGTGCCCCGACATTTTAATGCTAGATTTCTTGTTTGAGTGGCACTCTGCAGACCTGTCTAGAACAGAATAAATCTTTAAAATAATTAGGATAATTTAGGATAAAGTGTACTTTTGGAATAGTTGACTGTTTATAGGATGTCTGCAATTTTGTAATGGATATTACTGGGAGCTAGTGGTGGTTATTCAGGTGGTTATTTGTTTTATTCAGGCCATGCAGTCATGAGAAAATGGCTTTTGCTGAATGATCCTGAAGACACAAATTCAGGACCCAAAGGCTACATGAAAGTCAGCATGTTTGTCCTGGGAACTGGAGATGAGCCACCAGTAAGTTTCATTTAAATGTTTTTCTTCCCCTCTCCACCCCACAAATATTTATTTATGTCCCCCCAACTTTTTTTATTACTGTATAATTTGCTTTGTGAGCAGTATTTAAAAGGAAGACAAGATTTAGAAGTGGTTTCAAGGGCATGCAGTACTAAGTGGCTAACTCAAAGGTTGTTTTGTTATTCTGCCTAGTTAAGCAACCTCTGAACCAGCTCTGGATGTGTTGATCTACCGTTTGTAGATACTCCTTCACATACTGGAAGTAGAGATGTGTTAGCCTGTTTTTGCATGCAAGCTAATGTGTAATTCTCCTTAGTATAGCTTATCAGAATGAGAAACATACTGATACTAGTTCCAGGACTAAGTCAGGAATGTCTCCACTACTGCATAATGTAGACAAGCCCATAGAGAAACCTGAGTACCGGAAAGCTCCAGATTTTTTAGGTGAAAATCAGACCCATCAGTAATTACAAGCCAGGCACAAGTAATTTGATGCATATGAAAGCAGTGGTAGTTTTAACAATCCAATCCTTAACTGTCTGCTGTTCTGTAAAAGTAAAAACAGGCCTTTTTTTCTTGTAATATTTTTCTTACTTGATTATTGTCTATAGTTTAATTTCTGCTGTTCTTCCTGCCTGAGATTTTTGCATACCGGTACTCCTTTGTTAAATATAGCATGGTCCCCAGAACCATGGAAGATTTCCTTCTTGTTCCATATTAACTCTTCCTTTCTGCTATCCTGAAGATTCTTGGGATATGTCTAGTTATTTGTGGTGTGTTTAGGTTTAAATAAGGAACAGTAAGTTCTGGTAAATATGTATCAGAGTTGTAAACCTTTCTAATTGCAGTAATATGCCTTATCTTGAGATTTAATATGAAATTACATTAATTGGCATTGCAAATGTGCCAAAATCATCATCATCTGATGATGATTTTAAAAGTCTGATCATAATGGGCTCCTGCAATTGAGTACTTCAGAGATAAAACTGTGAGTGAAATAGTTTATCTAAAATTAATTTTTTGTGGCCTGATAATTTGATACAGTCTCATTCTTTGTGATGAAACTGACAACAGTTTTCTGTTGAAGAATGTTGTGGGCACCAGTTTAACTAATCACTTTAGTTCTCTACATTGCTGTCTTTCTTGTATATCACTGTATCTTCCCACAGGTTGAGAAAAGGGAGAGAGATAATGAAAGCGATGATGTGGAGAGCAACCTGTTATTACCTGCTGGAATTGCACTTCGATGGGTCACTTTCCTTCTCAAAATCTACAGAGCTGAGGACATCCCACAGAGTACATAGCTTCTCTCAACTTGTCCATTGGTGTATTTGGTTACTATAAGAAATATTTATTTGTGTTAGCTGTTCAGAAACGTTCCTTGAACATAAAACATCTTGAGTTTTTTTCATTTTTAATTGAGCCAGTAATTCTGTGATGGCTCCAGTCCTATTTTAATTCTCAGTAAGTCTACTTAATTCTTGTAATGGTTAGTTTAATGCGTTATCCATTAGATTAGAAATGTTTATCTGTTGCGGAATGGTAACAGGAAGGGGTCCTCTTCACTAGCCCTCTCCAGCCACAAGGGTTACATGCAAGTAACAGTTGATATGCAGATAAGGTGGATGTTCTGTGCACAGCTCCTCAAATATATAGTGCATGTGTCAACTTTCCATTGGATCCTGATCCCTGCCCACTTTGGACAGGTTGTTAGACAGCTGGTTCCCTGCATCTCTCTTTTCCAAAGTCATTTAGATCCCAGTAGATAAGTAGCCCTGCTGCTGGCCTCCTGCAGTTCCTCTCCCCAGCACTCCATTCGCTGTGCTTCACAGGTGCTCACACTGCAGGTGTGCTCCGAGGGGAAGGGCCCCAGCACTGCTGCGGTCAGTCAGCCTGTGCTGCATGGCCAGGGCTCTCTGCAGTGCCAGCAGCCTGCCCTGGAGTGGCCATGGCAAACAAGGAAGTAGGAGCTGGCACGTCTCAGAAAGCAGCAGGCAGCTTGTGGGCTCTGAGCTGAGCACCATAAGCTTAAATAAACAGCTTTGGAGGGCAGGGAAACTTGTATGAGGTTTGGTATTAACTCTTTCAGTGAGATTTTACTTATGTCAATCCTTTATTGCTGAGACGAAGCTATTTCTCTCATTATATGCCATATATGTTCTCTGATAGACTATAGGTGGCTTTCTATCCCTTATTAGCTTATTTTCTCACCTGTATGTGTGGCAATAAATGGCAATGTCTACGGATATATGCATAGTGTTTTTTAAATACAGTGATGTCTTTAAATTCAGGAGCACATCACCACTTCTTATGATGTTTGAAAAATCTATATTCTTAAGATTGCTCCAAAGGCTAAATTTACCATTTTTACCAGCAATACTCTTCAGAATTTTCATCAGGTTTACCGTGATAGAATTTACACTTCCTAGATCTGTAAGGTGGTTGATTTGGGTGGAATTGCAATGGGCAACTTATTATTTAGGCTGATAATGATGCTCATCATCATCAGTAACAACAACCAACCACCTTAATTTAATCTTTGACACTTCTCCAGTGGATGATGCTTTTGCACAGACTGTCAAGGAGATATTTGGAGGAGAAGCAGACAAGAAAAACCTGGTTGATCCATTTGTAGAAGTTTCTTTTGCTGGGAAAAAGGTAATTTATTAAATATCTGAATCTTTGTATTCCAATCATAGTCTTGAGAACAGATTTCATATGGTAATATGATTTTTAAGTTTACTGAAATTACGGAAATAAAAACAATGAAAAACAAAGCTCACTTTTTAAAGTGAGGACAAGCTGTGAGGTACAGTAGAAAGGGTGTAGAGCTGATGACTAATAAAAGCAATGTATGACTAAATGCTATAACCCCTGCACACCAGATTCCTTGGCTGCTGGCTGTTCCTGGTGGCTTTCTGTAACTCATGATACAGATCTTTCTGCACAGGTTAACAGCATTTGTGCATTTTATTACTAATGTGTTCCTTAGAATGCCAGATTTGATCTGGAGCACAATTGCACAACTTACATTCATTGGTAACCAGTATTTTTGGTCATTCCTTTAATATGTTTATATAATCAGGTTGCCACACCCAGGAATGTAGAGGCTCTTTAAAAGATACGTCTAGCAAATAATACAACCTCTCCCATATTCTTCATCCACTCTGAAATCTGCATAAGGGAAGCTGGAATTAAGTAATTCCTTCCTCTGTTTCTTTGCTGTGATAAGAGTTCAGTACTAATTTGAAAGCACATTCAACTGTGATTTGTGTAAATAGCAAGCTTTAAAACTTTCATTTAATTGTAGCAAGTGAATTGTAGCAAGTTAAAATAAAAAGTAGGACAATCCAATCGTAAGTTTAAACACTGTTTCCAAATTTTCTTTTGCCTCTAATACTCAGAGATGTTGCAGATGCAGATCACTTTAGCAGTAGTTATCAATGGAAAACTGGTGGCTCACTACAGCATAAACCACTCAGCATTCATCATTAACTGCTACCTATTTTTTCCAAACAGATTCTGATGTACCCTAAGGCATAGCTAGTATATGCTGTTTTGTTTTATCTTTGATGTGCTGTACAGTTGATTTTATTTTTGGCAGGTCTGCACACATATAATTGAGAAAAATGCCAATCCAGAGTGGAATCAAATTATTTCTCTCCAAATCAAGGTCAGTTTTTAAACCCTTGTTTCTGTAGAAAACAGCCATCATTTTGGAACTCAGGGCACTAACGTTACAGAGGTGAAATAAATAATGAGTTATTTTACTTTAATTGCTTTTTTTCAGTTTCCCTCAATGTGTGAGAAAATAAAACTTTCAGTCATTGACTGGTGAGTTACGACTTTTAATCAAAATACTAAATAAGCATAATTATATTAGGTGAAGAAAAGTCTGGTTCTATTGTTATCAGGTATTTTACAATCTATGAGAGTATCTAAACAAGTGTTTAAGTATCTTTCTTTATGGTTTCTTTACAAGAGACCTGATTAATGAGACTATTGTTAATTTTGTGCAGTAAGCACTGAGCACTGTCACTTTCTAAGTGACAGTGTAAAAGTCAGGTGATTTCTTCATGGCACAGCCCGCTTTTATAGTCATTCATTACCATCTTAGTCATATTAAGCATTCCAGGCTATACAAAAGGTGTGTACCAGTAGCTTGTTTCTCTGTGTGATGATCAACGTTATATTTAAATAAAGTCTTTATTTTTTTCTTTTTGTAGGGATCGTCTTACAAAAAATGATGTAGTGGGAACAACATATTTAAGCCTCTCAAAAATTGCCTCATCTGGAGGAGAGGTTGGAGGTAATTGATTGAGCAGTATGTAACTTACTCTCTTCTCTTGTGTTACAGAGAATAGCAAAGATCAGTGTCCTAAGAAAGTGTATTTTCCTGTAGTTCCTCAATTCTGTTGCAACAAGATTATCTGTTTCTGGGGTTTTCAAAACAGTGCTCCTAGAAAACATGCTCTGGGTCTTTTCAAAGTATTAAAATTTCAATAATTACATTATGTATTAACTTGCCATAAAAAAGGTTTTATCTTTTTAATGAACATAGTTTAGCATATTAGTTGTCCATAGAGGATTGTAAAGCTCAAGGCTAAAAAGGCTTAATATATTTATTAGACTATCTACACTAGTTTGAAGGACACTGACTCAAAAATGTTTCCCACTATATCCACAGTAAAAATCTAACTATTTTTTTTCTGTTGTGTTTATAAAATCTATATCATACATACTTTTCTGAAACAGACAAAAGTTGGTGGCTGTATCAGGTGTTTAAAAACAAAATTAGTGGCTCCAGTCCTATGGTGACTTGAGGCAAGAATTGAATGGAACTGTATTTTCAATCACATAACTTCAAGATTATAATGTAGTCCTCTTACAAGGACTGCTGTTGAAGGAAGTCTTCATGCAAACACTCTTTTCATATATCCTGTGCACTACCAGAAGCAAAAGAAAAGGCAATGGGTTGGGCTGTAGGGGAAAATTGAGCTCTGGAGAGATTACTTTTACTCCCCATGTAAGTGTGCACCTTGAACTGCAGCCGAGTCACAGCACATTGATAGTTCAAACCCGGGCACTTAGTAACTCCGGAAATCTTATTTGGGTTCCCTCTCTACTGAGGTACTGACATTGGAATAGCCGTTTCTGTGTAAAATCACTGATTATCTCCTCTTCAGTGCCATGCCTGAAGCCTATTCTGGCTTCTAAAGAATTATGAAACTGAACCAGTCTGTGGTCCTCAGTAAATGTAGAAACCATGAGGGGCCCTGAAATGTGGTGGGTTTCTTAAATATTCTTAAGATTTTTAAAATAGTTCTAAAAATGAATTTGTATTTTGTGTGGAGGAGAGCTGTACAAAGCTGAAACAGAAGCATCAAAGCAATATATTTGGTCAGCTACATGCTTATTTTTTTTATTTGGAATTTGTACAGGAAGAATAATAGTTTAATACATTAATCAGGAAGCAAAAATCTAACCCACATGAACTTTATTTTCTTCCAGGCCTTCAACTTTATTTTAAAAGGAGATTGCTTTGTGATATGTGTGTTTTTAAAATGCTATTGTCACTTGTCACATAACTACTTCTCTTTTCATAATATAGAATTTTCATCTTCGGGAACAGGGGCTTCATCGTATGAAGGTTTATATCTTCATCTGTTACTGATTTTTCTTTCCACTGCCCAAACTGAGGAGTATTGACCAAGATTGTCCATCATCTTAAAAATATTTGTTAATAATTACTTGTTGAAAATACTTCACCATTATGATTAATAAGTATAAAACAGAACTACCTCTATAAAACAGTTTTGGCACTGGAATTGGTTTGAAAACATTTCTGTTTGGCTGGTGCTTCAAGCTGTGTGTTAGAGATGAGCATGTAGTTGCTTCAATTATAAGAGCTTAGTCTAACAATGGCTTGCAATTTTTAACTTAGCTATGAGATCACAGCTATGTTTGCAGCTGCAGAGCCCTACTGAAGTAAGTAACTGCCTACAATAATTAGTGGCTGTTTTGCTTATGCTTAGCAAGCTATATAAATAAAGTCTGAAAAATAAAATCTGGTTCTGTTACTACCTGAAGAGAAGGCTTTTTCCATAACTGTCTATGTTGACATCCAGTTTTTAAAGACTTTGTGATAAATATTTATATAGTGAGAAGTAAATATAGTGAGAAATAAAACTGGAGTGTAGTTGAAAGGTAACATTCATTCATCTGCATAATACTTCATTTACTATCATACTGTCTTAATAAGGTACTGCTAGATTAAAGACTGAATTTCTCAGAGTCACTTTCTGTAATAGGTGATGATCAATCTTCTAAAAGTAAACAACTGAATTTTAAACTTAAAAAGTAGAAAAAAATTCTTTTGATTCCAGGTGAGAGAGGTATTTTTTGTTTGTTTGTTTTAAAATTTATATTCTGTTTAGTTTGTTAGCATCAGTAAGTAGTGAATTTATTAATTCAACATATATCTGTACCTTAAATCTAGTAATACGAGATCTGATATGAGCAGTTCAGTGTCAGAATTTTTAAAATATTGGATATCATTCCAATGATTCTTTTTCATTCAAATCTTAATTTGTTTCTGATTCAAATATAATGATGTGAAAGTATCCAAATGCAAAATAGAGAACTGAAAATCTTTATTTTATTTTGTGCAGATTTTATGTGTCTTTGTATTGACAGGAAATTACATCAAGACATCACATTAATTTTTATTGTCTTTTTGTCATACTCAGTAGTGACACAGTCATACAAGCCATAACCCTTCACTGTCACTTTCTTATCACCGCCTTCTTTTCCTGTGATAAAGAAATGATTCCTTCTTTGTGCTGCAGATCACTCCAAGTGATATCAGTTGCAAGGTTAAGAACCTGTTGCTTCTTTTTTTTTTATATACCAGGCTCATTTGTTCAAAGGCAAATGCTAGGATACAAAAAGGAAAGGAATACAGAATCTTTTGTGTACACTCAAAACTATGCAGGATTTTTCTACATGTATATTACTTACCTTGTTCTAATTGTCATTACATCACTCATTCAATTTATCAATCAATAGCCTTGGCATGTGTCTGATTGTTACTGAAAGAGCAATTGACTCCCTATAGATTTTAATTAGCTCTAGAAGAAGCTTTTTAGAATATTATTCATGTAATAAATTTGCAAGGCATAATTGCAAGCCCAAAAGGTAACAGCAGTAATACAACTGAGGCTTCCCTATATATATTTTTCTGTTAAAAAACAGAATACTTCAAAAAGATGACAGTAAGCACTAGCCGTGGAAATACCTTTTCAAGTTCTTGGGTATTGTAAATAAAAAATAGCTGTGGTATGCAGTTTCCTAGCTTAGCCATTCAAACAGGAAAAATTTCTAAATACTTATTAATACATATTTTTATCTAGATTAAAACACAAGGAAAATTTAAGTTGTTAGTCATGAGATAATTTTATTCAATTTAGTCAGTTTATTCATTTAATCAGTTTATTGTCATTGGAACTGATTGAGAATCAACTGAGTTTGCAGACTTTCAGTCTTGCATGAATTTTTAGCCCACTGAAAAGGGAGTTGGTGAGAAACAATGCACTGTAGCATTAGGATTAAAGTTAGCAGTAGTCTGTTTTACACTGAAGGATAAGCACAAATAAATTCTATTAAAAATCAGAACAGTAGGATTAGCTCTGTTGACAATAGGGGGTTTTCTGCTATGGTGTACATCTTATTGTGACTAGCTTGATCCTTGGCCTGTGCGTTTAAATGGTTGCAAATATTGTTTTACTCAGTTTCATTTATTGCTAGAAAACATATTTTCTGTTAGCATAAGAGTATATTACCCTTTGACATAAATGAAAACCATATATTTGGAGTGGGATATAAGTTCTCTTTATTCTGGGGGGGGTTACTGCATGGAGTGGTATTTAGTATAAGTGTTGTACAATGAAGAAGGGAGTGAGGAACAAGTCCAGTTGTTGGTGTAATTACTTTAAATTCATGTGGTATATCCAGAGAATAAAGTGTTCTTACATTACTAATGCTAATACCTAACTAATATCTAACATTCTTTCTGCTGGATTTGATAGTAATGTTAGTTTTTCTTCTGGCTCAGTATGGTAATTAACAAAGATATAATGGTACTGTTTTCGGTCAGCAAACACTGGAGAAACTGAAGTTGGCTTTTTACCCACATTTGGGCCTTGTTACCTAAACTTTTATGGAAGCCCAAGAGAATACACTGGATTCCCAGACCCATATGATGAATTAAACTTTGGAAAGGTCAGTGTCCTTATTAATTGTTTTTAATAAAAGAATTAAACCCAATTGGTTTTAATCAATTAATGAATTAATTTTATTTTTTTTTCTACTTTTTGTTTCATGTTGCACTCCTTTTGGTGTTTCTTTATGAGTAGTATTTTTTATATAGGATTAATAATAAAGCATGTAAGTACTTACCCTTCCTATCTGTCTTCATTTTAAAGGTGTTTTTGATGGAGCAGCAATGTTTTTGATGATTTTTCACTAGCTTCATTTTTGCATGTATTTGTGTTTTCTGTTTCCTTGCTTATGTAAAAATGTTTTTCACTTCTAGCTCTAATTAAAGCCAAATGCTTTATTTCAGTTGTTCAGATATGTACATTCATGCATCTTGCAGGAGTTTTGAGAACACTTCAAGGAGGCCAGAATCATGTACAGCTAAAGAAAGAATATGCTCTAGGACAAATATATAAAATTGGATCTGATGTGCTTTTATGTTGCAGGGAGAAGGAGTTGCTTATAGAGGGAGAATTCTGGTTGAACTGTCTACAATACTAGAAAGCAAGCCTGTTAATAAAAAGTTAGAGATGATTCCTAATGATGACTTACTGGTTGTTGAGGTAAGTCCTTGTTTATTGTCACTGTTGGTAATAGAGAGGTGCCTTGGCTGGTTGTTTATGAGGAATGGTCTGACTCACTGAAACTGAGACTAGAGTTGAATCTCTGAATTCAGAGAGGTGGTCATCGATGGTTATTGGTGACTGAGGAGTAGTGGCTACAAAAATGTCATATTCTCATGACAAGAACTGTTAATTTGAAACATTTTATAATATCAAATACAATAATTTATTGTACCTGTTATATGCTTTGGTTGCTTCTCAGAAAGTAGTAAAAATATTAAAGTTATTATTTCCATTAAGAAATGATTGCTCTTCTATAATTGTGAATCCTGTTTTACATGATTTGAAATACAACTGAAAAGGTTGTTGTTGCAGAAGTACCAGCGCAGACGGAAGTTCTGCTTGGCTGCTGTGTTCCATTCTGCCACCATGCTGCAGGACACGGGGGAGCCCATCCAGTTTGAAGTCAGCATTGGGAACTACGGCAACAAGTTCGATACCACCTGTAAACCTTTGGCATCAACAACTCAGTACAGTAGTGCTGTTTTTGATGGTAAGGAAGCTGCCAGGATGGGGATGAAATAATCTAAAAGTCTGTTTTCAAGGTACTATTTTATAGCTTTGGAATGTCAGCCCTGACTGCACTGAACACTTACTGAAAATGTGAGTGTGTGGCTTTTCACAGCTTTTGAGAGGAAGTTGCATTTATGGAATACATGCTGCAAAAACTACAGGAGTTATTACTGAAATTTTGGCAGAATTCAGTGAAATCTTTTGACCATGTCCTAGATGTGCTCAGGAAAATTTGCAAGGAAAAAAATCACGTTATTTTAGTGGTATTCAGCGATTAAATAGGTAAAACACCCTTTGAATATTCTGATTTAGAATAAAATAATAGCTTGTTTTTAAACCATGCATCTTGCAGTGAGAGAAAAAACAGCCTAACTAGATCACAGGAAAATATATTTTGGCTGTATTTTTTTATTAACTGCCAAAAGTAGTTCTTTCTTCTATTTACATTAAATGAAGTAATGAGACTTACTCTGGAAAATAATTTTATTAATGTGCCATCGACATCAGTAAGTTATGCGAAAGAATAATGAACATATCAACACCTAATTTATTTTTTAAAAATCTGTTGGATTTTGAAACAATTTAAAATAAAAATTTGTTGTTCAAGAGATGCTGCAGTGGCTTGAAAATAAAGCAAATCCTTTGATGAATTTGGACTAGCTTGTATGTTCTTAATGATTTGTAGTACATAAATGAAGTAAATACAGCAGCAGTGTACCGTATATATTCCTGCCATGAATTCTACATCTAACATACAAATGTTTCACTCCAGGTAACTATTACTACTACTTGCCATGGGCAAACACAAAGCCAGTTGTAACGCTGACTTCCTTTTGGGAGGACATAAGCCACAGGTTAGACCCTGTGAATGTAATCCTACACATGGCTGAAAGACTGGTAAGACACTTAAAATCTTTGTTTTGCTGATATACTTTTCATTTTTACTTTTTTTTTAAATTTCGAGTTGTAATCAAAAAGTGACATTTTCAGCAAATTATGATACAGTTTTCTGATGCTTTCCTTCCTTTTTCTTATTCAAAATTAAATGTAGCTCAGTGTAACAAATGGCACTGTTAATCAAATGTCTGTATTTCCACAAGGCTCGATACACTTGTGATTGAATCTGCAGGGAATTCCTACAGGAAAGAAGAGTCCTTGGTGTGGGTTGGGGCATGTTAAGTCTGTGAAACTCTTACTTGTTTTATAAGCTAGGTGCAATGTCATGTATTGTTAAACACAGTTAGGAGGAACATCAGAAAAGTCCTGTTAAATATTAATCAAGTTTGAACATCTGAGTCTTTTTTTTATTTGGGCTTTACACTGACAAATAAATTCAATAAGATTACAGTCTTGAAACTCCTATTGACCATAAACCAGAGTGGAAGTTTCTAAGTGCAAATCCTTTTCTTTTAAATTCCTCAGCAATCCAACTTAGCCACCTTAAAATCAGGAATGCAGGCTAAAATTTCTGAAAACCGATTAGCTGAGATGTGGTTGAAGCTGATTGATGAACTGACAGAAGATATAAGGTAAAAACACCTTTTTTATCTCTTGTGTTATCATTCTAGGCCTGTTCAGAATCTTTGCTATCACCTTTACTAAGTCAGAAAACACATTCTAAGGGCTGTAAAACCGATTATCCCTATGAGCTGACCTAAGAACTGGAATTCCAGAAGTCTCTGATAGCAGTAAAGCATCACGGATGTTGCCAGTGAAGTAATCCATGTAGTTTTGCAATTCTCCTTTATCTCAGGATAGTTTTATTACTGACAGTGATAGAACAGTATCTCTTGGAAAGAATCTAAGGCAGGACTGTTCTGAAAATGGGAAATTAGGGTTCACTGCTGTCTTTCTACCATCTTGCCTTCTTTAGAATTCCTCATGTAGCTTTGGTTTACCCATGTTTCAATGTTATTTTTGAAACTGAAGAGGGAAGAAATTCTGTGATTTACTGGTAAGCCCAAAAAAATTGATAGTTATGGGACACTAAGGGCCATAAAGATTTCATTTTTGAATAAGTCTTTACTCAACATGTCTGTACATATGGGAGTGTTCAGAGAAGGCAATAGGAGTCAGCATTGGAAGAGAATATCTTCTAAATAGAGAGGGATGAATTGGAAGAGAAAGACACATTACCAGAATGAGATACTGAGATGGGGAGAGTAAACAAGTGAGTAATGAAACAGCCCAGGAAAAGGAAAGGAAAAATGACAGAAGAGTTATTTACTCATAAGAGGAAATAATGGAGAACGTGAAATGAAAGAACAAATTAATTAAGTTGTAGATCCAATATAAAAGTGAAAAAATGGAAAAAGCAAACAGTGGAGATAAGTATATGTTAGCAAAGAACTATATGATTGATAGATATGATATGCCAAAATATAAACTAGTAACTTCAAGGAATACCTGCTGTGATCTGGAAGAAAGCAGGGGGAAATTACATACTCTAGGAAAGCCAAATGTGAAGGGCAAACTCTTGTCACATGGAGCCATCGAGTGAGTGTGGGAACTTCAGGTCAGCTCATCATCCTGACACATATCTGTAGTGTTATTAATTCAGTCCATTATTTTATAAAATATCACTCAACAATTATGGAGCAATAGCACCCACAGATATCCACCAAAAGAGCTTCCTGTTGTTCATGGGATACAATGGGTTTTTTCAGTAATACTTAAACCTGAAATAAGGTTATTTTCTCAAAGTTCTCTTGTGGTATATTTCAGTTATATCTAAGTACTTGCACCCAGGGCAGACAGCATTTGCATTCAGATTAGTAGAACTAACTGTAGTGGAAAGCACAATAGCCAGTATCAAGAGTTTACAGAATCAAACCCCTTAGAAGTGCATAGCATATCATCGAAAGTAGATCAAAGAAATTTTGGAAATTTTTACACTTTATAAAAAGTACCATATTAAAGACCTCCTAATGAACTCTGTTAAAGGGATACAGTCATTGATCATTGAAAAGCTGCCTTTTCCTCAGACCTTCTCCAACTTAAAAAACCTCATTTCTCCTCAGACACATGGTGTGATTTTTGGGGTTATCCTGTGCAGAGCCAGGACTCAGTGACCCTTGCGGGTCCCTTGCGGTTCAGGGTATTCTATGGTTCTGTGATTTCTCGGTTCCATTCCATGGTTACTCTGTTACTCTGCCCTCTAGTGACTCAGGAGTTCTATGTCATGGATTTCTTTTGGAGTTCTTTGAAGTTTTCATGCCGGAGGGTTAGGTAAATCTAGTCATTGACGCAAGCCATATTTATATGTTGAGTTTCTGAGAATTTACAATTTCCATTGAAGGAAAAGGACCTAATCTGGGTGTGAAGGCACTGATTTAATTTTGATATATACATTCTGAGACAATAATTTTTTAATGTGAATATATAGGAAAGTGGATTTTGCTTGGTTTGCTTAGCAGCAATTACATTAAAGTATACACATCAACCTTGGTGCTTGTATATTTAAGTACAGCATTTCCCTTGCTTACTGTAAACACTTTGTCAGGTGGAAATCTCTGCAGAAACAAATGCTATAGCACTATTCCAGTGGTTTTTAATAACAGGAGAAAGTGGCACTTAATCTCTTGCCACTGTTTGTGTCTGTGTTTAGTGTGTGGCTAAATGAAATCCACTTAGATTATTAACCATAAATAATACTCTCTTTTCAGTAAACCATTTCCCCTCATAGAAGGCAAGTCTAATATTACAGTCCTTGACACTCAGATAGAAAAATTGCGCCTCAAGTCTCTCAAACAGATTGGAGAAGCAGCAGCAAGGATGAGAAATGAAGCTACTGATGTGAAAGCCACTCTGACAGAAATTGAGGATTGGTTGGATAAATTACTGCAACTGAGTGAAGAGGTCAGTACTACATAATACTGGTGATTCAGTTACTTTGACAATACCTGTCTAACACAAGTGTGTGTAAAGTTCACTGCTGATCAGGCAATTTCCACTCTCCTTAGAAAAGTAATTGTAGATGTTGTGAAAGTAAACGTGTTCCCTTCTGTAGTTAAGATTTACTTAAACATAACATTCTCGTGTGTTACCTGTCTTCACTGAGAATGTGCGTTGGATAATGACCACTCTGTGATTTATGGAATACACTATTCTGTTAAAAGTGATTGTATTTTGTCCTTTCTTCCAGAATTGCAAGTCACAATTCTGGTTCAGGGACTGCAGGGTGTATATTGTATTTGCACAGCTTGTTAGCCATAATAATCAGCTTCTAACAGACTTAAATCTGTTTGTTTCTGTGTTTTTTAAATTTTCAGCAACATTTCCTGTTTTCATCTCTGCAATATTATAATTGGTTTTCATAACATTGTAGAAATTTTGATTTGTTTCTCCTGCTCTGAAAATCTACTAGTTAAAAAAAAAAAGAGCAGACTTGCAGCTAGCATATAAGGTGTGCACAAAGCTGCAAAAAATAATAGGTGGGTTCTGTCTTCTGCTAAAAGTCTTATTATGACATACCCTTAGTATGGAAGCATCACAAGCACTTAAATATGCAGTGGGTCAACCCAATCCATTAGCATTTGGGATCAGTTGCTGTAGATGCCATAAAGGGACTGAGATACAAAATGTCTATAGAAAAATTTGGAAAAAAGTTTTCTTAATAGGACTTACTTGCCTTCTAAAAATCTCAATGCTATTTTTTATGTTTCTTTTGGAATTATGTATTGCTCTTCTTGAGAAGTAAAACTATTTCCTTTATTTATAATAAGTTTGTGGTAATTGTTGATCTTTACTGATAATCCTTTGACATAAATCCTAATTTATGTTTCTGGTTTTTAACCACTAGGTTAGTTTAATGTTCTGTTGATTACTCTTCTTAACTTTCCTTTCCCCACAAATAATCTGCAGCCACAAAACAGTATGCCTGATGTAATCATCTGGATGATCCGAGGTGAGAAGAGATTGGCCTATGCTCGTGTTCCTGCACACCAAGTGCTGTATTCTACAACGAGCCCCGAATCATCTGGGAAACATTGTGGAAAGACCCAAACAATCTTTTTAAAGGTACTTTTTTTTTCTTATGAAATAATTGACTTCCTTAACTGAGATGCCTTCTGACATGAGCATGAAACATGCAAACAAACCATGAACAGTGAGGTGTCAAAACTCAGGACAGATTAAAAGCCAATGGCATATAGGTTCTTCAAAACATCACAGAAATTGTAAATTCATCATAAGCCAGTTAGAAACAGATTGCCCTCTGTCTCTGAGGCTTTTCTAAAAGAGCTCAAACTTGTGATTGGACTTTTAAAATGTTACTGGAGTTGGTGTTTTCAGATTGGAAATGAATTAAGAGGGTACAGTAAGTGTAAGTCAGAGAAGTTCCAAAAACCCATTCTAAGTTTTGAATGGTTTTCTGCAAATAATACAGACCATGTCTACAACCAGAAGTTATGCCTCTCTGAATTGAGTCTTACTCTTGAATAGGAATGCCTTTCTCCATTTAAGTTTATATAATCTTCAATTGAAATAAACTGAATCAGACAAAACAGCAGTCTGACTGTAAAACAATAGCAATTACAGAGTTTGTCAACGCAGAAGAAGTTATATTGATTAAAGCTTCTATGCAGACAAGCCTGTACCTTCATGGTTTTATGCAAGCCCCCTTATCCTGCATTGATTCTGCATTTAGTGAACCATCCCAACTCACCTCTGCATTTCCAGAGTCTCCTGGAAAGAAACTCCAACATCAACATTGAAGTTATTGTCAAATTTAAAAACTCACTGTTGAATGAAACTTGGGAGAGAATATCAAGGAATGGGGATGATACTGCTGTTACTGTGTTTGCTTGTTACATGCCCTAGGCAGGTATTATTTAAGGAATGTTTCCTTCCTGGAGTGTTTATTACTGGCTTTTGAGAAAAAGCAGTACAGAAAGAGATAAATATATCATGTATTATTACTCATATCTCTATGTTATTGTATATATTTTACTGAAATCTACAATACCTGCATAACATAAGAAAGAATAACATTTTTGTTTGTGTGCCAGTACCCACAGGACAAGACGAAAGATGTCAAAATGCCTGGAGAGTTACGAATCAACATTTGGCTTGGGCTCAGTGCAGTTGAAAAGAAGTTTAATAACTTTGCAGAGGGAACATTCAGTGTTTTTGCAGAAATGGTATGTCCATCATTGCTTTCTTACTTAAAACTTGGATGTGAGTGTTACGAATTCAATGCAGCTGGAGCTCTTTTGAAAGGTAGAGTAGTATTTATTATAATGAAACAAGTAGAGCCCATTCGAGGCAATTAATGATCAAGTCCATTGTGCCTACCAGATGAAGTTCAGCAGACCAGATTCCGAACTGGTTAATCAGGTACAAATCTGGTTAACTCCAGTGATTTCAAAGACATTTATTTTAGATTTTTGTCAGTGTAATTAAGATTGGGATCTAGACCATTATGTTCTGGCCTGTGAATAACCCATTTCTTTTAATTGCTTCTTGACTTCTACAAATTATACTTACATACAAGTGGTTTTGCTTAATAATGGTTCTTTTGTAGCAGTGGAGAATTTACTGCTACAGGAAAACTGGTCAAAACCAGTAGATTTTGCTGACAAAATAACGTCTCAAAGGTAAGAGTTAACAAATTCAGAATAAAAATACTTGAAATAGTCCCACAGGATATAACAGAGATTTTGAATGGTAATGGTAAGTGACAGGTGTCGTTTATATGCTACATCACCTAATGGTTCCTACAATCCTATATCAATGGGTTTTCAAAGACATTATTTAAGTTTAGAGTTTAAGAGGCTATTGAATATCTCATTTTTTGCTCTTCATACAGCAATCGAGCAATTGTGCAGGAATAAGAGCAGAAAACCCAAGACCATCATGAATTACAAATAATCTCAGGAAGGGAAGTAGACTATATAAACTGGGCTGACATCAGAATCATGCCCCTGGTAGCTACAATGATAAGACTTCAATTCAGTTTTCCATGTTATGAAATAAAAGAACTTGAATAGGAGGAGATTTGAGACAGAAAAGAATGACAGAATCATGCACTTAAGGAACAGAAGGAACTTGTTGGAATAATGTAAGAAAATTTTATTTAACAGAGCCTTAATTTTGAGGAAGTTTAAGAGTAGTTGTAGAAAGGCATTAAAATGACAAGATTAGTTTAGCAGTAGATTTGTTGTTTACCAGGCAGCATAGAAGAAAATGAAATAAATTAATTATGACATTGCAGAGTGATAGGGAAAGGGAGTAGTTAATTTCAGAGAAAAGAAATGCGTAGTAGAATGTTTCCTTTGTAAAATTGACGTAAGTATCTGTTTATTATTCCTAAATAATAGTGTGATTTTTGCTTTCTTCCCACACAGTATGAAAATCAGGCTTTCCTTTTTGGAAAGTGGGGTACCTCAGGACTTGTTGGTCGCCACAAGTTTTCTGATGTCACAGGAAAAATCAAACTGAAAAAAGAGTACTTCCTACCCCCAAAGGGCTGGGAGTGGGAAGGAGAATGGATGGTTGATCCTGAAAGAAGGTCAGATTTTTTTTGTTTTATGCGGGCAGCAATAAAGGCATTTGTAGTGCAGACTGAAAGCTTCTCTCTCTTTTCTTGGCTGAGAAAGAGATTTTAAATAGTAAAGTAAAACAGGCAACAGAAAGGAGGCTTCCGTTTCCTAGGAATCAGCTTATGGTTTAGCAGTTCCCATGTCCTCAGGGTTATATTGCTTGTATTCTCTGGGTCTCAGTGCCTCATGTTTAAAAAAGGGATAATAATTGTATTTTATACCTGGAAAGCTACTGTGAGGTTTATGTGTGTCTGTGAGATTCGGAGATCCTGCTGTGATTTAGACAAAGCCTTGGTTTGCTGGATCTTCCCTAGATAGAAACTTAACCTTGATACCCCGTATAAAGCTGCAGTTCATGTTGTAGCAACGCCATTACAGCATTTGCATTGTGGTTCACACACACTGGATAGTTTTTTGTGTTTTTTTCATTAAATGTTGAGAAGTTCCACTGATATCATTTGACAACTGACACAGGTTATTTCTCAAACTGACTCAAGGCAGGGGTTCTTTTCAGATTCTAAGGTTGTGGTGCCATATGACAATTACTCCCCTGGCAGACCAAATTCAGGAGGTGTCAGTTCTCTCCCAGCTCCAACAGGTTCAGTCTTGCTCTGTCAGAGCTTTTCAACTCTGGAGTTGTGCCAGTTCAGCTCTGTTGCCACACTTTAAACCAGACTGGGCACATTATTCGTTTCATAAACAAAAGCCAGTATGAGAAAGTCTTTTTTCTTAACAGAAAGTATTCAGCCCTTTTTCAATTCTTGTGTTCTAATGGTGAAAAAAGTACAGTATTGTTGCTGTAGAATAATCATGCAGGAAAAATATCTGCTATTATTTGATCAGTTTAAAATTGTATCAGTTAAAGGTAGGAATGGATGGAGGTTTTTCATATTTAATTAATAATTTTTATTTCAGTGAATAGTCTGACATGGAAAAAGCAATAACATGGAGATATTTTCTCAGATAATGGAAAAATCCCTCTTGTTGAAATGCATGGTTTTGCCATGCATCTGTTTTTACTGGAAGATCTGCCTGTCTCTGTTTGGCCAGTAAACGGCAGTGTAGAACACAGTTCAGTGTGTTCTGAACTGCAGTGAATCACTGAGGGAAATCAAAAGGCTTTTAATGTTCTCTTATTTCTTTACTTGCAAATTAGAAAATATTAGCCAACTGATTGCTTGCCTTGTCAACAGCATAAAGGGAAACAAAATTAAGTGCATTGCCAGATTTTTGTGCATGCTTGCATGGAGGCATGCACTTTAGAGATGAATGCAGCTGTCATGCACAGACTGGGGTTTCCTACACTTTAAACATATGTTGTTTTTCCATTTTCCAAGATAATGTATTGAAAGCAGATCCTGGAAAACATAGCAGTTAAAATATTCCTGCTACTCACTCATATTTATGAGTAATGGTCCTCCTGTTGCTCATTGCTGCTGGTGTTGCTTCAGTTTTAGAAAGACATTCTAAGAAAAAAAGGGTCTCTCATATACATGGACAATCCAAAATACCACCATGTGTGCACATTCTGTGCTTTGTTTCTATGTGTTTCTCTGTAGTGAAGTAAAATATGTTTGCTTTATTATTGTATTTGTTTTGGATGTGCAGTTTGTTGACTGAAGCTGATGCTGGTCACACTGAATTTACTGATGAAGTGTATGAAAATGAGAGTCGCTATCCTGGAGGGGAATGGAAAGCAGCTGAAGAGAGTTACACGGATGTGGTGAGGCTTAGTTTTTACTGGATAAGTAAAGGTTTAAGAGAAGGAGTGTCTTTGCTCTATTAATACACAGAACTATTATGTTTTCCCTACATAAAAGAATGGAGAAAAAGCTCCACCCCCACGCGAGTTCACGTGTCCTGTTGGATGGATGTGGGAAGATGATGCTTGGAAATCTGATTTAAATCGAGCAGTGGATGAGCATGGTAAGATTTACTGTTTATTTGCTGATTATTGGGACAGTCTGTTTGTAGTTGATACTGAAGAAGGACACACACCAAGACTGCAGCAATATCCTCGGCATGATAGTGGCTGCCCTATGGAAAGATATCCAGGAACTATTTTGGTAACAGTTAGTTAAGGAATCAGATAAAATGACATTGAGAAAGTGTTTGCTGTCTGCATCTGTTTCAGTTTCCATTTTAATCACTGTTCCATCAAACTCACCATTCTCACTGAGCCTTTCTTAGATCAAAAGGTGATAAAAGCTTCACTCTCTCTAGGTATAGTCACTCTGTTTCCTATGCTTTTCTTCTTGGCATGTTGCTTCTATTTCTGAAAACATAGCAACTAATCATTTCTGTTTTAGGATGGGAATATGGAATTACTATTCCTCCAGACACTAAGCCCAAGTCGTGGGTTGCTGCAGAGAAAATGTACCACACCCATCGCCGCCGAAGGCTGGTGCGGAAACGCAGGAGGGACATGTCTGAAGGGGTAACAGCAGGAAGGGTAAGCAAAAGAGATCCAGTCAGGGACTTGCACGTTTTAACAGTCTGTGTTTCTTTTCTTTTCTTTTTTTTTTTTTTTTAAATCTGCATGAATTTCTCCCTTTCAGAGTAAAGAAAAAATATAATACCAAACAATTAAAAAAAAAATTTAGAACAACCTTTTAGTTTTTCATTATATTCTGTTTCTTTATCTTTTTGAAAATTGATGTTGTTGCCTTTGGTTTATGAGGGGAATTTTAGGCCTACCAGGGGGAGTGCTGCTTTTTTTCATTACAGTCATACAATACTGGATAACGAGAATGTCTGTCTTCTAGGTAATGTCATCATATGAAGATCAAGAGGGATGGGAATATGCTTCCTTGATTGGCTGGAAATTTCATTGGAAGCAACGCAGTTCTGACACTTTCCGTCGAAGACGATGGAGACGAAAAATGGCTCCCTCAGAGACACATGGTGCTGCAGCTATCTTTAAGCTTGAAGGTGCTTTGGTAAGGGACAGGGTATCAAATAAGTCTTTCAAAGGTCAGGCTGTTAATTCACAGTAAAGAAAGAAATAATATCAGTCATTCTAGTCCGGGAATTGTTAGGCTGATACATAACTAAGAAACTAACACAGTTTATATTGTTTAAATTGTTTAAAGTCTGAAAGGGACCATTGAAGTGGTGTAGAGACTATTGTATTAATATTTATTTTTTATATTTTATAATGCAAAGAAAATATTAGGTATTATATATAAATTACATTTTTATATTACTTTTTATATATAAACTTCTTATATATTACTTTTTTTTCAAATTATTTTTATTATATTACATGAGATCTAGAGCAAAAGGCCTAATTACCAGATAATTACCAGTAAAGTGAAAAGATAGCTCAAGCTTTTCATGCACACTGAAATAGCTGCCCCTGATTAGTATTTGCACATATAAACCACCAAACACAAGGATAGCAAGTGTTAGAGAAGCCAGAATGTCGTATGTCACAAACAGGTGACTAGAATGTAATTATTCCTCAAGTTTTCAGGTTGCACAGCTTCACAGATAAGCTCTACCAAAATACAAATTGTAGCATCTAATGTGGGAAGGCTACTTTGATTTCATAAAATATATAATGATTCCGAGTCTGATTGCATAGCATAACAAAAGTCTGTACTTTTTCTTGGTTTGTTCTCTTTTTTACATCAAATGTTGACCAAGGATTCACTGATACCATTTTCTTTCTCCACTTAATTTGGTTTCATAGAGTTCATTAATTCCTATTTCAGTTTTGCTTATGACTGTACTTGCTGGGCTATTGCTTGGGTAAAGCCTTACAGCAGTTCTCTGAAACAGTGCAGTGCAGGACACCTGCGACCTCTGCTTCAGTCTGAGCTGAGGGGTAGCCAGTGGAACTCCAGAAATAAACATCCTGGAAGGCAGATGAAATGACAGGATGATTTCTGCACAGCTTCAATGGCAACCTCTGGACATAAGTAAACATCTTTCAAAGTACATTTACTCACAGGAGTAAATTTCTCCCTGTCCTGGAGGAGAGACTGAAACCCATACATTCACACACACAGTCTCCTTTTCTTAGACTGTAAATACTCAATACCTTTTTTTAATTTTTTTTATAACTGTAGGGAGCAGACACCAGTGTTGATGATGGAGAAGGGAAGAGTTTGGACAAAACCAAGGAGTCAGCTACAAAGGTGTTTGGTGCCAATACACCACTTGTTTCCTGCTACTTTGACAGTAGGTTCTTTAACAATTCCTTTCTTTAAAATCATGTCCCTGGTTTCAATCAGAATTATAATTCTCTATGTTTTACATCTAACTTTATATACCTTCTGTTAAAATTAGTATTGGATCTGATTGGGCCCTATTTAGGTTGTTAAAAGAAAAATTACAGTTAGTCATTTTGGTTCACTGTCAGGCAGACATTTTTAAAACCTGTATGGGACAGGAACTCTAAAGCTTGCTATTGCAGTACCTGAAGTTGGGCTGTCTTTAAATGATGCACTTTTAGCACTGAGGTCCCTCCATGACAACACAGGGAGCTAAAGCAACAGAGAAGATGTATGTACAGTTAGTTTTTTGTTGTATTAGCTCGCTTAACCAGCTCAGTGCAGAGTCAGACAATGCCTGACCCAGAGGAAGCAGTACCATGTAGTTGAGTTGGCAAAGTGAACAAAACTGTAACTTTGCCAACCTGGATTGGTTTTAAATGCCTTGTAATCACTGTAATGTGATTTACAAAAGCAGAGACACTGAGAGGGGAGCCACCAGTGCTAGTTAACAGGAACAGAGGCCAATCCTGAGACTTAAAATCCTTTTTTGAGGGGGTCTGACTGCAATGCTTATCTTTATTGGGACTCTGCAGAACTTGATCTCCCTGCTGAGAATGGGTGGCTAAATCTTAAATCTTTCAGAACCTGAGGAATATTATTGCAGTTTCTTTTTAATAATGACCACATTTGGAGAAAAATGGCACCTTCTCCTGCCAGAGTTCAATGAGGCTATGAGTGGCTCAGATTTTTTCCAAGGGCTGAAAGGGTTAGAGGTCATGTCTTTTAAAGAAAAACTGTAGTAACTGAGCCACATGCTGCCCTGGGTTTGGGCACCTCTCACATCTTTTTAAGTTATCCTACCTTACCCAAAGTGTTTGTTTGTTTGTTTGTTTTAATCTTTTAGTTCAAGAGACAGAGTTGCAATTGGAATAATTTTCTAGAGCTAAGAGCTAAAATTGTGAAACACTCAAGTCCCTGGAAGTACTGTAGTGAATACTTAAATTGAGCACAGGAATGCTGTTCTTGATACTCTTTGGATGAACTAGATTGTCACACTATTTCAAACAGGAATTTTTTGAATAGGAGGATTTTTAGATGATCATACAGTGAAAAAAGCCCAAGTAGCATTAGTGTTGGGTTTTTTTTCATTTCTGCTTTGTGTTGGAACAAATGTTTTCAGGTGGTAGCTCATTGGTATTAATACACTTGTCACAAGAAAAGCAAAAATGTTACTGTAGTGCTTGTGTTAAAACCTGTAAGGCACTTGTATAAACTCAGAATAGCTTCATTACAGAAAAGAAGCCTGTATAATGCAGTTGGACTGTTTTTATTTATTTCATACAGGAGTATATACTTACCACCTTCGCTGTTACATCTACCAGGCAAGAAACCTCATGGCTTTAGACAAAGACAGTTTTTCAGGTATGGAAAAATCATTTTGCCATGAGGCAGTAACTTCATTTAGCTCTGGAATTATAACTCCTTAAGGTATGTGTGTAGGTTCCAGCAACTGAAACTTCACCATGAAGAAATTTTCAGCTTTATTACATATGGTCCCAATTTGGTTAGTACTGTCACAGAAGCTGCCAAAAATACAGTGCTTTGTATGTGCAGTAACTGTTGCTGCCAATGAATTCTCAGTGAGGGAATGGGATTTTAAATACAGGCTGAATTTGCCATGACCAGTCCTTTCCTTTTGCCTTAGTTTCTCCTTCTAACCAAAGCCTACATGCAGTATTTTTATGCAGGACGGTTGCACAAAAGCAAGGATGAAGAAAGCTGGATGGCTGTTACATCACCATCTGCCTCTTAGTGTTCAGTGTTTTATAACAATTCATTAAGAGATGAACTTGTAGAAGAACCACACTATGCCTTACTGATAAGCATGGCTTTTGCTTGTTTATACATGTGTACTGCCTGCTTTTTGATTTCCAGCTCTTAGGTGTTGTATCCATTTGTCTTCTTTGTGGTCAGGTTAATACTGAGGTTTATCAAGTATTCAATATTTGCTAATTCAAATAAAAATTTCACTGGCAAGCTGGAGAGCAAACTGAATTTAGATTCTGTAAGAATATGATTTTACACTTCCTTTAAGAAAGTTCAGCAAAAGATGAAGCTGAAATGAATTTTCTTTCCCTATTATCCTCCATTTGATCCTTCTTTTTCTCCCTGTTTTAAGTAACAATTGAGTAAGTGTAATGCATTTCTAACAGAAGATATAGAACTACACATATTTTAGAGTGCTATTTTCTGAAATGAGGAGGATTTTGTACAACTGCCTGTGTGTATTTGATTTAACTTTATTATGCAGCACTTAAAAGCAGTGCAAACAAGCAATAATAAATGCCCTAATTTGCATATGTGTAATTCAGGACGAGCACCTCAGATGCAGTCATATATAAACTAGCTCATCTACATTTTATTTTCCTCTAAAATTAGCTTGAAGAATTAGCCAAATTTTGTAAAACTCTGGTCAGGTATCTAGTCAGAAGCTATTAAAACTGCCCTAAAGATAACCTTTAAAATTGCCTTTAGTCCTTAGTAATTGCAATTTGTACAGGAAACATCATTGACCATCATCAGATACCTTCTGCAGAGCTCTTGATGATTTAAAGACCTGCCAGACACTGGGCCTAGACCACTTTAATCATTCTGCTGTTTCACAAGCAGAAGTTGCTATAAATAAGCATGTTTGAAACCAAAGCTTGATGTAAGCTATATAGGCTGTGAGAATTTGTTGTTTGGCAACTAGTCAGAACTAAAATTATTTCTTTGTATTATTTATCATGTCAATTGAGACAACAAAGAAGAGTTTCTATGGACAAGATTTAAGAGGAGATTAGTATAGATAGTGTTTCATTTTAGTTTTCATGTTCTCTTTCTGATTTGCAAGATTTTTATCATTTTCATTCATTACTCTGTTAATTAAGACATGTATAAAGGAAGTGATTTAGTAATCAGGAGAAATTACTCTATTAAATGTAAATTATATATATGTGCTTGTTTTTGCTTTACATAGAATGGCTTAGAACTGGTAATGACAGAAGAAAAATAACATACTATATTTGATAAAAATTGTGCTTGTGTGCCTTACGGCTTGATGGGGTTTCATTTGTCTGTAACTCTGTGCTTTTAATCTTTGTATGATATTTCAGATCCGTATGCTCACGTTTCTTTCCTCCACCAAAGCAAAACAACCGAGATCATTCATTCAACTCTAAATCCTACATGGGACCAAACTCTCATATTTAATGAAATTGAGATCTATGGGGACCCACAGACAGTAGCCCAAAACCCACCTAATGTTGTTATTGAACTTTTTGACAGTGACCAAGTGGTAGGTGAAATCTCTTTACCTAGATTTCTTTTTTATTCATTCATATTAGTTGAAAATACATTAATGGATGTGATTGCTATTTTTCATTGCAGGGTAAAGATGAATTCCTTGGAAGAAGTGTTTGTTCCCCCATGGTGAAGTTAATTCCAGAAGAGGACATCACACCAAAACTGCTCTGGTATCCTGTAACAAATAATGGCAAAGCTAGTGGAGACATTCTTTTTGCTGCAGAACTTATTTTGAGAGACAAGGTACATGTTTCTGTTTTGTGTGTGTATGTGTAATATAATATGATACAGTGTATATCCTTTCAAAGGGAGACATTATGTGAAGAGCTATCTTAATATTTGCAAGGTATTTCATCTAAGGAAGGTGAGCAAAACTAATACTTGTGTTTATGTCTTAACAGAGTGGTGCCAACCTTCCAATTCTTCCATCACAAAGAGCTCCAAAGCTTTACATGGTACCTCAAGGAATCAGACCAGTAGTTCAACTCACTGCTGTTGAGGTATGGCTTACTCTGAACTGAGCACAAGGTCATCTTATCCTCTAGAGAATAAGTTTGCGTACTTGATTAAAGAAAACAAACAAACAAAAAATCATAGTGAGAAATATGGGAGATTCCTTGCTTTGTGTTTCCATCAACTTTCCGAGAAATAGAATAATATGTAAAAGACTTTATTTCTTCTTTCCCACTTTCTGGGTATTTTATTAAACACATTGGTATCTCTTTCCACTTTTTTTGTATTGGATTTTATTTTACAGATTCTGGCTTGGGGATTGCGAAACATGAAAAACTACCAACTGGCACCTGTTACATCTCCAAGTCTCATTGTGGAATGTGGGGGTGAAATGGTGGAATCTGTGGTGATCAAAAACCTCAAAAAGACACCAAATTTTCCATCTTCTGTTCTCTTCATGAAAGTTGTACGTTACAAAAAACTATGTACCAGCTATCTATAGCAAAATAAGTTATTTCTCAGTTGTAAAGGTCAAGGTGTTGTTCTGAGTAGAAGAACTCACACATACGTTTTTGACTTCCCATAAGCAATTTATGAGCCTGAAAACTCTAGTAATGACCATGCAAATATGTCTGTACAGTCACTGACAGGTTGTACAATTTAATATGCACAATCCAGTGCAGTATATATACTTTTTTATTCAAAAATATACCTGTAGGTGTGGCTACTTTTCTACTGCTATAATGGCAGCTGTGCAAGAGTCAAGCAAATTCAAGATTTGGGACAATTAAAATTATTCTTACTGATTTGTATTAATTCATAATATAACATTATAAGTTTTCATTCACCATACAGTCAGAACATGGTAGTTCCTTATAAATGAAGCAACAGCTCTGATTTGGAAGGGGAAATATTTATTCATTTTTCTTCTGTTTGCATTATAAAAAACTCTAACCTTTTATTTTTAGCTTTTGCCAAAAGAGGAGTTATACAGTCCATCTCTAGTTATTAAAGTAATAGACCACAGACCATTTGGACGGAAGCCCATCGTGGGACAATGTACTATTGATTTACTGGAAAGCTTTCGCTGTGACCCCTACACTACTAAAGAGGACATTGCACCACAGCTGAAAGGTAGAAAGCTGGAAAATGAAAAGTTCTACTTTCTTGTGAGATGCTGGAATTACCTGCCTCAAGTGTTTATTCTGCATGCTGTGCTGATGAATAGCCACCTCATGTTGTGTCCTTATTTGGACATACTGTTGTATGAAAGAAAAAATCTGAAACAGAGTATTAATTAGTGTAATATTCTGTGGAGTCTAAGAGAACATTATGTAAAGGCAAGTCCACTCTCATACTTGATGTGCTTGTTCCCTGAAGTTCCTCTTTTGTGTCGACTTGGAATTTAACTACCTGCAGATTACCCCTGCAATGGTACCAAATTAACAATCCAGGATTCTGGCAAGAACGCTGTGAATACAATATTGAATTTTCCTCTCTATTTTTCCCAAGTTTTACTCTTTTTTTTTTTTTTTTTTTAATATGTATATTTGAGAAATGTCTGTGTGTCTTACACAAAACTATGTTGCCTTTTTTTAGCAAAATATGGCAATAATTGCTTCCTTTGGAGGTTCAAACATATAACTAATTAATTATTTGACATCTTCTTTGGATTTCAAATCTGATGAAACTGTTTAGTAAGATATTTTTCCAACAACATATTACCTTAATAAAACCTTTGGCTTACAGTTAGCCTGCTCTCTGCTGCACCTCGCCAGGATACAATAATTGATATGGAAGACACACAGCCACTGCTAACAGCTCAGGTAATCTTTGAAATTTGATGCTTGACTTTCTTCTTCAGATCTGTGATTTCTGAGAAACTAGATAGCAGAATTGTCAGAAACATATGCAACCTTCTGGAAAGCCAGATGGAACAAAGATACTTTGTGACAGGAAAGCAAAGGAAATATGTTCATTATTGTAACCTTTTTTTTCATACAGTACAGATCAAACTATAGCATTTTGTGCTTGGTAAAGTTCACTCAGTAGTGTAAGAATTAATTCACTTGTTCAGTAGCTACTGAAAGCACATGAATGAACATCAGCAGTTGCCCCCTGATGTAGTTAGAGGAGCCTGATCTTGCCCAGACTGAGCAGTTGTAGATAAAGGAGGTGTAAGTAGGTGTGTGCTTTGGTGGGTACAGACCTTCAGCAGTTCAGTCGTGACTTGGCCTCTCTTGAAGTCACCCAAACTCAATATCAGTGAAACAACTTTATCTGCACTAACACTTATCTTCTTTCCTTTTCTGCTGTGCCTTCTGAATCTCTTTACTGCTCTGATTCTTTTGGGACCACTACAAATACAGTTTTACTTGTCAGGTAAAAAATAATTTAGCTTGCAGAATTTTACTCTTGTCTTGAAACGTTAGTGATGACAAATTCCTGACAGTGCATTTTCAAGGAAAAATTTTCAGTTCTCTTAGAACTGTAAAATGTTTCCCTTGCCTAGAAGATTTTTGCATAAATTTCTGATGGCTTGTTGTGTGAAAGGAAGCACTTTAATATACAGTAATTTTGCAGGCTCTTAATCCACAATTTTGACTTTTGAAAATGCAGAAAACTTTAGTTTGCCAGAGTTTCCCAAGTAAATACTACTAAATTTAGACTTTGAACTCTGACTGCTATTTGAAGGTGTTAATGATTGCATGTTCTTCCTTCATTTTTTTCTTCTGTATCTTGAAGACATGATATTCAGACTCTAATATAAGTGTATCATAGACCATGGTCTTGAATTTACTGTCATCATATATGTAAATTGTCCTTAATATTTAGTTTAGAACATTTGCTAACTTTTATCTGAAATAGGTTTTCTCTTCTAATATCAGTTTTTTATACATAGCACAAAAATTATTATTTCCTTTAAAAAATTTAAGAAAAAATATTTAGAAAATAAAGAAGACTTAGTGCTTCAAAGTCACTGGCAAGATTGATTATATTTGTGTAGTTTCAACTAAAAAGGGAAAAATTTATATGCTAGATAAGGTGAAACAGAATTTCTTTTACTCTGCTATCACCCAAACCAAGTGTAACTCTAGATACAGTGATAGCACCCATGATTAGAGGAATGAAAATTCAAACCAACTGAAATTGAAATAAGTGCAACTGTGGGAAGTGTAAGTGCTATGCAGACACCCCGAGGACACCAAAATTTCATCAATTACATTCCAATTTCCAGTGTTTAAGCAGTATGTCAACAGCACTCAGCAAAATGGCTTCTCCAACAACAGTGCATGTATGTATGTACCAAGCCAATGCATGCAGGTGACCAGAATGTTCACATGATGGGGAGATGGGGGGTTCTTCTCCTGGCATCTCTGCCACAGAGAGGTTTTGGAGGAGATGATGCTCATAAGTCTGATATTATTAGTTACAAATATTAAGGTATCCTTGTTCTGAAAGTCTTACTATGGGTGTACATACAATATATATGAACTGCTAAAAACTTACTTTGTGTGTCAGCTTACTTGGAATCTGTGTGATAAAAGCACAAAAATCAACAGGAATTATTTAACTACTAATATTTAAAATTTGTTTAGAAGTCTACTTTGCGGAAAATAAAATAACTTTATGATAAGTAAAATTCTAACTCTTAACTTTTCTAGGCATCTGCTGCATCTTAGAAATTTTTTTCCATAATTCCAAATTGTTCAAAAAGCTAATAATTCAGTGTTGATGTCTTGAAAACTTCATGTGTAACAATCTACAGAGAAGTTACTTGGTACATTTTAAAATGACAGTACCTGTTACCTTGTTTTACCATGTGAATATCTCACTCCAAAATCTCTAATTTATCCTTTGTTCTGTGTTTTGGCATTCTCTGAGCACATCCTGCTTACAACATTAAATAACAATAATATCCAGAGATTGAAGACTATTCTTTGCTTTGGGAATTTTTAAAGAAAGTTTAACCTCTCCTTTCCAAAACTACCAAGTGCATTACTTGAAGAGACATTTGAAGGTATATCAAGGGGAAAAACCCCCCTGAACCCAAAACATGCACCCTAATTTAAATTCTTCCAACATTATGCTTTGATGAAAAATTCAGAGTTCTACACATTATACTTCATGAAAAGGCTTGAAATTGGGAGTTTTAATTATTATTGCATAATTATTCTGGCTACCCTTCACATTGTCAACATTACAAACCTGTGTTTAAACAAAGTGAAATTTAAATATAGCAAAGTATTCAAAATTACCTCATGAATTCTGCCTGTGAGTTTTGCAAATCATTAATGATGTGGTTTCCAAGAAAAAAATCGCTCCAACTGCCTTCAGAAAGTGACAGTCCTATGCAAATCTGAAAAAGTTATGCTGTATTTCTGATTTGAAGTCAGACAAGACTAGTAAAATACAGTAGACTGGAACATCCCAGAACAATAATAACTTAGAGAACAGAAATGGAAGTAAATGAGTGTGATATACCAGAGTGATGTCCTGACCTATTGATGCATTTGGCTTGTATTCATAAACTGGTTTTGCTTATTTCTTCTGCTTTGCACAGAAATTTATGGCTAATGCTTTTAAATGAAAACCCAAGGTATAATATCTAAACACCAGCACAAATGGCACTTGCTAATCATGGCTTCCAGATGGGATGCATGATGCTTGCTCTTAATGGACTATCAGGTCATAATTATGGTATTGTGATTTAACAGGTGAAGCATTTTGGATTGTGCACATTGTTTTTTACACTTGTATGGATAAATCTATATACACACATATACTGGTTGTTACTGTACTTTATAATTTTTCATAGTTTTTTTTCAGACTCCTGAAAATCTACAGCCTGTAAACAGTTGTTAAAAGATAGTAGTAGAAGGAAAAGGAAAAAGATGCTGAGCATTAGCAAATTGATTTATAGTGAAAAATGAAGAAAAAACCCACTAGAATCTTATGTATGTGAAATTTGTTTGGAAAAGAATGTTTGGAATAGGTTCAGTTTTGTAAGTGCTCTTAGAAACATTTTCCATCTGAAATAAATCAGATCCAGTGCCCTGTGCAACCGCAGATGAAAGTAGGGAATGGTGCTACTGTGGAAATCAATAAATACAATCCAGACTGTAACACTCCAGTGATACAATGAAAAAACAAGCTTGCCTCAGTTGTGCTTTATTATGTGAAGAACAAAGCACAGGGGGATAATGTTTTACAGTCCTGAAAATCTGCTTTTCAAAACTTATATATATGTGCTCCAGTTTAATATCTAGAACATATTGACAGCAGGGAAAAAAAGGTTAAACACATGGTGTTTGAATAGTATTCAAAAGCATTTCTAAATTATTGTTAGTAACTTACTTCATATACATACTATATACAAACCTTAAACTTTTAAAGCCTGTTTTAACTGTCTAAAAGTCTCCAAGTCATATCCTTACCATTGTTTCTATTTTGCTCTTTTTTTACGACTTGATCCTCATGAGCAGCTCACAGAGAAGGTAATGTACACTGCTTTAAAAATCTACACGCTGCTTTCTTGTAAATGAGATCTCCATTTGCAAATCAGTATATCAATACTGCCTCTAAATTAGAATTTTAAGCATGTGGGTGAGAACAGTAATCTCTGAAAATATTTGACATAAAATCTACAGTGAAGTTGTAAAATGGTACATTTAGAAAAAATGGGAAAGACTGAAACAAGAAGCTCTAGATATTAAAAAACCTCCAAACCAGCAAAACCAAAAAACCACCCAAACCCTCCCCTTTGATGATCCGTACAATACTTTAAGATTCTCTTTAAATCCAAAGAATCTTCATTACCAATGGAAGTATGTTCTCAGGGGCAAATAATTATGTTATGCAAAGTCTATGAATACAGAAAATAGTACTCTCTTAAACACAGTGATTATCAGATTTAAGTAAATAAAAATATTAACCACCACCCCC
>JAWWEV010000169.1:19919125-19933262 GCA_035583235.1 Hafferia zeledoni
AAAAAAAAAATTAACCCCCCCCCCCCCCCCCCCCCCCCCCCCCCCCCCAGAAATACTGTATTAATGGAATGTATAGATTGCTAGCATCTAGGGTGTCATGGGGCTTATTGAAGTACTATTTTTAAGAGGGCAAGACTCACTACTCCTTTTCAGCTGCACTTGGTATACATTAAGGTAGATCTGCAGTTACAAGACTCTGTCAATGCAGGCAATCTCCACTGGTTTTTAGGGAATGATGTAGTTAAAGCAGTTACAGGTCTGTTCCAGCGTTACTACCTGGCAGCAGTTTTGAAATAACTAGGAATGCTGGAACCAACCAGCACATTTATCCCTTGGGGAAATTTTCAACATGGTCACGGTAGTTCTTACAGTCAGACAAACCCTGTAAGGAATACCAGGTGTGATGGAGTTTTTTCTTACCAGCTGAAGCAATAACAGCACCAGCAAAATGCACATGCACATCCTCTGACTTGAGAAATTTGGAACGTAGGGGCTTAGGCTGCACTGCCCTGCCAGAAGGTGGAGGTGAGAAATATACACACCTGCCAAAAGCAGTCCCTTGAGAAAGGTATTTAGGTACCAGGAGTTAATCACATGCTTGGAGATAGCTGGCTGTCAGCTATCAGCATAGCTGGATTATAGACAAGCTACCTAATTCTGGGTAAGAGACTTTAGCCTTAATAATTGGGTTCTAATTCTCTTTCAGTGAACCTTTAATATTGCCTAACTGATAATAAATTTTAGAGCATATTGTCTTTTATGATGCTTAATTGTTCATTATTTCTGCTGTACAGCATGATATAAGAAAGGATCTCTCTTCCACTTAAAAAGTCTTTTATTTGCTTTTCTTTAAGGAGGAAGAAATTGTTGATTGGTGGAGCAAATTTTATGCTTCAATAGGAGAACATGAAAAATGTGGACAGTATATTAAAAAAGGATATGACACTTTAAAGGTATTGCTCAGGATAAAATAAATTGACATATCTCAGAGTTTACAGATCCAAGACCTAATCAAGCTGTGCCCTCTGTTATCTTAAATGCACTTCATAGTTTAACTGTGCATGATTGCCTATAAAGGTTCATTACTAATTCATGTGGTGAAATGAAGGTTTTTAGAAGATATCTTTGCCTCTCTTCTGCTGTTTGTTGGTTAAAATTTGGACTTAGACTACTTTTCTCTCTCATCTCATACCCCTGATGAGGAAAGTAAGGACAAGCTTATGACATGATACTTACTCTGTTTTTAACAAGGCCTGGATGAAGCTTGATTACATGTTCTCCAAATACTGCATTTGCTTTCACTTGGATGTAAAAATTATAATTTCTAAACTGCATTGGGTTTTTTCCCCCTTTTTTAAGGTGTATGACTGTGAATTGGAAAAAGTACCTGAATTTAATAACTTAACAGACTTCTGCGATACCTTTAAACTATACAGAGGCAAATCTGAGGACAGTGATGATCCGTCAGTGGTTGGGGAGTTCAAGGTAAATTTCAAATGCTGGGCAACAACCAAATGCTAGTTGCAGTCTTTTGTATGTAAATGGTTATCATTTAAGCAGCTGAATATGCACTCTGAAATATGGATGTGTGGGTCAGTAGGGGCAATAGACACTTAGGTACAGGTCCTTCTTTTTCAAAGAAGGTACAGCTATGCCTTGCTCACACTACATGTGAAACATATTAATTTGAAATAAATATCATTCCTGCTAATATAATCTTCCCTGGTACCTGTGGGACAGAACCTTCCCAGGTGACCTCTTAAACAGACTCAAGTTTTACCTGCAGACATTCTGAGGAAAGTACATTTTTAGAATGGATTTGGAAAAGGTATTTCCTACTATTTCTGTGTCTCTGTGACTTTTATAGATTAAAATAATATTAACTTAGAAAAAGCCAACCAACCAACCAAACCTTAAATTATGCTTTTGGAGAGGGAAACAAATACAAAATGTTTGTTACGTGTTCTCAGGTGGAGCAAACTGAGTAATTGTGTTGACATAAAACCAGCCGAATTGATTTAAATTGGTATAGGACATAACCTTGCTTTTTTAGTAAGTCTTATTGTCCAGAACCCGTTAAAGTAAAACAAAAGACTTCTAAGGGACTGTGGATCAGACTATAATTTTGCTATTCCTGTATAAAACAGTGTATGTATGTGTAGGATGAATAAGAAAAAACAAACCTAGCAGAGTGACTTTTCTACATTTATCGTGACTGAGTCTTTGTATTATTTTTTAGGGCTCCTTTAAAATCTATGCATTACCTGACGATCCCAGTATTCCCGCTCCTCCGCGCCAGTTCCGGGAGCTGCCGGACAGTGGGCCCCAGGAGTGCCTCGTGCGCATTTACATCGTCCGAGCTCTGCAGCTGCAGCCCCAGGACAACAACGGGCTGGTGAGGCTCTGCCTTGGGAATGTCTGCCAGCTAACTGCTGTAGCATATTTTAAATAAAGTTAGTCTTGATATCTATTCCTTAACAATTTTTTTTTCTTATTCTGAATAGTGTGATCCTTACATAAAGATATCTCTAAGTAAAAAAGTAATTGAAGACAGAGATAATTATGTGCCTAATACTCTCAACCCAATTTTTGGCAGGTAACAAACATTTTTGTATTTTCATTTTACTGTATT
This sequence comes from Hafferia zeledoni, assembly GCA_035583235.1. Taxonomy (NCBI): domain Eukaryota; kingdom Metazoa; phylum Chordata; class Aves; order Passeriformes; family Thamnophilidae; genus Hafferia; species Hafferia zeledoni. Next base: position 19,921,758 of record JAWWEV010000169.1, read on the forward strand.
TTAGAATGTTTTCCTGTTTTTTAAGATAAATCATTATCTGAAATATCCAATACTCTATTCATAGTTATATACCAACAGTTTATTGTGAGTAAAATTGCATAAGGTATTCCCGTTTGAAATCATTGGACAGCACAGATGTTTAGCTAGGATATAGATCTTCTGTATCACCTGGGTAAATTGCACAAAGTCAAAGAATGTCTAAATCTTAAAACCACCCTGTCTTATGCATATAACAATAAGAAAATATGCTTATAGAATATGTAAAAAGTTTTAACTCTGAAAACTGCATGGATCCCACAGCCAGTAATCAGCTTAACATGCATTCTCAGTACATTGGTCTTTCCATCAAAGGCTAATGATATAATTGAAATATCTGAATTAAAACTACTAATCAGTAATGAAGAGGTTGCATCATCTTTATCATTGCTAATGGAATTCTGGGTCTGGTTTGGTGTCCAGAGTTAGAGGAGGATTTTGGTAAATTAGAAAGTTCAGAGGGGAGGACTAGAAGGATCATAAAGTGTTTGGAAAGCATACTTTGCAATGATGCACTACAGGATTTCAATTCTTTGGATGATGCAAAGGAACAGACAGCAAAGAGGCTTCATTACAGATACAAAATACCTTCAAAATTCCAAGTTTTTGCAGTTTTCAGGAGGTCAAAGTTTGACTAGAAATAAAACAAACAAACAAAAAAAATGCAGAAAATAATTAACCATGCAATACTTTACCTAATGGTAATGGATTCAGCAGTAGTAGAAACCACAAGGCTGCATAGCTTTAAATTCAGATAATTAATTTTGAGAAAACTCTTTTTGTGTAGGATAGAGAGATGACAGAATAATCCCTCCTAGTCATCGTTTTTAAGGATCCTGGTGTGTTTGTAGTTAAAAATTTTAAAAGTTTCTAATCATAGAGAAACTGTGGATTGAGCAACCATCCTTTTTTACAGACTGGCTGGCAGAGCCACAACAGTTTATTTTTCAGTCCCAATTCAAGCAGCTGCACAGAAAACATACAAGTAATACATTGTGCAGAAAGGAAGGCATTAATATCCAGAGGAGTACAAATGAAATCATTAATAAGTACAAATAGAAATTGGAGGATGAATGGTAACTACTGCTAGATTTATCAGCATTGGAAGCATCCTTTTAATATCTTGTAAAAGTTATAGCTCAAAAATAAACTTATAAGTGCTTTTTTAGTTGTTCTTTTTTAAGTTTAAAAATAGGAAACATTGATTAAAAGAGCCATAGCCTTATCTGGGCATTTTTGTGTTTAGAATGTATGAACTCAGCTGCTTCTTGCCACAAGAGAAGGATCTGAAAATTTCAGTCTATGACTATGACACATTGACTCGTGATGAAAAAGTGGGTGAAACCATAATTGATCTTGAGAACAGATTCCTTTCTCGTTATGGATCTCACTGTGGCATCCCACAGCAGTATTGGATGTAAGTCTTTTGTCTATTGAAAATGTTTATCTGTAAAATCTAGTACCCAGTCTCTGAAAAAAATCTGGGCTTCCTTCATCTTAATTCTATGGTTTAAAAATATGCTGTGGTTTCTTATGGATATTTGTTGTGCTCATTCTATCATCTGAATTCCAAGTAAAGCTGTAAAGTCTTCAGAAGAGCCCTGAATGGAAACCATGATGTCAAACATTTTAATATTCTGTTAATACCATAATGTCTGTTATTTCTGTCCAGAGAGCTCACACTTTATTTTCTGACCTACTCATGGAAATAAATACGAAAGCATCTGTTAGTGTAAATTATTTTGATATGTAAAGTAAAAAACACTCTGTCTTGGAAGTTAGTTGAACTGTACAAAATTGTCCCTGTAACAAACTCAAGTGGCTTCAATCTAGGCAGTTATAGTGCTGCCCTTTAGTTTAATAAATATGTTTTGCATGTGTAAATGCCCTGAATAGTGAATAATTTTAGGATGTGTTTCTTTTGCTTTCCTAAAAGTTCAGGTGTGAATACCTGGCGTGATCAACTGAAACCCACCCAGTTATTGCAAAATGTAGCCAGGTTTAAAGGCTATGCTCCTCCTCTCCTCTCTGAGAATGGTAGAAAGATTAACTATGGGGGACAAGATTATACTTTGGAGGAAGCTGGTGAGTTTGTTCACTTATTTTATATATCTGTCTTAAATTCATATTGATACAAATATAAAACTTTTCAAGTATTTATGGAATACTAGAAGAAATCTTTGATGTTTTCAAATTTGAACAGAGTTTTCTGCTCAATTTTAAATATCTGGTTTTAATTTTAAAGTTCAGATGCAAATTGTGGTTCATGAGTGCCTGTTCTTTTCCCATTTCCTTTATTTCAGATGCTAATAAAATTTTGCATCAGCATCTTGGTCCGGGTGAAGAGCGGCTAGCCCTTCATATCCTCAGAACACAGGGGTTGGTACCTGAACATGTGGAGACAAGGACCTTATATAGCACCTTCCAGCCCAACATCTCCCAGGTACTGCAAACTGGCTTACTGACAGCTTCTTGAATGCAGAAGTGGAGCATTCTGAAGTTTGTATCATGTTGTCAATAGAGGGATTTCACTCAGGGGGAAGAGGGCTACAAATCATTACTACTTGGCTTAAAATCTAAAGCAGATTAGTCTAGAAACATAACAAAAGGCAGTTATGTTTTGCTATTAAGACCTCCAAATGACATCTTAAACACTGACAGAGTGGAAATTAGAAAAGCTTTGTTTATAACTTTGTTACTGAAATAAACTGTAATATGTACTTGCACCTCGCCAAAAATAAAGGAGATGGCCTGCCTCAAGAGCTTTCTAGCTGCATTCAGCAAATGAGACCAAACCTGTCAATTCTCTACAAGGTTCAGAAGAGCAAGTTTAAACACAAAGTTTAAACATCCCTGCTAGAGAGGAATAAAGGCTAACACTGGAGTTTTCTGGCACTGCCTGACTCACCAGTGATGGGTTTTTTTTAAAAAAAGTTTCTGCAGAAACCAGAAAACTTATCTGAAAAATAAAGGGGTTTGCATTTGAAATAGAGTGTAGAATCTACAGTGGATGCCTTTCTTCAGAGTGTAGTTAAGGGGACTGATCACCTACACTGGGTAGGCCACCAGCTGCCACAGATATGATACTGTACTGAATACCCTCTCTGAAAGAACAGTGAGAACTATTTGGACACCTAACTTGCACTGAATTCACTAGGAATTAATGTTCCTACTGTCTTCTGAATTCTTGGCATTGTTCATTTGAAGAAGCTTATGTGACTTGAGGGATTGGGCTTGCTCTTACCTGAAGTCTGTAAAGGTTCTGACACTGGTAGCACAAGGGAGGTCACTAAAATTAGTACTGAATATGCCAATAAGGAGTTCCATGGAAATACTGTGACAAACCTGTATGCAGCCAACATTCCCTTATTCATCTTCTCCACTGCTACAGGGAAAGCTCCAGATGTGGGTTGATGTTTTCCCCAAAAGCTTAGGACCACCAGGCCCTCCATTCAACATCACTCCCCGCAAAGCCAAGAAGTGAGTATCCCTACACCCTACATACTTTCTGGCAGCCTTGACAGAGGCGATTCAATTCTCTTTCCCCAAACATCTCTCTTAGGTATGTCTTGCGGGTGATTGTCTGGAACACCAAAGATGTCATTCTGGATGAAAAGAGCATCACAGGGGAAGAAATGAGTGACATTTACGTGAAGGGGTAGGAGAGCACTCTGTCATGTAACACATACAAATGAATAGCCATTGAGAATATCCTGGGAATACCTTGACCGTGGGTTCCAAAGATTATTTGTTTCAGCCAGGTCCAATGCTAACCTCAGAGAAGGGCAGAAGTTTTATGACCAGCTAATATGTGGTGAAAGGTCCCAGAATTTCATCTCTTGAGATGGGCAGCAACAGAAAAGGTAGTGAGTTAGATCTGGTGCTACATAACCTGGATTCTTAATTTTTACATTCCCTAGTCTTAACATAAAAAATTCAACAGAAATCAGAGAAATACATTCCTAGGCTATTAATCTAATTTTTTCTAAAAAAGAACTCAGCACTTAACTGCTGATACAGCACTGGTCTTAGCAGATCAGAAATTCAGTTCAGATGTGCCAAACTGGAACCAAACTGAGAAAGGCTGTGGAAAAACTCTCCAGCCCTCTGTGAGCAACACTTACAGCTTGTTTGCCACCCCCCTATGACACAGTTACAGTACAGACTGGCACCAGTGTAGTCCCACTGCAAACACCAGACACATCTCTTTGTATTTTCAGATGGATGCCTGGTAATGAAGAAAATAAGCAGAAAACTGATGTTCACTACCGATCATTGGATGGTGAAGGGAACTTTAACTGGAGATTTGTTTTTCCTTTTGACTATCTCCCAGCAGAGCAACTCTGTGTAGTTTCCAAAAAGGTATGTATTTCTAAAGACTTCAATACCTAGAATACATATTTAATTAGTCTGGTAATTTTGTACCTACACATTTAAATAGACAGTTTGGCTCAGTTCTGCATACTTTTCTCAAACTGCTGTTGTAAACAGATTCAGTTTTGCCTTTGGCCAGGAACAACAAACTGGCAACAACAGCAGTCTCCTTTTAGCAAGGGCAAGATCAGATCCTTAATACTTACACCAACCCCAGAGTTCATAAGTATTAACAGACCACAGTGTGAATTTTCATAAGTAATTTTTAAAGGTGCTTGAGTTTTGTTTTTGAAAATTTTAGGAACATTTTTGGAGTCTTGACAAGACAGAATTCAGAATCCCACCCAAACTGATCATTCAAATATGGGATAATGACAAGTTCTCCTTGGATGACTATCTGGGTAAGACCTCTAATCAAATAATTACTGTAGTCTCAAAGAAAGATATGAAAAGCAAGGATTTTAAATTATCACATTAGGACTGTGTTTACAAGGTGAGAAACTGAGCATGCTTTCCCACACAGTACAGGCTTACTTGTGATCATGAATGAATGAGTGAATATTCATTCAATAAAGGCCCACTTGAGGTAAACTAAGGCACTTTTCATTCAGGTAAGCCCTCTCACAAAGTGCATGAAATAATAATGTGCATAAAAATTTACTTTGCTTCTTTCTTTAACTAAAATTATTTAATCAAGGGTATTTGAGTTCTACGTAAGTGTTGACATAAGGCTGTAATTTAAGTTAAGCAATCTACTTCACAGTGTCATTAATTCCTACCTTTTCTAGACATGTTACTCTGCAGATGATTCTCTGCTCTATAGTATGATATCTCCAAAGTCTAGCTTATATACAAACCATATGGACCCTCAAAATCTGAAAACAAGTAGTTGATTCATAACTGTCAATAAAGTTAGCTAAACCATGCTCTTAACTGTCAGGATTTACATATTACATTGTTGTATTTGGTTATCTTCTGTTTAGGTGTGTGGGGAAAAAAAACCCTCTATTAAAAATCAAACAATCTTGCAATAAAGAGGGAGGTGAGTTTGCTAAATCCAATTTACCAACACCAGCAAGATGGGCTTAAACGCAGCCTGATGTGTCCCACTTCCCTGTCTCACAACATTCTTAGACAAACAAGAATGTAATGTCTGTCGATTGTAGTTCCTGTATAACATGTTTAAAGATAGAAAAGGTTAATGTTGTACCACTGTGCTGTGTGATTGGTTGTGTTATGCAGTGGGTTATTTTTTATCTACCTCCTAGGCTTTGTGGAACTTGATTTACATAAAACAATCATTCCAGCAAAAGTTCCAGAGAAGTGTAATATAGACATGATTCCAGAATACAAGGTAAACGGTTCTCAGAAGCCTCCCAGGACTGCCTCTCTCTTTGAACAGAAATCCATGAAAGGATGGTGGCCTTGTTATGTTGAAAAGGATGGCTCCCGTATTTTAGCGGTATGACTGTTACTTCTTTAAAAAGTACTTAAAATGTGCTCACCTTACTTTTCAAATTACAAAGAAAGACTGTAAGGAGTGTCCCACTTAGCTGTTATCTTTCAGTGGATAGACAGAGGAGAACAATGCATGTACAAGTTCAGGGATTTGGTTCAGCAACATTTTTTTTGTTTTAAAGTGTGATCTTAGTAGTTAATTTTAGTTTTAACCCTCTTTAACTTGAAAGACTGTGGTGCCAGGTTGAGTCATTGTTATCTCACCAGAGCAGCCAATAAAGTTACTGTGTGAATGAATGCATAGCCTCAAGCAGCTCTAGGGGAGGTTCAGGTTGGATATCAGGAAGAATTTCTTCACAGAAAGGGTTGTTGAGTGTAGGAATGGACTGCCCAGGGAGATGGTGGAGTCGCCATCCCTGGAGGTCTTCAAGACATGGTTGGACGTGGCACTTAGTGCCATAGTCTAGTTGACAAGGTGATGATTTGTCAAAGATTGGACTCAATGATAAATGATGGTGTGATTCTGTAATTTATTACACAACTGCTCAGGAGAAACATAAGACAACCTAAATACATTAGACTAAAGAAAAAAGTACCGAAGGATTTTTTGTACACAAGAAATAAAACTTCTGTACTGAGAATCTAGACTACCTTTGTGATTTTGAATGCATTCAGAAGACCAAAAGCATTTTAACCTGTTCTATGAAGAATATAAATGTGTATTTATTATTTGTAGAATATTAAGCCTTTCACGTGTGTCTGCTTCTTCTTTCTAATGCTTTTGCCTTTAAACTTTTATTATTGGAATTTAATAAATGAGGAAAAATATTCATAAACCTGTACCAGCCATAGCTATATAAAAAAGTTAGATGCTTGGTCATTTAGAAAATACGCAGTTCTTGGGTTGCTCTTGAAAGAAGAGCTGGTTTTGTTTTGCTAAATAGGAAAAAAATCTATAGCTTAAGACAGAATAGATGAATTAGCAGAACATTTTTTAGATACAGTGATTTGGGATTTTTTATGTGTCATTCCCTGATACTATATTGTCATACTGTCATAGTGCAGAAATCAGTATGTTTGAGAAGGAAATGCAAAACACACAGATGCACACAATGAGTTGATCCCAAACGGAAAGTATTGCTGTATAAGCACCAAGCAATTCCTATCAGTGCTGTTTCAATAAGATCCTTGTCTTATGCCACCTTTTTTCTGAAGGGGAAAGTTGAAATGACATTGGAAGTTGTCAACGAAAAAGAAGCTGAGGAAAGACCAGCTGGGAAAGGAAGAGATGAACCCAACATGAACCCCAAACTAGATCTACCCAAGTAAGATATTTTTCTCCTACTAGCTTTAGAAATATCCAATATCTAGCTACTATGACGTTCTTGACAAAATCTGCATGTAGTAATCTATTAGACGTTAGTTATCCTTTGTAAAACTTCATTTATATAAGCGAGTCTTGTTTCTTGTTTCTTTCTTTTATCCTCATTAGGATAAAATGCAAGGTGGTTTCAGTATTAATGGCACATATTTACTGCAGCTGCTTTCTTGCATTACAGAACTATCTGTTTTAATGTGTTATAATCTCATGCTTAAGTATTTCCTGTTTTTGTAGTGTAAACAATACTTTTTTCTTTCCAAATGCAGCCGACCAGATACTTCCTTCCTCTGGTTTACAAATCCCTGCAAGACAATGAAATTTATTGTGTGGCGCAGGTTTAAATGGCTCTTTATAGGCCTTATCATCTTGCTGATTCTGCTCTTGTTTGCAGCAGTGCTCCTCTATTCATTGCCGGTAAGAATTATTAGATGTTTGTTCTTCAGCTGTGGTATGAGGCTACTTTAGACAGGAGCAATTAACAGGATACACTCCTTACTCAGAGAGGAGTCCATTAGCTCTGCTTTAGCAGGACATATATCCTTATAACTATAAAAAAATTCCACTGATCTTTATTGAGAAACAATTAAACTTTAGGTTAAGGCTAACCAATTAACTAAAGATGGAGCAAATGAATGCTTTAGAAGTGTTAATAACGTACACAAACTAGTTAATAGTTGGTCTAGAATCTGGATTTCAGTCTGTGTTAGTCTTTAAAAAATTATTCATTTTGATCCATTTTAATATCTTAAATGTCTTTTTCAAAACTACACTGAAGTGTATATCATTTTACCTCTCTTGTTTCTCCTCCCCCCACAGAATTATTTGTCAATGAAGATCGTGAAACCAATTTAAAAGAAGAGTTTTTTACCTCATCTTTTTAAATAGTGCTGAGTTTTTGCCTCAGGCTGTGGGCCAAAATCAGCAAGGCTCCTCCATCCTTTGTACCTGCTTGTATTTAGAACTGTAAAATAGATAATTAAGACTTTCAATAAGGTTAGCCAAGGTTCAAGAGGTCATGAAAGGTGTTTTGGAAAAAACAAAGAATAACCCCTCCCCTTAGGTTTCATGTACATTTTTTTACTTCATTGGTATCTACATGGTAAAGTTCTGACTTCTTTGCTTCTCAACTGGATTTTTCATAGAAACCGCTCAGGAGGCTGCCTGCTATTCCTGTCTCAGTTTTCCAATGGATACTCACTTGTGAGAATTCCCTTCATTTCCTTGCATTTTAACTTAAAGAAAAACAACCACTACTTATGATTATGTGTACCAAAGAAACCTTACAGTGCAATCAAAGGGTCAGACATTGTTTCTAGAAAAGTTTTCAGCATTATGCTGCTTAAAATTCTTTGGTTACTGCACTGCAGATTTGACAACACTATACATGCATCTTGACAACAACTGTATGTGCATAGAAATAAATAATACGTGGTTTATTTACTATAATTTACAAATTTTAAATAAACTTATCCACATGTAAAAGGTAAGTTTCTAGTTTACTTCATCAATGACAAAACTACAGTGTATTAGGAATTGTGTAGTGTCCATCAGAGGATGTAGTGCCACCAACCTGGAGTCTAATGTATTTTACTGTTATCTGCACAGTGACAAATAAGGAAGTACATTTCTGCACAAAGTTTGAGTTGATATATTCATTAATTAGGAAATTAATAAAAAATTAAATCTGTTAAATAGTTTCACTGTACACCTTGTATTTAGAGATGACCTTGAAGCAAAACACAAGAGTATATGTGACCCAGATTCAACCCTTGTTTGAAATTCGATCTGCACATTGCAAGTATCTCATTTTGCCTCAGTGTCCTCTCCCACGGCAGAGTAAAATATAACCTGCACTAAAACTCTGGATATACTCTGGGATTCCACCTCACTTTTATGAAGCACTGAAGCACAAGCATCTCTGAACATCCTCTGGTCCTTACAATGTAGTAAATCTGCAGCAGAACCTGAAATCAGCATTTTGTATGATTGTCACTCTCTTGACTAGATAAAGACTTCAGCCATCTTTAAAAATATGGCAAAAATATCTGCAAGAATGACAGTCTTGAAAAACCTGTCACTGTATTTAATGACACGCTTAACACACAGTACTGTAAAATAAGCATGTACTTGTCAAGAAAAGTAAGTAAATTATACTGACCTTATTCGGTTGAAGAAGCTAGGGCAAAGGTATTATATGAAACAATTTCCAGAATGTGACATCCCACTGGCTAGAGTGGAGCAAGCAACAGTCATCCTGTCAAAAACATACCACTGCCCTTATTTTTGGGTTGTTAAGAAACTCTCAAGCACCTTGACCAATGAAAGAGACTTGAGCTGGAACTAATCATCCAGATGGCTTGTCCCTCCACTAATGACAAAATAGCACTCCAGAAATAACCAGCAATTTGCATAAGCTAATACTTGATCATCTACTATTAAAATCTGTCTCAATCAATGCCATAAATCTGACAAATGGTAAAAATAACAGCAACCTTATTTTCATGGAAGACAAGAAAGTGTGTTGCTTGTAAGGGTTGTAATTAGAAAGCATTTAACTTCAAAGAGCATGGAGCAGAGATCCGACCAAGCCTGTTCACAGGGCATTTGAAGAGTGGCAGGTACTGCCCTTCTGAGTTGAGTTCACCCTCTTCCAGATGCCTTTTCGTCCAAGCATGCATAGGCTTGATCGTTTCACTACAATTAGGCGGTGCCATTAAAAACATAACTGAAAAGTCTGAGAAGTCATTCTGTCTGCCAGCCTGCTCCAGGAACAAACAAAAGACAACGCATGTTCACAAGAAAGAAAATGTGATCATTCATATTTACCTACAATGCTACTCATATCTGTAATCCCTGGTGCAGCTGCTGTGAGTGACTCCAGCACGCAACAAGTTTTTGCCCAGTTGAAGCAGTTTATCAAGGATTTAGCCCTTTGTAAGGAATAACTTTGTGCTGCTCTTGCTGTGCACTGGTGACTGGGATGTTCACTTTGGCCAGGCCAGCTCTGAACAGCTCCAGTTAGCAGCAACAGGCAAACAGCCTGTGAGGCCACAGAAAAGAGAGCAGAATGTAGATGTGCCGGGTATCACTCTTCCTTATTACAGGAAATAACCCCAGGAATTCCTCCTCCTATGAGTTTGTTTTGCTAGCCAGCTGGAACAGCCAGGGAAAGGCTAAAGCTAAATGGAAAGTGCTTTTAACAACAACAAAAAAAGAGTAACTAGCAGCAGTATGTCAGAGTCCTCCTGCCTCTGCCATCATGTAGGTTCGAACACCAGCAGCTGCCCTCTGATGCACTCAGGTATCCCAGCAGTGTTTGCCTTCCTATCTGTAGCTTGCTGTAGTCACCCCAAACTCTGACTACTGGCATGGCCTGCAAGGAGGGTAACAGCTGCTGTCCTGTACTTTATAAAGAAAGAATCACCATGTAACTCAAGATGAAAAACTTGCAGCTCTACTAGCTCAGTGTAAAATAAAGAGGTAATAATCTCACTCACACTTAACAAGCTGTTCTTGCATTTCTTTGAACAACCACAAGATGACATCCCAAGTCTCATGTGTTCACAAAGTCCTTCCAGTACTTCTGTTTTATTCCTATCCTAAATACATCTCACATATTGAGACGAACAAGATACATTTAATAGTTAAGGGGAAAAGGTACCATGAAGTCCATTGCTTCTAAGTGTATTCGAAAAACACAGCTGTCAGCACCTTTGGGACCTACCTGATAAATAAAAAGAAAGTGACTCCAAGCCTGATCCTTACTGATTTTAATGTTGTTGCATCCACTCCCTGCCCCTAGATGCCTAAATATCTATCTAGCAACTTGAAAGCAGTACCAAAGAGTGGAATGGCATTATTCAGTGCTCAATCTTGTGTCAGTGCTACTCAATTTCCACAACAGCAGTGCTGGAAAGGGACCCCAGCACAGGGTACCAGCCCAGCACACTCAGCCAGGCAGCAGACTTTGGTTTCAACCTTTCAGGAAGAGAACTGAACTGAACCTGCTCTTCCAGTCTCCTGTGTAATTCCTGTCACTGTTAAGCAAATACGGTAAAACAAAAGAAGACACAATCATCACCATCTTCTACAAGAAAGTGTGGACAGTCAGTACTGCAGAACTCAGCAGCCCAGGCCTCTGGAGATACTGAAGCTTCTGGTCATGATGCAGGTTCAGTGCATGTCATGGTTTCAGCCAGGTGGGGCCTAAATTTGGGTTTTAAAGTTTGGACTAGGCCTGAAAATTGTCAGGTGAC
>JAWWEV010000169.1:19935010-20136843 GCA_035583235.1 Hafferia zeledoni
GTTGTATTGTAGTTTTAATTTTCTCTTTTCTGTATAAATATATGTAGTTAGTTTTAAGCATAAACCTGGGTTTAGAGTTTTTTTCCCTCTCCCTCTTCTTTCTCCTTTAGCTGGTTGGGGGGGGAAGGCACCCTTTTCACTCTGTCTTCGGGCAGTTGGCATTTTGCCAGCTCAACCCAAGACAGTGCCAAACTGCTCAGCTGTAAGAAGACACACATGCTACCAGAAAGGAGAAGATGCAGAACTAGGAGTGACTGGGAGAGTTTATATAAACCTTAAGAGCTGTTAGGCAGTAATGGAACAGTTACAGATTTGCACCTAAGCACCTGAACTCGGGGCAGTACCTCCTCACAGCTGTGTGTCTGCCACGGACAGTAGCTCAGTATGAAACAGCAATTAGGAAAACAAAGTTAGAGCTTTCATCAAACAGGAAATAATGAATAAACCCAGAATATGTTACAGTGTCCCATCAAATTTCATACTTGATTTTGATGCAGATCTCAAAAAAGGCACATGAATAAAAATTCAAATGCGGACAATGAAAGTAATCAAGAGCAAGCAGGTAAGGTAAGGTTTCCTGTACAATAAAAGCTTGAGACATCAGCCCTAGCCCGGAAAGTGACAGAGGAACAGGAAAATAACAGGTATCTACAGAGAGGTGGAGAACGTAAGTTGATGCCTTTCTTCAGGGGCTATATTAAAACTGTGCACATGTACATATGAAGTCTTCCTCTCCCCCTGCAAAACCTTAAAACTAAAAGCCAAAAAATTATAATAGGCTAAAAGAGACATTTTGGTGCAGATTTTAGCTGACTGTTGGAACACACCGGCAGAGCATAGTACTTGGTTTAATAAGAACAAAGAAAGGCTATAATAGTTCCCTGTGTTTACATATTAGGGTAACATTACAAAGTAAACTAGCTCTGATACTACACCACATCCCATGCTCACTGGAATCCCCAGAGCAGTATTCTGCTCTCAGATACCACTGTGCAACTGGGAGCAGGATTATGCACTCACAGCTGTGAAAGATGCCCTTCCTTGTTGAATTCCCAAGTTTTCTAACCTTAAGTGCATACTCCTTACTTACCACAAAGAATTCATCATGGACCAGCTTCAGAGACACCGCTCCAGCTGAAACAAAATGGGATTGTCCCACTGTGCTGTGAGGGTTAAAACACACACACACAAAAAATCAGTTCTGAGAAAGGATTTACTTTTACTTCAATTGCACAAGTATATGTGGGTGTGTTTTTAAATAGAAATAAGGTGTCTTCACTTCTCTTGCTCTGATCCATGCTGTGCCAACTTAAACCCTGCCAATGTATCTGAATAACCAAATAAACGTCTGTCCCTCCCCAAACATCCACCATTCGCATTAAATAAAACACATAACAATGGAGGGAAAATAGACCTGAAAAGAGCTTCTTTCCAAATGTAAAGGTCTAACCTGAGGATAACCATTTTCATGCAAATCTGAATTCTTCTTGCTCATATACACGTACCAAGAATTATCTGTTCAGTTAACATTCTAAGCTTCTCTTATGCGATTAGCAGGGAGGATCAAATTAAAGGAAAATGGAATGGAAATCCCCCAAAGCAATGAAAGAGAACCATACCTTCCCTGCTCCAAACTAGCAAAAGACCCTGAAAACAAACTTGCACACTCAGGGAAATAAGGAGGGAAGAAAATGGGTCAAAACCCAAATGCATCTTGCACAGAAAAAGCCATGCCAGCCTGCCACATCATGGGAGCGTTTCTGTTGTTAGCATCAGTTTAGTCATTGATCTGCTCTTTGTCCCTTTTGGATCACGTGGGAAATCACCTTCAATTCAGCCAGGCTCCAAATCAGTCTTACCTTTGCCAAGCTCAGGCAGTATGGATGCTGTTGCACTCCTGAAATACCTTCCCACAGCAATTGCTCAGCCTGTGGCCACCCGCTCTGTAAAACTTCAACTCTGTTATACAGATTCACTGCAGCATATCACTACTGGCTCAAAAGCTGAGTTTCCAGTTTGGAAACTGGAAATACCAAATTTCACCACCAATATTTTTTTTCTTTTGCGTACAGCAACAATAATAATAACAATCCTATGAAAATTTTGTGTGAAAGCAATTAAAAAAGGATAAAGAAAAAAATCCACTGCCCACATGTGAAAACACACACTTACTGGTTTTGCCATGAGCAGCACTTCCAATGGAAAGCTGCAGAGAGCTACCAGAATTGCCTGTGGTAGCAGCAGCATCTAAGTGGAGAAGGAACCTACAAGCTCAGTGCGATGTTGGAGCTGTGACCGGCTCTCAGGAATACAGGCCAGGCTGTAACAGACCTTTGCCCTTGTATCTGCAAAAAATGAACAACACCTAACTGAAATGTCACGCTCAATGTACTTAATGCTTTCTTTTTATGAAGAATGAAGGAATTAAACTTTACCTGAATCAGACATGGTCTCGCTCCTGGTGGCTCCAACCAAAGAAGCTCCTCCAAGCCTTGTGGCACAGAGTAGAAACTGTATCTATTATTCCACAGAGAACAAGGCCAGGTGAACAAGCTATTAACTTTTACTGTGGTACTGAATAATCTACTATTAGCAATACCTGACAGTCAAAAATAAAACCCCCAAATCTAAAATTCTCCTTGTGTTTCTTAGTTCTTTCAGGTTAAGTACATCTCTCTGGAATACTTATGTCTGACAAAGCAAAAGACAAAATGCAAAACAAAATTATATGTTTCAAACAAAACTCAAATCTAAACTCATTTGTCTTAATTTATAACTCAGAATTACCCCATTAAAATCAACTGTTTGGCAGAGGACATAGAATCACTAAGCAGCCCAAGAAAGGACAAGTATCAGTCTGTGATATTACAGAAGAACATTCATAAACAATGGTGTCCTTATGTACCTGAGAAAATAAAAAGAAACTGACATTTTTAAAAGGCATTATTAATTTTCCCCGATTTTTTTTTTCTGTTTATTTCACAGAACAAAATTTCTAACTATACACAAAACTAGACGAAAGAAGTTCTAAGGAGGACATCCCTATTCCTAAAGAAGTTAGGAGAGTGCACAGTCAGGATTAGGAGAATAAGAGGTCCCATACAGATCCTGATCAGACTCCCTTATGATTGTTCTTGGCCTCAGCACCCTCAGCTCCTGTGCAACTCTTTAGCCACACACTACTCTGACAATCTGCAGAGTCTCCAGTTCCTGATACAGTCTTTGAACAATTCTCTTGCGTAGAATGCAGAGAATAATAGTGCTAACATAATGCAGACCTGCTGAATACAAAGAGCTGCATGACTGAATTTAATTAGCATTTCCTCCAAACATGTCAAACAATCCCATGCTTTCAATGTGTAAACCAGCTATAGAAGGGCTGCTACAGCAGGTAAGGAATTTTTAAATATGTTTCAAAGTTATTAGTAGATATTACCTTTACTATGCTACCTCATATTTCCCACATATAACAAGCGAGGTTACTTCAAGCTGTATCTGCTTCAGTTCACTTACCTACAGAATTTTTTCCTTCACATCTCTGCCCTCTGATATGAAGACTGGAAGGGTCACCTTGGCAATAAAGACAGCATGTGTCAAATCCACATTCCTGCATAATATCTTTCAAAAGTTATAAATACATGAATTGTGAACTTGTCAAATTATTCAGAAAATAATTTACTCTAACACAACTCAAATCCAGTGACATTTTAGGAGTCCTACTTTTACAAGGGATTCTTAGCTCTTGAAAAATGTTTGCAACAGAAGAACTAAACTATGTTCATTAATTCTCCTAGTTAGACATCTGTTGAGTTTGAAAAGAGACTTTTTATCAATTCAGAATTCTGCATGTGAAAAGGCCTGAAGGGACTCTCAGGATCCTTTGGTTTTTGTCCTGAACCTAAACCCACAAGACTGTCTCAACACCAGACTGATATTCAGATATTTTAGCTTTTTGTCCCCAGTTTCTTTGGTCTGGAAGAATGGATCACTGGACCCATTATTATCAGTCAGGTGTTCTCTTACCCCCCAGCTACCTCAAGATAAAAGCCTTGCTGTTTAAAATGGAACCAGCATCCTTGTTTGAGCCCTGCCTGCATGCACTAAAGAGGGTCTAAAGTCTAATTAGCACCAAAAGCAGTTTTATACTGACAAGTACTTATTAGGGCACATAAGCAAATACTCATCTTTGAACATGGAACATTCAGCCTGGATTCATCACCTTCTCTCTCCCTTCAGTAAAATTTGTCTGCAGCCTCACCCCTGAGCATGTCACGCAGAGCCCATGATGTTTCACGAAGAAAAGGCTGGTCTGCTAATTTTGGTGCCTAAACATAAACATTGTCTATGATTTCTGTCCCACAATATCCACCCTTCACTCTCTGGATTTTAGAAAGCTTACAGTCATTCCATTTTGCCATGAAAGGAGAGCATCATTATTAGACTGTGCTAAGTGCTTTGCTAACAGGTAACTTCAGGCTTGATCTTGCTATCAGTGGAAATGGTAAGACCCTCTTAGACAGCATCAATAATGGTTTGATATGTGTATTTTAAAAGCACTGTGTGTCAAATGAAATATATTATGCTTTAAAATTCCATTATATGCATTTCAAGGGAAAGAAATTTCATTGCAGCAAATACACTACTAAAATGTTTCTGAGGTGCAAATATCTCATCCCTGGTTCTTTTAGAAACTGCAAACAAGTAATTAGCCCTCCTGAACTCCAGAGTCTGTAGCCTGTAGTTAATGTGATGTTACTAATGCATTTATAAACATCAGGCTCCAAAGCCAACCCAGAGATATTCCATCATAATTTAGATCTCTCATTAACTTCACCACCCTGAACAACATGCTGTCACTGGCAAAGTGTTTGACAGTTTACATTACCTGCAGACATGAGTTCATGTCAATTCAATTAAGAAAGATTAATTCCAGAACTGACAATGCATAAATATTTTTAAATTACACCTGGCCTTGTTGGCAGTGCTTACTCCAAGACTGACTTCAGAAGAGAGAACATGTCTTTAGCCTCCTGGGCAGAAAGGAAAATTTGAAGGAAGGTGAAAGAAAGAATTTATTATGAATTCACTATTCCATCATACTGTCCAATCTATCTTTTGTGATTCCCCCTCCCCTCTCCCTCCCCCCTTCCCAAATAATTAAACAAACTTATCTCTCACCTCTCACTGTCTGTTATGGAATGAAAGGAAGCAGGAAAGATTCGATCCAAACAGTCACTGCCAGAAAATTGTCAGGGACCTCTTTATGATGATCATTTGCTGACTGGTTTAGGTCTAATTTGTGTACATTATTGCTTGGGAAGGTATTCAGATACCATGGTGATAGACACCATATGAGAATGCAGATAGATATCATTTGACATTTATCTTCATGAACAAAGATCTGGGTAACTCCCCACTGATTGCACTTCTGATGAGTGCAGATAAATGTCACATCAGACTAAGCCATCTTGCATTCTAGTGAAACACTCTTACTCTTGGCTCCAATGTGTACAAATATTGAGCTTCAATGCATGTGAACAGGCTTAATTGGGTAAGCATCAAGCACACGGTGATAAAATGATTTGCTCGCTGTTATCAAACAGGTCAGGAGCCAGAGTAGCTGGATTTATTAAATTCTGGTCCACAGTTCAATCTACTAGAAGAAAACATTCTCTGAGATTTCAGTGCAACAATTGCACAGCCATTGCCTGAAAACAGCATTTTAAAAAGCAAAAACTCTCTACAGATATAGTCAAATCAGTGCCATGCCCAAATAATTAAAGCACTGAGAAACCTTGCAGTCCCTCATGAGTATCACAAGTACCCTGCTCTGGGACCTTTACCTTTGGGGCCTTATCTTCGTACTAAATTATGCTGAACTCTGCAGATCCACCGACTTCAGTGATACTAACATTGGCTGATGCTGAACAAGACAGACACCCACAGCAGTGGGAATCTCTCCTAAAACAAACTGGGGACATAATAGGGAACACTCAGTCTGCAATGAGAAACAAGGGGAGAAGTAACACACTTGCATTTTTTTAAGCTGGTGGCTCATCCCTGGGACTATTTCTTCTGTCCTATTGAGTTTGGTATTAGGGTTAAATGGGGCAGTAATAGTCATGGAATCCAGAACCTCCTGACATGAGTATTCAAGATTTTGATCCTTTGACATGACTTGTCTAATTTTTCTGCACTCACAGGTTAAAAAAACTGTATAGAGTGCCTTGCAAGGTACCTTAAACTCATCAAATTTGAGTGCTTCTGTTCTAGCCAATATGAGGCAGCATAAAAAACCAGACAAAAATAGCAGGAAAAAACAAAATCCAGAAAATAATAATGTTTCCAAATCCCTTTTAGGGTACAGGTTTGAGTAGGTATTAAAAGACTGAACCAATTCAGGGGTTTAGCTTGGTTTCCTAAGAAGCTAAGGCTTATTTTACTGTACTGTACTGTAATAAGGTTTTAAGATGCTGGCCAGCCTCAATCTCTCACACACCAGGCTCCTGGATGACCAGCAGCACATACCAAAATTCAGGATGGATCCAACAAAAGGTGCAAGTGCTCTCATGTTGGACAGCAGACAGACTTATTATTAGATGCCTCTGTTCCCTTTGAAAGGTACACAGTGCAGTAGATGACACAAAATCAAAGCCAACATAGTCAGCACTTGGAGCAGCTCATACCTGACCAACAGAGAAGCACTCAAGGCAGATGTGTCTGCAATTCACCCTCTACATGGCTTAGCTTTCTTCAGTTCCCTGAAGTCTCCCTTGTAGGTAGAGAATGAAATCAAGAGTGATGCTGAACTCCCACAACATGGACTTTTAGCCCTCAAGGACTGTTGTTCATTTTACCCGAAGATTATCTTGTGTAAAGGTAGTTCTCTCTTTGTGGTGGGGTTTGGGTTTTTTTGGTCTTTTGGGTTGGTTTTTGGTTTTGTTTTTTAATATTTTGTTTTATTTTCAAATCCTGGATCGCATTTGTAAAAGTATTAATTGTTCACCACTACTGTTTCATAAGGTATAAACCAAACATATGTCCAGATTCTGCCATCATCTTTAGGGGAGAAGTCTAAGTTCTAGCTGGAATTCTAGTTTTTCAAAGGCTGATGATTTTTAGAATGGGCCAGGAGAAACAAAAGGTTTCAGAGGCATTTTCAGATCACTTTGGCATTAAAAGTCCAAAGAGAAATGGCAAAACCTAAACAAACAAAAAAATCTCTAAGCCTTTTCATGGATTCAACCTCATCCCCACCCCTCCAAAACCAAACACAATTCAGGGAAGGGGGCTGTGTGTCAGAGAGCAGTCCATACAGAGGACCTTTGTATAAACCTGAGATGCTTTGGGTGTCTGGAAAACAACATATATACACACATATTGCCATTCTCACTTACCCAATCAAGCTTTACTATAACATCCTATGTCTGACCTGGTCACTGCACACATCAAAGCTCCTTTCACCAGACTCTGTTATCCTGTCTGACAAAGGCACCCACCTGTGGGTTTCCTGCTTGTGATGGACATAGACTTGACCTTTTGAGCACTAAAATTCATTAATCTTAGAAAAGCAGAGAGAACTACAGCTGAATACAGTTTCTCAGGAGGTCTTTCATTCAAGCAAGATTTAATTAATTTATATTCTTAATTCCAGAAACGCACTAAATAAACATGGACTTACTGAAATTCTATGAAAATAAATTTGAAAACAGAACCATCTATGCCAATAGATAGTGCTGAGTCATTAAAACATTTAGCTATATTAGGGGAGAAAAAGATAATAAAAAACACCATTGTGATGCTAGGAACTGCTGTCATTCCATGGAAATGACATTTCTATGTGGAGTGGGAAAAGACACTTCCTGTGAGAATTTTTAATTCAGACACCTATTAAATGATTTTGTATTCTTTCATCTAATCTTCTAGTTTAACATAACAATTGCTTCATAATAGCACTAACTGAAGTTGAATTCCAAACCTCTCTGAATAAACAAATTGCAAACGGACTGTTGCTATTTTCTCTCATACCAGTTTTGGAGGAAATGTGTTTCAGAATAAAACTTTGATGATCCACCAATGAAATCTTTTGGCTTACTTTTTGTCTGGGGGGTTGGGATTTTTTTTTTAGATTTAGTTTTGATTTGGTTTTTTGTTGTTTTTTGTTAGTTTTGTTTTGATTTTTATTATTATTTTAACTAGAAGACTTCATTTTTCTTCCTGTTTTTTAAAGCTGGATATTTTTCAAACTGATCACTTCAGTGTTGCCTTAGCTGGAGAAGAGCCAACATCATCACTTGGTGTCTCAGAAAGTCATGGGGGCTTACACTTGAATTCTGTCAAGGATCAACAACAAGGTAAAACTCGCACCTTTATGTAGTTGAAAACCTGCTGTTCTGAGCTTTGGGCCAGAAGTCTTGACTCAAACCACATTTTTTCTACTGCTGGTAAAATAGAATAGCTGATAAATCTCTTCTTTAAAATATTAGAAAGTCAAGGGCGGGGGGTTAAGGACTTCTGAGTTCAAAGCTCTTTTGCATGTGATTTCACTGACACTGCTTCTTCCACTGCATGGTCTAGTTTTTTCACACAGAAAATAAGTCATTAAAATAAAAATTTAAAAACCCCAAACCCAAATTAACCCAAAAGTTGGTATGAAAGCAGTGACATAACTATGTCAAAGGCTTTGGATTTAAGCCAGGTCAGAGATCTGGAACTTAGAGCTGAAATGTGACTTTCACAGTGTAGATCTGTGCTTCATTGACTAAGTGTTGGTATTCACTTCTTTAACACTTTGATAATGTTCAGAATAATGTGATAATTATGAATTGGAGACTTCGAAAAAAGTTTCCTTTTTCAACAGTCCATTTAGTGAGAATATGAAACAAACAATTAGTAGAAACTGAAGAACACTGTTAGTTTTAGGCTGTTGGTTTTAGGCCCATATATCAGTACTTCTTGATATAGTGCATTATTTTTTATAATTATATTAGCTATAGAGAAAAATGGCAGCTAAAATAACAAGAACAGAACTACTTATGTTCTCCTCTGCAAGCAATCTGCCTCTTTGAGATGTCTGAATTGCAGAAACTACTGCCTACATTCTCTTTTAGCTTCTCTATAACCATGGAGAAGCTAGAAGTCCACTGTCCCTTCCTTCTTAGGGACAACAGCATCCTCACATTGGGAGTAACTGGCTGTGTTTGGGGACACACACGTACAGGTCACACTTTTGCTGTTCTTGCAACCAAGTGAAAGATGTTCCAGGATGCAACACCCTGGGGCTGGCAAGCCTAGAACAGACCAGGAGTAACAAGGACAGTTCAGTTTTCATTCTTTCATTAAGCATATCTTTCCTGATCACCAAGGTGTTATCCAGTGGCTCAGGCATAACAACCACTAAGAGACTAATCAGCACTTTTAGCTGGAGAGAAGTGCCAGAAAGAGGTTTCCCAAAAGCCTGTGACAACCAGTTTGAAGCAGAATACAAATTAATTATGTTTTACAGCTAAAGAAATATATGTATACAAGGGCAAAAAAACCCCCAAACCAAACAGAAGAAAGCTAAAAGGAAATGGAAAAACTAGTAAAGTTGCATGATAGCCTAGGAGTTACACCAGAGACAACCAGGCATGTGTGTGCAATTAATGCAAGTACACAGAAGTTCCAGGAAGCAACTAGAAAATTAGTATAGCTACAGAAAGCAGCAGAATGGACAAAACAAAATAATAAAAAGGGCAAAATGTCCTTCCTCCCATTGCTTGACTTGTAAGACCTTTAGGCACAGTGCTACCTTCTTACATGTTTTTAACACCTATAGCACAGACTTTCAGACACTGCAGAAATAAATACTGCACGAGAATCACAGTGTACTACGTGGTAGATGGTGCAGTATCAGAACAAAGGAGACACTGAAAGGCCAATACACTTAAGGTGTCTTATATTTTGGTTTTGGTCATGGAGGAGTGGTTTTGTTCTGACTCTCTCTGAAAAGAATACAACCTACATTACTACATGAGCAGCCTCTGCATGGGGGAACAAAAGACCTCCCTCTGAGATGTTTAGACCCCTCTATGTTTTCCTGAGTCAATCCAATATGACCACAGGGAAATCTAAATGCCCTAAGAAGAGGCCATGAATGACAACAAGTAGCATAATTCACTGCCAACTTTGAAGCAGCTATTTAAATTCTGTATAGGCTTTACCCTACTATTTTGGTTTGGTACAGATTTCTTTTTCTTTTTTACCATTAACAAATGACTGTTTGGATTTACTAGTTTTTAAAATCTCAAAATATGAAAAAGATCCTTAAATACTCTCTCTCACGTTTCAAACCATTTCTCATCTGCATGAGCCATATCAATATAGCATCTTTCAAACACACCTTTGCCATCTTTTTAAAAATCTATTCTAGGCCAGATTAAGATAACCAGGTTTTGTTGTGTTTTGGGGGGTTTTTTTAATAAGAAAAATATTTTGTTCTGTGTACTTTTCAGTTTTGAATAATTTGCTTTCTAAACTGCAGGCATTTTGTATATTTCTGATACAAGCAAGTGTAAGAGTCACACGTAAATAGCTGCATTAAAATATCACACTGATTAAATAATGTCAAAAGACCAAGCCTAAAATTAAATAGGCAGGAAATTAAAACAGATCTGACACTTCATCTTTAACTCAAACCACTGAAAGATTTACATGAACAAAGGTTCTTTTATCCATGAAATTAATCTGAGACACTGCAGAGTGAGGCAGAAGACAGTAGACTGTCTGCAAGCTGTACCATTACACAGTCACCTGAATAGTTTGCTGTCAGTCTGGACAAGCAAGAGGACACAAAGGACAATCCAGGATGCTGTAAACAACAGAAATGGGTTCAGCAGGTGACACCACACCCACAAAGTGCCCCCCCTCTGGCTTCAGAACATTCTGAACCCTACACTCAGCTACAACAGACACAGCAATATTCCTGATCACTTAGGTCATTAAACATTTCAGGGCATTTATGGGTAAATATATCAATTCCACAGTTCCAGTCATTCTTCTGCTCTCCTTACAACTCCACTGAATGTACATCCTTCATTCCCTTCTTGGAAATAGCATGGTTCCATTTTAAGAGCAGATGAAGTGATTTCAAATTAATTTATAAATCACTTCCAATTGAAAGGCTGTCCTAATCAACCTCCAGTAATTTCTCAGTCTGATGAATTTCAATGTTATTGAATGGCATCTCCAAAACCCACTAAATTCTAACTCTCTTAGAGAAGCAAAAAAACAAAAAATAGAAATTATCAGATGATTGACAAACCTAAAGCCTGCTCTGTCTAGGACAATCCAAGAGAGATTCTGCAATTAGCTAAAGCTCTCTGAAGTGCTACCAAGTCATCCTTGGATTCAGTGAACTAGAGATTTGGAAAGCAGTGATGACCAATGAGCTTGTGCTCAAAGAGCATCAAAAAGTCTGGCAATCATCCAATAGCATCAGGTCAAGAGAAATAATCACTTATCGAGGGCAACTAAGCAATTTGGGTTCTTATCTTAATAGTAAGATTTCTTCGACACTTCTAGCTGAGCAGAGAACCAAAACAGAAGCTCATCTCACCAATGGAAATCTGACACACTTTACTGACTCATTTCATAGTCAGGTGAGAAGAGTATATAATAAACCACAAAATATTGCCTCAAACCATAAAAGCTCCATTAAGTGGAAGTTTTGTCCTAACAGTTAATGGACTATGAAGAAATATCCAAAAGGTTACAGGCAAGCTCAGCTTTCTCTTTAAGTGGAAGACAGAAATCAGTCTTTACCTGCCTTTCCTCTTTTCTTCTATAGGAATTGCTCATCCAGATTACAGACATGTGGGTGACATTAAGCAGCTGCAGTGTATCCAAGGAACACATTTCTGTGGGGATGAACAAGGAGGCATCAGGCTGAAATTGAGAAGAGTATTTTTACCTTGGTGACCAGAGGAGCTTGATCATTGCTGGATATGGTCAGTACTGAGTGGTGTCCTCTCTAACAGGGCAAAGGATCATGATGTGATGCAGCTGAGACCCACAGAACTCAGCACACCTGAGAAGCAGATAGTGATGTTCTGAGACAGAAATGCATCTACCCCAAAGGCACTTGGGCCTACCTTCACCAAAAATGCACTGAGACTTGAACAGATAACTGGTGCAACAGAAGACTGACAACCAAAACTGTTAACAGAATTTGCTCCTGCTTTTGTGTTTGAGGGTTTTTTCCTCAGAAGGCTGAAGACTGATGATAAAACAGCAGCAAACAATAGTAGGACCAAAATCTTCATGATTTCTCTACATGAGACTTATTCAGCAGAATGTTTTATCCTGCAGACAGATGAGAGGAAGTGAAATTGTACTAGACATACTCCTTCTGCATTGAATGTGAGGGACAGCAAAGCATGAGAAACACAACTTCCATGTGAAGACACAAAACTGGTCAGTCTCAGGACCAGCAGCACTGCACACTTGCAGTGCAATTGTACTTGCAGATTATCAGTTTGAAAGAACACAGTTGGGTCTAAATATCAGACATGACAACAGAGGATCCTGTATTCTGTAGACATACTTATCTAATGATAACAAAGCCACTTATTAATAGTTAAAAAGATGAAATCTAAAATATTAACACTCTTAGAGAAAATACACAATGACTTAGTAGTAGCACTGTGACCAATCAGGAAACAAAACCAGAAAGTCTGATTTGAAATCAGAGAAGTCAGAAGTTCAAAAGCAGAGAAGTACAAAGGCCTGAAAGAGTGAAGACCAATTAGACAAGTAAGAAAAGAGGGCACAACTGTAAGGAGCGAGAGGCCAGCAGCTAAATGAAACCAGGCTGCGTAAAGACCAACTGAAAACAGGATACATGAAATGTGTGAAAGAGATTTATCCCCAAGAGTCCAGACAGAGGGAAGAGCAATCTTACTTTGTAAGAGACAGCTATGGTCTGCGCAAAGCATGACTCCATGTCATACAGTATAATCAGAGAGTAACAGCTAAGAAGCTGCACAGTCTCTCTCCTTCCTTTCCCCTTTCTTCTCTGCTTAGACTATGTCTGAATTTGCACCAGCAGGGCAATAGCTCTAGAAGAGAAAATAAAAAAAAAAAACCAACAAAACAAAAAAACTTTAAAAAGTAGAGTAGTTTAGTGGGATTCTGACTTCTTTCACATAAGGCTCCTTGATCCTCTAGCAAGAAAGCAAGAGTAATCTCATAGAGGCACAGGGTGATGGGAGCAAAGCAAACAGTGGAATTAGGAGAACTGTGATGTGAAAGTTAGGTGGCCTCCTCTGAGATTCTTTACAGGAAGGGCAGGGGATAGACCTGCACAAAGATGATGCAGAATTCTGCGAAGTAGGGAAGACGACACTATGCAATGAACACATTATGAACAAAGAAAATACAACAAATTTAAGAAAATATTTCCCAGAAATGTAAAGTTTTAGCTTTTGAATTACCTTCCCTGAAAATGATACTTCAACAGTGGTACTTTTTGCTTTCCCAACATTCAAGGATTGGACAGTTTAAACAAATTTAATCTTATGTAAAAACATCTCAAAATCTGTGGATAAAGGAAATCAACTAATTCTATGCAGATTGAGAGTCAAAGAACACAAGTGCTTCAATGGGTGAAAAAAGCATAAGGAAAACTATGTATCAATTGAAGATAGTATCAATTTATCCCCAAACAATGTTTACACACCTCCAACCAGCAGATTTCCAAGCACAGAGGAGCAGCTTGTTCTCCCCTCCATTCCCTGACAATTTCTAAGACACTTCCCTAATGCATTTTAAAAGCCCAGAGATACATCCCCATCACTGAGTTTAACAATCCCACAAGAAATTTAAGTCAGAATGGAAAAAATTGTCTGAACATAGTTAAAATGAGGAAGATTTCTGCTTTACTGGACAAGTATCATTAATATTGCTGCTGCTTGATGTATATTGCATTTCACTCTGACTGAAAGGTTTTTTGCCCCAAACCTCTGTAATTAAATGTATCGTGGCAAACACACACACATTCCTAATCTATTTGTACTTGATCATGAATTCTTAGGGACTTCATATAGCCCTCCAGTAAATAGTAAAAGATCTTATCTCTAAGTCTTGTTATATGGGTCATGAACAATATTAGAAAGGATTGCTGTGTCTCAAAATTGGACAACAACAAACAAGGGAGCTACAGAAGAGCAATAACAGACACAATAGAGCAAAAGAGAGAAACATACATCCAAAGCACTATGTCACTGCCCTACTTCACTTATAAAAGACTTGGCTAGTAATGAGCATTAATTTAGTTTACGTTTTTTAGTGGTATGGCATTATTCTAGACATACATCTCCAGTCAAAGAAAAGCAGTGGCACATTAGCTACTTCCCTTACTTTTACATCCAATCTAATTCCAAAATTAGCAAAAAAGCAAAACCATTTAGGAAATATATGAAACTCAAATAAGACACACAGAAAGAAAATCTGGTTTAATCATGATTTACCTAAAAAGTGGAAATTCAACATAAACAGGTCCATTTTCATGTTGACTCTCTGTAAATGTTTAATGTGAAAAAATGTGATAATTAACGTTTCTATAGTCTTATGCTTAAGGAGTCATTACAATCAGCCTTTGTTTGCTACAGAGTTGGCAGCACAGACCTGCTGCATTTGAGAAGGGAATGTTTTAGGGTCATTTAACATTATATCACTCTTGGTGATCCAAGAGCTGCTATAATTCTGCCAAAGAGTATAGAGGGTTTCCCAGTCAAGTTTCATCCTGATTTTGATTATTGTTTATCTCTAGTCCACGTCTGAATAGTTGTAGTAAAATAGAGGAAGTTTTACTCCTGAATTTGAGGTCAGCTTGTAATGAACCATGGTTTCAATCGCATGAACAGCTGCTTCTTTTATAAGCAAAAAGGGTTCACTTACAGTTCAGGGTAACACAGTAATAATTTAAGGAACAAGGAAGCTTCTATTCATTTCTTTATTTTTTATGTTTTTGAAACATTTTGACATCTGAGTGCCTATAGTGGACTTGTCTGAATAGAATGTAATATTGACACTATTCTGCTTTACAAAAAAATGAACAAAGTGAATTTTAAAACGAGAAATACAGTAGACCTATCAATCATCATATAAAAGCCTTTTTCATTGAGAACTTCATTTTTCATAGCAAGAAAAACTATTATTGAACTTCTAAAACTTTGTAACTCATGCTAAAAGTGACATAGTAAATCAGGTATGTTCTCTGAAAACAGGACCAAAAGTATCTGGAAATGACTAGAAACCAAAAGGGGAAAGCATCAAAAAAAGAAGATGCGAATAAAGTCAGTATGACATAAAATTTCTTACAATTAACCAAGAGCTCAACAGAAATAAAAGGGATTGGTGGGGTTTTTTCCCCT
Source organism: Hafferia zeledoni (assembly GCA_035583235.1). NCBI lineage: Eukaryota > Metazoa > Chordata > Aves > Passeriformes > Thamnophilidae > Hafferia > Hafferia zeledoni. The sequence continues at coordinate 19,950,424 of JAWWEV010000169.1, forward strand.
ACCTAATTTGCAAATATTCTCCTGGATGAGCAGGAACAATTTCTATGAATTACAGAACTAACTAAATAGAAGAAGATTAACAATGGATTTTATGTTTGTTCTCCATTACTCACTTCTCCAACTAAGAAAACACATTGTCAGGCAGACACGGGATTAAACCTTTGTCCCAGCTCACAGTTATCCTAAAGAGAACTTTACCAGTTCTTCTTCCTGACTTTTTCAAAAGACTTGACTCTGTCTGCTCCTGCCACTGTGACTTCAATTTAACTTGGACTTCTCCAAACTATTCCATACCTGTGCCACTCTGTTCAGTGGCTTGTTTCTTATCTACAGCAACTGAAAAGGTGAAGAAAACCTGGTGTTTTTATCCTACCTGACTCATCTCATTATTCAGTCATACACATACATTTTTCCAGTGTTATTTTACTGATGCAGCAAATGCTTTGATTTCCATTCTTCCCTTTAAACAAGACTTTACTTGCCAATGCCAGCACACCCGCTCACACCAGACTTGCTCACTTACAGGCATTTGATTCAGTGTATCCACTTGCTTTCAAATGTACCTCAACTTCTGTTCTCCTCTCTGTTTAGCAAGTAGCCATCATCAGGTTAGGAATATAATTGCACAAATTACTAACAGTTGACTAAAATTTAGTGGGGTTGGGGTTGGATTTTTCATAATGCTTTTTATTATGGTGATAGCAAGGTGAAACCAAATCCATGAGCCAAAGTTTTATTTTACCCAGGAGACAAAGCTATTCCAACTTTCAACTCACCTGAAGGATGACTGTCACAAGGAATTCTAAAACCTAAATCCAGTTCTAGACGGACCAGTATTCTGAATTTAGAGGAAAATGGCTTCTTTACCACTCAGGAAATACTCAGCTGTTCACAGCAGAACTAACTGATGGAGAGAGAATCTCAGGAGTCAAGGAATGAGAATTTTAAATATACAAATGGGTACATGAATATCACAGAGTGCATTTAGTCCCCTCTCATGGCTGAGCTGTTACTTGTTTGATAATTCAAACAGGCTCTTGGCTCCTTTCTGAAGTGGCCGAGGTTGGGATGAGCTAATTCAGCATTTTATGCGACCTAATTCAGACAACATATATTTATTTCACTTCAGCCTACACTGTTCTGCGAGTATTTTTATTCATATCTGTGTATCTCTAAGGCTTTGGAGCACTTGGAAACTTACATTTCTGAAACCTGTTGCTCTCCACATGTCCTCATTCTCACCAACATTTGCTGTAATTCACCTTTTTACCAGATGATTGGTCAGGGTACACCAGCCTCACATTCCTTGTTGGATTGGCCATTTCTAAAATGTCACAGCAGAATAGCAGGACACAATTCCTACCTTACTTTCAGTGGCACTGCATCCCACAAAGAATAAATAGCACAATGCAAACAACCTCTCCCCTCTCCTATCTGAGCAACAATTCTTGGAGGACACACTTGTGGCTACTGGATTTACGCAAGTTCCATATTTTGAATCTTCTTTATTCCTTCAACAATGAAGAAAAAGCCTTATAGAATCTTGACATTTCTGACTCACACCACTGATTCTTTTCACGCCCAATTAGATTTGTTTCCATTATTCATCTTTGTAGCCTTTCATTTTTCTATTTTTGACACTTTCTAAAGGAAGGATAATTTCTGAAGCAGAAGCAAGACCAGTAAAGTAATGCTGCTGCTCATGCCCTTTCACCAGTGTTTGCATTATGCATTACATTTTTTTCCTTTCTCACTATACCAAACTAATAATTATTGGTAAGGCAGACTCTGCACCCCACAGGTCTCTATATGTCCTTTTATTTAAAATTTATCTTTGGGATTCTTGTTTTGAACTTAAGCAATATTTGCTTGCACGGATTTTCTCTGCTCAAACTACAAGGCATATAATAATGGTATATGAAGAAAAGTTTTTAACCTATTAATTCTTAATCTCTTTTGGTAGTTAAAATAGAGATATTTTATTTTGTCAGCCTTGAACACACAAAACTTATATCTAAACCTAAGGTCAACCTCTAAAGAAGTAATTCATAAACAATTATAAACCAAACAAGAGGGAAGAAAGCAGTAGCTATCATTATTATTGGAACAGCCCTACTTCATAGTGAGAAACAGGATAGCCTCCATTTCTAAGGTTTCTAAACAAAATAAGAGGAAATTGTACCTCTGACAAAGGCACCTCAGTTGCCAGACTCATCGAGAGACTTGGTAAGGTTTAGGCACATGTATTTCTTAAGCCTTTCAAAGTCTCCCTCAGAACTTGGTGGATGAGCCATTCTGCCAGACCTCCAGCAGTAACACAAACCTTTCTACCTCTGTGTTCCCATCAAGAAACAATTCAAGATAAGAGGTGAAGCTTGTGGCTGTACCAAGCCCCAACCCTCTAGGATTCAGAAAATAAATGAATCACATTTCATGTTTTGCTGCTTCCTTACAAGCATATCTGTACTTCAGGAGATTATTCCTTTTAGGCAGCAAGGCCACACTCTCTAAGATGTTCAGTTCATACATATCAGTCAATTTCTAATATTCTGAAAAGCAGAAATACATTTTAGATGAGATCTACCTGTTAAGTACATGTAACATTTTATTTCATAAAACAACTGTTTATTTCTCAGATAAAACCAGCATACTACAAGGAGGCAAAAATAATCTTTTGATCTAAAGCACAGTTTAGAGATTTGGTTTTATCTCCACCTTGAATCATTCTGCATTTTTGTGCTAGATTAAATCTCCATTAGCTTGCAATGATTTTTGATCATGTAGTTCATCTGACAAAGCAAAAGGCCTTTTCAGGTAGTTCCCTGCTTAACAGGACTAATTTTAGAGTTAGAAAAGACAGTGAATCTACCATTTTACCAGGTAATTTGTTTCATTGAGATGTTTGTAATGGCAAGTCATTAGCTAAAACCATTACATTCACATTAGCACAAAACACAGTATTAAGTATTAAAAAACACTATTAAGACTCATCACTGATTCTTCTTTTAGCCATGAAGCTAAATACTGTTTTTAGTTCTTCTACTTTCATTACTATTGGCTTTTCATATTGATAGTACTTTGGGTTAGCAATCCTCTGAAGGTCCATTTTTCCTAAGATAGCACTGAGGTAGATACCTGTTAGAGGATGCAATTTACTGTCAGGATAAGAAATAATGTAAGGGACAAAGCAAGTAAGCCCAAAGAAACAGAACACAAGCTGATCAAAAAATGGGATACTGTTGGTGGGCTGGTAACATAAAGCAAAGTGACAGCAAAGTACAAGTAACTAGAATAAGAGACACAGGAAATTGCAGGTTCCACAACGGTGCAAAGGGACACTGTGCTGGGAACTCTGATGCTGGAATTCAGACAGCTTCTCTGTATTCTGCTCTCAAAGCACATGATAAGGTATCAAGTATGAGATGCACTTACCTGACACAACAGGGATAGGGGTTTTTTAACTAATCATAGCATGTCAGACAGTATTTAGACTCAGAATACAATCACAGAGGAAAGACAGGAATGCTAAAAAGTAAGGGTGAAAAGGAAACTTTAATAATGTTCTGTGTGCATATAAGAAAGAGTGTCAAGCCCAGCACTTCCACATCATGCCAAATATGAATTCCTCAGGATTTTTAAGAAATGAGCAGCAAACATACACCCACATAAAAAAATGAGACTGTATTAATCACTTACAAAGGTGTACACTTAAAAAAAAGAGGTGCTGAAGTCTCAAACTTATAGCAGTGAGTGAGTGAGAAAATAACTATTGTGCACAGAGTTTGCTTTCTAACATTGGAAGTTTCCATCCTGGTTACAACTACCATTTGTGTTAAACTAAGGAAACAGCAGCACTGAATTTCCAAGTTTGAATCCATGGAGGAGTGAACAGGAGCTACAACAGACTAGATTCTGTCACACTGGCTAGTACTATAAAAAACAATTTAAAACCAAGCAAACAAACCAACAGGCTACAAAACTTCCAGTATTGCAGAGGTTAGCTTTCTTACTGGGCCAATGTGAACATGCAGACCACTCTTGGCCTGGTATAAACATTTTTGCAGTCAGATGATGTGTCATTTATATGCCTCCAACAAGAGGAGTTTCCTTTATACAGGTAAGACTGCAGCACGCACACCTATGTGTGCACACACACAATGGAATGTGTCTCAGCCATGGAAATCCCATCAAACAGTAGAGGTTTATCAATGAAATCCAAAGGCCCCACAGAATGCCATCAATGATGAGCTATTTTATAAACTGGGAAATATAAGACAAAAAAACCCGTAACCTGTAGCTAGAGATGCACTAATGTAAAACAGACTGCATCTTGAATTGTGCACTTGATAGGACTGTTCTGAAACTTCCTCTTGATGAATCCATTCTGCACAAACTGTGCTCCAGGTATAGCAGCCACTGCCAGCACCCCATTATGCAGCTATTACATTAAAAACACCAACAAAACCAAAACTAACAAACAAAAAAACCCCAAACAACAAAAAAACACCCCACTACACCAGAAGTACTGGTATTGCCATACTCTGTCCTCCCAACCTGCCTAATCCCATAGAACTGTAAACTATGAGCAAAAGATGACAATTTAACTTCTGTGGATACACTCAGGTTATCCAGACCCAGTTTTCTGCCAGTATATTTGAGTCAGTATTGTGCAAATTCAAGTATTGTCCCATCACTCTGATCTGTTTTTGAAATACAAAATGACTAAACCAGAACTCAGCAACAACTTTCTTTAAGGTTGTAAAGTTACATAAGGAGGAAGAGAGACACTTGATGTAACTAAATACTAGCTGAAATAATGGCAAGCTGCTTTGTTTAAACAGGTCAAATCACATGGTCAGCGTTCAAAAAAATTCAGACTGAAGTTAATGGGGTCCTTCCCTAGACAATTGTGGCGAACTGGCCCCATGATAATGAAAATAAATTAATTTCAAATAGTTGAAGCAGATTAGAACAACCAGGATATGTTTTTATATTTCCATCTTTATGTATGTATGTGGCTGCATTATTTAGAGGATAACTGTTTCCTCAGGGCCCTTTCTCAAAGCTACAGCAAAACACAACATTGATGCGTGTTTCAATCACTAGTCAAGTTACTTTATTTTACATTATTTAATGGCTCACAATGATCATATCCTTCTTTTGACCCCAACCCTTGAAAAAATACCACAGACTGCTAAAATACTTACAGTAAAAGCATCCATCTAATCTTTCTACTAGAGCAAAACAGTATGCTCTATCAGGAATGAAAAACTGGTTTCACCGAGGCTCACTTGACATAGGAATGAACCCACTGAGTATGTAAGGTAAAGACAAAGGGTGTTAAAACAGGAGTGAAATGTTGCAAGAAGCGTTTCCCCTTAATGAATTACTGGGAGATTTGTAGCAGGCCAGCCAGGGTAAGTCTTTCAGCATGTGTATCCAGAAGTGTCATGGACTTGCTGCACTATATCGTTGCTGCCCTTTCCATGAACTGGGCAGTTTCCTTTCACCAGTTTATTTTCACTTCTATTCTGGCAGCTGTCTACAGCAGTAGGCATTTATCTTAAATAATTTGCTACTTGTTGAAGAATTCATGGAGGGTGGGGGAAGAGGGAAATAGCCATTCTTGGTGCACCATGTCATAACTGATTAAAAAAAAATTCAATAAAGATAAAACAGAATTCCCATAGATTTTTGCCCCCCTCACTTCAGAAGAAATCTTACTCATAGAGGTACCTTCCCCCTCCCCCAAACACAACATTACTAGAACTTGCTGAATTTAATTTCCCCGTTATTCTAAGTAGCAAAATTTCTGGAAGCAGTGTGGTTTTCCCTAAATCACTCAAAGCATTTAAAAAAAAAAAAAAAAAGGCACCCAGCGATGACTGCAGCAAAAATTAAACTTAGCAATAAAAAAGTGAGGTTTAGGGATTTTCCTTTCTTTTTCACATTACTAACCTTTTTCAATAGCAAGGCAGAGCCTGTGATGCAAACTATCTGTACCTATGTTTAGCAACTGTCTTTAAGAGCAGAGTTACTGGGGCAAAAAGATAGGAGAGTGGAAATTCAAAAGATAAGAGCAGCATTTAATGGGGATTTTTGCTTAAATGTACTTTACATTACCTTAATTTCTGTCATGAGCAAAATTATGTCTCCTGTTAGTAGAGCACTGTGGAAGAAAGAAGAAATGTCATTGTCAAGTGCTATTGATAATATAAAGGGCTATTCCAAGCAGGAAAAAAAATATTATAAAGAAAAAATAAACATTTCCATTCTCTTTACTGAATACAGTTACGGGGGGCTGGCAAAGTACATTGCAAAGTAGAGTTTACAACATGTTTGGTAATTTTTATTAAATGGGAAAGAGTGAAATTACAATTATATTCTTGCGTGTATACGAAACCCAAGGGAGCAACTGGTATTCCAAGCACTGGTTGCTACCAATGATTTCATGAAAGACTGGTAGCTCTAAAACTTTAATGCTTTTCTAAGCTTTGTACAAATTTTGTGAAGTCAGAAGTTCATTGCAGCAGGTGACAAACCAGGCAAACCTCCCTAGTCCTCATTTTCTCTCATTTGAATGCACTGCAAGTTTGCATACTGCAGCCCCACACTAAAGTAAGCAGAACTGGAATTTGCTATTTAGAGTAACTCATCTTTTCAGACCGAACCAGCACTAAAACTAATCATTTTGCAGTTGCAGAGGCCAAAAGGAAAAAAAAAATTGCATAACACATTATTTATATTTATATTACATTTCCATTACACTATTCCAGAAACATTTCAAAAGCAGAAAAACAACAACCAATGCTGAAAATCAAAATATTTTCTTTTCACCATAAAGTCTGAGCAATAACTAATTGGTATTCTTCAAATGGAGATTAAAAATGTTGAACCAGATGTTCTTCATTTCACAAGTGTCTGTGCCTCAAAAGTACCCAAGACAGATATGCTTTGGAAAACCCTGCATCCAGAGCTCAAATTCAAGCTTAAACAAAACAAAATGAAGTGGAACCAACACTCTCTCCCCTCCCCACAACCTTCACAGCGTGTGACACTTTCTCACTCTGCATATATCAGTATTATTTGATAAAATGAGTTTAAAATGTTATGTGTGCACATGATTATGTGAAGTCTGTTAGAGAGGAGTTATAATCAGAACCTCAGCTGTAATGCCTTGCATCATCTTCACATTTCAGAAAAAAATCAGCTTCAGCTATGCGAGTCAGTCTCCTTGAAGTTGTCCAATACTGAACCAAACGCTTTGACTCCAGTTAAAATCAAAACCAGACAGGCTTTCTTCAATTCTAGTCTGTTAAGAGTTGGTTAGGAAATTTTCATGAGAATATGAATTTCCATAAGGATTGAATTTCAAAGAGCAGACATCTTATAAGAATTGCTTACCTTGAAATATTTCCCTCGGAATCTTATGGCATGTCAATGCCCTTTCATCTGTGCCCATTTTTTGAGTGTAACCTTAAATTACACTGGGCCTAGACCTCTTTACTCAATAGTTTTAGGGAAGCACCAATGAGAGTGGCATTTGTATTTCTCTCTGCACAGAGGCTTATAAAACTATTCAAATTCTTATTCAAAATTTAAATTAAAACCGAGCCAAAATCCTTTAAACCATAAATGACATAATTTCTTTTATCTGATAAATAAGACCTACACACCTCAGGCTGGAGTCACAAACTTGTCAGTAACTCTTGCACCAGCTTCCTTGCACTTTTATCACGCTTCATATGATGAGAGAGTAAACCCTTACCCTGTGAAGCTGCTCTGAAAATGTCTTAACTAAGATCGCTGAAGCCGAATCATTCCAGAAAGTACCCTTGAGAAAACTCAGTATATATCACAAATAAAGAGGAGAGTTTGAACCTCAAATTATAAACAGCAGTATGCTTGAATTCAATGGAAGAGGCACTCAACTGCAAGCAGCTACAAAAAGAGGCACTCTGTCCAAAATATCTGTTAAATCATGGACATAGTTTGGCCAAATATTTCTAGATTAGTTCCTCTTCGTGTTTTGCTTCCTGTATTAGTTGCTGATAAAAAACGTTTTGCCACTACTCAGCTGGGCAGAGAAAGAGACAAAGCCAAAATCAAAAAAGCTGTTACATGGTTTATTTACTTTAAAAAACACATGTTTTCATTGTAATCTGAACAAGGCTCAGTAACTACATTGTGGGAGTAAAGATTCAAACTCAGTGTTCTTAATTTGTGTTTTTCAATAGAGCCAAGCCTTTCAGAGATGCTGCATGATCTAGTGATGGGCATAGGAGAAGACTGGGAGCCTTTAGGATATGGGTCCTAATCCAAATTCACAGCACTGACTCACAGTCACTTGACCTTCTATGCCTCAAACAGTCCAGCTGGAAAATACAGAAAGAAAAGCAGCAGCCCTGAATGAGAAACAGTTATTATGACTAAGATCAGCTTCTGGATAAATCCAACATGAAATAAAATGTGTTTTCCATATGGAAGCTGCTTTCCTAAAGTAGAATAAAATGTAAATGCCTGTCAATTATAATGATCTGAGAGGCAAGTGGTGAGTAAAGCAGCTCTGTGACAGACCAACAGGAAAGACTCAGCTAGGAATGAAGGACACTTTGTGAGGCGCAGAGACATGGGAGATGGAAGGCAGTCAGGCATCTGGCAGCAACAAAGGTGAAACCACGATTTGAGGGGGTCAGAGACTACAATGTGTCTGAGTCAGAAAAGGTCACTTATTCAATATTCCAGCTGTAAGATGAAAGAATGCAAGTGGAGATTTTTCAGAGCAGAGATCACAGATGCAAGAACATCTAAAAGGGGGACTGTTTGAAAGTGTCACTGACAGATATGATGAATTCATCTTCTTGAGCCAAACAATTTTTCAGCTCTGGATTTTACCTTTTATTTCTGCTTTCTTGCACTTGTCTAGTAATCATCCCTATTTCCCTGAATTTCTATCCTGCCCAGGAATCCAGTCTTCTCACTAAGTTTCAAAAAGCCAATCCAAACTTTAGTAATACTGTGCTGCCTTAAACATTGGACCTTCTGATCCTCTACAATTGTGCTGAAACGCTCACATCACAGAAGTACAAGAAGATGAGATATTCCCTAGAAACAGTGCAGACAGGTTTTAGATTTCAATGTTTTCCAGCAGATCCAAATGCTCTTCATCCAAAAAGAATCATGGATCTCTCTTTCTGCTACTCTGTTACCATAAAAAATTTGTTACAGAAGCCTGTAGAAGATCAGCCTTAAGCTCAGATACTTCACCTATCCTGGACCACACATTAGCCCACCAGCATTCAAGTAATACTGCTCCAAGCAGGTCTGTGTGAGAAGCTAACCAGCTCCCAGACTAAAGGTAGAATAAAGATGACATTTACTCTGTTCTTCCTCTCCTGAGCTGTGCTTTCTGTACATTCTTGTGACAGCCATTCCATTAAATAACAGTGGTTTTGAAAAAGCCTATTTTCTATACTAAAAGAAGAGCTGAGGTACCAGTGTCATTCCTTATTTGTATGTATCTGGGATCATGTAAAGATGAATAGAAGAGACTGCTAGTAAAACTGGTGAGTTTTAAGGAATTAATACCTTCTAGAAGCACACAGAATCCAAACTGCAAAAGAAGGAAGCACAGCATCATTTTACCTTGGACTAGATACTGATCGCCAGCATGTGCACAGACTTTCAGATTCACCAACTGAGATGTCATGATTTTAGAGAAAACAAAAACTACAAAAAGGTCAGATGTCCTTGAAGTAAAACACAGACTGAACAATCAGTCAGTGACAGCAGGGAATTGTGAATCGAATGAAAGAGACAGTGTCTGAGAGGCAGCCATCTACAGATTGCACTTAAAGGAAGAAATCTGTTCCCTTGCACTGACTTTACAAAGCCTAAACAGATTATGGAAGTGTTGTACGAACAGCACTATCCAGTTCAAGTTGGAAACTGCCATTAGGAAATCCGCTACTTCCACAGCTCCCATGGAAACTTGAAAGCTTGTTCAAAGCATTAAAAAGCAAACACATGCAACAATTAGAGCTTAAAGAACTGGCCATATCAGAAACCTGCAGCAATGGAAGCCCTGACAATGCACCAGAATTGTCATTACAACGAATTAGTTAATCCTCTTGAGTTTTTACATGAGTGGGATAACCTCCTCAGGCACAGGCCAAGCCAGTGGCAGTTCTGGCACACCAAGGGGCAGACATACAAACCAGCAAGGAGTGCCATTGTACTGTGTGGCCTTGGGCAGGTCCACAGGGTACAAAAATGCACCCTGGAAGCTTCCTAGAATAGTACAACTTCCAAAATACTCTGGTGAAAACTACCAATAGCACAGTCTTTTATGGGCTGTGAAGCCGGTACTGAGTTTCTCACTTTCATCTGGCCAGGAGAAAACTGAGGTTAAAAAAAATGCTTTCAGCCGTTACAGTAAAAGCAATTTGAAGAAGGAGTAGCAGCTAAGGGTAAGGAAAGGGTAGCAGCTGGGCAACTGTCTGCAGTCTAAAGGAGGCAGTCTTGAAGGCTTGGGCAACCTACAGTCTCACAGTCAGCAAACAATACAAAGAATTAGACCTGCTATCTACAACTTGGCCCGGTACTTGGTCTGATGAAGAGGAGGATGTGAAGCATCAAGTGGTGTTAATGTATGGCTAACCTGCTGTCAGTGACTCTTCTGTGAGAGGAAAACAGGAAATACAGTCAAAGTTCTGTCTTGACAGTATCCTTCGCAGGATGTCAAAAACACTTGAGAATTCTAATGCAGACAAAACCCAAGACAAAATTCTTGTTGGAATTCTTACAACTAACATTCTCATTTATTCTCCTTCTGTTGTTTTCCTCATCTATTTCCTTGCCATTCACAGGTAGCCTGCTATTTATTTAAACACTCCTGTTATGGCAGATGAAGACAAACACTTAGGCAAGTGACAGAAGTGACACCTCACTGCTCCTGGGGACCATCGGCAAAACTGAAACTATTGCAGCTACCGTTTCTTTGTTCACTCTAGTGCAAGACTTGGCCACACTAACTTAGAGCTGGGACTGCCGTTTACCATTTCCCTGTTCCCTTCTGGGAAGACGCCCTACTACTAAATTTTTTTCAGACTCCTTAACAGCCAGAGGATCAGGTTCTCGCAACTTTGATGTGTTTTCTGTTAACACAGTAAACACAAACATTAGTGCAAATGCTGTCTCTGTGCTCTCAGGGTTTCTGTTGTTTAAGTGGCTTCACTTTAAACTCCATGTCAGCCCCCAGAAGAACAGTGAATCTAACAATTAACCAAAGTAATGACACATTTATGAAGCAAAAATGTAACACTAATATTTACTCTTAAATGATACTACTTGAAAAAGAAGTTCAAAGCCCCTACTACATTGTATGGATAAGATCAGGAAGCACTGAGTGAGTAACGTTCAACCGCTTCGGGAAAAAATGCACAAAATTTCCACCATTTTCATCCAAAAATATTTTACATGTTTTTACATCAAGTCTGAGCAGAGTGTTTCTGAAATCACCTTAATGATTTTTCAATATTACTTAACTTGCAAGGAGAGCCAAAAAGCTAAAATAACACTGAAAATTCTCTTCCCCAAATATGTGCAAAAGGACCAGTACGAGGTTAGTATCAGAAATCAACGTTTTGTTTCAGGTTTTCAAGTCTACATTTGAAGTCTCAAGAAGCTTGAGAAAAAGTGACATGTTTTTTGGTGCTTAAATCAACAAACACCAGAATTTCATTCTCAAAGCAGGGGATGTGCTTTCTTTCTGTGCTGACACATGTATATCAACATAAGTAACCTAAATAAAGTTATTGATACAACTATAATAAATAATAAATGTAGTAAATTTGTCATATCTGTTAAAACAAACAACAAATTATAATAAATAATTAGAAAAGCCTAGTAATTCAAGCTTTCATGAGGAATACAATACTTGTGCCCATCTTTCTCCCATCCTAGAGTTACTTCTGTTCACTAAATTATCAGATTGTTCCCATTAAGAGCGGTCTGAATGGGAAAACATATTGCATTTATCAGCACTGTTATTCTATTTCAGTCAAAACAATATGAGATGAATACAGTCTAATTTATGAATTGCTACTAGATGAGTTTGACCTTTCCCACATAACTTGAGTAATTAATCTCAGTGACTATTATTTTTTTGCTATTTTTACCTCCACAGACTTGAGATGACCTATAGGAAGAAACATCTAACAAAAAAGTGAGTATCACTTTATTAACATTTTATTTTCTCAGTCTAACTCTAAAATACATTAAATACACCATATAGCAATTACCATACACTTAGGAGAACTGATGACCTGTTTAGCTTTCATCTATTAGAACCTGCCACAATGAATTAAATGTGCAAGAGATAATAAGTAGATAAATACTGCTCTTCTATTGTCTCATAACCATTGAGTACAAGAGGCAATACTATCAAAAGTACAGTATTGCATTAACATTATCAGTGTTGCAGCATGGTTTCAGTAGAATATTTTTCAGTGAAACTCATGTTCCCAAATGGAAGAAGAAAATTATGTTTCAAATCACTGTCCATGTTCAGAATAGGAGAAAAATAACTACTATACCGGCCTCAGCAACCAGAAGCAGTGAATGGCCACCTCATCATTAGTTAAGTCTACCTTCAGTTAGAAACTTACACAGGACTCTGGTCTAAACTGTACCTTGAAAAAACCAAACCAACCACAGGTTATACAGCACTTTAGGAAAGTTGTCCATATGTAGTACCTCTACACTGAGCTCTCAGAGAAGTGACAGAATGCTCTTTTGTCTTAAAGCCACCTCCGTGCCTTCTCTGAAGCCAGACTGTATCACACTGTCTGAGGTCACTTGCTGACAACACTGCTGCCCAGACGTGATGAAGCCTATGGCTTTCATCTCCAATGACTCTCCTACCACCAACTCACCTCAAGAAATGCTGGAAGAGAGGGGAGGAGAAGCCTCAGAAGACCGTCTTCCTCATCTAGACCTAGAATTCTGAAAGCTTGTTGTACTGCTCTGTATTTTTCACCCAGCATAAGCAGACTAAGGAAAGACTTACATGCCTATGTATAAAATAGGTCATAATCAAACCTTCAGAGTAGGTCTGTAGCTCATGCTGAAAATTGCTCTTATAGAACTTCTTGCCAGCACTAGTAGGAAGCTATTGCACTGAAATGCATGGCTTGTATTCTGGAAATTCTACTTTTGCTTCTCTGTCTTTTTCCCACAACAGGCTGAAGGCAGGAAGCGAGCTGATGTTGCTGCAGCACAGCTAGCCCAGCAGTTAAAGTATCACCAAGCCCTGGTACAGGTGCACTTCGTTAAGATGCTGCAGCGGAACTGCCCAAGATAATCCACATTTGCAACCATCAGACAAGACATGCAATGCACTCTTTCTTACAATGCTTATTTTTTTTTCCATTTAGCAGACAAAAGGCTTCAGAAAGAGGAAGGAGACAGGATAGTGATCCTAGAAACAATCACAGCTCACATCACAAGCTCAGTCACAATCTCAACTACAAATATGGGCTTAGCAGCACAGGTTGTGAACTGTTGCAGATGTCCACTAAATGTGAAGTTTCCTCATTCTCCTCTATTTGCTTTTCACAAAGATGATGATTGCTAATTTCTTCTCTATGTTTGTATCTGTTCTTTGCTGAGTAATGCAAGAATACCAATGAATTATTTCAAACAATTAAATGACTCCTTCTGCCAAGAGCTCATGCCTTATACAGACCAAATAAAGCAATTTATAAAATTCTGCAATTATTTTTTCTTAAATGAGAATTTCCTAGACTGTTGTAATCAAATAATCTTAGCTTTTGCATAGATCAAGAAAAGTGCAAAAATTCAAACTTTTCGTAAGGTTAAAATCAGAATATGTATGTGATATTAAAAAATTCGTATTAGATAATTGTGTTGGGGTGGGATGTGGGTGTTTATTTTTAACAGATGTAGCAATTCTGGACAGTCTTAAATTACAATTTAAGAACAGTCAGAGACGACAGCCTTAAATTAGTTGCTTTCTGATTCCAAATGTAAGTATAAAAAAGAAATGTTGCTTCTTCCCAGTAGATCGAGTCTCCAGACCTACTAGGAGGAAGAAGAGAGCATGCATAAGGAATTCCTTTTCATGGAAAAGAAGCTAAATTTATTACAGGCTCTTCAGTTTCTGGTAAGTTTCCAGATATAAAAAATAGTTTTGTGCAAACTGGTTTTGCCCACACATTCTTATTTTCTAGTAAGTAGGTGAAAATTGCATTAACTGATTTTTCATTCCTACCAGTCTTATACTTCACATACGCTTGTAAAACCTGCTCAACTCAAGACTATATCATGAGATGACATAGATTAAAACTTTAAACAAATACATAAAGCCATGACCCATTTGTTTTGATATGCTGCAATGTTCCAGACAGGGAGAAAAGCCATCACTGAAACCATGAGACATACAAGACTTCACAATTTATTAAGAAGATTAGCTGGGTTTAGTTTGTGCAGTAATGATTAGTCACTGAATATGTGTTGGTTTGAAAGCTAAAAGGTCAGGGATCAAGGAATTATTTGGCTTAATTGCGTTTAGGGTTTTTTTCATCTTTTAAATAGTTAAAAGGTTTTTTAAACTCAAGCAGAACTTTGCAAATGCAGAACCCCAAGTATATTCCACACAGAACAACAAATGCACCTTAAATATAGCATGTTTTCTCACTTTCAGATTATATTTGTAGAACTGCCTGCTGTGAAATGACAAAGTTCATGGTTCATCTGAACTTTTGAACTCAAGTGAGTATTTGACACAGCAAAACAATCTAAATGAACCTAACACAAAGTTTTCATAGTTTAAACCTAGCTTTCAGGCCTTTGTCTGGGGCAATTGGGTAGGAAAGTTCTTTATTGATGTTGTAAAAACTACCAGTTTAATAACAGGCAGAGAGAGTGGAGCGATCAGTGGAAAGAGCACCTTAGCATTTCTGAAATAGTGCTGGTTTGGTAGTTCATTGAACTTTACCTGACCCCATTACGAAGGCTTCCCCAGGACAAGTTGTAGCTGCATTTGTGACAAGACTGAAGCTTCCTATCTTATTTCAAATAGGCTCCAGGGTTGGGAGTTCACAGATAAAGTTAGTTTAAAAAAAATACTCTGCACACATGAATTCACTTGGCTTCCTGCACTGCTATTTGATTTTAATGTTCCGGCTGGATTCTCTTTATTATGCAGAAG
Organism: Hafferia zeledoni; assembly: GCA_035583235.1. Lineage (NCBI taxonomy): Eukaryota > Metazoa > Chordata > Aves > Passeriformes > Thamnophilidae > Hafferia > Hafferia zeledoni. Next base: position 19,965,656 of record JAWWEV010000169.1, read on the forward strand.
TACAAATCATTTTTCCCAAAAGGAAAAAGATTGTCACCTGCATTCCTGATTTATACCAGAAAAAGTCCTTGAAAAAAATGAGAAAACACAGTGCATTTAAGATTCCTATGCTGATGTTCCTCACAGACCCCAAATCTTGGCCTGTTTGTATGTGACTATTTCGATTTCTTAACATTACTAAAAATTCTACAGCAGTCTCAATTCACTCTTTATCAATTTCAGACCAACTTTTCAATCAAACAACAAAATTTGGAAAAATATTTTGAGGTTAATTTTAAAGTTACTTTTAAGAGACTACAAGATTTCCTGTACTTCAAGTTCACAAGCAGTTTCACAACTCACTCGTGTATATGAATGACAGAGATTTCTGACCATGTTAGAAATGCTGACTGCATACAACATAGGGTTCAAACAAGCCTAACAATATCAAGAGATAAGTGATAAACCCCTGAAACTGTTCAATCCCCTATAAATTCCCTGTGAAAATAATCATACCACACAAAACTTTGTATTTCACCAGCCTTTAAGGCTGAAGTCACTCATTACTTCCACTCAAAGGAACGAAGCAAAGCAACCCAGGCATTACTTACAGAGAGCAGCTGTAGCAATCACTAACAACATTACACTTAATGTCTGATGCAGCTCACTAATAAAGTTGTATGTTTTTATTCAGATGAACTATGACGGGAAGACAGATTAGGGAATTAGAAAATTTCTAAAGCAACTTGATGACAGTCGGTATTAACAACTTTCTTTTCTAAGTCTTCCAAATTTACCACTTAACTCCACCACCTACTTAACACAGCTCTATTTCTAACCCTTCCACTTCATTTGCTGGCACGTTTTACGTCCAGAATACCTGCTATTTTTTTTTTCCTATTCCCCCAAGAGCTGAGCATTCTGCAGGAATGAGAAAAGGAAATAACTATCTCGCTGCATTTAAAAAAAAAAAAAAAAAGTCTTCCCGGAGCCGCCGGGATGGCAGCGCAGGGAAGGCGCAGCCCCAGCCGGGCGTTCCCGCACCCGCGGCGCCTCCTGCCACCCGCCGGGGGCTCCGCTCTCCACGGAAAATCCCGCAAGCTTTACCCTCCGGGCTCCCGCCCCGCTCCTGACCACGCAGTTAGCGGGTCACTCAGATGCAGATTCCCGTAAGGAAGCACTTTAGCTGGAACCCAAGGCCGACTGCGCACCCGCTGCGTTCCAAACAGCCAGACAAAGGGACGCCCTGCACCTGCGAGTCACAGCCCCGGCATTTGCTCGTGGCGCCTGCAAAAGGCACCAAATCCGCGAGGCTTTGGCTGGGGACAGCGCCAGCCTCAGGGTGGGCACCGGCTGGGCAGCAGTGGGGGGAGGGAGCGGGAAACGCGCCCGTCGACGGGTCCAGGACGGGCCGGGCCGGCGGTGGCAGCCGGAGCCGCAGCCCCGGGACCGCTCGGCAGCCCCTGCGAGCCCCGCAGCCCCCTGAGCACGGGCGGGCCAGGGCTCGGCAAGCCGGCCGGAAAGGATGGTGCCACCTGCGCCTGGAAGCCAGCCCTCACTTACAACCAGCGTGATGGCTGAGGGGTTTGGGGGTTTTATTTGTTGGTTTTGCGGGGGTTTTATTATTATTTTCTTTTCAGGACCCACTTGTGTGCTACAATGTTGTAAAATATGCGAAGTAGCTGACCATGAGTCACTGGCTCACCATCTAAAGGGCAATACCGAGCTGAAATTCCATATAGGGATGTGGTCTAAAGCAGTAACATTTTGTACATGCCAATAATTGTATTGTTACCAGAGATCTGAGAAATAATTGCCTGAATCATCACTTGATTAATTCTGTATATTCTTCATGAAGTATCTAAACCCCACCCCATGCTTTATGAATTAACCTTCTGAACCTTTCAAGGGATAAAGTTGAGTTTCCCCATTGCCCTGGTTGTTGTTGAACACTCTCTGTTAAGAGCCACAAACCCTCCCAAGGCTGGACCCAAAGTGCAGTATGCACCCTGTAACTGTGCCATCAGAAATTTTGCTGCTTCCTGCCCCTCTCTGCAAAGACTTGGCTGGGATTTATCTGAACTGGAGGAGTGGCTGTTGGCATCCATTTTGTGATCCAGGGGGAAAGTTACCTCTGGCATCTGGAATGATAACGGGTAAGAAAGATTTTGTTGCCGGCCCCCCTGAGTCTGCTGTTACCTTCACAGTGACAGGTGTGGATGACCAATATGTGTTTAATACTGCAGATCCCCATGTCTTTCCTCTGAGAAATTTGGAACAGTGTATCAAACTCGTTCCTCAACCAAAAAAACCAATCCTCTGAGAGACGTAGGAAGTTGACCCTTGCTCTGTAGACCCCATGTGTGCCCCTGCTCTCCCATTTCTTTCAAATTTGTTGTAGGACTTGTACTGGCAACGTATTACAGAAGCATCAATCAAATCAGCTCCTAAAATGGTTTGTCAGACTGCTGTGTTGATTCATGCATTTTTAAGAGATTTGGAAGGAGAAAGTTAGAAACAAGCGGTGCCACTAAAATTGACTGGGGTCAGTTTTATTAATTCTGGAGTAAGAAGAAGCAAAGTAGGAAACATGTGCAGTTTATGGTATTTGGAACTATGCAACAAATACCACAAACTTTTTAAAAGTCTGTGTTTAGATATGACATTTTAATCAAGCAGAATCTGCCTGCTTGATGCTGAAGAAAGGTTGGGTCTACAAGGCAATTCAAGACTGCAAGTGGATCATGCCAAAGTTAAGTCTTCCATTTATGGGGTGTTATATCCTGTTATTTCATACAGGGTAGCAGCATATAACTCTGGCCTCTGCATAATTTTCTACAAGTGTTATTAATTGTTCTTTTGCTGGCACCTCTGCAGATCCTAGCCATGTTGCAAAAATGGAAAGCATAAAAAGTCCCTGCCCCAAAAGAGCTCTACTATTAAATAAGAACAAATTACTACAGAGCTTTACAACAGAACACCAGAACAATACTCGTGAGCTTGAGGAGGCAGTGACTGAGGAACCCAACAATCTGTTGTTGACAATTTTTTTGTAGGCATTGTATCTAAGGTCAGTGAAGATAAATAGGTTGCATTTCTTTAGGAGTTTTCAATGGAACCTCTGCTAAATATAGGAATGAAAGCACTCTAGTGCTCTTTTGAAAATGTAACAAGTGGAAAATAGACACTGGCATCATTAACAGATTAAAAATAGGAGTCAACCTTTAGATGCTGAATGAGATCATATAAGCAACGAAACTCCTTAAACGACAAATCACTTTGGCTGACCTAGACTATGGAGAGAATGATTGTGAGACAGAGGTGAGTGAAATAACAGTCTAGGAAAATGATTTTTTAGCCATCTTTCTGAGCAGGTGTTCAAGGGGAAGAACTGAATTTGTGAAAACCAGACAAAAAGATGTGTTAGAAACTGTGATAGGAGTGGGTGAGAGTTTCATAAAAAGATTTTAGCTGTGTAGGCATCTGGAGGTCAGAGATCGGGAAAAATGCAGAAGACAAATATAGCACCATGATCAACACTAATACCAACTCAAGCATGAGGTGGTGTGCAGACAAACGGGTGAGGGTTTATTACATGGGACTCAGCTCGTGCACATCGTCTGTAAACCAGTTCCTTGGACAGGACTCTAGCTGGGATCATCTCCTCTTTGGCAGCTAATCACAATGATTTGTTCTTCAGATTGTATGTTGCCCTGGGCATTTGTTTTTCTCTCTACCAGTTTTGAACCACTTCAGACAGCAGTAGAAGTTAAAATATTAACACAGGTAGAAATACAGATTTGGCACTCAAATAATTCAAGGCTATAAACTCCAGGGCAAAGACTATTATATTTTATAACCACAATTATGTTTTTTATGGCTAGGATTTGAAAGAATGTGTGTTAGGTCTGCACTCAGGTTTGTCTGAAAAATAAAACTCTAAAAAATGTTATATGGAAGCTAATTATTTGGTTCCACCCATTGATCTCATCACACTTCTCTAATCACCAATTATACCTTTTATTCAGTTAGGTTTGATGTAACTGGACCACAGGATGAGTACATTAAGAGAGATGTAAAGAAATGCACTAAAACCATCTACAGTTATCGCTGTAACTACAAAGATGTATTTTTCATACATTTAAACCAAAGGACATTTTTATCTACTCTCTGGTATTTCCTGTGCTGCTTTTATGTAATCCGTACCAGCTGTATGGTTAATATGGCTCACAGCAATGTAGATTTCCAGCTCAAATAATTGACAGCTTTCTCCACTGACCTCATCCTTTATTGAGGCATCATCTCTAAAACACTTTCCACAGACATTCTCTTACTGTTTGCATACTCTTAACTCCTGCCTCTGGTTACTGTACAGTCAGGTTATATTTGGGTGTCTGTCCATCCATTGTTCTGTTCTGAAGTCTCTGGAAATTAATGTGGTGATGTTGCTAAAGTATTATGAAATGTTTTCTTGGTCATTCTGGCATCTATTGAAAGACAAGGTTTTTTGCACAGCACCCTTTTTATTTAATATTCATGCTTGTTTTGTCACTGTTATTCCTCTACCAGCAAGTAATACTACTGCACTACAACCTTAACAAAAACTCAGGGATCCTTACAGGTCACTAAGTTTCTGGTGTGATTCCCATTGACTTTAGCCAATTTGTCTAATGATTTTGTTCTCTTTTCCACCGTCTTAATTTTCTCAGGACTATGGTTAAGGACATACTCTGCTGGCCAAGACCCACCCTCCAAAACAGAATTCAATGGAAAAGGTACCACTGTGGTTCCTTCAAACCCTCTATTTTTGGGTGGTGTCAGCACTGCCCTTACTGTGACCATGCTGCCCTGACATGCTCTCAGATAAAACTCTTAAGAATAGATAAGGTGGCACAAATAATCCTTCTGCTTGATCATTCAGCAAGGATTTCCCACAAGATGATCTTGCATCTTTTATCTGTCCTGGTGCAACTGCCTCCCCTAATTTATTTGTGGCAGTAGCTTTTCCTTTAAGGTCTTTGGCTTATACATTTTATCTGTTTCACATTTCTCCATGATCATGTTTGTTTTCAAATCTGTGTGCAGTCTTTAGAAGTTGTGTGTCGTTAAAACCAGCCAGTGCCAAACACTGTTAGCTGCTGCCTCCTTTTGCAATGAGGCATGCTGTGCTGCCTCTGGATCTATTGCCCCAATAAACATCACTTCTGTGACCTCAGCTCATTCTCTTCTGTGGACCTCTGTGTTTCTCCCTTGGGAAGCACATTTTTTGCAAAGGAGTTTTCTTTACCCTTTGAACACAGTTTATCATAGTTTACCATGTGATGGCAGTTTTGCTTTTAAGGGGTTGATTGGTGCTCCATTACTTGCACCCTTTTCCATTTCTCTTCCCTTTTGAGTCAATGTGCAGTTTGTAGCCAACCAAACCTCACACTTCCTTCTCTGGGCTAAAGCAACCTCTCTAGTCAGATTAATTTAGGGACTACTGTTCAACATAATCATCCACCTGACCTTTCTATCAGGTCTCTCCTAAACCCCAGTTCAACTGATGAAAACACCCTTTCTGACCTAAGTGAACTCTGGATTGGACCTCGTAGTATTTAGTATTTAACCCTGATCAAATTAGATTGTACCTTGCAGAGTAGTTGATGATGGAGAGTTTTGAAAGGTTTTTCCTATTTAGTGGAAAAATAAGTTTATTTCACAAGGTCTGTTTCATAAGAAAATCACAAAATCAAACTTCAGCCTACGTCTCTCAAAAAGGCAAAAAAACTCCCCAAAACAGAAAAAAACCTCCGAATCCTTCTGTGACCTGACCTGTGAAAGCTACACCATGCATATGTATCGTTGCTTTTCATGTAACAGAATGCTCTGAGATCCATGGGCCCTAAGCTGTCTTGGCACAACTGAAGCAGGACTTTGTTGTGAAATTTGTGCCTGCAGTACAGATTACTTTATGCAGTAGGATGAACATTTTGCCTTACAACCTACAATGCAGTGTTGCCTAAAGATAGCAGGAGTGCATTTGGCATTATCTAGGGACTACTACTTTCACTTTTACAAACTTCCACTGAAGTAAGTGGGATTACTCACTTCAGTAACATAAGCAGAACTCAGTATCAAATGAATGTTTCCAACAGATCCATTTGTAGACTTCACATCAGACTGCCCATTGTAACATTTTTTCAATAAACATCCATCAAAAACTTTACATATTTTGCTGCTGGATTTTCTGCTTAATTTTTAAAATTTTCTGTTTAGTATTTTAACATTTTTAGTCTACCCAAAAAGTAAACAAAGGAAGAGGTGAAGGTGTTTCACAGGCACAATCGCTTCAGGCAACTGTCAAATGTAAAATGCAGTGGAAAGCTTCAGCATGTCTCTAGTTTAACTCAGTTGAGGAATGCTGCAAAAACAGGTGTTGTCTGACACAAGCAATAATTATCTTTCACCTTGATGGATGTTAGTTTAATCTGTTTTTTACATGGTAGCTAGGTCTCAGCTGGGTTACTACCAGAAAGCAGATGAGATGTTTTACGTACTTTGTGTATGACAATACCCCAGACAGACTTTACTCCCCTTTTTTATTTATTATATGGAACACTTTTAATAGTCTCAGTGGTTTATCTATGAAATTTTAAGTCTAGGTTAATTTCATTTTACACTATCAATGTATTTTAAATGAGCTTACAATTAAACTGTTGGCTATTGAGTACTTTACTGGAAGAAAAGAGACTAATGAACTGAATATGCTTCTAAAATATGGATGGTTACCTATGCAATATTTACAAAGTCAATGGCTTGAAGTACAAGATTAGAGGAATAAATTTAAGAAAAATTAAAAAAACCAAACAAAACAAAAGCAAAAAACACAAAACCAACTTGTTGCCATTTCTTTGCATATATTTAAACTAGAACATTAAAACCTGTAGGTTCTATCTTTAAAATGCTTTATTACTTTCTAGTAGCCGGTGGTTGCATTACATCCTTCATCATATTAAGCCATTCCAAGCTAGACTACACCCCTGGGCAGATTTCCTAGCCCTGTGGGCATGGGAATAATCTATAAACCATGTCAGGGATTCTCTTTGCATAAACAGTGTTTTAACAGTTTCTTCAAGGTGTTGGGCAATAAATACAGCAAGTTAAACAAAGGGCATGTGGGGCCTCCTGGTTTGGTAATGTTTTCTACAGAGCTTAAATGAATAGATACATGGAACACCACCTCTGATATCAGATTCTTGGTGGTATTTTATGCTTGTGTACTGGCGTGGTGTTGTATGTTGGAATGGTTTCAAACCAGCACTCGTACTAGTCATAGCTGGCTGGTGACTTTTATCAGAATGGTAAATTTCCACCAGACTATTTTGTCCAATCAAGTTTCTAAGGAGCTCCTGACAAATATATTTTCTGAACACCTTTGTGAATCAGCTGCCTTCAGGAACAAGAAGAGGTCAATATTCAGAGTCTGCAATGCTTCTCTGATTTACAGTCCACCTCTTAATAGCCCTTGTATGACACACAATTTCAGCATGAGAGTACCTTTATGCACTGAAAATGGTAGGTTAATATTAACAGCAGTGCTGGCCCTGAACATAACCCTGCTTCTCTCACTGTACAGAACAGCCAATGGTTCAAGTACACCCCGCAGTATATATATGCTTCTATCCATACTCTCCATGCCCTAAGATTCTCATTTATTTTATTTAAAACAACTACCATCAATTTTCTGTTATGCTACTAGGCAAAAAAAAAACATTCCAAAGGACAGCACATAGCAGGATTGAAAGACATGACTACCTGAAAACCTGTGTTGAATGCAGACTGTGGTCTGCAGAGCTTACAGAGACACGGGGGACAATTGTCCCAAAGTCATATTTCTGAAAGAGACTATTAAAAAGCATTCCTTGGCCCCCATGAAAGCAAAGCACTGAAGGAATATGAAGAACTCTCTATAAAGAGTTACCAGTAAATTTGAATGCTCTAGGCTGCTGGTAAATTTTGTAATTATATGGTTTGCCTCAGGAAAAACAAAAGCCAGGTAGAACAGATTAAAAAATTATAAAAGGCAAAGAACATTAGAAGAAAGACCTACATAATAAGGAAGAAACCTATTCATTTATCACAGAACAGGAAACCAGAAGAATAACTAAGCAACCTTCAAAGTTGAGGAATTTGATTGCATTTGGATACCTTTACGCAAAACCATGGAAGTATCACCAAGTTATTTAAAAATCCTATTCCATGTATGTTTTCATTCCTTACTATTAAAGTGTGTATAATACATATTCTCTGACATACTCATGCTTTTGCAGCACGAAATGATTCTATGACTGTGTTTTCATTTCTAGATAAACAAAAGAGAAGTACCCACATTTTATGTATTGAATACACAAACCTAGTTTTACAGTTGTACGTCAATTTTTTCATCTTTCTGGTTCCCCATTTCAACATGGCCCTCAAGCCACAAACTTTGCACAGAGTACAGTGCTTAGCAGATGATTTTACACTCTATGGAAAAGAAACTAAAGATAAAAAGAGATGACCATGTGTGCTTAGGTATTTAATAAAAATACTTATGGATATCTTTTAATTAAAAGTGAAGAGTAAGTCTTATAACAGGTGCCCAGGAATTTCTGTGAAAGACATTCATATGAAAGACTGGCCAGCTTTCAATATGGAATCTGGTTCTATTTTGTCAATGTTTTTAAGATGGCATTATGATTTATTTAGCAGCAGCTGGAGATATCGTTACTAACATGTGTGCCCCTCCCAGGGTAAGTGTCGGAAGCTCTCAGCAGGCACCTCAGAAACATTAATGTTTTTGCATGTTGCTACAATAGAGAGAGGAAGTCCATGCATGTAAAACAAGAGAAGAAAAAAACCCCGTGTCTGTGTAGACAGAAAATATAACAAAGCAGGACTCAAGCTGGTAATCAAATTTGTACAATGGTCAATAAATATTTTTCATCCAAAGCATCACGAGTTTCAGACTATAGAGAACCCTATTTTGTTAAGGGGTTTTCTTTCAAAAGGTTGAGTTAGAAACCACACCTAAAGCACTGTAACTCTAGTAAAACTCCAGTAGTTAGGACATGAGGAGTTGAAAATCTGTGTTGAGTTATGTGGGCAATCATAAACTGAAGCATGGTGAGCCCTGTGTGAACCAGGGATAATGGCACTTTCCTCATTAAAAAAATGCATTGAATCTGCAGTACTCAGATATAACATTCATAGTGGCTCTATACAGGACAGACCAAACTTAATATACATCTCAGATGTTGCTGTTCAGGAGGGTTTTTAGTTTGAGAGTGAAAATTGCAAAAGAATGACTGAGCTCTGTATAGTCATGGCTCAGAAGCACAGCCATGCTCACTGAATTAATGCATCTCCAGGCAGACAGCAAATGCGAAGGAGTTGCAAACCTCTCAAGAGCCCATAATATATTTAGCTTTAAACAGTTACCAAAAAAATTATCCAAACACTGAATAAAAGAGTGAGCAGAGTCAGTGAGCTTTGGATAAAGTATTTTAAAAAATAAGAAATAATTCAAGGAGACAAAAAAAAAAAAAAAAGGAAATGTGGCATAATGTCTTAAATGTTTTTAAATAAAAGTTAAAGACCAAAGGAAGAAAAAACCCAAATACTGATCACCACCACTCAGGTAACTCACAGAATTTATGGTAGAAATACACAATCATTAAAATAATGAAGATTAGAAAAGTAAGACCAATGTTAAACAGATAATCTTTCATATATATAAAAAACCAAAAGGACTGGAGCATATTGTCAAGCTGAGATAATCTTTCATATATATATAAAACCAAAAGAACCAGAGCATATTGTCAAGCTGATCCTACTCTTCACACTGTTTAAAGGAATGAACAATAAATCATCTATTCAAAATCAGTGAAATTAGAATGAGGGGGAAAAAGAGAGTAAACATTATTTCCAACATTATTGTAAATAATGTAAGAACTGTAAAAAATAAACAATAGCTAACATGTGTGAAAAGAAGCCAAAAGCTGAATTGCAAAAAAGGCATTGTCTCTTGCCCTCTTCCTCAATAAGGCCAAAAGAAAGCGCAGACTTGGAGATTTCTGTCAGGAAATAAGGATGAGATACACCTTCCCAGTGCCAGAGTAGTAGTAGCAATGGATCCAATCCCCATTGATGCTGCGTTTGGATGTGTGTGCCTTGGGAAGAGTTGCATGCTGTTCCTGATTATATGTCAACATAACTTGACTGTGGAATAGCAGCTGCTGACTGAGTAGGCTCAAAACTTTACAGGCACTTACTGCTAAACTTTGAGAAATTCCAGATAAGGAGTGGGCTCCCTCCTCCAGCACACCCAGACTGAAGTGAATGTATGGTTTATGAGTACTTCAGGCTTATATGGGATAACGAAGCTCAGAAAAAATGATACAAGACTGATCAACTCGTACTTTTTGGGGGGGAGGTGGTGAGGATAATAATCATGAGATGTTTGTTCTCGCTCTCTTTGACTTACTGATTAGCAGCAATCTTTCTCCTTTTCACCTGTGAATGAACTGTTTGTTGTTGGAAATGGATAAGCAGCAAACTTTGCTGTGCTACTCAGAAGACCACATTCAACACAACACTGCCTTTTTGTAGCCTTCAATAAGCACCATGTCACTAACATGGCTAAAATGAAGACAGCATAGAACAATTAAAGTTGAACTGTAATCTGCTTACACTTGATAGGGTTCAAAATATAAGCAATGTTTCCCCAGCCCCATTTTGCCTTCCCAAAGCCGTGTACTGAAATATGTAAACAATTAATTAGAAGAAATTTTGACAGCAGGCAGATGTTATCTTCAGTTTTGTGAAGCAATTGAATCTATGAGCTTAGAATAATATCTGGTTTAGGAAGACAATCTCTCCCTTCCTGTGTAGCCAGTCTACAGTTCAGACTTGAATTACATTTTTGATATGATATAGCTGATGAGAGCTACCACTTTCTTTTGTTTCTCATGATTTAAAGAGATATGATACTGAAGAAAACACTTCTAACTTCATAAACTTGTCTTCATATGGTTTCAAAACAGCAGTCTTTAAAATATGGCTGAAATATAATGATTTATAGCATTTCTTCCTTACTACAGATCTCATTATTGCTGCAAACTGATCTGCTGGTTTAAAAGTAAACCAGCAGGAGAAATGAACCCAACAGAAAAGAGATTATAAATCAATTACAATAAATGCAATGATACAAAGAAAAATTCATTTTGCCCCACAAACCTCAGAAGTATAACCTAGCACCCTGCGGCACAAACACAATGGGGTTTGTTGGCCCCTTTGCTGAGCCCTGCGAGGTTCCCCTGAGTCCAAAGTAAATGGAAAGGAACAGACCTGTTGGTGCAGATGACAGTCACAGTCTGGTCAAGAGTGATGGTCCCCCTCTGGATCCAAGGAGTAGTCCCAGGAGTCCCCAGTCCCCAAGATTATATAACCTCAGGTTCAGGTGGGAATGCCCAGTACCTCCCCCAGGGCAGGGAGTTCCACATTGAGTGATTTAACTCTGTGAGTCAAGGGATATTTTGGAATCGTTAATGGCCCATTAGCAGACATGACCCCTCAGGCTGGGTGTGAAGGTGATAACGACTTCCCGCCCCCCCCCTCCCCCTCCCCCCCCCCGCAGGGAAATTATCACAGCTGTAATCTCACAGGCTTCTTTAATACACAGCTGACATCCTGAGGGGTGGGGTGTGCCCTGGGCAGCTGCTGCAAATGGTCCATTGTTAACAGTTCTTGAGAAATGGCATAGAGGGTTTAGAATACACAGCTTTGGTGACACCCACAGTGATAAACTGGTCCCAGCTTGCTGAACTAGGACAATTGAAGAATGTCATGTAGGAATGAAATGTATCTATCATTGTTATTTTTAATAAATGTATTTTAATATTACATATTTCTTCTGCCTAAACAGCACATTTTTACCAGAAAAAAATACTTTGCTCATATAATATTAATCTATCTAATTAATATCACTGGCATTTTATTACTGAACAAAGCATACAAATATTAAAGGAGAAAGATTTTTCACTTAAATGCAAAACCCAGAGTGGAAACGTGCTTTCTGTCATTTTTAAGGAGGAGCTGCAGCATCACAAAGGAACACAAATGTGTGAACTTTTTCTTCCCTTGTCTTGTAGCTGAACTACTTAGATGGGTCATTTTGATATCCCTTATGAAATGTATGAAACTCCTGAATCAAGGAAATTGCCTGTAATTGAGGGATAATGTGAAAGGATGTGTAACTCTTTTTTAGCCCACCTAACACATTAGTGACCATCAAGAGTTTTTACCGTTTCTTGCTAAATGACAGGCAAGATTTTCTATTATCTTCTAAAAAATGACCTTATTCATTGTTCCCTATATATTTGACAAAAAGCACAAATGTGTACACAAACACTAGAACAAAATAAATAGTCTATCTGTTTATGCTACATGAATTTACTACTATTCAGAAATTATTTAGTTGCAGTGATTTGTATTTCATTGAAAGAACAACATATATTGCAAAATCAAATTGTGTACTTGATAAATATGGGAAATATGTACACAGCAGACAAAACCTGTTACAGCTATATATCTGTTGTAAGAAGCAATTTGGAATTTATTATTTTATAATTTCTGATTTTGACTACAAGATATCAATACAAAAATTTATAAACTGTTCTATACTACCAACACAAAATGTGATATACTATTTTACCAGAGGTGCTACAAAAAATAGGTATACTCATTTTTTTTTTAGTTTTGCTGATATACTCACTGTTGCTGGCAGCTCCACCAATTTTGAAACCCCTCCATTGAACTCACCCCAACATTGTTATGGAACAAGTTTATATACATTCATTTACTGTGTGATTGACAAACATGATATGTACACGTAAGAGTTTAAATTATCCTAAGTTTGTATCTGTGATTTAATTTTGTATATCTATCATAGATCCAGTTGCTGCACAGTTTTAAATGATTTACAAGAAAAAATACCTTGTAAGATTTGAAGTGACGAGTTAAGAGGACAGCTCAGAGTGAGCTTCTAGAAATCACTGTAAAACTCTTTCACTAACAAATTTTGTTATTAAAGTCTTGCATTCTAAAACGTCTGGTTCTGGATGATGATTTATAAGTCACATTGAGCTATAGGTAAAAAGGAAAATATCTATTTTCCTTTATGAAATGCCAAAGAAGAAACCTGAGGCTTTGGTCACACTGGAAATTGATAATGTAGTTAATCCATTGAAGAATTATGGAAAAATAAAATTATTCCTGCACCATATATGATATTAAGTAAGTAGTAAACAAGATGCTGTTATACAAATATTTATTTTCTTGAATAAATCAGATTTCTAACAGTGCTATTACAGCATTGGCATAGTGTATAATTTCTTCTCCCTTCTTTTCAGAAAGAATATCCAGTTTAAACAATACATACCCCAAAGCCCTCAGCTGCACTCTTTAATTATTTGCATTCAGATTGACTGTGTTATTAAATGTACTGCCTTCTGGATTAAGTGAAGCTGAGTAAGGCAGGCATAAAACCTAATGATTGCTGTTTCATACGCTTGGCTTCAAATGTCCCTGAGTTTTAGAAGTAGGACATTTTAAAGAGAAACTCATTCAACTCCATACTGAAGGCATAAGACTAATATTTTGAAAACCTCTAATTCAAAGACCTGTTATCTTTGCTTGACCTTATTTCCTGTCATTGGCAAGAAGTGAGTTGCTTCTATTCACTCTAATAGCCATATAGTATAACCCTTGCTGTGAACAACTGCTATTTATGCATCCCTTTGTAGAGAGCTCCAGTCTTGGGAAGTCATACCCTGCCTCGGAAGGGTCATTCACAAACAGCCTCTTGTTTGACCTAAGGGATACATCACATTGCCTCGCCCTGTACTTTTTACCTTATGTACTGTACTTCCTTCCTCTCATGTTTAACACTGCACAGGTGGTTCTGTGGTTCAAAACCAGGTGTCTGAGTCTGAAGTCATCTGCAGAAATGTTTACCTTCTTGTAATTTTTAGCTGGATTTCAGAAGTTATAAATATGCAGCTATTTTCCTTTGGGGAAGAAAAACCAATTTATCATGGGTTCTTTCCATTTTAGAAAGAAAAGCTTTTGGTGCCTTAGTAGATGTTTTTGTCATCTGACCAAATGTCAGACCAAACAACCTACTTATTCCCTTTTCCAAACAAGGTATTAATGGTAAGTCATTGATTAAAAAATATATAGAAACAAAACAAGAACTGTGAGTCTGTATCTGAAGAATTATAAACCTTTTCCACTATTAAAAGAATGGCTATTATACAAATTACAGAAGGTATTTTACAACAGAGTCCAAGCATGAAAACTTTTCGAAGCTTCCCTACTTTCCTTTTTTTTTTTTTCAATAGCATACAGATAGCTTTGTATAGGTAACTATGTCTGAGGTTGTCCATACCAGAAAAAGAGCAAATTTCTCTTTTTTCTTCTCAAATCCATTGTGCTTCACAAGGATCTAGATCTCCAAAGAATGTAAAGTCATAAAATTATACAGAATTGAAGGTGTTAGTGTATACATGAAGGCAGTAGTACTTACATCATCTCTATGCAATCAGGAGAACATAAATATTTCTTGAGGCATGTTTTTTCTATTAGGACAGATCAACTATGCCAGGCCCCTATTACAAAGATTTAATCAGTCAATAAATGAAGAAGATATTTTGCACAACTGTAGTCACAATAATTTTTTCATCGGCTTTAAAAGAATTTCATCGTTTTGATTCTGAGCGGAGAAAACAACAGACAAAAAAAGCAAGTCAGACAAGAACTTAAAAACCATAATCCTGCTTCTGCATGGCATAACGTCATGGGAGGGATTAGCTATTGAATATTGCACTGATGTACCACAAAACTGCACCTGTTAATAATACCATTATCCATATTTGAAATGCATGTATTTTGAATTTTTCATGAGAAATTAAGGATTGTTTCATAGGAAATTGGACAGAACTAACATACAAAGCTCAGCTCTATCAGTGAGAATTCATAGTAAATATATCATACTGAATGAGACATTTCAGAATGATTTGTTTTGAAAAAATAACTACATTTCTGGGCACAGAAAAAGCCTGCAGTGAAGCACCTGATGCCATGCTTCATAAGTGGTTTAAGTTAAGGTAGAGAAGGTAGCAATTGAGAGTTGTGAGGAGGATGAGGATTTTGCTAGCAGGCAGGTGAAAAAAGAAGTAATATTTGGTCAGAGGTGGTTAGATGAGAAATTACACTAGTAATTTCTCAGTGATGGATTTTGTGACCATCTCATTTCATAAGATGGCTAAAGGTAAAGAGGGTTGTAGTGTCCAAAAGAAAATGGCACTCAAGAATGAGCCAGTAGCAAAAGAGGGATGAAAAGCATTGTATAAAGTACAAGGGTATGTTTGGCAACTAAGAACGAGAATTTAAATTGGACTAAGATGAGACTAATAATTCTTATCAGCTGGAGGCAACTGAATGCAAAAAAAAAAAAAACCAAAAACAAAAAAACCCAACCACCAAACCCACACCCATCAGGAGGTATTACCTTATCATGGAATGACTGAGTCATCAACATGATATGGCTGTGAAAAGCCAAAAGTGATCCTGGAATATACGAGGCAAGGCACTTCCAGTGGAAATAGGCAAATATTCATAACACTGGAGAAGGTGTTGTTCGAGCCTCATCTGGAATAATGTGCACATTAGCCCATATTTTAAATTCATCTTTGCTCAACATTGAATGACTGAAGAGAAAACTTGCTACACTGACAGGATCCTGGAGAAGAGAATGAAAAGGCTTGTGTGGTGCAATAGAGTGAAGTCTGCTAGGATGGTTCTCTATACTTAATTTGGGAAAAGTCTTAATTTGAAAACCATATTAGTGTAAGAATAAATAGATATAATCTAGCTCTGAGCAATTTTTTTCTGGATTTTGAAGAAGGTTTTAACTTTTAGAAACAAGACATTCAAGAAGAGTTTTACATTAAGAATAGTGGAAGCAGGTAATATACCTGTTTTAGAGACCAAATTTGGTACAGTTTGAGAATGGGTTTTGTGACCAGATAGTAATTACCTGCAACAGCATGTCAAAGGTGATCTTTTCTAGTCCAGTACCATAACACGTATTTTGTATGATAAAAGTTACTAGCTCTGATATAAAACTTACCACATTGTTAAAGTTATCTGTAAAATAACACCTGCAAGGTATTGACATATCAATATATTTTCTCTCAAAATTAAAATTTAGAAGCAAACTCTTTCTCCCCCCTCTTCTTCTCACCACTTGCATCAGCAGATACTAAACTGCAAGAACCACGTCACTAAG
The DNA here is from genome assembly GCA_035583235.1 of Hafferia zeledoni. Lineage (NCBI taxonomy): Eukaryota > Metazoa > Chordata > Aves > Passeriformes > Thamnophilidae > Hafferia > Hafferia zeledoni. The sequence goes on from JAWWEV010000169.1 coordinate 19,982,007, forward strand.
CAATAGTAATGGTAGGAATATATTATACATTACTTCCAAAAGCAAACATACCTTAGGATGTGGCGAAGTGTAGAATAATCTTTTTACAATCAGTGTGAATATTTTAGTTTCTAGTGTTTGTGGAACATGATGATATTATGCTAAGGAGTTATTCTGTAGAGTATGACTTACTGCCTGCTTTCTGCTGCTTTAACTCAGACCTATCAACTTGTTTTCAGACAAGGTGATTCTTTTACATTAATTGTGCATTTGAGTAAGGAATGCAACACTGAACTCCTACATTGAAATAACATGAACAAACCAAACAGGGTATGAGAGAACAAGGAATGTGTATTTTGCATTGATTTCGTCCATAACACAGCTGTTTTCTAGATTTAACCCTCATATTCAAAATTCTCCTACTATTTGATAAATCACTTAGAAAGATTCTGGTCTATGACTATCTTTTATTCAATTCCTCTTTCCCAGAGATAATGAAGTGAACAATGTTTACATGCAGGCACAGAAAAAGTGATAGCCCATTAGGAAATCTGAGCATTTCCACAGTAAGTCAGTGTTGCTGTTTCTTGCCTCAATCTTGTCAGTTTTACCTACGATTGCCAGGACCACAATGAGCAAATACACTCCCCAGTGCACCGGTCTGTCCTGGGATCATAGGAAACAATTGAACTAATCAGGGAGGGTAACACTCGAGCCTTTGGAACTAGGGTCCTTAGGAGCTTAACTTCTGTCCTTTGAAGTATTCTCTCAAAAATCAAGCACATCTATTGTTAGAAAGCTTGGGTGTTTGTTATACAGTGCTAAGGTTGCAGGTCACAATCTCAAAAGCAGTTAGAGTTGCATCTCACCACCATGATAGCCAAACTGAGATCAAACTCATCCTCAGCCTAGTCAAGCTTTCTTCAAAATATGTACAACTTCATACAAGGTGTAGCCAAGCCCCTCACTTTGAGACAAGCACTCCAACTGCTATGATAGCATCCTGCTTCCTGGCCAGACCAGTGAATGCATATAATCTTGCTCTGGCATAATTCCAGGTAAAGTCGAGCACTCTGACATGCTGCTGGAGGCTCTGTGGTTAGGAATGCTTTCCCAGGAAGGGGGAGAAACAAGTCATCCAGCCAAGGTATAACTTATGTTTCCTAAGTCTTGGATGGCAACTTCCATTAGTAGGCAATTAGATGAAAGGGAGACATCATTGATATTTTCCCTCTTTCAGGTGACATCCTAAACATATCTAGTAAAAAATTCATGCATCTAGGGCCCTCGAGACTCGTACACTATTGAGCACAAAGATGTGGTTAAAGTGCTCTTTTCGACTCATAACCCATGACTCAGATTCCTAGATGCTATGAAAACAAATTTAATAGTAATAAGATAAATAAGGATAATCTCTTTATAGGACTCCTGCATAAAGACTGGGTTGCTAGGGGCAAGACATTTTGGCCAGAAACAGTTCTGACAGCAACATTGAAAAGGGAAGGGTTAATGGTCAGGGATGTTGGAACAATGATTAAGACATCGTTTTTTTCGTATTACTGGAATTTACACCAGTGATAATAACGCCCACCATCCAGTTACTTATCTTCACCGCTCTTAGGCTTTCAAAGGAGAAAAACGCTTTCGGCAGGGGCAGAGAGAGATGAAGAGCCGTACTGAAGGTGTCAAGTAAAGAGTCGGCAATCCCAGGAGGGGAATTCAAGCCCCAGCTGAGCAGTCTGGGACCTACTTAGAATATGTGGAAACCTTTTTTTCTGCGGTAAAGAATGGTGAAAAGGGTGCATGCATTTGTCAATAGATAGTGCTGCACTCCTGTCAAAGTGGTGCTATAATTGGCATCCAGCAGCCTCCACAGAAGGCCACATGGTTAGAAGAAATTGCTAAATTATTTGACTTGTAAACCCAGTTTGAAATGCTAACTGCAGAGTATTTGTCCGAGTGATAAACTCTTTAAGGAGAAACCTTTGATCTCCAGTCAAGTAAAGACTTTTAAAAGTCCTGAGGTCTGGAGTAGCCAGCCCTAAAGACCTTTGTTTGCAGCCATCACTGGAAGAAGGAGAGGGAAAAAGCATTTTGCACAGTGATTGCCCAGAAGTTTGGCTTTGCTTGTAAAGCTGGAAGGTGAAAGGCCGTGCAGATCCCCTCCCTTCCCCCCAAGAAAAAAAAAAAATTATCCAGCTTTATAGTATAAGGCAGTCCTTAATTTTAAACTAATTAATTTGGGTTAATAAAGAAGGTTGTAATAACCTGGAAAAAAGGTTATGGACAGTGCATTTCCCTGTTGATGAAAAAACTCTTTTAAGATCAAATTTGAAGTGGCCTGTGGTAGCCCTTAAGTACAGCACACTGCAGTACAGTCTTGCTTTCTGGCACTGAAATGGGAAGGAGTTCCTTCTGCACCAAGTTCTGCTAGAGACACATAGTGCCTTTATGGGCAGCTGAGCTCAGCAGGGCCCAGCCTGCACGTGTGCTGCCCGCCATCCCTCAGCAGCACTCAGACTAAGAGCAGCAGGGTGTGGGACTGCCACTGCAGCCCCAGCACAGCTGAACCAGATGTGAACTCTCTCCAGCCACTGCGCAGGCAACCTCTAGGGGAGGCAGGCGGGGTTACTAACCTTCTCCTCCTCGCGAGCTTATTCATGGAAAATATTCTTAATTGCCAACATTCCTTCTGACAGAAGGAAATAGAGTTTAAAAAAATCTGGTAAGAAATTGGTAAGGCCGAGTGTCACTCCTCTACTTCCTCCTGTGTCCTTTCACCACCACGACCCCCTGGACAAAAGTTCACAGCTCACTAGTGGTGTCTGTAAACGGCAGATCTTTTACTGCTCGCTTTAGCCTCTGCTGAGCTCCCAAATGGGATGGTGTTGCTTGATGGGGTCATCTGTTTACTTAAAACAGGACTGGGATCAAAAGTTCATTTTCATAGACCATTAAAGGACAATGATATGTGAACCACATCAGCCACTGCTGAGCTGGGCTGGGTGACTGGTAGGTGAATGACACCATATGCCAGCCGCCCTGTTTCTTACAAGATTTATTCCAAATGTCTTCCCTATACCTGTGAGGGAATATGGAAACAGCCATCTTCCAGGCCAGTCTACAAGGTGTATCTGAAGGCAATCTCGGACACATTACCTTCCCCTTAGAGGTCACCAGTGATTCATTACAGCGTATTTCCATACATCCCACCAGCCACTTGGATTTGTTTCAATGAATCAGTAACACTCAATTTCTGACCAGCAAAATCTTACTCTTCTTCCACTTTTTTCAGTCACGAGGAAAACTCTGAGACTTACTGCTTGTGGAGTATTAAATAATAAGGTTAACATTTCTGATCCAGAAAGATAGTGAGGAAGGAAGAAAAATAAATAATAGGAAAGGGTGAAAATTCAAGTAATTTCTAAGTCTTTAGACGGCAGAACTGAAAAAGTAAGCAGCTATTCACATTGCCTCCAACAGACAGCCCCCTGAAAAGAGGAAGAATTATGGCAATGAATGATTTTTGGTGTAAAGCCTGAGGTATTTAGGATTTTAAATTGAATGAGGTTTTGCCTAGTAATCATAAAAGTTCCAATCCAATCATGAGTTAAGGCAAATTTTACAGAAACACAAAGGAAGACTTCCTTAATCAAATGGGGACACTCAGACCATGCAACTGACCTACACATCTGCTGAAGGCCCAGAATCTTTCAGTAAAAAAATGTTTTGACCCCAAAAGGTGTGAGTTGTTTTTCTGTCGTGGCATGTTTAAACACTAAAGAAAAAGTAAGGGCCCAAGTCCCACCTTCTCCCACACAGCCACTAAGCAGACATGGAGCCCTGTGTGCAGCTTCAGCCACCAGCCCTTCCCGCCCAGGACAGGTGCTGACCAGCCCTCCAAAGCCCTGGCCATACCCAAACCCTCGTGTCTCTAATGACAAACATGTCATGAGGTCTTTTCTCAACTCGAGGGTGTTTCTCCCTCTGTGTGTTTTGAGTACCCCATCCAATCCACCAGGAAATGCCGAGGAATGCATTAGACAAGTGCCAACCCTTCTTCAATTGGAGGAAAATTTGAAAACTGAGAAGGGAGAAGTGGGAAACCCTTGCCCCCGGGGCAGCACCAGCACAGCTTAAGGGACTCCTGCTACAGTCTTTAGATCACACAAGTGTCTGGTGGCACCCATTAACTGCTTTCAGCATAACAATGGCTCTTTCTCATCTCTGCCCATCCTCCCTGTCCCAGTTAAATGAGCTATTTCCCAGACAAATAAAGACTGGAGAGACTGCTTCACTAGGGGTAGCAGACTGGGGAATTCAGATGGGAATGATGGGAGCCTACCGACAGAGGTGGGGAGACAGGGCCACCCTGAGCACTTCTAAGGGAGATGAGGAGAAAGATAAAACCTGTCAGTAGGAAAGCCTGGGGAGGCCACAGTTAGACAGCTGTAGCCACGTATGTATGTGCCATTTTATAGCGGTGACTTTTAATCATGAGGGATCTTGGTAGAGGGGAGAGAGGTGCAGGCAGAGTGAGGGGACACGGACCACATTTACCCTTTGTACCAGTGCTCTGCAGGAGGGAAGGGAAGCAGATATAAGGGATCAGGGACATGCAGGAGGACAAAGGAGGATGAGAAAGGAGGAAGCTGACAGGGAAGTGGCCCTGGTGCCTGCACCGGCTCAGCCTACAGGAGCTGCAAAGCACATAAGGGTTCAGTAAAACCAGCAGCAAAGGGCTAGGTTTTTGCTTTCCTCAGTTTTCTTAGCAAACCTCTGTCCCCTCCATCTGAAGAAGCTGAGCAGGCAGGGGGACAGCTACAATGACCTTGGCACACACTGGTGGCCTGACTATGCTCCTGTCTCTTTTCTGTTGTGGCTGCAAGGACAGTGTGTCTGATTAAGAATGCTTCTGAAATTCTTGTCTTTCCTCCAGCCTTCAAGAAAAGCAAGAAAACAAGGGGCAGTAGCCAGGTGGGACACACACTGTGCTTTAAAGGTGATGACAGGTCAAGCTTCAAATCCACAGATGCATCTGTGTTTCTTTAGCTAATGTAGGTAATGGGAAGATAAAAAATATTTTTCATATTTCTACCTGATTTTAGGTAGCTAGATGTATAACTATATACATTTGCACACATATAATGTGAGCAAATATTTCCGTGTCTAACCTGACTCTAGACTTCATGCTGCCAGATAAAGCAGTCAGTTTTAAGGAATTCAAGAATACAAGATTGGTTAATAATATCTCAACATTTTTGCCATTTCTGATGAAAATAACTGTTCCACAACGATGGCCAGCCACAGTGATACAGCAGAGCCCAGAAGGAGAGCTTTGAGACTATGAAGTTCAGTATATGAAGAAAAATAGCAAGACATAGACATAATTTGTGAAAATACATTGGGCCAAATCATCTACAGGGATGTTAATTATAAGAAGCAGCTATCAAAATAATGCAAAGAAAATGAATTTGAGACTGCAGCACTGTCACAACCCAGAGAGAGCAGAGCACCTTGTGCAAGACTGTGCAAACATATTTGGGAACATTTGATTGTAGACCTCCTCAAACATAATTCTCAGCTGAAAGGATGAAGATGATCAGTGGTGTAATCACAACGTTGCTGGCAAGTGCTGACTCAGCCTTCCCCAGATATCTCCTTCCCAATGCAGCCACTCCTTAACTCCCTATTACACACGTTCTGATGCCTCTGCACCCAGGACAAGCTTGCTTGTACATGCATCTCTGCTCAGCCTCTCTGCGGGCTGCGGTGGCAGCGAGTCAGCTGAGGGCACTCGGAGGGAGAACGCTCACAGAGGAGTTTGCAGCACAGCTTCCCCTCTTCCAAGTGCACTCTCTTCAGTGTACCCCTTGGTAACGTTGCTGTGATTTTCTTTTCTCCCTCATGTGGTGATACTGGTGCTGAATGTTGATGAGAGAAAACCAGGTGTAGCCCATGACATTTATTCATTTAGAAGCAAATGCAACATTTTGGTAAATATTTTGGGGTTACAAAGAAGAATGCTAGGTCAGCTGCTTCAACCAATCCAGAATGAGTTCTTCTATTTTTATGTGGTCAATTAAAGGAAATACTTGCCTTGAATCCACAACTGTATTTTTCCTTTTAGATATTCCAGACACTTTTGGTCTTACATTAAAGTTAGTGTTAGCTCTTTATATAATTCATACAGTAGCCACAGGCACAAAAAAAAAAAAAAAAAAAAAAAGTGATTTCTTAACTGTAGCTTTCCTCTTTTTATGTTTGCAATTTCAATTAACTGTTCTAAATAACTGACAACATGGAATATAAAACATTCCTGCAACAATGTAGGTCTAACAGCAATTACGTTGATTTACTCTGGACCATGTTAAGTTCAGGGAGTAGGATAAAGAGACAAGAGTTTAAAACTTCTTTCACACTGATGTAATAAATTCAGTACATTGCTTTAAAGTTAGGGCAAAATAGCTGGTAACTGAAAGTCAAAAAAAACCCCTTGTTTTGTTTTCCACTGTGATAGAAAACAATAGATTATGGGAAAGTTCTTCAGAAGGTGATCAGAGGAAAAGTTCACCAGCATCTATCATGGACTGTGTCTCTGTGGCCTGCTGGGATAGGAGGGAGGGACATAAAGGTGTCAGCAGTTGAACTGATACGGTAAATCACAGTAGGGCTAGTAAAGCGCAATGGCAGCCTAGTGTAAATGCCTTCAGACTTCTATTTCTTCTTGGAGGTTGTACTCGGGACACGTCCCCTCTTTGTGACCTTATCTCTGGGGCAGTGGGTTGTGCACTGGTCTCTTCTCTTTAGTTTACGAGGACTAATCCATTTGCAGGTTAATAAAAGGTGAAAAGGACAATCACCAATGAACCACCAAAATAAACAAGTAGTACCTTTGACTTCTTAAGGATTCTTGGTTTTCCTCAGCAGAATGCTTGGCCTGTCTCCTTTCTCTCCTCCTAAATCCTTTGGGAATAAGTACATCTGCCAATTGTAGATTAAAAAAAAAAAGTACTAATAGTATGCAGAAGAGGAGAACAATAAGATGATTCCATAAAAACTGGATGGTTCCACTTTGCAGGCATGTAACTCATTTCTGTAAAATATACTTTTCTGTTCACATCCCTGTGGTTGAAATTTTCAATTTGTATCTAGAAATGGTGAATAACAATTAGTGCATTTCAGTGACCAACATGCTTGTAATCTCAGTTAGAGGAAAAGTCCTCTCAGAAATGTCACAGATCTGAGCCATTTTATTTCATTTCATTTCATACAATGAGCAGAGTCGTGACATGCCATTACTTCAAACAAGATTAATGAACTTTTCTCTTTAACTACGAGATTTCTAATGCACACATTAGCTTGCTGCAGTGCTGTAGGCAGCATCATTAACATCAATAATATATTTTTAATATAACGATACCAAGACCCAGAGAGTGGGGGACAAGAAGGATGACACCTCTGTGTTAGGCAGTCAGGGCTGTAGTGTGAGGCTGGAGCAGTGGGGCTGTTTGTCTCACTGCTGGTTCCCCTTTGTTCCCACCCTATCTCCTTCCATTCTTGTCAAAGTTAAGGACAATTCACAAAAGAGGAGGCTATTGCCAGGTCAGGGAGCAGTTTCCGTTTACTCTGTGGTCCCCAGGCTTCCAAATGAAGCTTTGCAGAGAAGCAGGGTGTTTTATGAGTAGGTGTATGATGTAGACTTTTAAGTAAGAGGGCAAAACCCCCAATCCTATTCATGCAGGCTGGCACTACTGTAGCTAGCAGGGCAATATCCTGTCCCTTCCTTGCTTTCCCATAGGATACAACCAGAGAGTTAATCCAGAAGGGCACAGATATAAAATAAAGGCTATTAGGTAAAGCACACCACATCCTCGTGTTTCTTTCAGTCAATTATGTCAGCAAGCCAAGAAAATCAAGATCTACCATCATTCCACTGAAAATTCGGATTCAGTCCTGAAAAGTTGTTCATTCTGCTGATGTTTTACACAGAAAAGCAGTGTATTTCTGAGATACAGATACATTAAATTAATACTGATCCTACACATCTAAAGCAGAAAAATATCCCAAAACTGAATTGCTGCTCTACCCTCAAAACAGCACTTCCTGGAGGCAGCTATTTCATTTAAAGCAGCATTAATAAAGATGACAACACACTCATGGTAGATGTGTGCCTATGTGCAGCTCCTCCTTAAACTGTCTCAGCTGTACCTAGACCACTGCTCAGGACCCACATCTCCCCAATGACACTGATTTTTCAGCTTCCAACCACCTCAGAAAATTACTGACTTGCCTCCTACTCAATAGAGGGCAGATGGGACTGGCTGCATTTTGGTTACTTTTATCTCTAAAGAAATCCTGTGAGGGGCCCTCAGCTCTGGAATTTATTCCCCTCTTTGCTTGAAAACAGCCTCCAACAATCTTTGACCTTCTGCATAAGCTGTGAGGCCCAAATCCAAGGATTTGCTTTGGGAGGGGCATAAAAAGGCTGGCATTTGTGGGTGTGGTAGGAGAGCAGGTTGTCTATAGTTGATTTAGTCCTGTGTTTATAATTTTCTCATATTGTGGCATTTATCCTGTGCAGCAGCAGTACAGTAAACTTAACCCATGGAGTCTTAGGCTTTCCTCATTGTTCATCAGTTGGGGAAAAGAAATGCATTGGAGTCATCAGCATATGAATGATTGTGTATTTGTGAACAAAATGACCTGGCAAATAAGTACATCATAAGTCACTTTTGCTAAAATGATCCTCCCAGCCTGGCAAATCACACAAGTTCTCTGTGGCACTAACAGCATACACAAAGTGAAACTTCAAGGCTGGGACTGCTGATAAAGGGACAAATAACACTTTAACTAACTGAGACTACTTAATATGTTGCCATGCCTATGTTGCAACTGAGAGGAAAGCTGGAAACCCCTATTAAAACAGCATTATTATGTCCTACTACCAAAGTTCTCATATCTGTCACCTTTAAATATTTAAATCTCAGATTCTTTAAAAGCTGTTTCCTCTGCTTTTGCTCTTTGGATGTAAACAGACTTGTTAAATATTTTATTTCTAACCCACCCACGAAGCTACATTAATTTACATAACTTAATGAAGGCTGTATTATTCACTGAACTTCTCATATAACATTTTTTGTAAGACATTATTAAACAAGTGAAGCAAGCCAGTCTAGTAATGAGTCTTCTCTAAACTTGCTGCCAGTTACATTTCCTTTCTCCTAATCTATCACTCTAATGGTTGCAACTAATAAACTTTTTGAATTTTTGCTGCTAATCTGTCTATGTTTTGCATTGCATGCTGGATGTATAACTTGACAGAGAATTTACAATACAAACCACCTGGCAAACAAAACTATCTGGATTAACAAATGCTATTCACAACCCACCCCACTCTTTTTTGTTATAATAGAGAGGACAACTACATGTAACATAATACCTTTAAGCCATAAATAAATTCACTCATTTGGGGCTGGAACATAGCAGCAGAATGTCCCAAAGACAAGAATTGTGTCTGCCTTTTATAATTTCTAAAACTTTGCCAAAAGTAAATAGATTGAAGTTTGGTTTATGCAAATGTTCAGCAGGGCCTTGTAAAAGATCCTATAGTCTTGCATGGGATCCTGTTAGACCATTCTAGGAAAGATGGTATGCAGTAATTTTAAGCAATGAGTGGCTTACTTTTGGGCTACTTAATCTTTGTTTGGGACTATGTCAAAAGTAGTTGGATTTTTCAGGAAGCCTAAGCAGTGCAGCTCCCTTTGAGACAGCAAATTTTCAGAATTTATACCTCATAAAAATACAATGCTTAAAAAATAGAGATAGATCCAGGGTTCTAATTTTATGCACATTGTTTTTTAAAACACTGAGGCTCATTCTTTTATCAGCATCCACCCTGAAAACCTCTGCAGATGTGTAAAGCTAACAAAACACAGAAATGTTCTATTCACAAAGATGACTAGATGAAAATTTGTAAAAAAATTTTAAAACTTCCTACAGCACTCAGGAAAGTACTACTGGAAAGTCAAGAATTAAGTATTTTACATATTATTATTTTTCTTAGTACCTCTCCAAAGGTTATTCTAAATCACTGAGCAGAATAAAATAAGAACGTATAATAGATTTAAATGGGGTAGAAAGAAGGGAAACTTCCTTCTCAACCTCTCATCTTGCAAGTTACAGGAAAAAACTCCAGTAATAAAGGTTAAAAACCAAAATAAAGTCTAAGAAAAGTAAGTTCAAACCCCTAAGCATATAAGGTTTCAAAGTATGTTGTCCCTTTCATAGGTTCTTCTATGAGCCAAAACCTAAAAAAATCTTTCACAGCTCAACTGCTGAAAGCAGCACACGAGTAACATGGCCTCATTTCCCAAGGACAAAATAAATAAATCTGATCTAATTATTTTTAATAATTTCCAATCAGCCTTCAGCCTTTTCTTTTTTCTTAGTCATATAACCATTACCAAAATTCAGTGTTATGCATTCTGACCTTATCTGGAAATACTGTTCCCTTTCAATCAGGTATTGATTTGTCAAGTAACATTCCTCAATGTCAGTTTACAGCAATGTAATTCTTTAATGTCTTTTTTATAACTGTGTGTTGTTGAGAGCACAAATTCAGCACTGAAGGTATACCTCAGAAATTCCAAGCTCCAAAGGTGCTGCTGCCTGGCAGGAGCTGTTATTCATGTGGGTTTAGGAGAAGTGTGGGTTCTAGTAACTCTTCTTACCCTAGGGAAGAAGAAGCATGCTACATATTAATCATGACCTTTTATTCCAGGACTAAAGCATACTACCTTCTAAATTGTATGTGATCTTTTTTTTAAGAGAGACCTAGTCAAATATTCTTCTTTTAAATGACAGGTTAACCAAGAGAAGGAATACCTAATACTCCAAAAAAAGCCCAGTTACAAGATTGGAGTGAGCGCTCCTCACCAAATCTGTCTCTTTTGTTTGTTTCAGCTTGTGGGCCTTGGAGCACCAGTCACTTACAGTAACACCTGGGAACACCCACGAAATGAAAGCGAGAGCACGGTCCTAAGAACTACCTGTCAGCAGCAGGACAGGCTGGCAGCTGCTCCCTCCTCCTGCCTCCTCTGTGTTGATGCAGCACCCCGGCACGACCAACACTCATGTGGGAAACTGGAATGAGGACCTAGTCTGCCCAAAAAACAATTAGCTTTTTGGTAGGTAATTTTTCAACAAGATCGGTTCCTGGACATAAAAGGAGGGGTAGGGGCTGGCAGTGCAGCAGCCCCTAAACAGCAGCCACAGTCTCAGCATGTGCCCACCCCAGCCAGTGCTGAGCAGGCAAAGCTACAGAGTCATACCACAGCTCACCTGAAACTGGTCTGCAGCCAGCACCTAAGCTGTCAAAATACAGCTGCATAGAGGAGATTAGCAGGGATTGTAAAACCTGCTCAAGAAGTTGGGCAAACATTTTAGCAATTAACCCACACAGAGCTCTGTTTTACTGTAGCTACACTGCTACCATTTCTTGAGGTAGCTTGTTTAAAGCTAGCTCCAGGATGCCTAAATTGCACAGCAATGACAGACCGTTTAACTACAGAAATAAATTATTACAGGGGCGGTACCAACATAGGCTGTGTTGTCATGATTTACAACAGCTGAGGAGGATATGCCCCTGGATGCCCAGACAAAATCAAATGAAGTATATGATTTTTTTTTCTTTGAACATAAAAGCCATGCAAACTTGACTCAAAACCAAAAATAAGACTTGCACGTATGACCTTAGACTTACACCATGGAAGGGTGTGTAGTCTCCAGACAGCGCTTAGATTCCTATTCTCTATATAAATATAATATAAATTAAAACAGTAGGAAAAGCATGCAAAACGGTCTCACTTATAAAAGACTTCCATTAAAATCAAACGTAACATTTAAAGAATATCAGCATCTGTTTGGATTTGCAGAACGTTGTAATGTTGTGGGAGGAAATGTCAGCAAAGGATACCAAGACAAGAGTCTTGCTGTTCTCCAGACTTCAGGTCACCTCCAAATCAGGATCAAGGTTTGCAATTTTATGCTACTATATAGATTATAAAAGGGTCTTAAACGGAGGTCATTCATCCAGTCTCTGAGAAACATAATGGCACAAGAGGTTTGCATGGGAAAAAATATTTAAGATTTTAAACATTGTCAAGAAGACTCAGGCACAATCTAAATAGAATATACTTTGTATTTTAAAACTACAAAAAATGAATATGAGAAATTCTTGATAGTTATGGTCATATGTAAGTTGTATCTAAAGCCATTTTTTAGAAGCTTATATATTTAAAATGCTAGCTGGAAACACATCAGATGTGTTATAAAAACACTCCTTAAAAAGAAACCCCAAATCTCATAGATGCTATTAAGCACCTGAAGCTATTTTAAGCAACTTTACTCCATACTTAATTTTGATCATGGGAGAACATAGTGAAAAAGCAACTGTTTTCCAGAAGCAAACAAAAAAATATATTAGTCTATATGGTGCTATAAGTGTTCATGACACTGAATTACATTGGTTTACTTTGTAGATGTTTATAGAGCCAGCCTATGTTGTTTGACTTTTGAGGGAAGACTAATAGGTGTAGTAAGCGGGGGTGGGCACACACCCCCTTATGGTTAAGCCAAAATAGGGGTCATGCCTAGGGCATTTTATCTGCCCTGCTTACACACCCCTGGGGAAATGCATCTCAACAGTTGAATCTCTGTTAATCAATTCACATTAGTGCCTGCCTTTTAGTTTTCACTTGAATTCCAGGAAAGAAGTTCTTAAATCAAATGCATGCTGTCCCTCTGACCTAGCCAGAGCTGTTGCATTTCAAGAAGAAATCAGCAGATTTGTTCTAACAGCTGATAAGAGACACCTTGGTAAGTAAGGATTCATAGCCAGCAGACTCAACACAGAACAAGATCCAGTGGTCTGTTTACAGAGGTCAGCAGTAATATGGGAGGAAAGGACATTTATGGAATTTTTTTCCCCAGACTATTTTCTCTAGCTACAGGGGAAGACTCACATGACACATTATTCTTCTGCTTTCCTTTACTTTCTTATTTACTGTGGCTCAAAATTATGTGCTTGATATGCATTGCTCTGGCACTGACAGGCAGAAACTTAAAACAATTTACTATTCACAAGCAAGAACCACAGGTGAGGGGGGGGAGGCAGGGGAGAATTATGAGCACAGAAATAGCAAATACCTCATTCACAAAAGCAGATCTGACTTTACATTCGAACTCTTGAGCCCCATTCGTTAAGCTACTCTCCAGCACACATAGATCTTCATACAGAGGATCATCAAAAATAAACTTTATTATCAAACTTAAAATTCACACATCAAACATAAGATCTAGACACAAATAATACTGAAAATGTTCTCAAACAATAACCATTTCAGGTAACTTGGATGAGTAGCTAGTTACCATTGTTTTGAATGCTTTTAGAATATTTCTTAATACACATGCCATCCTGAAATGTCTTCAAATGCTTAGCTGGTCAGCTTTCAATGAGATTTTTTAAATAGGGGAAAACTTATTTCTATAGAAATAACATCATCTAATTATGAATCAGAGACCCATAATTGTAGTGCTTGGGGGAAAAAATATCATAGCCTTTTGAAATATTTAGAAGACATAAATAACTATTGTACATTTACAAGTTTAAATATTTTACTATAAAAAGTTACTATGTACATATTAGATGCTATATGAAAATCCAGTCAGAGGCAAGTGTTGAGCTCTCAGATTTGGCCGCTGAAACCTATGAATTTGGTAGGCAGATTGTCCACAGGGTACACTATGGGGCCCGTTTTCATTGTAGGAGGTCCATTCAGCAGCTGCCAGTCACAGCTCCGAGCCAACTCCACTGTAAATATTTTTAGAAGGACTTTTGCAAACTCTTTGCCCACGCAGCTCCTCAAGCCCCCACCAAAAGGAATGAAACTGAACCTAGAGGAATCCTCTGGAGTTGGAGACATGAAGCGATCCGGGTTAAATTGTTCCTTGTTGGTAAAGAGATCTGCCACATCATGGGTATCACAGATACTGTAAATAACATTCCAACCTTTAGGGATCTGGTAACCCTATAAAAAGAAGAGAAAAGAGACATGAAGCACCTTGCTGTGTTAAATAATGTGACGTGACAGCACAGGACACATCAGTGCACCCCACCTCCCCTCCTGGCTTCCTGCAGGTCACTCTAAGGCAGACAGGCTACATGAGTGCACTAGTATTTTGCAGCTGCTCTGAGGAGTTATGCCCAAGCCTCACTTACATTTAGCTCAAGGGTCTTCAGTGCAATTCGAAATCCTCCAGGAACAGGCGGGCTCAGCCTGAGAGTCTCTTTGATGACGCAGCCTGTGTACTTCAGCTGCTCCAAGACCTCCATGTCCAGCTGCTTCTCTTGGTTGGTACTGCACAGTAACCCCTAGAAAGGAAGAGGCTGCCATGACATTCATGGAGCGGGTGGCCACAGCTCCTGGCACTGCAAAGCAGCTGCCCCCCTCAGAGTTTTGTATTTTCCTGCCACCCCTCAAAGCAGGGCACCACCTGGGTGAAAGGGTGTCCTGTCTGGGACACCTGTCCTAGAGGTACCTTCCCACTGCCCCCTTCTGTGAGAAGCTCTAGAGAAGACACACACCTTCACCTGCAGTTCTTTCCTCACTTTCTGCAGGACTTCATGATGGAGCCCGAGGAAGGCAATCAGCGATGTGGCAGCACTAGCAGTGGTTTCATGGCCCCCAAACAGCAGCTCTGTGGCAGACTCCTTCAGCTCCTTACACAAAGGATAGGAGAGGGATAAACCAGGCCCTGACCACAGTATCTCTATCAGGCACACTCTACCATTGTAATGCTGTGCATTGCTCCCAGACACCCAGGGGCCAGGATGGGAGTGGTCAGTGGTGCTTATGCTCCCTGTGGACGTCTCCCCATCCAACAGCTCGCTTGCAGCCTCTGCACCCCAGCACTCAAGACAAGGTGGTTTATTTCCCAGGCAGAGGGAGCACCTCCTGCTCTATCCTTTTTATCCAAAAGGTAAGTGTAAAACCGACAAGTTGGCTGTGAGAAAGGGATAGATCTGGCCCTGGGGAACCTTACCTGCATGTTGAGCTGCTCCCCATTGCCCTGCGTGTATTCCATCAGCAGCTGCAGCGCGTCCTTGTAGCCGCCCTCAGGCTCCTTGCGGGCCATCTTGGCACGGATGTTTTCCTCGATCTTGGCATGAATGATGTTGCGTGCCCGCAGGCCCTGACCAAGCAGCAGGGAGAGCATCGTAAACTTGGGCTCTACTGCCATCCCTCCCGCCCATTCCCCACTGCCCTGGCTGCAAGGGCATCTCTCTCTAACCAGCCCACTGTGAGCCTTACCCGGTAAAGCCCACTGAACGGCACGTCGATGGGGAGGGAGAAGAGGTTGCGGATCATCTCCTCGAAGGCCTCCACCAGCTGCTGCTCGCCGTCGGGGCTGGCCTGGCGGGGCTGGAAACCCAGCAGGATCCTCATGGCAATGCGAAACATGAGGCGCTTCACCTCGGGGTACACCAGCAGGCAGGGCCCGGCAGCGCCCAACCACCGCGCCAGGCAGGCGTTCACCTCCTCCTGGATGACGGGCACGTAGTGCTGCAGGGCGTCCCGGGAGAAGGCTCTCATGATCACCTGCCCGGGGGGACCAGGAGGAATGGGACAGAAGCTCAGCCGCCGCTCCCTGGGCGGCCGCGCCCGCTTCCCCGCCCGCCGTCGGGCCGTACCTTTTTGCGGTGCTTGTGCTGCCCATTGTGGAGGTTGGAGAGGCAGCCCGAGCCCAGGATGGTGCGCACCGAGGCGGGCCACTGCACGGAGACGAGCCGGTGCTCGCCCAGCAGGATGTGCCGCACATTCTCGGCGCCCATCACCCGCACTGTGGGCCGCCCGAAGAGGTGAGTCTTGTAGATGAAGCCGTATTTCCTGCGCTTCATCTGTAGGAATTTCCGCCTCTGGACAGGGCAGAATGATAAAAATAATTTTAAAAGGAAGGAGAGGAAGAGGTAGGGAGAGCAGCTTTTTCCCACCTGGGCACGGGAGCCTGGCAAAGTTGCCGCTCATCTCCCTCCCCTGCAGCCAGAGAAGCAGCCGGAGCACCTCTCCGCCTCTCGCGGCATCACCTCGCCTTACCTGCAGCACCAACTGCAGCGTCTCCCCGAAGAAGGGGAGCCCCATGGTGCCCGGGGGCAGTGGGAGCGGACAGCTGGGGTCGCGGCTGCTCACGCAGTACAAGTCCCAGAGCTTGACAGCGGCCAGAAAGAGTAGCAGGGGCAGCAGGAAGGTGCACAGGGCGCTGGCGACCAGGACAGAGAAGCCCATGACTAGGGAGCGAATCCCGCCCGGCCCCCTGGGAGCTCCGAGTGCGCGGGCCGGGCTCGCCGCGGGCTGCCTTTTATACCCTTCCCAGGTTGCTGCCCACCCTACCTTGGTCCGATAAATTAGTTCACCCAAAGTTCATCTTTAATTGCGGATTGCGGCCTGGCTCCTCCCCTCGAAATCTTTAACTATTTGCTTTGCGCGGTGTATCCTGCCCGCCACAGACCGCTGCCGGGGAGCGAAAGGTGCCGCCGGGAGCGGCGGCAGAGGCTCTGGGCTCGCTGCCCCCGCACCGCTTTCGGCGAGTGGGCTGCGGGACGCCGCTGACAGCCGCCGGCGGCGGCCGCCTTCTCTTCCTCGGATTTATCGCTGATGCTCGTTAGGGACCAGCAGCTGCACCGAGAAATGTCCCGCGCCAGCACCCGGGGCCCGGCTGCCCCGAGACACCTACCCCCGGGGCGCTGCTCGGCCGGCGCCGATGCGCTCTGTGAAGCTCCTCTCGCCCGTCGCTGTCGCCTCCCGGGAATGGTGAGGTAGCGGCCGGGCCCAGGAGAGGCCGGACCAGGGGATGCCCTGCGCCGGGACAGCCCGGCAGCCCTTCGGGCAGAGCTGCAGCTCTGCCGCCGCATCGGCGGCGGCGCCTCCGCTGTCCCCTGGTTCACCTCGAAAGGTCCGGCTTGTATTTCTGCCGGCCGTGGTGGAAGAAGCCGCCGGGTAGCCGTCCGTCTCAGCCTCCCGATGCAGGTTCAAGCGCGGGTCAACGAGCGAAAGGGAGGTGAGCGCGGAAAGGAAACACCAAACCCGCCGTGCCCAGCTCCTCTCCCCGAGATCCACTCCCCACCCTCGCCTGAGGCTCTCTAGCATCCCGTCGGGGCTGCCGCGGTCGGGAAGGGGCGCTGGGCACCCGCCGGCATCCCCGCCTGCAGGCGCGGCGCGGAGGGGCTCCCGCCTGGCGCGAACGGGCAGGCACCGGGGGCTGCTCTCCGGGTGGGAGAAGAGCGGCGGTATCGGGGCCGCAGTACCGGGGTGCCCGGCAGGGCTGGGCAGGCTGTGCCGACCGGGGCTGCCGCCGCGTCCCGGCGCAGGAGCCGCTGGGGAAGGTGCGCCCGGCGCGGACCGCGGCTGCAGTGCCGCGGAGCTCTCCGACGAGCACGGCGGCTGGCAATCAGCTATAGCGGTCGGGGTTTTGTGGGGTTTTTCTAAGCATTTTTTACCTCTTCCCTCTCTGTTACTTTTGCTTTATTGCTCCCAGACAAGCTCAATAAACGCTGAAAGTCTTGTGTCTGTGTATGGGAGATGTCACTTTTAATTATTATTTTTCTAACAATCAACGCACCGCACGGGACTCTCCCTCCTCCTAGGATGCCATGCGGGAGCGGGGCTGCCCGCCTCCGCAGCCCCTTGGCCAAGAGGACCCCCCCGGAGGGTACTCCATGGGCCCCGGGGGCAGCAGCCCCTCGGGGTACGCCGCAGTCCCGGGCGGCTCCGCGGGGCCCGGCCGGGAGCGGCGGCCGCGCCCTGACCCGGCGCTCTCCCCTTGCCGGGCGCTGACCTGCTTGTGACCTACAACACGGACCGTGACATCTGGGTGAACCCGGCCGGCAACCGCGCCAAGTTCACTGTCTATCAAAATAACGAGATACGGTGGCCTGAGCACCGATAATTGCCACAGGACGCCTTTATTATCTCCCCAGCTGTGTATTCCCCAGCCACCGGCTTGAAAAGAATCAAATGGTAAAGAGTGAAAGGGATAATTAAAAACATCTTGGAAGAGGGTCAAGAAATTAACAGCCTAATAAGAACAAACTTTGATTACAAGTAACAATTATTACACTTCATTTGTAAATGCTCGTGTTTATCTGCAAACAAAATCAGTTTCAAGTCTTTTTTTTTTTTTTCTGTAACCAGATTCATGTTACATTTTTCAGCGGGTGGCTACAGGGCTCGTTAGTGCTCGGGGTAATTTTTAAGTGTGCTGCTGGTGGAGCCTCGACCCTCCTGCACCGGGTGCTGAGCCCTGCAGGCCCAGCCCTGCCTGCAGTGGGACCTTGAATTGCCCGTGGTCTCAGCAAGCCAGCCAGCAGCTCCTGTTAATTAAAGTTAGTCATTGCCACTTGCACCTACCATCTACTGATTTCACCTCTGACAGGCAAAAGATGGGGCAGAGGCCCTGGTTTGCTACAGGGTCAGCCTGCCAACAGCACTTAACTCAGCCGCACAGTTCAACCTCTTCCAGATTTGACCTGTCACATTTAGGAGCTGCATTTCTGCCCCAAGTAGAGTGGTGGTCATTGTACAGCCCTCAGACAGCCAACAGCAGCATACACCCTGCTGCAGTGCCCCAGCACAGACAGCCAAGGGGGATTGGCCAGGGTGAGGTCATTTGTAGCCTGGCACTGAAACAGGATGCTGACAAAGTTTCAGGAGACTGGAGAGCTCCCGGGGCCTTTCGAAAGGGACACTGTCTTTGTGCCACGCTTTGGCCCTCTCAGGTCAAGCTGGTGCTTCATACAGAGCACACCACACCACCAGGCATGGGATGCACTGGAGAGACAAGGTGGATTATTTTCCCCACTGCATTCACAAAGGATGCATGACAGTGGGGAATAAACAGGAAGCTGAAAGAAGCTTATAGACATGTTGTGGATCAAGGACTTGGGTCCAGCTCTGTTATCAGTACACAAGCAACAAGACTCACCTTCTTTTACATGGGAGAGAAATAATGCATGATGGTACTCAAAAGCCAACTAGAAAGGTGTCCTCAGCACCCAAGCTTAGCCCCAGGTGGATCGACCCATAGAACTGCTGTCCTGGCATTTTCCCTGGCAGAGCTAGGCTGGCAGAGGTGACATGGTCAGTCTGGCCAGCCAGCCACCACAGGGCCTGTGCCACTTTGCAAATGTCCCCTCTGCAATGTGAACAGCTTCATCAGGAACAAGGGACTTTCTACCACAAATCAGACATATTCAGAAATGTCCATTTTCTAAATGTTTGCGCCCTAAAGCCCCTTCCCTGCTTCAGTCCAATCCTGTGGTCAGTCTGTGGTTGGGGAGCACATTCTGTGGGGACCCTAGAGCGGGGTTTCATGGCAGACCCCGAGCAGCAGCAGCACAGTGCTCAAGCACAACATACACAGCTATTACTACTGGGTGAATGAGAGACAGCCTCTTTGTGCCAGCTCTAATGGGAAGTGCAGGAATGAGATTAAATATTTACAATAAAAACCACTTTACACCCTATTACTCTAGCTAGAGCTAATGCCATGAATTGGGCAACTCTGGCTTGTGTTTTCCTGCAGAGCCCCCCTTCCTTCTTCTTACATCTAAAAAGCTACAGTGTGCAGGATGTTCATCCTGTCTCTCCTATAACACACCCACAGGAGATAACCCTGGGACAGAAATGCTCTGGAAGCCTTAGCTGTGGGTCTGTGAGTTTTGCTCCCCATCCCTGGTAGCTGGAGACCTGTATGGGGCAGGGGCTGGTTGAGCCCCCAGGGCATATGCTCCCTGCCAGCAGCTTCAGTGGGTTTTGCCCCCAGGCTGGGGCTGAGGTTCACCATGGTGCTAAGGAGTGTGACTCTGCAGGACCCTCCCTACCAGCCTGTACACTAGGAGGAGAAAAAAAGACCGTTAGGATTTTGCTCTGCAGTGACCCAGTGCCATACCCAGCCTGGGGCAATGGAGACCTGCCCTTGGCAGCTGTGGGGAAGCATCAGCTCCAGGGCTGAGGGAAGCAGCATATCCCTGGCTCAGGCCTCACTGCCATGGCCAGGCTACAAGGGGTGGAAGTAGAGCTGCAGCCCATCATCAACGGGGTGCACAATGGGCACGGTCTGCATGGTGGGGTAGCCAGGGGTAGCCAGCTCCCAGCGGGCTGTGCTGACCAGCTCGATGGCCAGCAGCTTGAGGATGGCCTGTGCCAGCTCCTTCCCGATGCAGCTCCGTGCCCCCCCACCAAAGGGGATGTAGTGGAACCGGCCTGCAGCCTCCATCCGTGTGGCACTGAAGCGGTCTGGGTCGAAGCTGCTGGGGGGGCTCTGGTAGACAGCAGCTGTCTCATGTGTGTCACGGATGCTGTACATGACACTCCAGCCTTTGGGGATCTGGTAGCCCTGGGGAGAGGAGAGAAGAGGGGCAGAGAGGCGCATTACATACCTGCACTAGTATAGCATGAGTGGAGGGTGCCCGGGGACAGCCCCACCACATTGCCCACCTGCTCTGTAGCTCCCTCTCTCCCCAGCCAAGCTGGGACCCACAGAGGTTGCCGAGTGCCACCTCCCCTTGAACTACACTGCCAAGCACCACCACTGTGCTGAACACAGGGTGCTTGCATGCAGTGACAACAGGCAGCAGTTCCCTAAGCAGCCTGCCAGAGTATGGGGGCACTTACATCGAGCTCAAAAGTCTGCAATGCCGTCCTGTAGCCTCCGGAGACTGGGGGCAGCACCCGCAGCACCTCCTTAACCACACAGTCCAGGTAGCGCAGGCGGCTCAGCTTCTCCAAGCTGATGTCTGAGGCGCAGTGGCAGCTCTGCCCTGATGGTGCCTGGAGCTGGGGGCCACTGCAGAGGTTGCTCCGGGGGAGAGTGGGCTCCAGTAGGGCACTGGTCTGGAGGGAACTTTCCTCCACTGGGGCCAGGGGCTGGCTCTGGTCCTTGTGGACATCTTTGGCTGTGGAGTGGAAAAGTGGTTTCTCTCTGTCCCTGCTCTGGATGGTCAGCGTGTCTGGGTAGGGTCCTGTAGGGCAGCATTCACACTGCTGGTACAGCTCATGGGACATCAGCTCCTGCCTTATTTTTTCAATCACTGAGGGGTGCTTCAGTAGCAGGAGGATCAGAGAGGTGCTGGCACTAGCCGTGGTGAAAAAAGCAGCAAATATGAGCTCAATTGCTGACTCCTGTGAGAGGAATGAAGGTGACAAGTTTGAATATCATTTTAAACTGATTGTGATTTAGACTGTTGTCATCTTTTTCAGATTTTGTTCCTGTGCAGAGGGCCCTGGCCTCACTCTGCTCTCCACAAACCTGTACCCATTCTGGGTTGGCAAGGAGCAAACCATTTCTCTATGAACTGGACATCCACTCACCAAGGAACTGATGCAGAAACACAGCTGAATGCACATCATTTCCAATCCAGCTCTTCTGAGCTTTCCTCCCAAGATTTACCAAGTTTAAAGCAGCATTTTAACATGCATTATAGCACATTGAAGGAAGTCCGTTTCAAGCATCACACTTTTTATCTTCATCTGCCAATTACCCTTTGCATCCAGCTTCTACTTTTCTGCCCAGGCAGTGGATATGAGTGTGTTTATTCAAAAATCCTAGATGTGCTGGCAGCTAAAATGGGTTGTATTTGATCCACCTCCAGTTATAATTGACCCTTTGCTTACCTGGGAGGGGACTCAAGCCGAGAGTTTGAAAGCAGAAAGACCTCTCTGCTACAGCAGGTCAGCCTGGGAAGTGCTGTAGCTGTCAGGGAGCACACACCAGGCAAAGAACTTGCTGACTTTTCAAGCTTTACAGCCTGAGCACAGCAGTGTTCCTGATAGCTCCACAGCAGATGTATCCGTAACAAGTTAGGAAGTTAAAAAGCTCAGACAAGGACCATAGCAGAGCCAAATCTGCAATACGTGCCTTGTCCCAGTTCATGGATCCCCACGCAGCCTCCCAGTCTTTGTTGGACTGTCTGCAGGGTCTATATGGCACAGTAAATACCAGGTTGCTGTCGGCTGTTTGCAAATGGTTTTCCAAAAATTAAGGGTTGCCCAGAGCTGGGTCATGGCATGTCACATCTCTGACTGCAAACGTAATGCTTAAACCTACACCACCATCTGAAGGTGCCAGCGGCTCCGTAGCACAGGACTGTGAGCACCAAGGCCAGAGGCAAAGCCAGAGAGAAGCCCAGGGGCTGCCAGCTTGGAAGGACTGGGACCTTGCCGGCACTAAGAGCACTAATTACTCCAGTCCAGGGGCAAAGCAGAGGAAAATCCCCCAGGGACACAGAACAGTTTCCTCTCACACAACTATGTGTCTGGACTTTAAATTGTTCTGACACAACCAGTTCTGGAGTGGTGAAGCCACAAACACAGAGAAAGACACCTGAAGCCTGAAGGTACTTGGACCCAAGTCTGATAAGATCAAAGATAATGTAACAAGGATGACTCTTTGCTACCATTCCCAGTGCCATATATTGGCTGGACTAGATGCTTTTGCCAAAGTGCAGCTCTCAAGGGCATCTTTCAGCTGAAATAAAACCTCTGGAATAACAGATCCCTGTCAATCCCGATCACACCTCCTGCAGGCATTAGCAGAAATTTTTACATTCACAGGGTAGCAGACCCAGATGAAAAGAAACCTCTCAGTTCCACCACTTGCAATTAAACCCCAAGACATTTCAATAGCATGCAAGGAATTTAGGGCAAGCTCTGCAATTTGAAATAACAGCCCTTATGACTCTCTGCATCAATCTCTGACAGTGCTGCTGCAGAAGTTGTGACACTGAGCTACTAACTTTCCCTCCCTACTTCTACACGGCCAACATAACCAGGGCCTGGAAGGCAGCATCTTCCCAAGCTTCACCAGTATTGTCCCTGTACTACAGCCTAACTCTCTGTCCTAGGGGCAGCATCACAGTTCTACCCATCCAGCCAGTGACAGTACTGTCATATAAGATGTGGGGGGTTTTAATCTTCTCAAGGTTTTAAATATTTTAAAACAGGACTTTTGGCAAAGCAATGTCTTTTTAATGACCTTTACGTTTCAAAGGTCCTTGTGAGCTCATGTCAGCAGCGCAAATCACTATGTATTTAGGCAAACTTCTGGAAAAACTGTCCTTCCAAATAATTGGAACAAAACACAAATAAAAATCTAGTGTATGCCAGTGTTTGGAGTGTCTCTCAAAGACAGATATATCCACAACTCTGAGACTTTGGACTTTTTATCCAATTACACCATTTCATGGAATGAGAGGCCTACTACTGTTTTACTAGGGTGAATATTGTCATAATTGCGAACACAGGCAGTTCAGTTTGCAAGACAGAAATTTACCTGTAAAGGTACAGGACAGAATATCAATATACTACAATTTGAATCACCTGGCCCCAGGTCACTGCCATGTCACTCCATGTTACATTTAATATCCCCTTATTCCATTTGTGGTAGAGCCAGGGACATGATGAGAGATTGTGAAATTATTTTTGTGTAATATTCATGTGAATAATAATAGAGATTAATTAATCCATCACATTTTGAATCTGTCAATTATTCTAAAAATTACATTGCAATAAAAGCATTCTATTATAATAAACAATAAAAACTACTTCATGAATATATGCTGGTTCTAGGTATATCTAGTAGTTGCTCAAAGTTTTTCAGATATTTTAAAGATTACATTTTTACAAAATATTTATAAAATATTAATTTTAGATAGTTTTCCTTAAATACTTAAATAAGATGTAAAACTACCATTCAACCAGATTCAAATACTTTTAAACGATATTCAGCTGCTGCACCCATGCAAAACTGCTTCAAAACTTTCTATATAAATGCATTGTCATCTGTCATGATACCAAGTGACCTGGAACTATGAATGATGCAGGACAAATTACAATTTTTTCTCAAGATCTTTGGCAGAATACTTTTCACATTCACTTGATGGTTTAGGCTCATTAAGGATTATTGGGATCATCCCTAAGTCACAGTCATGCATTGTATTGCACCATAACAATCCACAAGCTACATGATCTGATTAATGATGAGGTGATAGGGAGTGACCTGGAATCCATCATTGCATCCCTTGACCCATTCTGATATATCATTTCAAGGACTTCTGGGCCGTCAGCCCCGAGGAGTACAGTGATACGATCTGCACACTGTGCTGTGCCATGTGCTGGGATATGTTTGAGGAGCACTCAAGTAGCTCTAAATATTTCCAAGACAGTGTCTTGGAGGTTTCTGAGTGCAGACGTACAGAGCCTTAGCACAGCCACATAACCCTACCAGTATCCTACGCCAGGCTGAAGGCTGGTGGCCATGAAGAGGAAAGGCGGCAGATGAGGCATTTACTCCCTTTTTAAATACCAGTTATCTTCTAACGCAGAGACACAGTTCTATAAGAGCATAAGAGCATGCCAAGTCCAGGCTTCCTTGCTTGCACAGGAGCTGGTGTCCTCACAGTTGGTAGGAGGAGGGCAGGAGCCAATGGCTGGTGGTGGATCCCCACAAAACCTTCCTCCCGCCCCACAGCCCACATCTTTCAAACAGACACCAAGTCAGAAGGAACACTGTGAGGTGGAGGTTCTCCTTACCTTTAGCTCCTGCATGGTGAATTCTTTGCCGTGCTCCTTGGCACTGTTCATTATGAAATCCAGAGCATCGCTGTGATCTTCTGGGTTGTTTCTGTGCAATTTCTCCTGTATAGCCTTCTCCATAAACTCATGTAACATGTCCCGTGCTTTTATTCCCTGTGAGAGGCAGACACAGTTCAGGAGAACCTTAGGAACTGTCCCCTCTCCAGAGAGACCAGGAGAACCCAAGTGTAACAAATCCTTAATCCCAGGATCTGTAACAGCAAGAACAGTTTGATATGTTGCCCAGCCCCAGAGTCTTGCAAGAGGCAGCAGTTTGGGGGGAACTGCTGCACATTCCGTTGCCTTGCTGTTGTGAATCAAATGCAAATCACAAGAAACTCTCTAAGAGGAAATGTAGCAGTAAATCCACAGTACCAAGTCCCTGAGCAACCCACAGTTATGTCAGGTCCAAAAGAAGCTTGTCCAAAGGGACAAGAAGAGGCAACTTAATAAAATTGAGTCCAGACAGCAAGACATATCTGAGACAGGAACAAATGAATGGCTTTACCAGGGCATAGTGGACAAAGACACATTAATCTCAGTTAGCTCATCTTCAGTTGTATTGCACTCTGATGCAGCAAAATATTCATGTAAGATCGCAACAGGTCAAGCAATCAGCAATCTCATTGCAAAGTGGGATGGACGGACGGATGGAATCACAGAGCACGTGACTCTTTATCTAGATGCCTTCTGCAAAAGCCAGAAGGACCAGAGATTTGGAAAGAAAAACAGCCGTGACCAGATGTTGGGAAGAAGATACAAAGACATAGATTTGAGGTGGGAAGCATTGGACAAAGTAAACAGGGAAGGGAGCAAAGGGAAAGACAAGGGGACCTACGTGCAAGTTGAAGATGTTGCTCTGGGGCCAGACAGGCTGTGGCTGACCTGAGAGAGAGCAGGGAGGGATAGGATGTGAGGGGTGAAAGCTCACCCCGGTGACAACCTGCAGAGGGAAACTGGACAGGGAAAACAAGAGCTTTGAACCTGTGAAGAGCAGCAGGGACACTGGGGGTGAACTGGAACTGGCTGGGTAAGGTGATCCAAAGGGGCACAGCTCACAATGGAAATAAGAGATAAGGGAAGACCTGGCTAAAGGGGCCAAGAGACTTCAGCTGTCATGTGGAGAACTCAAAGCCAGAGGAGGGAGGAATGTGAGAGGAAGGGTGGTGGTACACAGGACCAATACCTAAAGCAGGAGTGTGGGGAGGCAGGTAAAGAGGGTCAGAGCAGCAGGGAAGAGATTGCAGGTTGAAAGGGGCAGAGATGACTGTCTGCCATGCTCCTCTGCACCGCTGGGCTATACAAGAGTCTGAGGATCATAAGGCAGTCCGAAGTCCTTGGCCTGCCTGAGTTGCACAGGGAATGCTAAAGTGTGGTGTGCTGTGCCCACCTGTCTTTGTGCTCATGCCCACAGACCCCTCTGCCATGGGCTGACATGATTCCAGGTGGGAGAAGATTGGACAGGCCCAGCCATGATGAACTAACCAGAGGCAACACACGGGCTGAGAGAGAAGAGTAGCCGTGCACTGTACAATGGAGCTGGAGCCAGTGCTCAAAGGTGCTAGAAGCCAAGCAGGAGCAGGTGGGAAGTGCAGAGGAAGGACAACCAAGTCCTCAGACCTGGAATGGGGTGCTACAGATGTCCTGGCCCATTGGAAATGCCCCTTGGCGGGCCTGGGGAAAAGGGGTCTGTGCTGCCAGGGTCCAGGCCCTTGCCCCCAGGCAGAGGGAACAGGACAAGTGGCAGTACCTTGCGCAGCCCGCTGAAGGGTATGTTGAGGGGCAGGGAGAAGAGGTTCTCCACCAGCTGTTCAAAAGTTTTGGCCAGATCCTTGAATTGCTTTTCCTCCAGGCACAGCCCCAGCAGAATGCGAGCTGCAATGCGGAAAGTTAAGGTTTTAGCGGAGGAATACACTGCAATGGAGCCCGGCTCCATGCACCAGCCCCGCAGCTCCCAGCTCACAACCTTCTGAATCCGCGGCAGGTAGCTCTCCAGGGCAGCACGGCTGAAGACTCTGGCCAGGATCTAGGAGGGGAATGGGAGAACAGAGGCAGGTAGTTAAAGCAGGGGGAGCACACACGTCACCGAGCCCGAGCCCAGGCCCAGGCAGGAGGTGCCGACAGGGCCGGAGTGGCCACGAGGCTCACCTTGCGACGCTGGCGGTGCAGGTCACCAGTGGAGCTGAGCAGGGTGTGGGAACCCAGGATGATATGGGTGCTCTGGGGCCACTGCGCGCTGACCAGCGTGTGCTCGCCCAGTAGGATCTTGCGGATGTTCTCAGCGCCTGTCACCCGCACCACTGGCCGGCCCAGGAGGTGGGTCTTGAAGACGTTTCCGTATCTCTCCCGCCGGGAACTATGGAAGCGGGAGCCCTGGGGACGAGCCGCGGGTCAGCCCGTGGGTCCCATCAGTCCCGTCCCACCCCGTCGCTGTCCTCCGGTGGCTTACCTGGAGCAGCCAGTGCAAAGTCTCCCCGAAAAAGGGCCAGCCCATGGAGCCCTTAGGCAGGGGCAGGGCGCTGGCGCGGTCCCGGCTGAGGCTCCAGCGCAGCGCCCACAGGTGCCGGCACAGGGTGACCAGCAGAGCCAGGGCCAGCAGCGCCAGCGCCCCCGCCTCGGGCCAGGAGAGCCCGGCCGGCATCCTCCTGCGGCGGCGGGACGGGGCGGGCGGCTGTGGCAGTCAGACGCGGGGCCCCGCGGCTCGGATACCGGCGGCGGGCGCTGCACGGCGGGTCCTGCCGGCTGCTGCCCGCCCGCCCGCTCGCCTCCTGCTGCCGGTTCGCCCCTCGGCCACATTTATATAGATATTGGCCACTTACGCCCGATCCACCTTCGGAGATGACGTATCCGCTGCATATTTAAGCGGCGCGGCCAAGTGCGTTGATTGGCGCGGGAGAGCCGGGACAGCGGCCGAGGGGCGCGGGGACGCTGCGGGGCAGCCCCCCCGGGGCTGGGGGCCCCCGCCCGGCCCTTCGCGGCGCCCCAGCCGGCGGCGGGACAGCTGCCCCGGCAGCGGGGTGCGCCCTCCGCCCGCCGGGAGCCCCCTCGGGCCAGCCCGCCCCGCCGTCCGGCCGAGGTAGTGAGTCCCGTCCCGGGCTCTCCCGCGGGGCAGCGCCCCGGTCCCGCTCCGCAGGGCCCGCCGCCCCGGGTTGCCCGCACTGCAGCGGCAGTCGGGGCGATCCCGCAGTGCCCCCGACCGGACCCCCGGCCGCCTTCCCCGGGGCTAAATCGCCAATGGGTCGGGACTTGCACAGGTCCCGCGAAACCAGCTCTGAGGTGCGTGTCAGTGCGTGAAATTAAACAGGAAGACGGGCGAGGTTTATATTACTGTATTTAGACCGTCAATAACTTAAAAATACAGCAAAAATGTACATTATTTTTACACGTTCCATTTGGTTTGTATTTGTTAGACATTCTCTTAGTGTCTAAAATAGTCAGGAGGGGCCAGTGCAAACAGACCGGTGGTGGGACAAAATGCTAATCGCTGGGATGGAGCTGGCGGTAGAAAGCGCATACTGCCAAACAGATGCGGCACGAAACCAATAGCGGCAAACCTATTCCTTACTGCAACCTGGGAAAAAGAACCTGGGATCTTACAAAATAGAAATAGTAACCCTGAGGAACACAACCCAAACGAATCAAAATGACACATTATAAAGAACTCAAATGGTTATTTACATTCACAACCTGAAGATTAAACCCTTTTGGAGAACAAAGCCTAAGTCCTAACGCTAAATAGATATCAAGTCTAGTTCTCAAGTAGTTTTCAAAGGTACTAAAAATCAAAGACTTTTTCATACCTCCAGACTACAAAATCAGATATACAAAATTATGTCCAATCACTTTAAGGCTAATATACATTTAACGCAGGAAAACGATAGGCAGTGTCTGAAACACAAGTATGTCAATGCTTAAAAATATTAAATTAGGATTCAACCAGAAAACAGCAACTAAGGGATCATTTCTCAAATAATTCCTACCCAGAGCAAAATATTGGACACCATATCTGCAGATATGTAAATAACGTATTTACAATTCAGCTGTTCCATGTACAATACAATTGCGCTGGTTTTTATTGTACAGTCCCATTTTTTACCATTTGTTTACAATATACAAAATAGTATTTGATCCATTAAAAATACGTACAAATAATTGTTTGTTGAAGACTCCATGTACAATCCATCTACTGTATTTTTCCTTTACTCGGTCAAACAAATGTCCTAACTGGTATCACTGTTTGCTTAGTAGAAACAATGTCTAAGAAACACCTCTTGGCATGATGAGATATTGTTGTTTTAAGAGGCCTATGTGTGCTGGGACATACCATTCACTAAACTCCTAAGTTGCTTTACTACAGTCTCTATTAGCTTCTGCTTGTCACGATCATTCTTTCTGAATTGAGCAAAAATGTTGTTCTTTTTGCTGGAATCTTTCATTCTAGAGAAATAAAAAAGCAAATTACACAAACACATTAGAAACGTAATTTGAAAAGGAAAAATCCCACTATGGAAATAGGTTTACTATTGTTCCTCTTTTTATCTTTCTGCTAATAAGAACTGAAAGATTACAAAACCTGTTACCTCTATATTCTTAAATTAAACTTCTGCAATGCAGAACTCGTTTTAACAAATACTACTTCACAAATAACCCGTAATGATCAAGCAAATATCCCTTTGGCAGGACCTTGGCCCTACCAATTGGCATAGGAGAGAAGCAGATAAAAAATCCAGTTAACATCATCTGCTTCCATAGTAAATTCAGACTCGGGCGAACGGGCGAGTTTTGCTCACCATCAATAAGGAGCATCGTTTTCACTGATTTCCCGTACTAAAGGATTTTAAAACGAATTTCGGGAAATTAAATAAGTAAAACCAACAATATTTTGTAACAATGTAGGCGATACGTACCCTCTGTGAACTCTGCAAAAGACATTCATCACAGGCAGGAGAAGAGAGAAAACACTGTTAGAAAACGTCTTTAAACCGCAGTGTGTTCTCACGCGGTTTTTACCAGGAGGTTGGTACGGGGCTGACGGCACCGCGCCCTCCTCATCCTGCCCTCCCAGCCCGACCGCCAGCCCAGCCGAAAGGCTCGCACCGCTTCGGCACGGCCAAATCCCACGCGTTTCCCTTCCCTACAGCGGCAATTCGGGCTGCCACGGCGGCCCCGGCAGCGGGACACGGACGCGCTGCCGGCCGAGCTCCGACCGCTGCCGCTCCCGGCAGGGCGGGCGGCTCCAGCCCCGGCCCCGCGTCCATCCCCGCGCCGGCAGCTCCGGCCCCCGCACTTACTTCTCCAGGAGCGTGAGGGCCGTGCTGGGGTTGACCCGCAGGTACTTGGAGGTGGCCTGCCCGTAGTCAGCCAAGTAGGTGGACCAGTCCCACACCATGAAGAGGTCCAGGAGCTGCGGGGGAAGAGGAGGATGAGGGAGCGCGGGGCGGCTCCGCGGAGAGGAGACCGGCCGCCCCTCGCCGAGCCCAGCCGACACCCCCCTTCACCTGCCCATTTCTTTCTTTAACGTGTCTCGCCTCCTTCCGTGCGCAGGGAGGCGGCTGTGCAGGTTGGGCCCGAGGAGGGGATGCTAATGGCTTCTTCACGCTTTGGTGTTAGGGAGCTTGCTTTACCGTGGGGAGCAAAATCGGGATGCTCGTGTCTGCTCCTCCTTACCGTAATTTAAACCAGAGGTCCAGGTAGTCTCAACTAAGTGAATTAAACACCTCCCGCTGCACTCTCCACTGTGACTGATCCCCAAAACTCAGTGCCAAGCCCCGGGCACACTTCTGGCCCAAACAAACCCAAACACTTCAGTGGAGGAACAAAAAGCCTCCAAACACGGTCCTACGCCTGGCTGCAGTTTCAAATCAGGCCTTTGACTCATGATCTCAGAGCGGCTGTTGACAAACAGCCTGCTTTTACAATCAGACGCAATGCTGAACCGCCAGCACCCTCGCAGCCCTCCAAGCCTGATTTCCCCTCCATCATCACGGGGTGCAGGCCAGGCACCATTGGGCACCCTGCCCAGGCTGCCAGGGGCCAGGACACAGGCAGCCCCGCTCAGGGAAGCCTTTCCCACGGCTACCTGCGGGCCGGCGGGCCCCACTGCCATTGACGTCAATGGCGGGGCGCCCCCAGCTTCCCCCTGCGTCTGGTGCCCGGCCTTGTCCCGCTGCTGAGGGCTAACAAGGGCTTGTTCTCAGGCTGCCCTGTG
The DNA here is from genome assembly GCA_035583235.1 of Hafferia zeledoni. Taxonomy (NCBI): domain Eukaryota; kingdom Metazoa; phylum Chordata; class Aves; order Passeriformes; family Thamnophilidae; genus Hafferia; species Hafferia zeledoni. The sequence goes on from JAWWEV010000169.1 coordinate 20,012,883, forward strand.
TTAGCTAAACCTACTGTGTTAAAATAAGCGTGGGGAACCATTAGCAACACTTTGCCCCAGCTCGCAGTGCCCATGGCAGCACAACCTAAAGCCCCTGCTTGCCTGGAGGCCTGCTGAATCGGTAATGCTGGAAAGGTGGTGCGGAATGGGATTTTCTGCAACAAAACCACTTTAAAAAATGTAAGACTACTGCAACTCACACCATTTTGCTACTTAAAGAAAGAACCCTGTTCACTTCAAACAGGGTTCTGCTTCTGCTAAGCCAGATCAGAGCTGTTACAGCTGGGGCACAACAGTAACAGCTCCCGCAGGGAGAGCTACAACAGGTGCCTCTGACTTCTCAGGCTATGCTAAGAGGAGGACTGCACCTCCAAGAACCTTCCTGTTCTCAAATCTCTCAGCCTGATTAAGTGCCAGAGGTGTCCAGTAATGCTTATTCCCAAAATCGTAACACCAACTTCACTAAAAAATAAAAGCATACAGTAGCAACATTTCCTGCCTTTGTAACAAACCAGACACAATTGCTGCTGTTGTCCCAAAGACCTTCAGGGACCATTACAAACCTCAGTGACATCTAGATTGTACACTTAACTATCTCACATGGATGAAAGGTATTTTAAAAGGAAAGAAGCTAGTTCATTCTCTGCTGACTATATACCCATAATAGCTGTCAAGATCAAATGCAAATAGTTCTTTCCCACAAAGCCCTTTCTCAGAATGGATGGCACCAATTCCCATACCGAGCTGAGGAGAACATCCTTTAGTCACAGAGCAAACAGCCTTGGGAAGGCTAGTTAGTTCAGGAATTAGTATAATTTGTGAAACCCACAGCCCCAGTTGCTGCTCCACGTTACTCATCACTTACCTGTGTTACATAGTCAGTAGTGCCCAGTCCTCAGAGGCTGTATGAAATTTAAAAGCACAACCCAAAGAGTGGAAAGGTGTGACAGGCAGATGCACAACACAAGCTGGGAACATAAAGCTGACAACCACAAGAGCCCAAACTATATAATCTGGTGATTTCATGCTCCCTCTCTTACAGAGAAGCAAGCAATGTATCAATAAATTACTGCTAATTACAATGCTACTTGTCATGGGCTCCAGGTGGGAGATGGTCCTTAAGAAAGGACATGCAGTTCCTTCAAGTAGTGGTGTTTAGTAAATCAAAGGTGAAAGACTTAATTTCTTAACTGTATTGTAAGACTGAAATTGAGGATTCTGGGTAAATCCTAAGTAACCCTGAAGCTCTGTATCCTGTTAGCAATGTGCAGCCCAAAGCCATCAGTGACTGACACAATTACAATGCTGACAAGTTCAAAGAAACTTCTCTAACAATATCGCATGAGTGACTTCTATACCATGATTTCAGTGCTTGACTCAACTGTCTGATTGTGCCATGGCTCTGGGACATCTCAGTGATACTGACAGCTGTGCTGGAAAATTACACCTCGTTTGTCACCTGGCCAAACACAGGTAGTCATGTAGGGCTCTAAACAGATCACGGAGTTTTGCTTTTCAACACGAGGTAAAAAAAAAAGTCCCAAAAGAACATGAAGCATTTTCTGTGCACCCCAAGATAGTCCAAGAATGAACACCCCAAACTACACTATTGGCAAGGGGGATGTTACCCAGAGTTTCTTCCCTCTTCCTCACTTGGTCAAAGAGCTGCCCACAACCAGCCTTATGCTAATAAATCTCCTAAGTTCAAGCAGCTGTCATGACATGTGTCATGACATGTGGGTACTAATTGACAGGAAACTCAACATGAGCCAGCAGTGTGCTCAGGTGGCCAAGAAGGCCAATGGGATCCTGTCCTGGATTAAAAATAGTGTGGCCAGCAGGACCAGGGCAGTGATCCTTCCCCTGTACTCTGCGTTGGGGAGGCCACACCTTGAGTATTGTGTTCAGTTCTGGGTCCCTCAGTTCAGAAAGATGTTGAGGTGCTGGAGCGGGTCCAGAGAAGAGCAGCAAGGCTGATGAAGAGACTGGAGCATAAGTCCCATGGGGAGAGGCTGAGGGAGCTGGGGTTGTATAACGTGGAGAAGAGAAGGCTTAGAGGTGACCTCATCCCTGTCTAGAACCACCTGAAAGGAAGTTCTAGCCAGGTGGGGGTTGGTCTCTTCTCCCAGGCACTCAGCAATAGGACAAGGGGGCACAGGGTTAAGCTCTGCCAGGGGAAATTTAAGTTGCAGATCAGAAAGAAATTCTTTACAGAGAGAGTGCTCAGGCATTGGAATGGGCTGCCCAGAAAGGTGGTAGATTCACCATCCCTGGAGGTTTTTAAACTGAGATTGGACATGGCACTGAGTGCCATAATCTGGTAAGTGGACTGGAGTTGGACCAAGGGTTGGACTTGATGATCTCAGAGGTCTTTTCCAACCCAATCCATTCTATGATTCTGTGATTCTATGTTGCAGGTAACTCAGAGGAGCAGGGACATGCAATCAAATGAAACATACCACTCAATCACAGCTCCCTTCCCTCCTGCACAGATGTCCAGAGGCTGCAGTGTGACAATCATGCCCTGCTTCTGGAGTAAACATGACAGGGAGCTGCAGATACTGCAGGAGACCGGAGTGCTGCTGCACACAATTATGCATTGTGCATTTTATGTCCCTCACAGCTGCAATTCTGCACTGTGGCACATTGCTGTATGTAATGCGCTTTGACAGCACGAACTGTACGCTGTGGGTGGGCAAGAGCTGCCTGGTTTGCAGCTCTTTGGATCTGTGTCCTGACCATTCTATCACCTGCATCTGACCTGGCACTTGGACTCAGCGGATGTACAGTCCATGCAGGCACTTTGTGAGGGGAGCAGGTTGGTGAGCAGCCAACTGCAGGAAGGACAATCTCGCAGAAATGTCCCAGGACCACCACATATGTAATGGGAAACTTCAATCCACTCACCAAAAGCTTCACTTGAGCATAACCCCAAATTCACCTTCACTCCTGCAGCCATGCTGCAGAGGTGCCAACTCTACCATCTGCTTCAGTTTCTGCTCCTCTGTTCCTTTCCGATCTCCTATCTTTTGCTACATGACTGTCTGCTGCAATTAAATGAGGCACTTTAATTCCTCTTCCTCCTATAGAAAAAGGAGCACCATCTTGGCCACAGGCATATGATGTATATGAAGTACACAAGAATTTACTGGTTTTGTGACAATATTTTTACTGTGTAAGTAGAATCAACTTAATAAAGACTAAGTTAAAGCAACATTTCCCTACTACTGTTTTATCTACTAAAACTGTCACTATTACCAAAACAATAACTAAAAATGAGATGTATTGTCTAGTAAGAAATGGCATGCAGTGTTGTAAGATAAATATGGGCAAAGAGTAGGTCCTGGCAATAAATATTTTCCAGCCTCAAAAATCAAAGGCCACAGAGTGTAGCACATCACACTGGTGCTATTGACTGTGACTTCTTCAAGGTTAGAATATGCATTGCTTGCCATAAAATTAGAATAGGAAAAATGTTTATTTTCGGCATGCATCTTTCCAGAGTTAACATGTATGGGAAAAACTTCCAAACCAGACAGAAAGACCACCTCTCCCACTACACCAAGAATTCGGAGGCAGTGCAGCCCTTTTTAGCTGTTAGTCAGCCACTCAGCCCCACCTAAGGAGCAACCCAAGGGTGCTCAGTCAGAAGCAGCTTATCATGCAGCCCAAACACTCTGAAGTACCAAATAAACTAGATATATCTACTCTACTACCCAAGAGCAATGCACAGCTGTACTCCCTTTATCCCATAACAATCATGAAAAATAAGAATAAGCTAAGACAGGCAATACTATACCTGAGTATTTTATAATGAAGCAGAATATGCTTTCCAGGAGCAAGGAGCAATTACTACCCTCTGACTAAGAATAATTTGCAGAGAAGTGTGTTTGTGTGTCAGAGTCACTACAAAAACAAAACCAAAAAAACCTGCAACACCCCCCCCACAAGCTTATCCTTTCAAGCACACCAGAGAGAGCATCCAACAGACCATTCACTTACATTTACAAGATAGGGTAGTCACTTTGCCTTATTTAGAGAATTTTGCCTCTTCCAAAGGTGTGATAGAATGGGAATCTTTAGCCAACATCTTGGAACCACCAGGACTGATGATCATAAAGCAACATGTTTCTTTTACTGTACATGAAACAGTACTGCCTTCTCAAAAAAGCACATTATTAGTCACATACATACTTCTAACACTATAGGGAACCTGTATCGCTGGTTGCTTTTGTGCACTTTTATTTTGAGTGATGTTCTACAATGATTTGGTTTTCTAACTTTTTGTTCATGTCTAGATGTTAGTTCTAAATGCCTTTTATGTCTAATATTAGATCTCTCTGATAAACAACACTTGGGAAAAATAGGTGTTTATATGTACTAATATAAAAGTTTATAGTAATTTCTTACATTATACAGATAACACTGCTATTTTTAACTGGAAGTTCTATTTTAAGCAGAACAATTTTATTGTAAAAGATAGTAAGCTATGTTCTGGTTAAAACAGGTCCTACTTTAAGACCTTGCCATCTAACAGGACCAATTAACACAAAACATTACAATATTGATGCTACAGGGGAAAAAATTCAGAAGATTTTAGGGACAGAAATCTTGTTTCAAATAGGGCACTTGCACCTATTCTTCATAGTCAGTATTCTCGTGTTTTCCCAGTATCTAGGTGATTTGTCCGTGTTTGGATAGAAATTACTGTTCATCATTGCCCACTAAAGCTTTGTCTTGTATTACCTAAAGTTCAGAGCAGCTCAGCCATAGTCCTCTATTTAGGCCATCTTGTAATTACGTGAGAATTTTGTGCACTGGGAACTGCTGGAATCAACCATCCGGCCCTTTCAATGCCATTTGAGCCTCTTGTCACATCCTCAGATATCATACAGATGCCCTTTCCTTTTTACTTTTGGGCAACTGTCAGGAATAATCTTGGAAGAGAATGCAACTTTGGGAACTAGCTATGCACAGAGTCAACACAGCAACAGACGGGAGGAGACATGAGCTTTGCAGATGGAAATGGGGGCAGTCTTCCATTAGACAACAGCAACTGTGCTGGTTATACTACAAAAATCCTAACTGCAAATTATCAAGGTAGCTTAGTACAAGTTGGAATGGTGCTGTTACCTCTTCTACATGAGTGTCAGCAAATAGCTGTGGTTGTACAACAGACACCAGTGATTCAGGAGCTGGAGATAAAAATGAGGAGTTGTACACTCAATATCCTACTTACCTTTCGGTAAAGTCAAATATTAAATCCAAAGAAAAGTAACTTTCAATATATCACTGTCAGTTATGTCCTTCTGGCCCACTCCTCTTGCTCACAAGCGGAATATTTCTTATGCTAAGCAGTTTATTAACCCCTAATCACCCAGTTACTTCTGGACTTGATTGCATGTGTAATTACCTTTTGTCAGGTACAATTTGCCTGATAAACATGTCAGAACACTTGCTGCTTAGTCTGTTGAAACAGATAAATGCTGTCTTTCCACAGCCTTGGGGCATAATTAACAGGGAAAAAAAAGGCAGTTATAAAAACACACAGAAGCTGATTCAGTGAGGCAGGAGTTCACAGCGTGCAGCCCGCCAAGGCCCATTGCCTGGCCCGCTACGCTTGCCTGAGCTCTTATTGAGTTCCAGCCTGCTGTGACAGGGCAACGGGGGCAGCCCTCAAAAATTGAGATTTCAAGTAGGTTTCCACGTGAACTTCAAAAAAGAGTGGGATGATGCCTGTTTGAAAAAAACCCCAAAACCAACACAGTGAAGCAGCAGATAATGAAATTGTTAGAGTCCCTGTCATCATTATGTGTTATATGCTCAAGAAGATTCTCTGAGATGGGACTAAGAAGGGAAAAACTAAAAGAAGGAAAGAAAAAAAACACCAGAAAAAGCAAAATGGTCAAGATTAAACAGAAATGCTTTGTGGCATCCTTGGGCTCAGTTGCTTCTGATTTCTGCCCTGTAGTGTTTGCAGGTTATGCACCCATGCGCTACGGGGAGTGCGAAAAAAGAAATCCTTACCTGACCTCTGGATAACCCAAACAGGAGATTAGCCCATTTCCAAGCAAAGCAGGTTGTCACACTGTTAGGCCAATTGCTTCTATTGACACTTTGCATAAACATCTTACACAGGGTGATCAGAAAGGACTGTTATGCCATTAACGCTCTTTTTATTTTTTTATACCTAAGCCTTACAGAATAAAGGCCTTTCTGAGTAAGGGATAACAAAAGGGTCAAAAGGTCACAAACATTCTTTTAAGTAGGCAAAAATCGGGGAAGTTTAGATTCATTGAAAAGTGCAAATTGGAATTTTTTATGCATCTTGGGACATTCCAGCACACTCAGCTTTTTCTAATTTCACTTTTAGCAAATTCATTAATCTACTTAACTGTGCATTTTTACTTTTACTTTTAAATAAGAAAAATGCTAAAATCTTTATTTTAGAAAATAGCAAGCTGTCTAACCTTCTCAGCTGATCAGTAATCCAAACAAATTTAGACATTATCATTAAAATCCTCGTGAGGACCAGTGTGAAAACATATAGAACTTTTCTTGGAAGTGAGATGACTAAACAGTTTCCCATGTACAGTTTTCATGTATAATTTTCACAGCGTGTGGTTTGCACTGTGTACAGCAAAATATTCTATATTTTCTTTTGTTTCGCTTTTGCTTTGATCAGAGATGGAAACAATCTCCCTTTAATAGTATAAAAGCCACCTGCTGGGCATCACAGACTACAGCTAATTGGTAAATTCTTTGAAATTTTGATATAATGGATTTTGACCTCTTTAATTAAAAAAACCCCAAAGCCTAGAATACAGCGAACTCTTCTGGGAAATGAACAGTGCCAAGCATATACAACTGCAAGCTACCCTCAGCCTTTTCTTGGGAAAGAGTACAGAAATAACATTACAATTTGTTCCCTGAGGATGCGTGCCTTTTGACCTAGGCAAAAAAGACCTAACACATGGCTGTTGTTAGCTATGTATCATCTAAGTCACTAAGATAAAGAAATAGCAAACACATTAATATTTAAATTATAACTATTTAATTGGGGTTTAGAGCTAAAAAACATCAAGTATGGAAAGGACTTTTCCATTTTAAACAGAGTAAACTCACAAAAGCCACGCTCAAATGTCCCAGTCCTCAACATTTCCTACTCCAAGGAGTTCACACTGTACCAACAGACCACATCTTGTACTCAGAAAGACAAATGGGGTTGATGACCAAAGAGGAAGCCTGTCAACCAGAATCATTGTTGTTTCATAATTTCTGACATAATGTTAACCTTTCAGTGAAGCTATAATCTCATCAGTTTGTGAACTCTGAGGCAGCGCTGTCTTTCTTTTGTTAAAACACTTATTTATATTCTGCCCAGCATAATGGGGCCACGGTCCATGACTGGGACTCGTAGGCACTGCAGTAACACAGCCACACAACGACACTTTTTTCATCTTTGGTGAGGATTCATGCACAAGTACACGAGTATACGTTACACAGGTGTACAGTTATGTCCAAGAAATTAACCCAAACTCCCCTGCATGACCATGTAGATAACACCACCATTATTTACCAAATCTTATGTCCCTGTTTATTAATGCAAACGCACCATGAAAGCACTTACTAAATTGGAACAAAAACATCAAGGACCAGAATCAGAACTGGACAAAGACAAGTCTTGTTCACTCTAAACATTTCTTGGTCGCAAAGAACAACAGAATTACTTAAAATATAGATATCTACGTCTAGCTTGAAAGAAACAAAGACAGAGCTTGCTAACTGTAGAATAACACCGTACTATCCAAATACAATTATCACTTAATCAGTAGGTGTTCCTTACTGCTGACAAGTATCTTGTTAGCCTGGTCAGCAAGTCTGCCTGCCACTTGCCAAAATACTTTGTTTTGTTTACACCTGGTGACTTATTTTGTGAATGTGGTGAATTCTAAAATCCCCCCTACTGATCACATAGCTGGAATAACTGCACATTGGTCTTGTATTTCAAAGTGTAAATTGATCTCCTGGTCTGTGAATGTCTCCCTATAGTTTATGCTACCCTTTTTTTGGATTGGTACAACAAATGGATTTTCAAAGTGATGTTATGGGGACTTAGCTATGCAATTCCCATTAGTGTCAATGGGGGTCGCAGGCTAAATTCCTGGACAATGCTTTGAAAACTGAGCCCTCGATTTTCAAAGGAAGCACAGTTTGCGTTAAAAAGGCAGTCTCTTTCAATTTTTAAGCCACTGCATTAAAACGTGCCTTTTTTTTTTCACCACCACGCAGTTAGAAATTGTGTCTAAATTTGGGACATTGTAATGTTCACAAGAACGGAACAATTTTATATTTAAACACTACCATCTGTTTCAAATTTGTAAGTCAGTATCTTGAATGTTGGGATACAATCTTTAACACATTCATAAAGGCACAATGCATAAACTCAGAGGTTATGACAGCTGAACCACTGGGAATTATTGTTATGCTAAGAAAAAAACAGGAGTTATTTGTATTCATGTATCTTTTATAAGCAAAAATTCTTCCAAAGGGCAGAATTCTTTTCTAAAATATGGACCTTCTGGTGCACTCTGAGAGATGCCTGGTCTTGTTACATTCACAAGTGAGTCAAATACATTTTTTATTCTCTGGCACTTCAAATGAACTTAGGCCTACCTACAAAATAAAACCCTTGTGGTTGAGGTCATGTGAACAAGCTTGTTGCTGTTACCATAACCAGAAAAACATTTACAATGTGTAATTTTTACAAATCCCATTAAAACTTCAAGAAGCCCAAGATGTAACATCTGAAGACACTGAAAAATAGTTACAAATACAAATAGCTGGGCCCTATGAAATACACAGTATAGCAACAAGTAAGACCTCTTCAAAGAAGATTTGTTTAATTACAGTGAAAATGTTTATTATGAAGTGTGTTGTTCTTCATCATTAAAGAATAAGCTGGACTAGTAGCAAAAGAACTGTCTTTGAGTCTAGAAACAGGGAAGAGTTTGAAAAGCAGGAGCCTGGCAGACAGTCAGGCTCCGGAGGGCACAGGCTTGGGCCAAATTGCTCCTGTCAAGCGTGTTAGTCCGTACACAAAGTCCCTTTAGACAAAGGGTAAAACTATGTCAATGGCAAAATTTGTGTGGATTAAAAATTGTGTATTATGCAATGGTCAGGTCATTCACCATTTTTTTGCGTTTGAGCTTCTGACGCAGAGGTGTACATGCTCCAACAGCACGCAGGGGTGACAAGGGCAGCCCCCAAAACAGCCCATCTGCTTCTGACCTGAACGAGACTTTGAAAATTATTTCAGCTGTTAATATTATGAAAAACTGAATATAGCACAGTTAAATTTAAGATGTCATTTTCATTTGGTTTCTGGCTTTTTTAAAACACATTTGCCATAATAAATATTGACATTTACTAAAATAAAATTTTACAGTTTAGTTTACTTAAACTTTGGTTTTCTATAAGCACTTTTATCAACTGCACAAGACTTACAACAGGCTTGCTTTAAACTATTTGCTCATCAGTGAAATTATGCCATAAATAGCATTTGAACTGATTCACTAAAAAAAGTGTTCAAAATTTTTAGAATCTAAAGTTAAAATTGAATTTTAACCACCTTCTCTGCTTTAGAGAAGGTGTGACGAACATAAAATAATCTAATTTGGTGTAACTAGAATAAAATTCGAACACCAAACATGTTCCAATTCAACTTCCATACTGCGTTCTGGAGTTGAACACTCTTGTTCCATCTGTCACATTTAATATTTAGCAGTATCCCTGTGAGTAACTCCAGATGCTTGCAGTCTTACAAGTATATGTACTATACCATGAAAAGTCATTATCTGACAAAAGCTGTTTTTAACTAATACAAACTGTCCTTGTATACATGCACATCTAATCTACACAGTCAGGCTGCTGTACCCTAGAACTGAACATCTGCAGTGCTCTGCCCAAGTATAATTACAACTCCAAGTTTACATTTCAGTCCCATTACTTCTAGGATTAAAGGAAGGAGTTTCAGACACACAGTCCTGGCATGCAAATGCAAACTGATGCCTACGGGAAGACAAGTAAGCACAGCACAGCTCTGTGGCATCAGCTTCGTGCTTACAGAGGAGGCAAAGCCTGTGGCTCTTTGTGTGAAGCTGCAGTTCACAGAACAGATCCAGGACACTGACAACCTGGGCACTGGGATCTAGTCATTCAGTGAACAGGCTATTTCCCTCTCCTATTCTGACTTGGAAAAAACAACACAGAAAATTATATCTATGAAATACACTGAAATTACACTGCTACAGAGATTGATTCAACCTACAAGGAGGATATACATCAAGTCTGTAAGGCTTATGAGCACCTTTTGAATCTGCAGCATTTGATCTCCTCAGAGGTCCATGAACTCTACTGTACACTATGAAACACATCAGCTCCACTGAGGTAACATGGGACTAGCAGGTAAAGGGGAAATAGTTTGTTTCAACATAGTGTAATAATTACTTTTAAATTTAAAACTTTTCAGGTTTGGTTTATTTTAAGATCTGTGCACTTCTCAAAAGCTGCACATCTAAAATAAAGTGCTCCAGATTCTACTCTGGATTTTATGTACAAGTGTCTCTCTGAAAAGCCCCTGCAGAAAGCAGATACAAACACAGCAACTGCTCAATAAAGTATCTCAGCTGATCTTGGGTGCTGAATTAGAATATGTGGAAAAGCCAGTGCAATCAGTGCAAAAATTCAGTGCAATCCATAAGGCACAGACACTTGCAGATGTGGTCATCCTAAGTTTACTGTAAACAGATAGTTATTTCTTCCAAAGCAGTGCACTCAGGGTATGGCAGCATAACCACCCTTCATAGCAGATGAAGTTACATCCCTAAGGGAAAGCTATACTAGACCTGGGAACCACTGGACAAGGAATTCCACAATCAGTAGCTCAGGAATGTAAATGGAGAGAAGTTAAAAGCAAAGCCAAAATCCCTAGAAAAGACGTTTCATATTCTTTCCTGGACAACATTCACTTTCTTCTTCAGCTACAACAAGACATTTCCTTCCACATTTATATCTATCAAATGACTTTAAAAGCATTTTAGCAAATACTACGGCCCACATAACATCCTGGTCTTGCTTTTGTTAACTTGTTGTATAGATAACATGGTTTAGCAGAGGCTTCTGAGCCCAGCAGGTCGCAGTAACAAGAAACCTGGATTTGCTTTTTTTGTTGGCTTTTTGCAAAAGATCTTTCTCCTCCTGCTGCTATTTGCCAATGTATTAGGATAAACCTTTTCTGATTGATGGCAGTAGTCCAGTACTTCTTTTCTAAGAAACACACCTTAAAGAAATTATTCTCCTTAGAAGTTATCTTTTTCCTTTAGATTATGCCTTTTCTCTTCACTTCCATAGACAATATTTTCTTAAAATGTTTTATCTGGAAAATTATTTGTTATGATTGCTCTTGGAAGATACAGTAATTCTAAAGTATGTTATGCCATTTGTAATAATTACTCTTCATATTTTAGCTCCAACAAATCTCAATATACATGGAACTTTTGCTGAGTAATGATGGCAAAATTCAGCCTCTAATGCCTCCTGCAATTTGAAAACATCTTCACCTGATTTTACTTGCCACTTTGAAATGTTATCCCTTTCTGATGAGTAATCCTGTGCTAGATTCTTTTGCTTCTTAAACGAACATTATTCTCACCCTTTATTGACAGACCACATCTATTATCACATGTAAGCAGTGTTAATCCTCTAGTAATTAACACCCTTATTAAAGTAATTTTAATGCAAAGAAGTTTAAATCACATTATTGGTTTTATTTAATTAAGCTATGGGGACTGCTTTACACTGTCATTTGAGTTTTCAGCTTGTGCCTTTTGTCCCAGTTATGCAGGTTCTCCGTGCACATATCACACCCCTACACACCCCACCACTAACGCACTCCCTCCCTGGTTACCTCTGTATTTCTGTCCACGAGTTATTCGACAATATTCGTTTCACTGTGAACATGTTAAACGACTTTGCATGTTAATGAACACAAGATGTAGAAACTACACTGAACGTTTTCCATTCCCAAAATGATCATTTGGCTGTGGATTTGAATCATGGTATCAAATCCATTTTTCCAGAGGATTCAATATCTTACTAATGCCTAAAATGAAAGAGCCACTTTTAATGTCCTTCTCATACATCCTAAGCAAGGGCACAGATTTTTATTTAAACTTCAGATTGGCAGAAAGGAGAACTTCTGTGCACTGAGTTGTGCCACTGACAAAGAACACTTTTTCTGTTACTCTGAAAATAAGTCAGACTTTAAAGTTGCCTTTGTGTGTGTGTGTCTACTGCATGTTCCTTTCTATGGGGAAATATCTGATGGCCTATGGGTCTCTTACAGATCTCAGGTAAGCTACTCAACTGACATGTTTGACCCAGGGTCAAAAGATGAAAACTGTCTTCTGGTTTAACTGCATCATGTTACACTGGACACTTTGGAAAAGTGTGGGCTAATTGTGTGTCCTCCTGGAACAAATTCCTGGAGGCACACTACTGAAACCAGCAAAGTTTGCAATCTCCTGGGAATAAGGCAATCTGATGGTTTCATGGACTTTATACACCATTAACTGTGTACTGAAAGTCCTTTCTTCTCCTTGGGTAAAAACACCTCTTCAAATTTCTACTTTTAAAGAAGAAATGTTCTTAATGAGTCTCAGCATACATCATGGAAAATGGTAAACACACACTAAAAAAAGGATAACAATAAGGTACATTTATAGACACAAACCAATTTGTTCTCTTTTTTCCCCGTTTATCTCCTATCTTTACACTCTTTTATCACCATAATCTACTTCTTCCACTTACCCATAGTTTGAATTTTTTTTCATTTCTGTTATTATTAACTCTTTTTTTCCCCACCATCACACTTTCTATAATTGCAGGGTCTTCTTAGTACACTGTTCCTTTGCTACTAATGCTCTCGGGAAAGTCCTCTGGAAGAGTTTTTCTTTAAGTTCTAACATATATATTCCTCTATATGTGAATTTTTCATGTAAACTGTGTTATTTCAATATTCAATTATTTAAACTAGTGCAACTTGTGATATCATATATTGCTCCAAAGCTGACACACCCGTAAGAGCCACAAATGTTAACATATATGATAACTTGTGCCTAAAAACATGCTGGTTCAGTCACGTTGCTTATAGTACAATTAGTTCACTTCATTCAGAAACCAGTTATTACAAAACAGTACAAAATTCAACGATTTCTTTTGTCAACTGTTAGTATCTTTGTACAAACTTCATCTGAAGGCAGTCAGCTAGACAGAATAATACTTTCTAATTTGTATTTCTGTAGTTCTAAAACACCCAGGCTGAAGATCAGTGTCACATTATGGTACATCCTGTACAAACACTTTTGAATATAAGATCTTTTTTCCTGAGACACTGTGATCCAAATGAATAAACATTCATAAACTACATTTCACTAATTCAAGTCATTGCCATACTATGTCCATGCAATTCCTTCTCTGTGTTATTACTCTTCTGTAGCAGAGAACAAGTCTTGTTTTCTTGATGTAAAAGATTCCCTTGATTTTACTGCAGTGACTTACAAAGATGAGATGGACTAAGTTTCTTTTTCATAGAAGAAACTATTAAAATGAAAAAAATGGGATATTCTGTCTGCTGCCTATGATTGACAGATAATTTAGAGAAGGAATGGAACATAGGTATGTTAATTGATGCAACTGAAAAAAATACTGAAGGCAAATCTGTAGGGTTAAAGGGTTAGTAGTGCTGCCCAATACACACTCCACACCAGTCATATTCCCAGTTAGCTACGGCTGGAGAATGCAAACAATTTGGGGCAGAAATTATTGAATACACTAATGCAGCTATCAGTCCCATGGCTCCCTGATGGGAGACCAGGACTTACAGATGTCAAGAGAATACAAACAACATGTAACTTGAAGGAAACCAATAATTTTCTTCTTTTGTTTGTTCAACTAGCAACGTTCATTCATTACTCATAGGAACCACATATCACTCACAGGATTCAGAGAAAGTCCTGTGGAGATGAGGGTCTCCAAAACTGAACTCCATCCATCAGCTCAGGACTACAGAAGGGCCCAGACACAATGGTAGAGATCCTGCAACAACCAGATGTCAGCAGGAAGAAAACAGCTTGATATCATGTGTTCACAAATTTCAGGGAAGTCATGCACCTGAATCTTACTTCCTTTTACGCACATCATTTCTTACATGACAAAGATAAAGGAAGAATCAGATGGGAGCAAAACTGATAGTAGAAGAAAACTAGAGAGAAACTTCATTTCACTGAATAACTTCCACTGAATGGCATGTATATCAGTGACTCAAAGGAAGGGTAATGGGAGTTTACAAATATAATAGATATACAGATCCACTTAGATTTGTTAATTGAGAAATTATCTGAAAGTGAATCTTCTGAAACTTTTCTATCAGTAAGTCCTTCTGCAAAAGAATACAACCTTCTCCAGATAAAGTTTATTTAGTGCTTTCTTTCATGATGTCCTTGGCAATGATTGCTTCATAAAGTGTTCCAGACACATAGCATGCCAGTTATTGAAGAAACGTAGTATTTTGCCCAAGAAAACTGAAGCCTTGGGGGTTCTGGCATTATGTACAGGGTATACTTGGGATTTCAATTCAACTATCAAGGATACAATTTACTGCCATTTAGGTCACAGTTTTACAACAATTTCCTCTGTAACTATGGAATGAGCTTTCTTGAACAGAAAGGATTTCCAGAGATAGGAAGTTTTCATCATAACAACAGCTCTGTAGGTTTTGAGTTAATTGATTAACTATTTCTAAACTGTGTGTTGCAAAAGTACTGATGGCCAAGAAGAAGAGCTGAAAGCTGATTAAACGTGACAGTTGGTAGTATTCAGATAGGGATTCAGATATGCCCACCTAAATAGTCTTGACAGCAGCTTTTCTGTACTTTCTTTTTCTTTTCTTTTTTTTTTCCCTTAATTTCTGCTTTGATCAACCTCTCCAGTGAAACTTCTAGTGATTTCTGTGATGGTAGTATTTAGAAGATGAAACTTCCCTGCACAGCTCTAAGTTAAGTGTTTCACCTGTACATGACAAATGAGATCAACAATTGTCAATTCATGTCTTAGTTCCAAAAGTTATAAATTCACCTAACAACAACAAAAAATCCTCTCATGTTCAACTAAGGCTTATGTTCTTATTCAAAGGCTATTATCTGCAGGTCTCTAAGTCAAGCTGAGCCAATACTACACAGTTTCTTTTTCTAAATACACAGTACAGATTTCTTGTCAGCTCATTTAATTCTTGCATGTATCTGGTTTGGTAAGTGGAGAACTAAGAGAATTGTAGCCCTTAAATGAATTCGCTTAAAGAAACAATAAGAAAAATATTTTCTTATCTAACTTCCATAGTTTAGGTACCTACAGCATTCTTCACTGTCAGTTAAGAGACGACATTCAGTTTAAGCATTATATCCTTACATCTCACAGCCTTTTGTGCACAGTCTACGATAATTTCCTTTGGAGAAACTGGTAAGGTTTTTGTCATAGATGAAATAGTGTATCTTGTAGTTAAACTGCCATATGTATATTTCTTTAGTTAAGTGAGATATTGATAGAGCTACTGAAGTGAAGTAACAGCATTTGTACATGGAGTTTTCCAAACCTGTTTTCAAGGTGTGCCCCCTCATTGTCAGTAAGCCAGGATCTAGAGCAAAAAGCTTGCACATGATCAGTATGTTATTTGAACTTCTCTGCTGAAAAAGGGGCATTCAGACGAACTAGATACAATCTCTTTTGCGCTGAATTTGATGAATGATTTAATGTCCCAAAGAACACATATACACCTAATAACTGGCATGTGTGCTTTTAGTTTCTGGCAGTAACAGGACAGAAAATACTTACTGCCAGGAAATTACTGCCTTGCCACTCTGCTTTGATTCTGCAAACCCTTATCAAGATAGTGTATCCAAAGCCATGCTTGTTTTCGACCCCCCACTGTTAATTTCTGTGCATTTGTTTCCAAAGCTTCCTAATTCTTACCAGCTGGCAGGTATAAATCCCATCCCAGTAATGAGCTGGCTTGCTTCTGTGTACAGAGCACTGATTGAGATCTTCCTCACAAATATCTACACACACAGCTTGTGATCGATCCTACTGTGATTAACTAAAGGCTTCTGAGAATCTAGCTGAAAAGGAGAAATCAAAAGTAAGATATTCCACTGGGGAATGTAAGTGCTTACAAACCAGTTGTCACATTTGTGTAAAGAATTCCCATTTGCTTGTAAGAATATAGCACTCTAAAAAAAACATAGTGTATCCACTGCAAGCCAGATAACCCACATTTTTCTTGCAGTCACACTCAAACAGTGGTGTCATTTTGAACACAGGGATACACATGCATGCTACCACGTATGATGCAAATACATGAGATACTGAACCTTGAAGTGTCCCCGTTCTGCTCACAGTGTGCCTCAAGTCCTCCTGCCTTAGTGCCAAGTCAATTTACAGAGAAGGGGAAGGCCAGCAAGAGAGTTGTCTTCCTACCCCAGCAAAGTGAGGATCCATGTTCTGAAATCCAGGGAGATGCAATTCCTGTTTTGTTGCTGTCTGAAATCTGAGCTCCTTTCTTTAGCTAAATAAGCAGCATTGCACTAAAAACTGGAGAGGCACAAATCCCATTACGCAGCACCCTGAGGCTGGGCTTCATGTTACGGATGTAACCTGCTCCTCTGCCTCTTCAGAGAAGCTGGGGAGTGCATAACGAGGGGAAAGGGATCAGTAAGCATTGTGAAAGAGCCTCTGTGAAGATGAAAGTCTCAGCAACCATTTCCCTCAGGAAGTAAAAGATAAAGTGTTCTATACTACTTGCTAATTAAAAATTCAAACTGTTGCCTTATGAAAAAAGACTTACTTCTATCTTCAAACTCTGAAGTTTTTAAGACTTACTTCTAAACATACTGTTGGGGATTTTTCTCTCTTGGAAAATGCTGGTGTTTTTTCAGTTCAAGCCTCTTTCTAGGAATAAAGGCCAGGGGTGGGTGTACCCCATTAATTTCAAAGCCTAGGCACTCTGTGGGGGCTGGCAGCCTGTGAAGGAAGCCACAACACACCCTTAGAGCCCTCACTCTCCAAGAGTCAATGGTGGGCAGGTTTGGCAACAGCCTGCAACTTATCTCTGAGGTCTATTGAAGAGCTCAAGAGCATTCTCCATAGGAAACACAGATGGCAAGAGCTTCGGCAGACTGCATATTGTGGGAATCAGAGACAAGCCAGAGCTGAAATACAGTTACTACCACAGGAAATTAATTCAAATTAAACAGTGCAAACAAAACAGTGGGGAAGACAGAGCTGTCAGCCTGCCTTTAGTGGCAGAAAATCCTGTGGCTGGGATTGAAGCCCAGTGAACTCTCACACAGCTCCTACCTTACAGTGAGTTACTTCCGAGTTTATCAGGACAGTATTACCTCTCAGTAATAAATGGGAAGCAAAGAATAGAAGAGGGCTACTACTATTAAGAAGTAGCAAGAATTTTCCCTATTAAATAAACTTACATTTGCACTTGTTGCATATAACACTATAGGTCAGAAGGTCAAAAATATTTCTCACCAGAAAACACATTACAAAATAAATGGAAAAGCAACTCCATGGAGAAGAAACCATCAATTCTTTGGAATTAGAAGAAAATGTATTATACTTATAAATATCAGGTATCAATTTTCAGATTAAATACATATTGTGTACTACTAATACCTTGAATGCATAGAAGTGCTTATCCATATACTTATTTACACACTTCATAAACAAAAGTCTGACAAACATGTATCTTCTAATGTTTCCATAGCACATTATTCTGTATATTAATCACACAGATTTCATTATGACTTTGTGTCTATCTCTAATGTGAAGAAAATGCAAACAGAAAGTGTTGAAAATCTTCAAGAATTTTCCATCATGCCTATGCAGAACTTATGGACCTTGTCGCTCACAGCCCTTGGCCTCCCAGTCTGAGGGACACTGTGAGACTACACTCTGTGTTGCCATGTGGATGGAGATACTGGTACTGTGGTTGCTTAACTCAGGGGTTACCAATGGCATATGATAATTTTCCTGCCCCTGTTGCAGGACCAACACTGACAGCAACTGGAGGGTATTAACAACCCTCTACATAGACGAGGGTTATTAAGAACACAGAAGAGACACAGCTCTCCTCACCCCAGCAAAATAAGGAAATTCCACAATCATCAGTCTAGCAAAATACTTCATTTGGGATCAGACAGTAGAGGAAGAAGTCTGTAAGCAGGGCTCATGGTGGAAAGAAACACCAGGAACAACTTGTGAAATCAGAAGTCAAGCTACATTTGCAGGTTAGGTTATCTCTCTGCAGGAAAATATTTGATTTCAAGAATAGGTATTTATTACCACCTAGTTAGTTAAGAATCAGGACATTTGACTTAGGATAGCAATTGCTGACTTCTCAGCCTACTACAAGGCTATCATTCTTGTCCACTACACACTAGTGTAGTTCATTGCACCTCACTTTGGAACACTGGACTATTTACCCAGGCTCCCCATACAGACAACAGAAAGAGACGATCCTCAGAGAGCAATGCAGCTTGCAGGAGAGCTTGGTCATCTTCATGAGATGCCAGAGACCAGTCTCTTTAAAGTAACACATGCCACTTTGACAATTGCCTTGCTGAGATGGCCTGCACCTTAGTGGCTTTAAGTGGGGTCAAAGGTTGCACATCGGTATGACCTCAGGTCATACGCTCAGACAAGTGGCACAAGGTATGACACAATTACTGCAGCTGCATGGAAATATGAATCTCTCAATTTTCTACCTGCTACACTAGTTGGAGCTGCAAGTTTCTAGATAGTCATGGCCATGTGATCCACTATGTGTGATTTAGCCAACCACGCCAAGTCACCTCTCTGAGGTGCTGAGGTACTGTGGTTATGGAAATAGCACAAGAATCTTTACTAAGGTTTCTTCAGATTACAAAGATCTTTAAAGAGCATGTTCAGTATGACAAGAGCATTAAGTGGGGAATAGTATAAGGAGGAAGAGGTGGCTCAAAGGGAACACTGGTAAATGCTTGCTGTTTCTTGATTCCTGGCTTCTTGGAGCTTCCTGCTACTAGCTACTCTTTCTCAGGCCGGGTGTTTCTATTTGATGCTTTACATCTGCGGAATGAAGAAGGAAAGTGGGCTTGCTGGGGACAACATGTTGTCTATAGCCTGTCTTCAGGGAAAGATGGAGGATCAGGAACTGTTAGGTTGAAAATACTTATGCCAATTCTTTCCAAAGCTGCTCCTCCCTCCACGGTAATCATCCAAGTGTAGCTCTACCCTCTGTCTTCCAAACTGGCTCCCTGTAAGTGACTTTACTTCCTTAGTAAAATGTGCTATAATATTCTACTGCCCAATCCTCATTAATCTTACACAGTGCACTAGTACAACACAGAGAGAGTAAGCTGTTGTTGAGATAACTGGCTTCCATTAACAACCATGTGATTGGCAGGACGATAAAGTCTTTTCCCTTGCAGGTCAGCTGCTTTTTAAGAAGAGGGCAATCCTGCTGATCCATCTTTTAGCTACAGTCTCTCACTGAGTCCCAAATCTCCTGCCTTTTAGCTTTGATACGGTTCAAGCTTTCCCCCTTGTATCACCCCCCACCTGTCATCAGCTCCTCTGTACCAAACAGCCAATATCAGGAGTTTGACCTCAGGGCACAGTCCGGGTGGGCAGGTAAAACCTGACCACTGGACCTACTTCCTTATCTTTCATATCCTGCAATTCATGAAGAAGTATCAAATTCAAACTAAAAAACAGAAGCATGACCTTTTATAAGAACTTTCTGAAAAAGGCTCTGTTGCCTTTCTAAGTATTCTTGAAAAGAACTGTCATCCAACCTATTACGATAGAAATGGATCACAAGTAAGGAAAAGAGGGAAAGCATTGCAAATCCTTACTAAACGATAAAAATTTTTAATGTATGCCTACAACACTTTTTGGTGATGCCCACAAAAGCAGAGTAAAAACCAAACCAAAACAAATATACTAGAACTATTCTACATCTACTAGCACCAACTGCAACCCAATACAGAGTTGCCCAGACTTTTCCTGTTTATAAAGTATCTGAAATCAATTAGATTCATGACATACAGAGCATCCTTTAGAAGTTTTTGAGAGAATTCTAAATATAAGTTGCTAACATAAACTGTGAGTTACCATAAACAGCATAATACCTATTTATGTCACTCGACAGCTGGTGTTTAAAATGCAAAAACCCCTTTATTTCCTGTAGCAATGTACACGCCCTGCCCTCCTGCACAGCTCGAAATCATGTTTTCCCCTGAAACAAATGCAGGCTCTGCAAGGATTTATACCACTTAGGTGGATGACAGAAATGGTGCCAAAATCTTTCAACAACCTTTCCCTTCAACTAAAATGATCTAAGTACAAATTGGAAGATGTTAAATAATTTTTAATGTTGACAGTGAAAAAACAATAAAGAAGAATCGAAAAGAGGAAGGCAAGGCAAGACTTGTGGTATTTGAAGTCTGGCAGAGTCCATCTTTACCTGCTGAATTCTGGAACTCCTAATGTACAAGTATCACACAAACAAGTCTTGCAGCCACGATGCTGTATCCTCCTCATGTAGTCCACGCTTATCCCATTGCAGACATTGCTCATTGTTGTATTACTGTGAGAATTTGACAGGCAACTCTACCTTTCAACTTTTTCATTTAAAAAAAAAGTTGAATGAAGTCCTTTCTACCTATTAGGAGAAACTGGAATACTTTTGCCTCAGGAATTTTCCCTTCTGAAATGCCTTTTAATAATCTTGCTGTGAAAAACCTATGAAACTATTAAATTCTTTCTACTTTGTCTTCTTTTTTGATGACTTTGACAAGCTCATAATGGTGCTGAAAAATATCACCAGTATCTGCAGAAAGCTAGAGATCCTCCACGTGCAGTTAATGATTCATTATTTAGATGACACTCATACTTAAAATTTTGTGAAATAATAAATCCTTTGTAAAAGCTAACTTGAAGCATGAAAAGGTTTTGAAAATCAATTGCTGTTGGTGGATAGTGTCTAAATTCATGAAGATTTTAGTAGATCTTTTAGTAGATTTCAGTCCAGAAAAACCTTCTCTTTGGCAAGATCTGTAGAAAAGCTCTTCCAATATTACAGCATTTAAAATTAAATTTTATATAGAATAAAAATGAGCCACTTGGAATAAAACTGCTTTCTAACAGTTTAAAAGAATTCTATAAAGCAAATTCAGGAAAGGAAATGTTAAATAATACCATGCCCAATTCTGATATCCAGGGAGTGGTTTTGTAGACAGGAGCAGACGCTCAGAATGGAATCAGGCCAGTACACACCAGGATAACATGTACACTGTTGCAAACAGGCATCACAGAATCTTTACAAAATTTTAAGGACCAAAATTCGATCTAATATTCATGTAACAGTACCACCAGTAGCACAGTGCCCCCTAACCACACATTGGAGAAACAGGTTTATGCTAAATTACAGGGAATAGTGCCACTAATAACACTTCAAATAACTGCTTTTCACAACTAATTACATGGGAATGCAAAAACATGAAAGGTTCTTGAATTTAATAACTTCAGCATTGGTCAGAAGGGGAAATTAGTAGGATAAAAAACACCAACTAGTGTCTTACTTGTCTGAGGTCGATGAAAGCTAACTGCAGGGTGTCTCCCTGGAATCCTGGCACAGGCTCAGAACTAGCAAACACTACAAGAAAAAAAACAAGGTTAAAATATTACAGACTTAGATTTATTTTTTTTAATGTAACAGAAAATCAAGCTCTATTCACTATAAATGCTAGCTATCATTAAAATGAAACTAGTTTCACTGGAATAGTTTAAACTAGTAAGTGACTGTGATTAAAACAAAAAAACCCCAATAAACAACTTAACCATAATTTTTACAATAATCCCACAGAATAATACCTTTAGGACCATTAAAGAAATTTGCTTAAAATTCTAATCCAGTAGTCATGCTAGAACCACAGAAACCAATGCATTTTTTGGCCTGAGGTGTATGATTACCGAAGAATTTCAAAATAATACCAATTCCATGGCTGTCAAAATATTTTCAAGCATCTGCTTTTGTTACAGCATTTGTGCTATAAAAACCACCTTTAGCCAAACAGCAGTAAAGGACAAACACTAAGGTGAGAGTTAGTTTAATGTGCAGAGGACTGGTGGAAAGCTCTGTGTCAGAGCAGAGCTGAAATGCCTCTTTGAGCCTTTAAGCCCACAGGTCAGTAATGAACTTTGCTCATTTTGAACCCAAAAACAGGCTATCAAAATTGGATGGCAAAACTTTATTAAAATACAAAAAATGGTAACACAGTAATGAAACAAAATCAGCATTTGTTTACATCGGGAATTGACCAATAAATGTCAAATTTAAAAATAAATACACCTTTTGTTGTTGTTATCCCAGTAACAAGTTAATAACAAACATTCACTGCCTCACATCCCCACTCAGGTTAGATATCTTATTTCAAAAGAACTTAAGAGTATTTTTCTTATGCCCTTTTGTTAGAGCTCTTAACAAAACAAAGCAGATACTACTGCAATAGCTTTAGAGAATTCTCATCAGAGGCAGTGAAAGGTAACATTTTTTTTCAGCTTTGAGAAACTGGCCATTCAATGAGAGAGAAAATACAATGTAAGCAGTCAAAAAATTCCCAGATCCAGTGCTAAGCTCTACTATGCTATATGGACTACTACTAACATTTAGAAGTACTATGAAATCCTTACTCTGTTTTTTTAAATGGCTACTTAGAAAATTTGGATTAAATAAAAGTAAAATCCAGAAAAACATTGATGTCTGAAGTAACACAATGGTAAATCAATGGCCTCCACCATTTACTTCTGACTGTATGGTTTCAACTTAAAGCAGACTAATGAATTCAGATATACTATTGACAAGTCCAAAAATTATTACATGGCATGCAATTGTAAATGTGACTCTTATTTAAGTGGTAAAAGAAACCATGAAGACCATCTCAGAATATTTAGGAATAGCTTAGTAACAGATTAATATAGTATCAGAGTAGCAGCTTTACCAGTAGAGGCAGAATTTATTACTTGTAATTACAGTACTGGAGAGAGCCATCTAATAGGAGAATTAATTAAACTGCAATATGACTTGATTCTCCATCAAGTAAAGGAATAAAAAATAGTAATCAAACGTCCCAGGGAAATCACTGTAATTTCTTAGACAAGTGCTGGTAACAGTTGGCAAATCCTCACTGACTACTGTATTCAAGTCTGAATTCTAAATTGTCTGGTTTTCCCACTTTGTCAGTAATGCCAACTTTCTAGGGGAGTTTTCAGGGAATTTTAATCCACCACAAGGATGCTTTTAAAATAAAAAGAAAGATAAAAAACAGTAGAAAAAGCATATCCTACACTCAGCATTTTATAGGGAATGTTTTCTAATAATAAACTCTTTAAAAACAGCAAAGATAAAACAGCCTGTACAACCACCAACCACAATAACAGAAGATGTCCAGGCCTATGCAAACACCCTTCTGAACACCCTCTGCAAAAGGCCTGTGTGTCTACATGGCTACCTTGTGCAAGTACTTCATGACCACCTAGGACTACCCTTTTTTCAGGGAGGCAGGCTGGCCTCTGTGGTCAGCCATACAGAGTTTGAAATGGGAACACCACACTGCAGCAGGGAACTCTAAGCAAAGCTCCATAGCAAAGAGCGAAAAAGAGATACATGAGTTGTGAGCTATGGCAGTACACTAATAAGGAGGATAAGCCTGATGGTCAGAAGGGGTCTTTTCTAGACCTCTTAAATCAGAAAGGAGAACTCTTACTACCCTTGAAAGGCAAGGCCCATCTCTATCTGATCCTGTATAACTTTCTTTTCATAGGCAGCACACTGAGACCAGCTTCCTCCTGCAATCTGAGCTCCTCCAGCCACTCCACATTGAAGGTCAATGGCAAAGAAAGGGCTACAGAACTGAAAAGTAAATATAACTGAAAAGTGTGACCTGCAGAAAATCATTTCCCTTAGCTATTGGCACTATACACTTTGGGAAGAACCTTCTGACAGCAGGATACTCTTACATGCCACAGGGCAAATATTTGCATCTCTTCTGCAGCTCATGAGGCTGTTAGCTTGGAATTTATCCTAGTGCATTAAATAATGAAGAATGATTTAGTTTCTCTACACAGTACCTACTACCATTGCAGTTATAGAACAAGGAGCACACAATGTGCCAAACAATTATTGTATAAGCTTTGTTTAACTACAATTTTGTATTATGAATGCATTTACAACATCAGGGACATTCATTACAGCACAAGCATTTATTCTCACATCTGGATCACTTTGACAGGTGACTACAGTAGAATTTGTTTCATTATTACAATTTCATGAGTTCAAAGGGCAAAAAGATAATCCACTTATGGTAACGGTCAGACAGCTCCCCCTCCGCCCTCAGCTCAGGGCTTTTAAGTTTTGCTAACAATTTTACAGAGCTAATTAAATATTTTCTACTGCACAGCATTTTAGGAAGATATTATAGGAACAGGATTAACATTCTTAATGCCTTTGTCCTAAGGGTCCTTTTCCAGATAGTAATGAAACATCATCATATAAATATCTTTTCAAATATTCACCCCCTACAATCATTCTAGGCTTAAAGAGGATTTGGAGGGGTAGGGGGTTGGCTTCTTGTTTGTTTTAGTGCGCATAAAAGCATTCCGGAATTGTACAATATAGAAGAATGAAATGTAAAGATCACCATTAAACTGTTACTTTTAGGGAGAAAGAACTGGCTGCTTGGCCCTTTGAATCAGAAATGTTTTGGGAAAATAAGCTGAAAATGCAAACTACATGAATCTGGTAGCACAAGGTTTTTGGTAACATTTTCTCTCCCTCCACTTTGCTGATTCTGTGTAGACCTTTCTTGTATATACAGAACAAGATCTTTGGCACAATATCTCAATATGTAGAATCTCAACCTACTTCCTATAACAGGCTGTTAAGGAATATAAAGAAGGTATGAGCTAAGCTAATGAAAAAAATATGTACTAACACAAAAACAGGTTGTGAGGTAACACATACACTCTAATGGTAAATGTAAATATTGTAAAGATTACTTCAGTCCACTTTCTTTTGAAGATTTGGCTTTGATCTTTTAATTATACTTTGTATACAATATATATGTGAATATATATATATGTATTAATGGAGACCTTAAGAAAAAGGCTGTGTCTGCTAAATGGAATCTATGACATCTTTAACTGTAAATTGTACTGAATTTCTACAAAAATCTAGATTTATTAACAGGTTTCTTCACTTAGTTTCTCAAACTCCCATCTTTTAGACATCATCTGTTTGTGTCTTTCTACTGGTTTGGGAATTCAGGACCTAATTCCTGACAAATAGCTTTGCTGTTCAATGGAAGAAATTAAAAACCAGAGTCCAGACTTTGAATCAAAACCTAAATTAGGACAGTTTTACTTCAGTCTCATAGCATTGATTCACAGGCAGGAGAGCAAAGCTACCCATGTATTTTTAAAGGAAGAGCGGCGAATCAGGTGACTATCTCAGCAGCCGCAGCCACTTTGCAGCCCTGCTGGACGCTCCAGCTGTTCAAACACGCCCGGAGGGGAACCTTGCTGAGGGAGCTGCCAGCTGGCCCGGCAGCAGCCCCGGCCCTGCCCCCAGCACCAGCGCCAGCGCCGCTTCCCCTCGCTCCGCGCTGCCATATGTGACCAGCAGATGAAGGATGGTCTCAAGCGAATTAGTTAACCTGAGTTCCCAGATGGAAAAGGAGGCAGGTAAAGTGAGGGACCTGCAGAGGAGAATATACTGCCTTTTCATGAAAAAACAGGATCTGGGTTCCCCAGCTTTTGGCATGCCCACCTGGAGATTACCTTTGTGGACGCTCAAGAGAGAACACTTTGGTGAAGACGTCACTTTCTTTTGGTTACCACAGCTCTCCACACATCGAGAGAAGGAGGCAGGACTGTCAGGAGCCCTGTGTAGGGCTGATTAGGAAGATACACAGCATCCTGCTTTGCACTAATTCTCCACTAACCCATGCTTGTTCATAGGGAGCACCCAAAACACTTTCATCCTTGTACAGATTCACACTTGGGTGAAGGAGGATGCCCACTCACACGTATTTCATTCTCCCAATTAATCCTGCCTCATAGTTCAGCTATGTTAAAATGCAAAAGTTACAAAAACTACATTTAGCTCTTCCAAAAATTAGAATTTCTGACAAATTCCTTATAAAAAGCTGATGTAAGGTATGTAGATCTGGATGGTGTTTCTGAAAAGCTCATTTTCTATTACACACATCTTTCTTTTTGTAAAGTGAGATACAGCAACCCACATTCAAGAAATGGCAAACACCTCCCCTTCCCACCCATTTTCCTCCTCAAGGAACTGAAATGCAATGTCCAAGCAAAAGACTATTCTTTGGATATTAATTCAATGGACCTCAGTACATCCTGTTCTCTGAACGCTGTTGCAAGAATCCAAACCAAACTAGTGGAAGATAACCACTGAGAAAGATGGTGTAAAATACAGAAGTAAAACACTGCTCTAGGCTATCAAATATGTAAAGAGAGTGGAGAAATACTTTGATTAGGCAAAACTGAAATAAAATTGAAAGTTTTTGCAATGTTTGGAAGGAAAACCGAAGAAGAGCAAGAAGATGATTTTTTTTTTTAACAAATCATGAGATAAGACCAGCACTGATCCTATTACTACTGTTAGGCAGAAATATCAGATACTCCCAGATGTTCTGTTCTGCTTTTTAAACTTAGATGCTACAGGTACTACAGTGCACAGAAATTTAGTGCAGGATAAAAAAATTGCAGTTTACCACCAGATCACTTCCTTCCCTTCCAACTTCCTTTCTTGGAAGTCCACTTATGATTCAACCTATTCCCTGTGAAGACTAAGAACTTCAGCACTTACTGACATTAACAGATTGCTGCTCATTAACAGATTGTTGGGTTCTTGGTTGGACTGTTGATTGTTTTTTAATAGAAAATAAAAAAAAATCTGACAAGTAATCACATTTTTCTCCTTTTATTTAGACCTCTCCAGTTCATATTAGAAAGAATAAAATTAAAAAGTTAAAGATTAGAAAAAAAATCTAGAATATTGCCAAGAATTTTAACAAATGTGGCTCCAGATATTCATAACTCACCTAACTTCTTAGTTCAAAATATATGAGTATATTCCACTGTGTCTGTAAGTAAAATGTCAAACCCATGTAACACAGCACAGTAGAAAACTACCCAACAGTTGTGAATTATTTGCACACTCTAAGCACTAATTGAAATGTCACTGTCGTATCCATTAATCCCAGAGCATCAAAGAATAAAGCTGGGGGAGGGTGATGAACAAGAACATAAATCACAGGCATCACAGCGAGGCCTGGAATGTGCCTGTGATGGACCTTATGAATGAAACCACATCAGCAAAGCCATCTGAGCAAAATCTTGTGTCAATCCCTTATTCCACAGATTGTAAAATGTTGTTCTGTTGCAATGTACTATTCTGACAAGCTTCTATAATTGCATTTAAACTACTTCAAGGGATACTGTGCAAAACCATTTTTTTTCTAACATGCTTCATAAGCTTTGCACAAAGGAAGAAATAAAGTTTATTCTATTTAAATTTATACAGCCCATGCTCAAAGTTGTGCAGTAGTGGACAGAATGCATTTCCCAGTCTTTAGGTTACTACCTTTCTGAAAATTTCTTATTTTGCCCCAAGTTTTGCCATGTCCTATCCTTGCCATATGGTCAGTATAACAGCCACAGTTAAAAAATGTTGTCTAAGGTCATAGTTTAATTTTAAAATAATGAAATAATATCATGTCAGAACAGATAAAACTACGAAGATCTCTTTAATGATTGAAGTTTCCGCTGTGCAGCAACCAAAGATGGCAGAAAGAGTGTTAACAGAAATTAGGATGGCACGTAACAGAGCAAAGGCTGAGAAGAAAAAGGTCTGAAAACAGGCCAGAGACCAGATGACAGCTGGACTCATTGGAACTTCTCACTTCTCTGCTGTGAACATACTGTTCATACTGTGAAAGGTACCTTCAAGATATGCATTTTATCCCCTGTACTGCTAAAAACCCCACAATGAAACAGTGAATTGGCTAAACTACACAGAGTACTGTGCTGTTCCCAGACGATGCTTTAAATATTAGAAACAGAACAATATGGTAATGGACGAGCTTTCTTCACTGTTACACCATTTGTTAAGAAGGCAGATGACTATTTAGTGGGTGGCCCAACTTAGCTTGTCTAAATGAATGATTATGATGTCAGTATTATGAATACTATGGAATTTCTGGGTTTATGACTGGGATTTTTTTTACATCTAGGAAACTACAGAAATGAACAATCACATACCCCTACGCACCCACCTGAAAAGAACACTATTAAATTTGCAACATCAAGCATACTAAAAGTGAAAGGAGTCAAACCACGATCTGTTTGGCCAACTTGTACAATCATGACATGAATTTTAATGTCACAATCACAAATACTTTTTCAATCTGACCCTGATAATTGCGTCGGCTCATTCCATGCACTGGAGGACCTTAAGGCTGGATAATGAAGGACTGTCAGAAAGATGCCTGCTCTAGTTGTTGCAGAGTTTAGCTGGAATGTGACAAATAAGGCAGGAGAGGGAAAGACAAGCATATGGTTAAAATGTCCAAAATGCCTCTTAACTCTGCCCCTGGACTCCCACAAGAACCCTCTGTGATGCTAACCAACCAAATTGCTTGAAATCCAATTTCCAGTTTCCCATAGGTGGCTTCCAATTCAGTAGCCATCAATACTTTTCACAAATCCAAACTGAAAACCTCAGGACATGACTTGCAGAACTGCCCTATTTCACAGATGGCACCAAAATCACTGAGACCAATGCTTCAAACACAAAATAGGAAAGAGAGTTTGGAAAAAAACAGAGCAGAAGAATTTGAAAATATGTATTGAAAAAATCACTAGTGAGCCTTTCCACTGTATCTCAGTCATCAGCTATAAAACCAGCCCTAACAGCTATTCACAGAAGTACCTTCATTCCTACAGATTAAGAGCTCACTCTCAGCCATGAACTCCATGCAAAACACACATGTCTTCAGTGCTGGATTGAACCAGTTTAAAATAACTCTGATGTCATATTTTAAACAGTGAGAATAAAACAACATGTGATGTATACTAAATAGTACTATTATTCTGCACAGTGATTAAGGCAGTAGCAGTTCTAGGAGTGAGGAAACCCTAACAGCACATTTAAAGTTTGTATTATAATAGATGGAGTCAAGAGGGGAAACTAAAACTCCACAGACATTTGACCTTTATCTTTTCTTAACCATTACAACACAGTATTTATGTAGTAGTTTGGGGCAATTCTGTACTGAACTATAGGCTTTACTGGATACAGTGATTATAATCCCACTACGAGTAACAACAATGTGCATTTCAATCACATAACAGAGTTTAAAAAAAAGTTTAATTAAAAAAATTTCTCAGAAAGGCTAATGTACTTACTCATAAATAATTTTATAAGAAGATGCACTGTACTGGTAATTTTTTCATAAAAAACAAAGTTTTAGTAGATTATGGAAAAAAGTCACTATAAAACTTAGATTAAATAACATTTTTCAGTGTTAAGACAGATATGGATCAGAATATATACTTACATTCACACTGTATCACGTCTAAATTAAACTGCTGAATTGCTCCCATGCTTATTTGTTTTAATTCACTGTCCAGTAGCATCTGCATTAGGGACATTGAAAGATGCTGGCAGGCTGACATGCAAGCTGTCTGGGCCACTTTTCCCTAGTAGAAAAAGCAACAGATTTTAAGATAGAAACAAATGACATGTTGCTAAGGAACTGCTTATCTGATTCGATTTTAATATACACTCAAAGTCTTAATGATACAGGACTCAGATTAGGAGAGAGATCACACTTCTTGTTACTTCTTTGACCTGTTAGCTTTGTTTCTATTAGATCACACAGAAAATTAGACTAAATACATGTTAAAGCAATTATGGATACTTCTCCAGAAATCTAACAGTTTTCATGAATACAAGGACTTTTCTAAAATATTAACAATACAAGTTCCTGAAGCGTATGAACAGTTTTGTGAATTTATTAAAATATTTTTAACCCAAATAGAATGAAAGCAAGAATGTAATGAAAGTCAACATGCTGCATATTTTTCACCATAGTAAATAAAATACTCCAGACATTATATAAATCAAAACGATTGCTATCAGTTGGGGCATTGCTCATAAAAGCTTGTGCTAATTATTGGTACTTTAATTACTTGAATTCCATCTCAAAGCTTCTTGCTAAACTATTTTAAATATTCATGCTTATCCATCATCTTTTCAGGTGCTTAATAAATCAGTGCTGTCAGTGATCAACTACTTACAAAATGAAATGTAGCCCTCTGCTGTACAAAATAGAAATAATTTCCTAATCACAGTCTAGCCAGTAACATTGCTCTTTATCATCTACATGTAATTGAGACAAATTTTCCAACATGAGATCAAAAAACAAAACACAATGTCAGACATTAACTTGATAATGAGTTATTAGAAATTTAGTACAGAAAAACTGAAAGATAACAAAATTCTACCTTAAAGGGAAGAAAACCACTTGAGGCCAGATACTGACCCAGATGGCACCACTCTATTCACAGCACTGCCATCTTTTAAAGCACAGTGATCTTGGCTTTCAAATGCACCCCTATGAATCTCTGCAGTTTAATGTACTTTAACCACGCTTTTCAATTGATGTCTATGTTACCAGGTATATTGAAACAAAGGCTAACAACACACACAAAATAAATCACAGTTGCCTAACACAGCTACTGGAGCACACACCACTATTGTTTCACTTCTATCCATCAGGGAAGTGATGACACCTGTTTCTCTAAAGCAGTGGTTCCCCAGCTGGTTTTTGCAAGTCAGGTTAATCAATTCACTGTTGACTCCCAGAAACACACATAAGAAATTAAAAATTATAATAGACAGTAGTTCACTGACCCAAAATATTTGGAAGGTTCTGCTCCAGCATCTAAGAGCCAGATCTTGGCCTTAATAATTGACAACTTGCTCACAAGATTGAATTTTCATGTACAGAAAATTTTCATAAGAGAAAACAAATTTGGACCCAAATATTTTGTACTTTAAAACCCCATTATTTATTAAAAGGTAATTAAAACATAGAGAATACAACGGAAAGCCTTCAACTCTCCTCATGTTCACACTGAAACATTAAATGGCTGTTGCTAATACCTCTTTAGCATTGGGACACCATGAACTGTTAGCAGCTTTATATCTAAAATGAGATGTCAGTTTCTTAATTGAAAATCTCAGAAAAGCAAATAACATTTTTGAGCAAAATAGATGAACTGACAACAAGGAATGTAAGAAACAATGCAAGAACAGCATGCTTAAAAGTCTCCCAAACCCAATGGTAATTACACTGGGAGACATACAGCTCTATTCCCCAAGCAGAACAATATCGATATGAACTGAGGGAGAGAAAAAAATAGGCAGAAAAGAAAGCAAGAAAGGAGGTGAGGAGGGGAATCAATGGGCCACAGTTTATGTAATTACAGTGTAGTAGGTTTGAAATACTTAATGGAAATGTCATTTTGATTTAATGGAACAACTAGTGCATCTGTTTAATGTACTGCTCCATCAAATCAGCTCCATGTCCTATTTATGCTGCCACTATAACGTAATAAAAGTTCAACCAGATTAATAGGTTGTCACAAAAAATTTTAATATTCAGTTTATTTCATATGCAAACAATGTGTACTCCTCTGTTATCTTAAATAAAAGACAGGATTTTATATTTCTAACAAGCATGAGTAGTTAATTGTTACAATCTGGCAAATATCAATAGTACTGGAGCACAAGATAATGGTTACAATACAGAAATGACATGGTTAAAGCCACTTGGACTTTAAATAAGTATCAATACATGTATGTTTAGTGCTTATTTTAAATTTTCATTAAATGGAAACATCCTAACATAAATTATTTCCAACTATGTAACTTGAACTACAGGCTTATTGTTCAAATGACATATCCAAAAATAATAGATGTTTACTATACACAGTTAATACTAAATAAAATATCTCAGTATATTCAAATTTAGAGAAAAAATGAAGCTACAAAAATCTATCAAAATGCTGAATTTTAACTAAGAGAAATGTGAACTATAATGTTATCCTCTTCAAAATTCAGTACTTCCCAGTTCAAAATATGTGGGATGTATGATACTCCAAAAAGAATTCAATTAAAATTTATGCTTGAAAAATGAGATCTAGTTAAAAATCCATCTCCAAATTTCCACCATCTACCAATTAATCAATTCTTCACCATTTATCCATAAAGCATTCTGGAGAGGAAACATAAGGATTCACGAACATAGCAACAACATCTATTTTCCAGAAGTCAACAAATCCCAGTTAGTTTTATAACATTCTTGTTGGTTTTTATTTGTCAGTCTGTTGTTTTGGTTTTTTTTTAAATTACTATAACTTTCTAAGGGGGTTGGAGGTGGCTGTGGTTATCTAGCAATTAAATACCTATATTTAATAGCATGCAGAGATTCAGCAGGCTTCTCACATTCGCCCCAATTGCCTCCCATTTGGAGACACTACTATTGTCTCTGCTGTGCCTATGCTAATTGCTGCTGTCTACAAAACCTATTCTTCCACTCAGCCCATGTAAAGTTTAGGAAACAAGGACTCTATTCTATAAGCAAAAACACCTGCTAACAGTGTTAAAGGAAACTGTTTTTTTCACCCAGCCTTCACATTTTGCTGAAATACAAGTTTGTAAAAAGAGAAAACCCTTAGACAAACTTCTTATATTTCAAAGGAGCTTGTAAAGAGAATTTGCTGACATATTAAATCCTTTTTTATAGGACCCAAAAGCTTTTCTCCTAAGAACAATTGTAGTAAAGAGACATTTGGCTCCTAGGAATTCCCAAAGGGTCAGCCATATGCATCCTTCCACGGCACCTTCGCGGTGCTGCTTTCTAAACCCATGCTAGCTGTCTCAAAAGCAGCTTTCATCATTCACTATGGTGTCAGTCAATATGATTTATGGACTGCATTCAACAAAGTCAAAGCATATAGAATGAGAAATATGACTACAATCTGCTAATTTGTTTTGTATTGAGCCACTTAGGAGTCAAAGACCTGATGTCAGGCTGAGACCAGCAACACAATTAAACAGCCAGTGACAGATTCATCCATCCTCCCTGCCAGGCTGTGCCAATCAAAGACAGCATGAAGCAGCATTTGGAGAAATCAGTAAGAAAACCCATTCTCTTAAGCAGCCTGTAAAGGCTGTTGATTGACAGTTTTTGAATATAGCTGCAGAAAAACACCATCCCTCCACCTCCATTGCAAGCTGTGAAATTAGACTTTCGCTGCCAATCACAGAAACAATAAAATAACACAAACTGCCAACCTCAGCATAAAAAGAAACCAACAAAACTTATCTGTTAAATCTAAGATGTTAATTTAATAATATGAAATGACAAGGTCTTTCTTTCTGAAAAATGCAAAGAAATTAAACATACAGATTTATCAGTCAGGGCTAAATCCAAGTTTTAAAGTGTTGATAAAGTATACTAAAAGCACTAATGGAATTTTTAAGATTCAATTTTACTTCCAGCCTCTGCCCTAAATGCTACTGAAACAGTGAAAAATATTAACAGCAAGTAATTTGCAGCTGTTGCTTTTCAACGGCCCTTCTTTTCCAAAGCATTGTCCAGTACTAACTTTGTATTGACAAAGGACATACCCAGAAAAAAATTTCAGCTAATTCTAAACTAGACCCATTATATATAGACCCATTATAATTTCAAATTACCTAATCTAAAAATAGAAGGCAACATTTTTCCTTAACTATTCAAAATAAACCCAAAAAAGGGCAGGTCCTTAATAACAAATTTGATAATCCAATTTATTTCATGAGATTAATGACTGTACAATGAAATTTTAATTTGCTTTTTGATTCCAAGCATCTAATGACACTATAAATTGCAAAGTGAATTTAAAATAGGATGTAAACATAATCTCAAAAGACTAGATTCTTGCCAATTTAGAAAAAAGAACCATTAAAAACTGCATGACTCTCAAGCCGTAACCCTCCCAAGGCCACGCAGCTTCTGTGCTCTGCATTGCTGCAATTCTGCTAGTCCTTGATCATGACATAACCAGCAGACTGAGACCTACGCAACATTAACAGGAAGTATTTCTACACAAAATGTTCAATATTCATAGTGCTCATGACACCTATTACCTTGACAGTTCAACATGATACTGAGTATTCAATGACAGAAATGTTCATAGGAGTGAGTAAACCACCACCATCATCTAGTCCAACCTGCTACTTGGAGCTGGACTATTGCCCAACACTCATTCAGGTCCATCGTCCTTTCTTCTCGCTAAGCCTTCAAAATAACAGAGGATGGGAATTCAAGTCTCTTTGTGTGAACTCTTCCAACACCACACTACTCTCTTCATGAAAACTTCTGCCCTAGCGTTGAAGCTTCACCTCTGAACCAGTGACCACTGCTATGTGTGAACTTGTCAGTGCTATCAGAAAAGTTGGGCTCCATTATTTTTTTTCTATTTGTTCTTCAAGAGGTTGTAGGCTGCCACTAGATCTCTCTTCAGCCTTCTCTTTACAGACTAAACAGTCAACCTCCCTAACACCATTTGTAACTCATGTGCTCTAGGCTTCTAACCACTTGGGAGCCCCTCACTCTCCAAATTTTAATAATTTAGTAACTTCATTACTTTCATTATCATAGCAATGCTTATGCCAAATAAAAATAAACTCCTTTTATGAAAAAAAAAAACCAAACACAAACGACCTGAAAATAATCAGAAGATGAAAGAATTCTTAAATGCAATACATCATCTTCTTTAAAAAATAAAGAACACCAGCACACACATTCCCTTGACCCCAGGCAGATGCAGCAGAGAAACGATGGAACTTTCACTGATTCTTTATTCAGCTCTATCGCTCTACCCTTATTCTGCATGCATGTCTCATAGCTGTATTTGATACCTGACCTCTCTTTCAAAAGGTCTAATAGTCTTCTCTAAATTACCTCATTTGAGATGCAAGACACATCCCACCAGCCTTCTGCAAGGTTTTTAGGACTCCTGCTGTCTGTCCCAGTGTATGAAAGCCCAATGTTAGTCATTAACTTGATCCCTGCATGCAACCACACAAGGTACACAGCAAGTCATCAGCAAAATAGAAAGGGCCTTTTTATTAAATGATTAAAAATTGAAGCAATAAGCCTGCAGGCAGTTCATAGTTTTTCTGTTCACATGCTTTTTACTCTTCATCTTGCATCTACTTACCGACATAGCTGCATGGTCATTGTTGTTATTCTGAGAAGGAAACCAGTAAGGCAATCAAAACAAAAAAAAGTAAGATGTACTGTCAACTTCAAAAAAAAAAAAAAGAATAAAAAATTGGTAGCAATAAAAGGTAAGAAAAAGCTTTCAAAAAGAATAATTATAGCTACAGAATTCCTTTCTTTTTTTAAACTTGTGAACTTACATAGTATTTTGTTGAAGCATTATAAAGATATTACAATTTAAATAACACTATTATGGCAATATACCTTCTTCTATAATAAGGAATTGTATGCCAAAATATCAAAGTAACAAACTTCAAATGACAAAGTGTCTCTCAAAATGCCATTTCATTACAAGAAAGAATTAATTCCAAAACTCTTAGGTTAAAAACTATATGCCATGTTTACCACCTTGGCTTACAGAGGCTATCTGTATGCCATTAAAATGTAACATTACTGATTAATAAATTTAAATGTAAAGGCAATATACATTCTAGGATGGAATAAAGCTATTTTCATTTCCATAATTGCTTCTTAAATACAGTAAACAAACACAGAGGAGAAAACTAAGATGCAAAACTTAAGAGTGAGAAAAAAAACACTTTGGAAACACAAGACATTTCCAGTGATTTAACAGGGATACCAGACCCCAACCAAGTTGTGTCACTTTGTGCGCAGCTTCAGTGTAGTTGTGGTCATGGCCGACCTGATTTAGAGGTCTAACATTCCAATAAAAGTAACACAAATTGCATAAAACAGACATACAATATAAGATGTATTTTTGCAAAGTTCTGTCTACATTGGTACAGAAATACTTCAGTGTAGCCCCACATGGAAGCACAAAAGGAGACGCATCCCTGTGCACTGTCACAGCTTACACATACAGCTAAAATAAAACACGACTCTATCGACAGGAGCCCAATGACCGCAACACAAATAATTGTTACAGAACGTATTGTAACAGTTCTACAAGAAGATCAGAGTTTGAAACAATACCAAAGAGAAAGTCAATGACTCTTGAGTGTCAGAGAACTACAGAGAACTAGTGTGGCCAACCAGTGTCCCCAGCCCTGGTAAAATGCCCTCTCACACCATCATGCTAAAGTATGCTAAGGCAGAAGAGAAGAGATTCTTCTACTTGTCCCACTCTTTTCCTTACTAGAATTATGGCCAGTGGCTAGGACTTTTGTTCTTTTTGATTTCTAATTACATAAAAGGTTCTGGCAAACTATTTGGAGCAGTGGAATGTTTCTGCCAGCCATACAAAAATTATTATGGAAATGACACTGTGACATTAATAGAATAATCCATTAATGAAAATTAATTCTAAAATTATTCCAAATCTTAATTATGGTACATGAGAACCTACCTTAGTTTAGTACTCCAAAGCACTTACTATTTTAATGAGTTATGGAACTTAGTTCTGGGCTTATCTTTGCAAATGCTTTTACTATAAATTTTCTCCTAATGAAAATAACCTCTAAGTACAAATCTAAACAGAATCACCATAACAAAACTCTGCACACATTTTCATATAAACTCCACAGCTCACACACAATATTCATCAGACCATATGTTTCTACAATTGGCCAAGCCAGGATAGAGAGAAAGATGCAGGATCAGTAAAAAACTGTAAGAAACCTCCTGCCAGAGCAGACTAGCCCTGTCTGGTACCTGACCAGAGTTTGAAATTACAGAACAGCCCTTCAGAGGAACTACCTTTCTCCACAGGCTGACTTGTGCCCCAGGCACATATTTCTACTCCTTCCACACTTTTCAAGTCCTAATACCATAGCTGCTTCTTTCCATCCCTCTTAACACAAAACTTTATTTTATCTGTGGCTCATTTCTGAACAGCTACATGGCAACACACCTTCATGACAGACGTCTGTACATCCTGCTCTACAAATTTCACATCCCTTAACTACTATTTGCATGTGAGCACTGAAGAGCAGTGCCATTTGTTCACATTGTTTTGTATACTAAGTCACAATGAATTTAACTACCCAACAAACTTGCTACTCTCTATCAAAAAACACTCAACTGATTTGGCACAGAAGCACATGCCTCACACAACACATTCACATCAATATCACGATACATTTTGAGTGGGTTATGTCTTTGAGTCAGTTAAAAGGAGACTGAAGAATCACAGCCTCTTCATATAAAAATCTAGAAGACCAGATAAGCCCATTATGCCAGCAACTTCAACACCTTGCTGGGCATATGAAGAAATTATTACTCAGACTACTTCCAGCCTGAAGTGTCAAAACATTCTATGCCTTGAGGACTTAACTCTTTATAAGCATTGCATGTGGCAAGGCACTCAGACATCAGTGTGACTGCAGCAACCAAGGACAAGCCGATGACAAGCAGAGGTAGCCTGAATAACTTACTGAAGTCACTCCTGACCTATAAAGCTACAAACCATTATGATGATAAACCAAACTAGACAGTCTTTTTTTGTCTTAAAGCAGGGGGTAATCAGACAACAGAATGTAACAATCCATGCATAAGACAAGTTAAACAGTACTCTTTTTGCTGGGACAAAATAACACAGGATATATTTGAATACGAACTTGGATTCATTTCAGTGAAGTTCAATTAACTAGAAGCAAATGACTTCTTATGATCAACCTTCTGCATAAATGCAGGATTTGCACCAATTCTGCATTTTTGGAACCAAGGCATGTATACACAAAAGAAGGTGGTTAACTAAAAAGTCCATCTGATGCTCTAGAAAACTGTGTAAGTTTCTTACATTATTTGTAAATTAGTTGTTGGTAACAATCTTACTGAGATATTTGAAAGTTATTTTGTAAGTATTCCCAGGCTAACCATCACCAATACACTGATACACATTTGACAATATTCCTGTGCTGAATAAAACTTAAAAACACATCTTGCCAGCATGTGCACAACTAAAAAAAATTATCTTTAAAACCTTTGTATATTAAAATAAAATTATGTTCAAATAGTTTGAAATTAAACTCAGTTTTGAACACTTACAGGTAAATGAGTAAAAACTTGAAATGTGCTTCTTAAAAAGTTAATTAAATCCATTAAGTATCCACTGGCTCTTCCATCTGATTCAGACATTGTCCAATCATAATCAGCAATCTGAATAAATTCATCTATTTTTTGGTTAAGTTTTGTATATATTTCTCCTTCTGCAGCATGCCTTGCATCCTGAAAAAAAAAATTGTGTGCAATTGTCAGAAGTCTAAAGCATTATTAAATGGAGATAAAATTATACCCATCAACAAAACTCAAGTCTTGTGTTTTTCTTAGATTAAAAAATATTGTATTTACATGAGTATTTTAACTTGTCTTACAATATTGTCTTACAATAAGCCTGAGGCTGGAGTTTTCAAAATACTCCCATAATGCACACTATGAGTGTTTGTAATGTAACATGCCTACAGAAGATTTGAAGTTCTCAGACAAATGAAGTTAATTTGAAAACAAAGCAACTTCTTTACTCTCTTCACAACTACCACCTTTAATTGAGCCTTGTGAATTTAATCAACCCTGACACAAAGTGTATTTGCCTTCTTTTATTAAAAAATTGCTAAAAGAGCCTAATAATTTTGTCTTTTATGGACAGAGGCCCAGCAATCACATGATTTTTATATAACAATGTCTTAAAGCTGCACATCTGAAGAATATTCATTAACTTTTCATTCTCTTTAAATATCCTCATCATCACACACCATGAGTCAGAGCACTTCATTACTTCCTTCTACCCCTACTTTTTGTTCTGCCACACGCTGGATTCTACTTTTTGGAACAGTAAAGTCCTGCATTTACTGTGAACTGAGTTTACAAAGCTATTTATGTGCCTCATCTGTACAGGGGACACCTCCAGAGATGCAATGGGTTCTGTGGGCAGATGCTTGGCAAGGTCTGTGTTGCTGGAAGGGTGGGCTTTTGCCAGCCTGGAGTTTAAATATGCCCAGTATCTTTCTAATTTGGGCTCAACATGAAACTTCCTTTACAGATACGGAGAAATAATTCAAATAATTCCCACAGTAAGACATTTGATTTAAAGTGAACAGACCAGTTGCCTGAGGTTTTCAGAGAGTAAAAGAAGGTTGGATATATACTGAAGCAACAAAAAAAGTGGATGAAACTCCCTTCACTACCTTCCTCCAGCAGAAAGCAGTCCAAAAAACACAGCACGTCAAAAAAAGTGTAAATATAAAAAGCAAAAAGAAAAAATAAAAACATTCACATTTATCTAAGCATATAGGTGTCCTCACACTGAGTGTGCCAACTTTAGTGTTAAGTCAGACCCCAGGCCGTGAGGCACTTCAGGAGTAAGCAAGAAAGCATGTGGCCCTGCCATGAATAAACACCAAAGTATGATTCCCTAAAATAGCATTTTTACTGCCAAACCAACTTGTAAAAGCCTCCATTGAACAGCTCTCCCAGTCCAACACACAAGAATCTGGTAACCTGTTAACATGTCAAAGGAATATGCTGACATCCACAATTTTGTACATGGTCATGACTCAGAAAGTTTCAATTAAAGATAATTCTGTATTTAAAGTTTCTAATTAACAATGAGATCTCAGTTTCAACAATCTATAATGACGGGGCTTGCAAATATATCTGCTTTGGTTTAGCAAAATTCCTTCAATTTTCTGTTTGTTCAGGTTTTTTGTTTAGAAACGAAGTAATTTTGGAATGGTTATATAATCTTTAACAGTTAAGACAATTTACTGGCAATGGGAAGACTAGTCTTTCTGTTTTTAAAAAAATACAGTGTAGATGCACTTAAAAGTTCATCTCATGAAATGTAAATGTGATCAATGCTGCTAATAAAAGGAGATTTTTGACCACTCAGAAAGAATGGAGGTGACACAATTAGCCACCAGGAGATGAATTTAATAACAGTAGAACATACCAAACTCTCTGAGAGCCCAGGTGAGAAACTGTGAGCAGTTTTTC
Source organism: Hafferia zeledoni (assembly GCA_035583235.1). Taxonomy (NCBI): domain Eukaryota; kingdom Metazoa; phylum Chordata; class Aves; order Passeriformes; family Thamnophilidae; genus Hafferia; species Hafferia zeledoni. Next base: position 20,053,361 of record JAWWEV010000169.1, read on the forward strand.
ATTAAAATAGAAAGGAAATAAAAGAGGGATTAACGAGAAAAGAATTCTCTACTATAATTGGAGAACATTGTGCTAACAAGTTCTCCAGGAAAGTAGACAGGAGAGAAATCATAAAAAAAAAAAATCTTGGTTGTCAGCATTCATCCTGTATTCTTCTAAAGTGCATAGGTATTAAGCACAGATATAAAATTCTGCTAATCCCTCCAATATGCATTGGGTTTCTGGGGCAGGTTTTGGGCAGGGTGGGGACAGAAAACATGGGGCTTACTATGAAAAACTAAAGCCTGGCCTAACTAAAACTATCCCACAAGGACATCACATGTGACTATACAAGTCACTTGATATTTTTGCTTTAGTTTCTTCTTTTCAAAATCCTTCAGAGTTTTTAGATAGACAAATTCAAGAACAACCACTAGGACAATTTCATCTACTAATGAGATGCAGAGCCACATATAGAAAGAAAACAACATAACTTTTTATTTTAGGATTAATTTGTCCTCAGGTTACAAATGTTGGCATGCTAAATGATGAAATGGCAATTGTCTATGATGAATATGCATCACTTAAGATTTAATTTTTTGAGATGTAAGTTTAATCACTTCTATAATTTCTGAAAAGCATCACAGAAAATACGGCTCATGCAGATAAGCAGTTGCCATGTACTAGAAACAGTGAAGTTCCCACTGATAATTAACAACTATGATTGTGTATATAAAGGACATGTAAATACAAAATAAATTGTAAAAGTATCATAGAATAATTTGTGCTTTGTAGCACACTCTTAATACTTCTTTAATATTAATGATTACATTATTTGAAAATACACCACAAAATATTTCTGCTGTAGAAAAAACCCAAATAGATGCAAACATTTTAGAGCGAGCCAGCTGTTTTGCTTGATTCCATTCAGATAAAGGGAGATGTTACACAAACCACAGCTTAATCGATTAAAAGCTACCAATGAACTTAAGCTTAGATTTTCATTTAATAACTTAATAAAAAGTGCACTTGAAAGATAGTATTGAGGCTTCTCACGTATTGACATATTCCAGGTCATACCAACAACATAAAAAACAGTGTTTATCTGCTCAGTGTTACAACTGAATGGTTAGAGTTCAGAATTATCTTAAGACAAAAATGAGAAGGCACAGAGCTTTACCCTCCCCCTCTTTTGTTTTAAAATGCTTCAGTTATAGCGATTTTAACATAACTTTTCAGACACAGATGAGATGTACCATACCTTAAATGTAGAAAGTCCATAAAGCCTTGCAGTGTGAACAGTCAGTTGTGAAATATTTGTAATGTTAGATATAAAATCCTCAAGGTATTTACAGGCTTGTTCCAAGTGTGTTGTGTTTATTATGATTTGAACAAGCTACAAGAGACAAAAAATTCTTGTAAAAATCCTTTTTGTATCACTCATTGTCAACTGATTTTGTAAATAGTAAATGTCTTGGAATATGTGTTTTAAAACTTACCTCTGTTAAACCTATATGAGGTTTTTTAATTAGGTTCTGTAAACAACTACTTAGAGTTCTTGTAAGCAGCAAATTTGTAGATTTTCTGAGCATATCATCTATTTCTGTTGAGCTGAAAAAAAAAAGTTTATTTTTATAAATATGCTGAACATGGCAATACTTTGACAGCTACACTTAACAATTTTAATTTTTTCCCTGCAAAGGGAACTTTCCATTTTAAGAATTTAAAAATGTGAATTTAAATTCTGGTTGCTCCAAGTTTTCTGTGATCCAACAAACAGAACACCTCTTTCACTTACCAAATTACCCATTAACTGAATTCCAACACTGAAGCAAAACCTGTTATTTTTAGATTTTGGACATGTTTATTGACACAGCACTTCATAAAGAGTAATTTGTGGGTTTTAATGAGTTACTAAGGAGGTCAACATGTGCTCGTTAGTACGTGTAAATTATAAACAGTATCAATTAAGAATGTGTGAAAGGGAGCGATTTACATCTTTAACAGGGCAGAACTGGGTGCAGGCCACGAATACCTCCCAGATTTCAGATCTATGGATTCTATTTTAGGTAATGAAAACTAAGCTTTTGAAGGCCAGATCAGGAAAGGAAATGGGTGAACTGTGATGTTTTCCATCAGAAAAAGGTGGGATAGAAGAGGGAATGGGATGCAAACAGCACATTTTGTTTTAGGAAAAATCTTTGCTAAGGAAACTCAAATTGCTAAGGGAAAGATTGGTAAGTAATCAGGGATGCTAAACAATTGTTTCTGAAATGGCCAGTATCAAAGCACACGTTTCAATCTTTACATGCTTTATTCAATAAATAAATTATCTGCGTTATTCAAACCAGTCAATACTGTTTAAAAAACCCCAGTAGTGCTTTAGGCTGCTCACCATACCAAGATATGTTCAACCATGCACATATTGTACAGTACATATATACACATATTAAAAAAAGCTATAGAACTGGGAATTAAATATTAAAGAATTATATATGCAAATTACAAAACAAGCACAGCAATCAAGTACACAAGAAAATGTATTTTCATTTTAGTATATATGTTTGTGTCACCTGAAAGTTACAGGTTTCCTTACAGTCACACTCCTGATACCTCAAGCTCACCTGCGGTGAAGTGACTCTGAAAACTTAAGGCTTGCGTAAATAAATTCCTTGACCTGGATATAAATCTGAGGCACTGACTGAGACATTGGAAGCTTCTTTGGAAAGCATTGCTGTGAAAATAAAATATAATACTGTCTTACACTTGAAACCAATTCCAACAAGAGCTTGGTATTAAATGCAACAATTAGAAAGCCACTTAACACTGTAAACGTTTTAATCTACCTTGACATTTTGTGGTTTTCATGCACAAAGAAGTTGATTTAGCCTCTTAATCTACCTAGGCTTTCAAATTTTAATTGCTTTCTAATTATAAAAATCATTGCCGTCCTAAGCGTCCTTAATCGGATTTCCACGAAGTTGAATAACATAAAACTTCTTCTTACCTTATCAAGTTCTGGATCTTGAAAAGGAAATTTGCTTATAACTATTTTGTATTCCTCTTCATTTGCTACAGGAATAGGGCTGTAGTTGTCTGCTTCAAAAATATCCCTGGTGAATTAGCAAAGTGAAAAAAAAATTGGTCATGTAAGGTACAGTATTTTCTGGTGTTCAAACATGTAAAAGAATATGTTACTACCTCCCTTACGTGTGCATCTTCAAAAAGTTTTAAGAATTTCACACATTCCAAATACTTTTAGATTACTTTGAAAGTACCTCCTATATGCTGTTTACAGTGTGTCTCATCATAGAGGAGAAAATATCTGAAAGTGTTTTAATTTGTGCATAATACAGATCAACTAGTCCACTCCAGAGAACACCTTCATTTGGTTATTAATTATGGTAACCCACGCTTTTCCTGCACTCAAGGTGATACTCAGAATGTCTCACTCAGGCACCAGGGCTATGTACAGTGAACAGAGGTGATTCAGAACTTCAAGCAGGCAGCACAGCACTGTTTGAGCACCCTCTGGACTTCCCTGCTACACAAATGACTATATTAGACGCACACCGAAGTGGAAAAACTTAAGTGGTCGATTTAATGCTAAGGTTTTCTGTAATATAATGTAACATATTTTATGGTAAACAATGTACGCACATTTAGACATCACACCCTATCTGCAAACAGGCTTGGGAGTACAGTCTCAGGACAATGTATTTCTGGGTTTAAAATTTATTCAATCAAATGATTCCAAGTATTAGGTGGAAACAAATCTGCATTAAAAAAACATGAAGACATGCTGGCAATGTCAGTAGCTGTCAGGAAGATATGCATATCAGCTAGCTGTAAACATTAAGATCACCTAAATTAGGAACCCAAAGCCCTACTGCAACAGCCTAGAGTTATTAGGTTCCTAATGAAAAGAAACAGATGTCTCCCTCCTGCAGTAATGTCCCTTTGGAGATCTTCCTTCTCTCCATTAGCTACAGAAGCAGCACGTGATGTCTCTTTTCCTAAATATTAGTTACATGTGATGAATATCTTCATCCTATCCAACCCGAAATTCACACACAACACTTGAGTTAATAAATTCTTCCAAAATTGTAACTGTATCATAAAATCTTGAAGCTAGACAAAAACAATTGATGCAATACAAAAGGTACAATTATTTTGATGTACTAACCTGAACAATCCAGACCACTTTTTAAGAAGAGTTTCATTGTACTGGTCTCTTATCTCAAATAAAAGATCAAACAGTCGGTTCACAGGAAAACCATAGCCCTAGTATAAAAATGAAGAGGGGATAGCTCAAGAACTAATACACTCAATTCCTATCATAACATTTCAGGACTCTGATATGAGTTATTATCAATCTTGCCACTTCCAGAAAAGTAATTACAGTACTTTAAGCACACCACCACAAGTTTATATATTAAATTTTTACCAAATAATTTATCCTATACATTCAGAAATTTGCCCCATTTCTCTTTGTCTGTTAAACACTGCAAGAATATTTGCTAATGATGTTCACCTGGTCTTTCAGCGAAAGAGTTAACGACAACTGGAACGTTATTCTTGTTTAAGATGAGAAGTAAAGCATTTGTAAAAGACAGAAACATACACAAATTACAAAACTAACACTAATTTTGTACAGATATGAATAACTGATGCTAGCTGGACAGCCCAGAACACATGTATTCAATTTATAATACTGAAAAGGAGAAACTAAGGCAAGAAAGACATATATATTTTTAAACATTACTGTGTAATTTTGGGTTTGAGTTGTATATATAACTCATGAAAACACATACATTGCACTTACACACATAAAGTTAAAATTTGACTACAGGACTTTTAGTTAAATTACTAATACAGTATGTACCTGCAAAGTATCAGCAAACACTACAATGAGATTCTTCAGTTCCAGAACAAGGTCAGGATCAGTGCAGTATGACTGAAAGGGAGAAATTCTGGTTTTGTTAAAAAGATTTAAAATATGGGACATAGGCTTTCAAAGAATAGAAGCACAGTTTAAACTCTCCAGCCTTAGTCAAAAACAACTTAGACTCACTTGTCCTTACTTAGTCCAGCTACACAGAAGTATTTGATAAATTTTTATATGAACTATCAACAGTACAGAAGTTCAGAAAAAGTGAACTAACATAAGAGATTCAGTAAATATCAGTATGGTGTACTGAGACTGAAAATCAGCAAATTACATGTATTTCAGAGAGATTTTGATAGAAGGGTTTTGATGGGAGTTACACATTTTGAGAAGAAATACTGATCAAGTACATGACAAGACTCTGAAGAATTCTTCAGAGACTACACTACTTTTAACCCTTACACACAGGTGTATAAATCCACACACAGACTAGGAAAGTATTTAGCTTTAAAAAATGCTGGATAAATATATCTCAATTTATAGCAATTCTCCCAAGAGAATTAAAAAAGTATGAGAACATCTCATGTACACCACTGATCAGTTAAGGTCCTACAATAACTATAGCTGCTACCTGAACTTTTCCCCCATTTTCTCTCAGTATATATGAAATACAAAATCTCCCTTGATTTAAAGATCAAGAGTAAAAAAAAAAATGCATAAAGGAGCTGCTTCTAGCCAACATTAAAATGGGAAAGATAAAATTACTTTATTTTTCCCAATAGCAAAAGTTATACCAGTAGTAAACTCTGAAGCAATTTACAATCAGAGTGAGCAATGTGTATTCCATAGTTTTTTCACAGAGGAATAAGAAATATCTTGCAGCATCACTGCAGCTGAGATAGAAATATAACTTTGGGAGACACACTTTGAATACACTGAAGTACTCAGCTGCCACAGAATTTTTCTAATACTTTTACTTCAACATAAACATAACACTACTGTAGCACTGAAGAGAGAGCTCCAAAGGTTTTGATGGTGGAGTTTATTTTGGAAACATTGCATTTGGAATGATAATTAGGAACTATTTCCTGGTGGTGCTTTCAGTGCTGAACTATTCAATCTGATCTAATGAAGAGGTCAGTTGAGACTAATGAGGAAGGATTGCAATAATAACAGCAGATTAACTCTGCATATTCTAAACTGCTGGTCTAAGAGAAGGTTTGGAAGACCCAGTGAGTTGTAAATCAGTGGAGGATTATGCAAACAGCCCATGGCTTCGGATCACAGCCTGATACTGTGGGGAAAAACAAAAGCTTGGCAGGCTCCCTCCCAAATCTGAGCAATTTTTAATCACAAGAAAAAGAAAACATGAGATAGGTGTAATTTTTCATTTTGTTGCTATCCCAGCTTTAAATACACAGAGCCCTGAAGTAAGAGGATTTAAACTGCAACACTGATAAGACTTCTCACTTACTGAATGTGTTCTAAGAACAGCAATGATCTTGGAAAGGGCCATGTTCCAGAGTTCATCAGTATATGTTCTAGTTACCAATCCTTGGGTTACATGTAAAATGTGGTCTTCTACTACAAAGAAACTAAAACAAAATAATGCTTATATTATTCAGTTGTTTTCTAGTATTAAGAGTAAATTCTACCCTTCATGCACACAAGTACACTCAAACCCTTCCCCACTGGAGCAGTGACACTTTCATAGGTTTGGTGTTCTGCTCTGCCCAGAATGAAGTGAAAATGTGAAAAGTTTGTTTCATGCCATCTGGAGCCCAGGATTCTGGACTTTCCTTGTAGGGCACTGCGCTGGTAGGATCTGGATGCTCTTCCCTACTCAGCTCCAGCAACAATCACCGGCATGATTTGTGCAGACACTGAATCTCTCAGAACAAAGTTTTTGGACAATGGGAGAACACAGAGTGAATTAAGCATCACCACAGTAAAACTGAAGTAAATTTTCATTTATGAAACTTACCCTACAATTTGGCTGAAGTATCTTCTATAGCCTTCTACTGTTTCATGCTTTCAGTGAAAAAGGAAACAAGTTTAGAACCAAAAAATACCACTAAGCATCAGCTACAACTCAAGTCACTGCAAAAACCCCCAACTCTGATTACCATGCTTGACTGAGGCTGCAGAACCAATCGTGCTTGTTTCCTTCTCTGTTTTCTGTAGTAATTTTCAAATATTTCTCCATCACCCTAAAAAAAGACAAAAGTAGTTAAAACAAGAACATTGTCCCAGTATCAAAAAGGCACTTCTTAATTCAAGGGTATAAGTCTCTTGAACTAAGCACATATTTTGCATTTTTTCCATATGTGAACCTCCAGCTGAAAGCAGCAAAGTTTTGCATGCATGAAATATGCAGATATTACCTTTTCCTGTAAAGTAGCTGACAGCCTGTAAATAGAAATTTTGCTTGTGCCTACATTTTGTCAAGCAATATGGATTTTAAACAGTATGTTTGTTTTTAAACTACAGTTTCAGACTATATTAATATTTATAGATAAGCCCTATTACCTATTACTCTGAAACTCATTGTCTCCTAAAACATATCTCTAGGTTATTCAAGAAAGTAACTGCATTGTTACAAAAATGTTTCTATGAATATATGACACATCTGAACACTGCCTGCATTAGCTTTGCCTGAGAAAAAACACACATGAAATTTACTGAATATTTGCTTATTGTCTTGGGATTTATAATGAGTGTGAAGTCGGATTTTTTTCCTATCATGATCCTCAAAAATACAATACCCTCTGTGCCTAAAGATTATATTATAAGGAATTCAAGTGACATCTTACTTATCTCATTAAGATGATCATTCAGTAGAAACCATCTCTCCATTTGAAATCAGTGCTACGTTGACTCACCATCTACCTACTGAACCCAAAGTAATTGGTATGCAAGCAGAATAAAGCAGCTTAGCATTTTTAAGGTTTGGTTTTACTTTATGGACCTATTATTACAGCAGTGCTGTTTAGAATTCCATTACTTGGTCTTCCAAAAAATCTTCAAATTTTTCTCAAATCTCAAATTATCACAGACATCTCATACTCCTAAGCCAGCATTACTTACCTAACTCCTTTATAACAAAGGAAGTTAAAATTTAGTTCGTAATGAATATTTCATCATATTTAGAAATAGTGCTAACCTAAGAAAATCTAAAAGCAAAAGACAGACTTCGTTTAAAAACAAAAAAAAATCCATTTGAAACCAAGATGCAAATTTATTAGAACACTGTTTGTTGCAGCAGAACTTCACATAGTGTGCTCTAATTCATACGAGCACATACTGATCAGACACACTAACCATTCATCTCCAGCCCAAATACTCAATGCAGTTGTCAAATTGTTAACTTCTACTGTCAGTGTCAATCAAATCTCTACCCAGCTCTGACACAACTTCCCAAGCAAAAAGAGCAGCTGCTCTTCACAAATCTACATAAATGAAGATGTAAAATATGATTCTTTATAGACCATGCTACACTACACAGTCAAGACCAGCAATTCAAGGATAACAATTGTTTGAAACAGATGTGCTAAAGCAATCAGCAGAATATCGCAACAACCCTGATGGGTCACTCACGGAATAAGCAAAGCCTAGACAAGACAAAACATACCAAAGCAAAGTGTTTGCTTTGCCCAGCTTTCAAAGATTCGTGAGTTTACATCAACAGAAACAACAAATCTCTTTACATTTTGTTATAAATTCTAGGAATATTGCTAATATATCAAGTGCTGTGTCACATCATAGATACATTTATTTAACCTGATACAGTGTTTCATTAAAAGGTAACACTACATGCCAATAGGATAAGGGTATTTTAACCAAAATTTAAATATGAAGCATCTCATATAATACAGGGCCTAAAAAAAGATCTCTATGTATATTGTTTAGAAGTTTCTAGTCTAAAGAAAGGTTACTCATCAATAAATACAGTCTATATTTGGTATGTATTTATCTTGCCAGCACCAGGTTGGAATCACAAGCTATGCAGTATCTTTATGGGCCTATTATTACACCAGTGCTGTTTAGAATTATTCTTCAATATGAAGAAGTAAAGTAAAAAACTTCTGTCCTGCATAAAAAGAGAATATTTTCTAAAATTTTGTAGCAGAAACAGAATTAATTGAGAACATAACACTTGCTGGGAGGTAAGTCCTTGTTACAGAAATGTAATGAACAGCCATCTGGTATCAACTCCCCTCCTCTGCTGTCATCATTAAGTTCTCTAAACTCAAAAGAGATGGTTTGAAACACAAGATAAATGATAAGAACTCCAAGAAGTGGTCAACGCACAACATTAGATAATGCTATCATAGCTTTCTAATTAATGATGTTGGCAGGAAATACAAAGTCCTGTTCTGAAGACATCAACAACCCTTCCTGATGTCAGAGAGAACTCCAATTTTTCTGTCTCCAGTACATTTGGAACCTGGTAAACCTTCTGTGCAAACCCAAAACCCATATCCTTGGATCAAGGATCCAACACCAGGATTCTTGTCAAAGTGAAAAACATAATTATGCATCACTTTTAAATGTCATCTATCAATTTTACTTCCCATTCCTTTATTTTACTAAAGAAAGGAGAGGCAGATGTTGTCAACTCATGTGTTTACCTTTACACGTTCTGTTTTATGTTATTTCACACTTTGTTTTCTGTAAAAAGAAACAGTTCATGCTTTCATAGTTCTGTCAGCCTGTCTTTCTGTCTCTCCTGATCTTTCATTGAGATGAAAAATCATTGACAGTTTTGTTTGGATTCCTTTAAAAATAATTAACAGTGAAACAACATTTTAATCAGTATTTCAATATGTAAGGTTTCATGTAACACTGATAAAAGGATTCCACAAAAAGAAGATAACCCAGGCTGAATGCTTGAAACCAGGTCCAGCTGAGATTGAAGGATTGGCAATACTGGCAGGTACATCATCTACATGTCACTGATACTCATATTCTATAAGTAATCTGACTTCACAAGTAATAGAGACATAGGAAAGATAAGAAAATAACAAATAAGTTGATAGCATGTTTTATAAAAAAGCTTTCATCCTTGTTAACTGGTGCACTCCATCTCTTTTACAGAAGCTAAAATAGGCTATTGGGTGTCTGTCATTGAATCCTATCTAATCTACCCGAGCACACTGCCAGAATCCCCAGATTTTGCTTCCTATTTTTCTCTACTATTCTGATTTCCACAAGATTCAGAATGAACATTCCATGTTTTGTAATACTGATCCAAACACTTGGGTAACACAGAACACTAGTGGGAACTGCAAAAGTGCCAATACCAGTATTGAGGCAAACACGCATATTGGCCACGTCTAGTTAAGAACACTTAGGTAATTAATGTCTTGCTGATGTCCTTTATGCATATAGAAGAAAACATGGAGTCATGCCTGAGTATCCATACTCGATCCATCTCAGCTGCTTCATCCAGAACTACTAATACTAGAAGCAATATGCTTGTCTGTTTGGGAATTATTTAAGAGCATGAAAACTGTGGAAATGAATATTCAACTGCAAAAATTGAAATATCTTTTTGAGGTCACCTTAATACGTACCAAAACAGAGTAGATGTGCAAACACCTATAAACTGGAGAAAAGTCTACAAGATCTTGAGCAGTTAAAACCTGAAGAAGAAAATGAAGAGTATATAAAACATAAAAAGCATACAACTTACAAAATGTGATATATTACCAACAGAACTTGTCTACAGAAGGACTCAAAAATGGATGGTTTCTATCACAAAACATCAGTTGCTTGAATCTCTCCTCCCTTTGTAGTACAGTACTATATTTTTTTTGTGTTACAATACCAGAGTCCATTCTCTCTGTTTTCAGAGCACCAGATTTAAAGGTCTAAATGCTCACTGTTTCGTTCAGTTTAGGAATACTGAGTATTTGACAGATTAAAAAGCTCTAACCCAAGTTCTAACACCAAAATCTGGCTTTAGCAATAGCAGAATATTCCAGTGGGTCACATACCATTTACAGCGGGCAGGTAATGTATAATGTCAATTGCAACTGAATTCCAGTATAACTGCAAGATCTGTCCAACTGAATGTCCTCAAATATGATGCTAAAGCTAGCATTAATACAAATTATATTTTGGCCCTATTTTTTCACCCTAAAATGCTGCTCTGGACTGGTTACCCTTGAAGGTATTCTGTGGTTCTTCATAACCAACATTGATCATGTACAGAGAGGGTACTGCAAGTCTTGTTCAATAAACCTACAAAATTCACTTTAAATATGATGTACCGATTTAGAACAAAGTTACCTCTTCTTCATGTTCATCATCATCTTCAAATGTTCGCTTCAATGTAATTTCATTCTTGGATTCCGCAATTCTGCCTCTACCTAAATGCATATTCCGACCATAGTTTACATTATTCTGCTTTTGAAGAATGGTACTGAAGGTTTTCTGTTGCTGTGCCTGTTTTAAGAGTAGAATCAATAAGCAGGCATGTAATTCAAATTTCATCACTGAGGAGTATATGCTATGACATGAAAAACAGGTGTTGCTATTGGATACACATCAGAGTAACTGCAAGATGCGTGCCCTCAGCCTACAACCATTTTGCCTTTAATCAGTTTGGGATGATAAATGAGTTCAGTAGTGAATTCTGTGTAATTTTTCCTTAATCCCCAGAATACAATTTTAAAGGCAGAAAAAATAAAATAAGAAATCTGTAATTTTCATGATCATAAACTACAAACAGAGAATCAACATTTAAATGAAGTACAGTTATCACAGTTTCCAACTATCTGTTTGTTGTCTTCAGTTAAGTCTTAAGCGAACAGTCTGCTGCAGAGGACCAGGGTGTTAAATTGTCCTTACTAGTGAAAGAAATACAACAAGGTAACACAGCACAATCTTGCAATTAAGTTTCATTTGTAATAATCAATGCGGCATTTTACAAGAACCCTGATGACAAACTGCCAACCCAACCTGAATTCTGTCCAACAAAAAGTCAAATGAAAACTTTATTTGCTCTGAATAATTTTAGAATTATGAACTGCTTTAAAGCTTGCTCTATCACAGTGCTTTGAAGGTGCAGATTAATTTGCAGATGGAACATGCAAAACCTCCAGCAGGCTCAGTCTCCTCCTGGCTCTTCAGCGTTCTGTATTAGTAATGCTTTAAAGAGAACTAGGCAGGTATCTCAACACTTCTCTTAATCTAATTCATCTTTGCCAGCTGGCCAGATAGGCTGATCTTTGTTTTGGTGCAGTAGCTGCTCAGCTACAGACTGTCCAGGAGCTCACTACTCAAGGCATTTCACAGTTTTTTGAAACTTTTCCAAAGCATTTCTCCTTCCTTTCCCAGGGAGGAAACTACTTCTTGCCTAGGACACAGATAGAAACTACACAAGATGTTAGTAAGCTCCCCATTTTTACTCAGAGGTCTATGTGATAAGTACAATCCTTGGAAAAATCTTTTGGGCTAATTTGACACTAAAATTTTCAGTAAACAACAGGGCTGAAGTCATCCTGTTGGCTTACCTGCTTCATGGCAGTTTCCCCAATTCTGTCAGAATGCTTTCGAATGCTCTCTAAGAAATCTTTCAGATCTGACATGGATATTTCTTTTATTTCTTCACGCAGTTTTGGAAGATTTTCCATCATTATCTGGCAAAACCGGTATTGGCTAACTCTAGGAAGATATAGATTTTCAAGCTGTTCCATTGTTTTTAAAGCAGAATAGTATCTATAAAGAGATTAAAATAAAATTAAGCAGCTTCTTATAAAAATTTAGTATTTTTTGTCAAATACAGGCTAGCAGTATCACACACACAATCAATATGCATCTTATGAAATTATTCTGTTCTTACAAAAAATAAGAATCAAAAGGTTATCCATATAAAGCTTCAGTTTGGAAAAAAGCAGTGAACTGCCAGAGTGACTCAGTCAAGTAAAAATTTTAAGGAGGCTCCTATGGTATTAACTGTTCTGATCAACAGAGTCTCAAAACCTCATGGACCATCCTGCAGAATGGCAACACTAAAGTCCTAACCTTTATCTCCCCTTCTAAACTGAATTGATTAGGGTTTTTTATGAATTGCCTTTTTTTCTGAAACACAAATTGCCAATCATCCAACATTGTAGTACGTGCACCAAACAGTGAGAAAAATCTTGAAAAAGCATCCCTGTGTGTTTCTGCCTTCTTTAGGTATATGTGAACATGTACACAGCTACAGCCACTCTCCTTCCACCATCCTTAGCCAGAAAACACACGTATACAGGAGTAAACACTTTCAGACTGAAAACAGCTCAAGCTGCTGGCTCCCTTCAGCAGGCAAGCAGTAACAAATGACTAATACTAGTCACGACTTTTTGTTCAATTCTGAAATTAAAACAATGTTTTGAATTTTCTCAATCACGACATTTCTAAGCTAACAACTCAGCATAGCTGGAGGACGGGAAAAATCTCCTCTTTTATTCCAGAACAGAACTGCTTTCAGAAGACTGCAAATAAAGAGGTTTCAAGTGTAAATTAGGAGCTTTAGTTTATTATATACTTGGTTTATATAAAATATACATAAGGTGACGGGAATGTTGCACATAAGAAAAGGCCTAGGGGGGTTTATGTGTGTGGGTTTTGTTTTTTTTAAATAGCAAATGACCAAGAGTGCCACATGGTGAGACTTCTGGGGAATAAAACCATAATAGCATCAAAATCGTATAAAAGGTTTTTATTTAAATTATACGGATCAGCTTATCAGAACACTGTTAGTTCATCTGGAAGGTTTTTGACTGCTGTCTCTAAGATCAGAATTAACATAATCCATTTTAAATCCATTCTAGAGTCCCTTACTAATTATACATATATGGAGCTCAGGACCTTGCCCTTTTAACATCTGCTCTGATAAAGCATTGAAGTCTTATTAATTTGAAGGTCATCTGCAGGTCAGGTTTTAAATTAAAGTTTTGCATATCATTTCATAGAATAATGTATTTGTGTATTTTGATTTTAAAACACTCCATAGATTTAACTCAATACTGAAGATTTTGATAAGAATATTATTAGTTCCCATCATGTATTATCAGTCATGTAAGGTCAAGATTGACCATTTTACTACAAATGATTTAAAGAAGCATCTTCAAAGTTATTTTTTTCATATGAATGTAGCATTCTACTGTGTATTCTTTTGAGCTAATCTTGTAAGAATATGCTCCCCAATGCAAAATTTATCATGTAAGCTTTGAAAAGAAGACCCAAGTGTGATAAACCAACAGAGGTCATAAGATAAGACCATGCAGAACTGACCCATCTCATCATCAGAAGCAGAAAACTGAAGGATGCATTTTCTAGTATCTCCAAACTACTTATTCTTTACAAAATGTCCCAGACACAAAGCAGTCATGTCTGTATAGAACTTGAAACATCAACATACAAAACCCCCCAAAGTAAAACCAAATGACCATTACTTTAGTGTACACAAAGTATTCACTTGTGTTTTAAATGACGGAGAAAACTTTTAAGATTTTTATCAGGAGAGCATCTTTGGAGGCAGCTAAGAGAAATATCGTAACTTAAACACAGAACAAGAGCCAGATGAACTCAAAGACTGGCTTTTACTGTGAATAATTTATTTGTACACAACCTATTGAGTAAAGAAACATGCAGTTATATCCCAAAATTTCATGCTAAAGAAAACAAGAGGAGAAACAAAATTCTCATTTTCTTTTTATTAAGGAAACACACTTAGTTTGGAAAAAATAGCAGTGTTCTACAACTTTTGTGCTTCCTTTAGAGGCAAATACTGTATATTCCTGCTTACTACATTTCCACTGAGTAAATATGAAAAAAATTTTCTACCAAGCACATTTAAGAGAGTTCTTTGGAATTCTTCAATACTACTACGGAAAAGTCACATTCATAGAGATCTTGAAGACAATATATTGAAATTTCAATTGAAATCCTTTTACCACAGGAACAATATTTATTTGTTTTTAAATATAGCTGCCTTAACAACTCTAAATTTGATTTTTAAACTTCCTCAGCACACTAATTTTATCAGTTGCCCCAAAAGACCACCAACTGAAATCAACGCACTACTAACTCTGAAACTTCTGTAAAGTGAATCAAAAACTTGGTTTTTCTGAAAATCAGATTAAAGAGTTGCTGTGAAAAAAACCCAAGATCTATGGAACACCAATTTTTGTCAATACTTATGTGGTAGTAAGTTATTAAAAACCCAGAAATTATCAAACTAATAAAGGTTGAGAATGGCAACAAAGAAAGCAGCTGACAGTTCAGTAGCAAATATATATTTTGATGGGGTTTTCTGCCAGATCCATGGTACCTCTGGGAAGTATTGATTTGCAGCTGGTAAAAACCAGTGCTCCATTCTGACACAGTTCCAACACTATGCAGAAAAACAAAATCAAATTACCATGGTCTTTACTGTTTCAGTATCTTTCCATACAGACATGAGTAAAACCAAATTATATAAATTACAAACTTTCCATATTTGCATCTTTTATCTTTTAAGGTTTATTTGGATGCTTGGAAGGTTTATGCAGAGAAAGGCTGCATGACTGTCAGTGAGATTCAGTAACCTAAATAATTAATCAACTTTGTGTTTCCCACAGTCTGGAAGAAAGTTTATAGTAAGGTCAAAAAAACAAATCCAGGTCTTTCAGGGCAAAAAGCTCACTCTGAAAACAATACTCGTTCTTTAGTCCGTACCTTCAAGAAGATTCATCAACTACCTTAGCAGATTGACTTACTAATTTCCGTAGGTTTGGCTTTTTGTAGTACTCTGGAGAAGAAACTTGCAAAACCACCAGTTCTAACAATTCCCACACTTCGACCACAATCCCTTGAAGCAGCTGGGAACCTTCTCCTAATGCACATATCAAAATCCAAACACTAAGGCCATGGTAACACAGCTGTATGAAATGTGTGATGATCTTATTTCTGCCTTAAAATCAAAGATCGAGGCAGTTCAGTCTCAATCCATAGACCCCACCAGGCGGTTTGGAGAGCAGTGAAGAAACCACACCTCTCCTTTGTGCTTCCTCAGTTAAGACTTCAAACCCTCCATAACTCTTTCCAGCCAACTGTGTCTGTTTAGAGCAGATTCTGCAGTTACTTCCTCTCACAACTACAGTTCTTGTCAACTTGTGTTATCCATGGCTCAGGAGACAGATAAATAGGATACAGAGCCTTTCACCTCTAGGTCATCAGTTCAAACGTAACACATGTTGGTAAGGACCAAAAGTTGCTACCAATAGATGGCTTTTTGGACTCCTCTCTAAATCCCCATTTCATCTGCACAAACTATGTATTCTAGACCCAAAATCCTGCAATATCTTAAAAGAGGTCTACCATGGAGAAAAGGAAAGGAAATTCCAATTTTATCCTGTAACAACTATCCCCCAAACATATAGCTTTTGTCTTCCCTTCCTTTAAACATTAGAATTTTGAGTTTTATTCATGATGCAAGACTGTAAGACAATGGAATAATAAAAATATATTCTAAAAGGCTGCAAGCAGAGAAAGTCAAGATGCCCTTTTACAAAAAAGACCAACAAAAGCTTTGCTGCATTAAAAAATCTCAGTGAAGGTTTATGACAAAAATTATCTTTATCTAAAATAAGCATTCCTCATTGCTTTGTTATGACAGGGATTGTGAATTTTCCTCGCTCTGTTCTTCCAGGAAAGCTTCACAACAAAACTTAGGAAGATCAGTTTTGAAATCCCTTGTATGTACACACATCAGCTATCAGGTCTTTGTAGATGTCCTTGCTATTGCTCAGTCTCTTAGTAGTGATTTAGGCCAGGATCACACTTGAGACTGTTGCCTGATGAGCCACAAGGAAATTACTATTTGAATTACTGCAAGCACAATAGGGTAGCCTGTAGACTGTATCATAGGGAATTGTCAGACATAGGCAAAGTAGTAATGGTAGCATAGCTAATGAAAGAGTTACCTGAGCTGGAGCAGTTGCCTGCAGCAGAGTCTGAGCCTCCTGCACTCCATGTGATTTCAAGGTATGGTACATCAAAGGTATAGAATCTCTCCTCTCCCTTAGATCTTTTTATGGTATGACAATGACATGTCCAAACCCCTCAATTCAGGAGTCCTTTGACTTTTAAGACTTCCTGTCTGGCAACTCCTTCCACAAGAAAATTATCAGATCTGAGTATTTCAAAAAATAGAAATTTAGTTCTAGACTTAAAGAGTACTGATGGTTTCCTCAGAAAGCCCATCATCCATGAGTGGACTTTAAAAAAATCACTAGCAACTATGGAGTCAAAATGCCAAAAGCCATCTGCAATTTTATCTCACCTAAACGATCCTTATACAATAACATTAGGAACTGTAACTTCCCTTGCAATTCTAAAACCAGGATGCTGCTTGCCTTGCCTGACAGAGCACGGGAAGGGCAGAATGCAGGTCTTGATCCCACTCTTTTCAGTATTTTCAGCACACTAAACAGAGCACACTCCACAGAAGACCTTGCAAAGGAAGCAGTGCAATGCATCAGCACACTCTTCAGTCTGTTCTCTGACTGGAGTAGCAAGGGCACTGGCCTGTTTACATCTTTCTGCTGAGCTCTCCAAGAACAATGCAACAATGTTACCAGCTACTCTAAGCAGATGCAAAACCAGTGTCCTGTTCACAGGAAATAGTGTATACTAGTTAAGCTGATGAGATCCATCACAGAGCTTCACAAGCAGCATGTGTTAATTTTTGTACGAGACAGCAGAGTGCCAAAGTTATTACGTTGTTCTTAAAGCTCCTATTTCTGCAGAAGACCTCCTATACAGGAAACATGCACAGGTATCACACAACACATATATCAAGGATAAAGATGCATCAGATTTCCTGCAGTGTTGACCTGATGTGTGTACAGTTGATCTGAAGCATTTAGGACATGTCTGCACACAGGCTTTAGAACTGGTTTGCTCATACACAGTGGCTGCTGCTGTGGGTTTTCAGATGTTCAGCGCTATGGCAGGAGGTATTGGCTACTCAGAAAGAGAAATCCACACAAATAGTCCAAAAGTACATCTAGATTACGCAGCAGCCCTGCAGACAATTGACTAGGCATAGCTCGTTCTGAGTGGAAACAGTCTGGTCCAGACAGACGTGTCAGCAGGAGCTCACTGCAGTGGTGCCAAGTGTGCCAAGGCACCGACAACAATCCTGAATCCAGAGAGGGAAGGCACAGAACAATCGGACTGAGGCACTGTGAAAACAGGCAGGGATGAAGGTGGCAATGACACCATAGAAATCCTGATGAAGAAAACAGCAGCAGTGGCATTCCTGGGCAGGTGTGCAAGGTGCCACAGCCCCAGTGGGACTGGATGACAGATAAGTCAGGGAGGAGGGGCAGCCAGGCTGCCATGGAGAAAGAACTGGGGATACTGGGCCTACAGCAGCAGTGAGTGGCACTCTGAGAGGATGAAAAGTGAAGATAAAATAGGAAGGAACAGCTGGTCATGTACCAGTTATAAACTATTGTTCTAGCAATTGATTTTTAGTTATGGTTTTCATTTTTTTTAACAAGTCAATTTGTCATGGAGACAAAAAATGCCAAAAACACCCACACTTTCTGCACTTTGTTCTTATAGTCCCATTTACACAAGAAGATGAGCACAGAGATACTAGATAGGTCTAAAGAAAGGTATATGGAATGAAATGTCCTTTCTTCTTGGATTATGAGTTTGATTCAAATATATCATAATAAATTAATCATATGCTAATGTACTCTGAAAGATCTTTTGCCCTTAACGACCTTACTTTTCTTGATTCTTAAACTACTTTGAGTAAGTAAACTTTACTCCATATTTTATAATCATAATTTCATTTCATGTTGTATCTATTTAAGTAAACATTATTTTTCATGGCAATCCCTAAGATCCTAGATTTTCTTCATATTTAATATAGCATTTGTTCACTTGCAAGGACATTCTTGAAACACAGACAAGGTATTATGAAAAGAAGACTACACATACCACGCTACAGCACTTAGAATACTTACTTGTCTACATTAGTATTTGCTATTCTATCAGCCTACTTACAAATGTATTTTTTTTCTTGCAGAAATAGTCACTCACCTTTTTACATTCATCTGTTCTTTCAGTTTGCTGTACATTTCCAGCACTACACAAAAACAAGCAGATTAACTCATGAATCTGACTGTGGCTTTAATTAATAAAAGACATAAATATATATTGTAAAGGATAAAATTATAAATAGAAGAGGATATGCTAAATTTACATTATTTAATTCCTACTGTAACACAAATGTGATAAAACTAGCAAAAAAATACACTACATGCAGCTAAGAAAAAAACTGAGCTCTTAACAGCTTTTAAATAAAAAATAGTTAAGATAGAACAAAAGAGTCAACATTGTACATATTGAGCATATTCATGCACTTACTACATACCATAACCTTATCTGCATTACCAGCCCATGACCTGTCTCCATACAAAGGCAACAGTACCACCTACTGTACTCGCAACAGGTCAACAACAAGACTACACAAAGGAAAACTCAAATCTGCTTTACATCAATATCACAAATAGGATAAAACCCTTACAAAGCTGTGTGCAGCCCTACAATATTACCTTTCTGAAACATTTAGGGCCCTTATTTTGCACAATGTTGAAATACCATCATTAGTACTTTCCCCAGTATTCAAACAACCCACCTCCTTAAGAAACAAATTCATTGTTTATCATATAAAAACATTAGTTCATTTAAAGCTGTATGTGGCTACGTTGTTTGCATAATTTAAATCTGTCTCACTGTCTTCTCACAGCACCGAAACTGCTCTATGTCAAATATGGTAAAAGACATGGAACCTACATTTGATATCTTTTGATTAAACTGGATGTCATAGGACCACAACTTAAAAAAATAAAATTCTTTTCCACTTGGCTATGGTGACTTTATTTAATTTGCCATCATATTTAGCCATAGGTCACTCACCTGGAAGACACAACTGCAGTTTTTCCACAACTGTGGTAATATTTCGCTGTTGAACTCTACATCGGATTATTTCCTCTGTTTGGGCTATCACCTTAAAGGGTTTTTTACAAAAAAAAAGAAAGAAAATCAAATTTAAATTATGAAAACAAATTACTTTTGCTACAAATATTCATAATGCCCATATAGGAAACAATATTTTCTCACCTCTTTCCCAGCATCCTGAAGCCTTCGGTTGGTATCAGTAACTTGGACCTTAAAAATAATTTCACCTTTGTTAGACAAATATGCATATATTGCCCTGATGTGACTGCTCACCCTTGTAATCAGATCATGCTTCCTGAGAAACTTAGAACAAAGAAATGCAAATTCAAATTAACTCTACAGCTTGAACTTGAACTTTTGATCGCAAAGGGCTTTTGTTAACTTCAATTACTTATGACAGTTCTTTCTAACAGATTCTGTGGCAAACTTCTCAAATTTACTTGGGATTTTTGAACTTTCCTTGTTTCTGTAGGTCTGTCAAACAATTCAAATCATTGACCCAATTGACCACTGGTCCCTTTTTGATAACCTCAATGAGCTCTATGGGCCATTCATTGTCTGTAAGAAATGGTGATTGCATTTTATGGTAATTAAACATTCATACTTTGCTGAATGCAAACACTGGGTGGTTGATTAACATCAAACGTGGAAATCTCCAAACCACAGCAACATTTTAATGCTGCAGGTGCAGGCAAAGCTCAACCTCAGATTTTCCCACATAGTAAGTGACTCATTAGGTCATCATAATAAGGAAGCACATTCTAGTTTATTAAAAATCTCATTAATTTCTGAACAAAGATGCTCAATGACCTCATTGATGCTGTATTTGGTCTCTTGTTATCTGAATATCCTTTATATAATGCTCTTCTAATCATAACCTCTGATGAACTATGCTCATTCTGTCTGGTGTGCACATTTTGCTCTCAAAAGTGTAAAGAGAGCTAAAAGGGACGGGTCTCATAATTCACTATTCTGCATTCTGATCTGGGAGTAAACCTTGGTTCTCACATCTAATGAAAACTACTAACATCACCAACTCTCCTGCTCATTACAAATTGAAGAACAATTTTTTTCATGCATAATTGTGGTATTTTTATTTTTCTAATAAAGATTTTAAATTTTTCCGAGGTCAGATGCAGAAATGCACAATTAGAAAAAGACCTATTTAAGAAATACCACAGTTATCATTTATTATTCTTTGCCTTCTGAGAAAGCCTTTAAAAAGGGCAAAATCATTTTGGCAGCATTTTCTGAAAACATACATTAAAAAAAATCAGAATTAGATCTAATAAAGTATTCAGCTTTGTAAATGTAAATTACTGTTTCAGGCAACACAGCTCTAATCACAAATCCTACTCAATCTACTTTTAAAAAACTGCTGCAAACATCAGAGTGTATGTGATAATCACTACATTATTGTTCAGTAGAATAGTTCAGTTCCTTCTCTGAAATTCAAAGACAATGATATACGAAACTCTGAAAAATTCGTTCCTTACCTTTAATTTTTCTGCATCAGCCCTAACTTTAAGAAGTTCTGTAATAGCATCCACAAAGCCCTGATGGTGAAAATTGCACATCTTTTCTATTTCCCTGTCATGGTTACGTATGCAGGCATCAAGTTTTTCCATAAACTTCTGATGTGCATTTGGTTGGTCATCATATACAGACCTATTAAATACGAATGAGAAAATCAAAGTTTACTTTTTCATACAGTTGAAAATAGTATGCAAGAATCTTTACTGAAATATCTCTCTTTTAGAAAGAAAATAAAAGCAAGCAAACTTAATGCTGGAGTGGCATCATTTGGTGGATCCACTCCATCAAAATCAGCATTAAAAGAAAGAGATGGTGCAAACCCGAGAACTGAACCCAGCCCTTATGGCATTAATCCAGGTGCTGAACCAGTTACATCATGGTTGACCTGAGCCTCACTGGTCTGTTATTTATGCCCTAATGCTCAAATACGAGTACAAAAGAATCAGTTTCTCAGACCACCTCAAATAGCATGGATCACTTTTCCATCAAATTCCACTCTTCGCTAAATATAAAGAAGTGCAAACATACAAATTTGCTTTTCTGGTATTCCTAACACCAGAGTTATCCAACTAAATCAGGGTCAGATGCTTCCAGCCAGGATGACCGGAGCGTGGTGTGGCAGCAGCCGGACCCCTGGCAGGAGGCACTGCCCAAGGCTCCCTGTCTCTGCCTGCCCACCTCCAGCAGCTTCCAGATAAAACTGTGACACGCACACACCTAAGGCCGCGGCCTCAATGGGATCCAACGGGCAGAAAGGGCTAGAACCAGGTCTTTTGGCCTGGTTTACTACTTGTTTGAATAGTACACTTTAAGAACTCAAAGCAGGAAACATGACTCCTGGAGAAATGACTGGTGTACCTCACTGAGCAGCGCCAGAAATAGAAATCTGTGTGGAAAAACGCTCGAGCACGAGAGTGAGCAAAGGAGGCAGACGCGAATTTAAAACTTTAGGCTTTGGACAAGGAAGCAAGAAAAGAGGTATTACATAGAACTGTACTGGAAACCAAAGGTGTGACATCTTCCAGCAACTGAAAGGCACAGACAGTTCCAAAATTTAATTTGATAATGCAAAAACAGTGAAGAAAGGTAAGTTTTGAAGTAGCTTTGCAGATAGAAAGGGAGTGACAATACAAGGATGACACAGTCAAACATAGACAAACATGTCTGTACTGTGAATTATGAGTGTCAAAAAATAAAACTGATCAAAAATCTTTAAATTGCTTTTTCTTTCATAATTTCTGTTTATAATTTTAAAGTTTTCCCCAGAATTTTCTAAGAAGCTTCTTTTAAAAAAAACAGTTTAAAAATCTTTGTAGATGGGGAAAAAAAGGCTGGAGTTCCAAGGGTCCCAGTGTTGCTTGCAGAGAAGTACAGTCGTAAGTTCAAGACACAGGCAACAACAAATCAAAGCCTCTAAAACTCTCAAGTTGCAAGCAAGTAATTCCCTTCCAGTCTTCTGGGAGAAGTATGATTTCCCATACTCTTCAAGATCCTCTTCTTTAACCAGACATCTGGGCTCTGCCAAGATCTAGGGTCATCATCAACACATTCAACAAA
Organism: Hafferia zeledoni; assembly: GCA_035583235.1. NCBI lineage: Eukaryota > Metazoa > Chordata > Aves > Passeriformes > Thamnophilidae > Hafferia > Hafferia zeledoni. Next base: position 20,076,333 of record JAWWEV010000169.1, read on the forward strand.
CCTGTAGTTGTCTGACAAGAACTTGTCCTTTCAATGAAAATGCCGTAGAACAGATTGAAAAGACCCTTGTAATGAGATTCTTCATACTTTTTGACTTTCTTTTGACCTTTCATAAAATACTCAAGCAACTGAACTTAGAGACATGAGAAACGCAATATGCTGTCCTATATGTCTAAGGAAGAAAGCCAATTCCTCACAGTCTGCAAGTTATTGTTAATTTCCCCAAGAAAAAACTACTCAATAAAATAGTCCTAGAATACCCTCTTTGCTTATGATAGGAAAATAAGGCTACAGTACTGAAGGCAGGATTTGTCCTTCAAAGGGCACCAGGAGAAAAACAGGACTGTTGACCCATGGAGTGGTTTACCCCTCACCATTTCCACTACCACAGTTTGAAATGACAGCTGGAAGAAGCAAATGTGTGCCCATCAGTCCCTCCTCCTGAGGCTCCTGTCAGACTGCCTGAGAGGGAACCCTCTCCAGGCTGCCCAGGATGACTGAGGTTTAAAGGGCAATGGTGGATGGTCATGAGTAACCCCCATCTGCCAGTGGGAAATACCTGCACCCAGAACCTGGTGCTGTCGGGAGAGAGAAGCAACATCCTGGCACGGAAGGAAAGAAAGATCGGCACTGAGTGAGCCCTCACTAAGCAACCTTGTGTTCTGCATCTGAAGACACAGGGGGCAGCATGTAGACCATATCACTGTTACCTGTAAAGAAACGGGTAAGTGTGGGGGTGACAGTGTGTGTGTGGATCTCTTAAGGTCTGAGGTGATTGATGAATGCATCCTTAAGGACCAGAGAACCACCTGTGGAATGTGGATGCCTTGTAACCAGTAGAATCTTTCCATGTATGGGGGAATTGTGGGGGTGACAGTGTGTGGATCTCTTAAGGTCTGAGGTGACTGATGAATGCATCCTTAAGAGATACACACACACTGTCACCCCCACAGATAAGGGAGAAAAAGGCTCAGCGACTGATGTTGTAGGGCTCCAAAATAAACAGTATAAGCTGGTTACACGAGTGCTGCTCTGTCTCCATAAGAAAAGGGTCAGAGATGTTGGAACCTACAGGATGGACACAGAGGGACACTGACCTGTCTCCAGCGTTGCTGAAGAAGAAAAAGAGATTAGGAGGACCAGATGCACCAGGTAGTGCCTGCAGAGATAGCAGGCACATATGAGCCTCCTCTGAATGGACCGGACTCACCATCTATAGTGCACTGCACACTAAAGCAAACAAAAAATGGGGAAAAAATGTTCAGTTTATTACTACTTCTTTTAGACTTTTTCTTTAAGGGTGGAAGGAGTCTCCAAGCTTAGATCTCCTTCAAGTGAGAAAGAAGCATCATTATGACAAAGATAGACTTCCACCTATTGTCATGTGCTCAAACTGTAAGTTGTGCAGTGTAAGCATAAATGAAACCAGCACTAAAACACAGTAAAGCAGATACATCTAAAATGAGAGTAAGACTACAAAAAGATGGTACAAAAGGAACTCCACACTTGAGTTGGTATGACTAAACCTTCTTTAGTGGTTGCAATGCACTGACTTTTTGGCCTTAGTTATTGCCTGACAATTTGGGGTACCCAGTAGCAGCCTTGAAAACTTTCTAATCCATTTCAGATCAGCCAACATGGTCAGACGTGCTGTTAAAATACTGACAGAAAGAAATCGTTTGGCATCAGAAGATTTCTCTTTAAAATGTTATCAAACAATTCCAGACAGCACAGTCAGAAATTCTGGAAGCACAAAAAAACGCAGCATAGGCAATACATATTCACTGTTATAAAAAATAACCCTAATCCATTATGCTTTCCTCAATATTAAAGCTACTTATTATTAAGTTTAATTATAATAAAGTACTTATTTTTAATCTCAGGGGTATTATCAGAGTATTTAATTCAAAATTATACAGGGAATAAATGTTCAAAATTGGGGGAGAAATCAATACTGTGTACATCCCAATGCCTTAGCCACAAGATCACCCTGCCTTCTTAAAAAAACAGTAGTTACTATTTCATGTTCTACATTGTACCCTTTTCTGCAAAGATACTCATGTGATCTGTGACCTAAGACAGTATTTTGACAGAGATGCTCTAGTAGTATAAATTCCGTATTAATTACATTTGTAGACAGCTCCATCTTGTGGGAACAAAAACAAACCAACCCTCTTCAGCACACTGGTAAAAAAACTCCTGAAACAGAACTCTCACTTGTACAGAAATAAATAATCGGTATATTTAAAAGAAATCCACACTTTGTATTACAACTTCCTGTGAAGAAGTGATACAGAGATAATGAGAAGATGAATTAAACAAGTTTACTAACTCCATTAGGATGCTGTTCTCTTAGGACACTACACACCTGCTATGTCAGGGGCTTCAGAACCAAGTCTGGCCTTTTTGAAAATGTAAGTTACCCTGAAGAGCTGTGCCATCTCCAGCCAGGGACAGAAACCAGGCTTTTCTCAAACCTGCAAACACAACTGAGACCATATACACCTGATTTACCCATCATGGAACACCCCACATTGTACAGTATGGTTTATTTCTGATACTGAAGCACATTTTCCACATACACATTTCAAAGATTGCCTACACTTACCTAAATAAAGTAATTGCTACCTTCAAATAATTATCTGAGAGTGTACATTTCAAAAGATAATGGCACTGCAAGCAATCCTGACAGCAATCCTACACTTTTCAGAGTTAAACTATCAGGGAGACAAACCACCATATTGCAGAATCTGAGAGAGACATGAAAGCATCGTAGAGATTATTCTTTTATACTACACGACAAAATTAACAGAATTTACACACACACAGAGAACTCTGTGGGAAAGAAAGCGAGGATGTAGTAACTCTTCCAGTTCCATTTCTTCAGGAGATGACTGTTACATGCAAATATGTCTACCCTAAAAATCTCCCACTGTAAATTGCTTCACACAAATCAGTAGGAAGTGTCATAAAAAGGGGCAAACGTGCCTAGGATACCAGAAGAATTTTTACATGTGTAATATATAGTTCTTGCAATTTTTTTTTATACACCTCTGAATGAAGAATCCCAAGGATCCTCTTTAGCTTTATGGGCCCCTGAAGCAGATGCTGGTGGTCTGAAATACAGCAGAAACCTGACCTGTGCCAAACTGAAAGGCATGATAAGTTTAGAATTGCTTTCAGCCTTCAATATACACAGCTATAGGAACCTCTAGACTGGCTGATTCATACCATGAAACTCTGAGAAGACGGGTTTTTTCTCAGTATGAGACTTCAAAAACTGGAACAAAAAAGAAGAAAATCACTCACGTTGGAGACAGAAGTTTGTATTTGATTTTGGTACCAAAAACCCCAAACCAACACATCACCTTAACTTTCAATCTGGAATGAGAGAACAGTAACTTGAGCGACTCCTGAGACATCAGTGCTGTGAGTCAGTGTCAGGACAGGTACTGTTTTGTCTCCCAATGATGGGGCAAGCAGGGAGCCCATGAAGAGCACAAGCAGAGCTGGACGATTTTTCTGGTAATGGGTAGCAGGTCATCTGTCTGTATTTCCCAGAACTCTGTATATAAACAGAGGGACTTTTTTTTCTGACTCATCCCAACAACTAGACAATACGAGTCATATTAATGCCAGACTGGGTAAATAGAAAATGCAGAGAGTACTTGAAAGTAACAAAAAAATTTACTAGCAACGGTCAGAGACTAACCTAAAGGAGAAAGATATTTCAGTCACTGGATGAATTTTATTACAATAAGGATATTTTTAACTTGATCTCTTTTCCTAGGTAGGCTGAAGGGAGAAAGACAAACATAAGCAGATTTGAACTCAGGTCCACAAAAAAAAAAAAAAAAAAAGAAAAAAAGAGAATTTTCAGATACACAACCATTTTCAAAAAAATAAAAAAACCAAACAAGTTTACTTTACACCATAAAAAAATTCCCTAAAATTTTTACTTTCAAAACTGAAATACAATATGAAAAATACATATCCAATAGGTCTTACTGACTTCTTGTGGCTACACGCAACACTACACTGAGGCACCAGAGGGCACCATTCCATGTACAAAAACACCAGCTTTTAGAATAAGCAAAAAAGCTCATCTCCAGAGAACTAAAATTTAGCCAAGAATTATAAAACTTAACCTTCCAATAATTCCACCCGACCCTTCAAAAAATAACAGTAATTTTAAAAATCAATTATCCTGAAATCATCTGATATATTCCATAATGATAACTACACACACATGCAGTATCACTCTGAGCCACTGTCACAGATGTCTTCATGGTTATAATCACACTTCAAATGCATATTTCTGCTATAATTTCATATAAATATTTATGCACATGCAGCTAGGATATGTGTCCTTAAATGCCTGAGTGGAAATGGGATTACAAAAGGGTGAGCATTTCACCAAGGAGGAGGGAAATAAAAAGTCACAGGAAAAAAAAAAATCATATAAGCCCAGAAATTAATTTAATACATTGACTGGACTACTGGAAAGGCAGGCAAAGGAAACACATTCAGACTAGTAAGAGTAAAAGGAGAGGAGTCTAAAAACATTTTTGAAAGTTCAGCAAATACCCCAAATTTGCTTTTTCTCTCTTCATGCCTGATCTTCACATCTTTATGTTCTTACTAGAAAATTACAATAACCAGAAACATAAATACAACTTCTCCCATAATCTACCAGTTTTAGCATGGAAAAATAGATCGCAAGAATAACAGAATCAGAACTAAAGAAATTTTGTCTATGGCAATAGCTGTAACTTTTCAATGGGAAGCAGAACTGCTCAAGAACCCAGGCTTCAGGGGAAAAAAATTAATTTCAAGAGTTTCTTTTATTAAAAATAAAATCTCCCTACCTTCATATGAAAATAATGATTCAGAAAATAATACTAATTCCTGGTTGGTGATAACTAACTCTGTCAATTAAAAATCATTATTTTTAATGACATTAAATGATTAGATGAAAAAAAAAAATTAACAAATCCCACCTGAGTTTTTTAAAAAATCTATTGTTTCTTGAAGATTTTGGGTTTTGTTTTAAATGTGCATTTGTTGTTTTAAATGGGTAATGATTCCATTTTTAATTGCAATTCGTGTTCAGAAAAGACAACTCTGAGCTTATGGAGCATTACTATCAAGTTTTGAGTGAATGATAATTATCTTTCTAATCATTTATAAAAATGGGTTCTAACAGCAGCAAAGACATTTAAAACAGATCACCTATTTCAAAAATAGCAAAAAACCTCTAGAAAACTGAGAAAAAAATATAAACCTTTTTACAGGATGAAGAAGTTCCTCATAAATGTCTGGCCACCTTTCACCACTTTCACAGCTCCCCAGCCCATCCTGTTCTGTCTAGGATGAACTGCAGGTTTCCCCACCCCTGCCAACATTGCCACAAAGTCTTTCATTTCCTGATTACACAAGACAGATGAAGCAATTAAAAACTGTACACACACATTCCTTTCAGGATACTGATAACCACTCCGTAAGTGCCAATCAGTAACAACTCCATAAATGCTGTAACAATGACAGGAATTACACAGATCTGTACAACAGTTGTACAAGTTTGACACAGAGTTTAAGTCTGACCATGCAACTTCTGACCTGCAACAGATGCAAGAGAAAAACATTCATTTGTAGAGCTTCAGATTTAGCACTGTAGGAGGAAAAAAACCCAACTGACCACTTTGATCAATTAAATGAAGGCACACTAAAAAAAAAATTTAATTCCATTTTTCAAAGTAATACTTAAAACACACACACAGATAAAACCAACTCTGATGTAAAGAAACTGTGTTTATGGAAAATAATGTTTCTAGAATTCCTACCATGCTACCAATGCCACTTTTGTCTGTCCTGATGCTAGAGATGCTCCCAACCAGCTCCCATACACAAGAGGTGGCCCATTAGATGTTTGTCCTCTCTCCCTATTTCTCCATTTTCTTCATTAAAAAAAAATAAATAAATCAAACACAACAACAACAAATAGCTATATTAAATCACATTATAAAATAAAGAAGTATTTACAATTTGAATTTGCATGATGAGTTCAGTGGGATCAGGGCAAGCACAAAACACTGACAATGCAAATTAGGACTCTGCCCTTAAAACAGACCTGTCACTATGACTATAACCAAGGCATCCCTAAACATGATACTGTATCATACACTCCACTTAAGCTGCAGTTTCACAGGAAACCCTGCAGAAACTTCCTTTGTCCTACAATATACAAAGGTATTTTCTGTTTACACAAACTGCAAACTTTGTTGGGATTTTCCATGGAGTTATTTCATATAGGTTGCTACATACACCCTAAAAAGCTTTATAAAATAATGTCCAGGTGTTTCCTGTAATTCAACTGCAGTTATGGTAGTAAGCACATTTCTTAAAAGCTAAGCTGCCTTTCAATGCCAGGTACTACCCAGGGTCCAGTTCTGCCATCCTTACTCATAATTATATCTTACCTCTCTTTAGAAGATCCTATTACATGTCAGAACAATGCAGAACTCAGCTATGGCCTAATCAGAGAAAAGATTTTATTAATCTTAGTTTTGCTGTTACGGTTTCTTGCCTGGTTTTCCTGGATGTGCAATTTCTGTGAATTGTTCTCACTAATAGCATCCTGTTTCTATGAGCAGGAAAGGGCCGAGTACAGTTTGTTAGTTAACATTACTTCCTATAAGCAGGGTCCTTGTTCTGTAGTGGCAGCACTACAGCATCATTGTCCGTGCTGGACAAGCAATGGCTCACGCTGATGGCTGTTAATGCACATCCTCTGCAGCCAAACACGAACTGATAATCAGCACACCCAGATTTGCAATAGACTTCCTCCTTCCTGTTTTTACACTGCTGACCAAGGAGATGCCTCTTCCTGCTAAGCCTTTGTGCGACTGACTGATGTATGAAGCAAGAAACGGAAAAACAAGTGCTGCACTAACATTTTTTTTCTCAGTTTGTGTTGTAACTGTAGACTAAAAGACAGCAAAGGAAACAGCCCCTTCACTTGCTTTGGTACTGGCTATTGCCATGTAATGAAATGCCAAGTTTGGCCATCTGTTTCATAGACCTAAATGGATACAAGTGGATGCAGTTGGAATCTGCTATTTCATAGAAAAGAAAATAAGAAACTGAAGACCATACAGCAATATTCTTATCTTCCCTTAATATTTCCACAGACTGTTTGTTACATAAATTGTTGCATTTTAGTAGCAATGGTTCATCTGTAAACTAAAGTTCTTTTAAAAAATTTGACCAGATTTCTATCACACATGTCCCAGAAATAATTAACCATCTCTTACAATGTCTTGCTAATCTGTCACTTTTATCTAGGGCACTTGAGACATAATCTTCAAGATAAATACATGCCTATTGTTCTGGTAGACAAAATAAATTTCTGATGTCAACAATTTCATATGCCTCTTCAGGACATATGAATTAGAACAGGACATTTAATGTCAGAAATGTGTGTGTTATTCTAACAAGCTTTGAACATCAACACTACAGATGTAAGCATACTATTTCAGAAATTCAAGAAGTTCTAGATTAAATAAAATATCCAGTAATTTGAAAGTTTCAAGATCAATTGGATTAAGTATTCTATTCAATGCTGATAGCCAGAAAATTCTTTGAGGTGTCACATTCCTCTGCAAACATATAAACAAAGCATATATTTTACAATAATCTTATGTTATACATTTTTGTTAACTCTATAAGCTTACATAGCCTACACACAGAATATCATCATATATTTAATATTTAACTTTTGCAAAGCAACAGCCTGTGCTATACATGCTTTGCACATCTACCAGGATCACTGGAAAATAAAAGATGGCTTCCAAAAAGAACTGTTTTCAAATCAGAAGCTGAACTGAAACTCACAGAGTTCCTCTCTGCTAGGAAGCATTTAACAGTGTTGAAGTAACTGACTTTCTCCAGTCCTCTACCTGCTCAATAAAAAGACTAAGAAAATCTGTTCATTTCTTAGGGAAAGGTGACACCAGCACAACACAGAAACTCCGTATTCCAAAAAGAGGTTGCACACATTGGATAATTGCTTACAGCTTCTTAAGTTTGTGAAACAAAACAGAACAAATATACAGTATAAAATATTATCTACTATGTCACTTTTATGATGAAATTAACTCAAAGCAAAACTCAGAAGAAACTGTTGCCTCGATGACTAAAAAGGGGCAAAGAGCCCTCAAAGTCACTCTGTGCATAAGGAAATGTGCAAACTGTGAAAGCCCCGTGAGAGCTGCTACCAACAGAAACATCCAAATGCCTGTAGTAGAAAGGAGAGCACACTAAAATTTAAGTACGTGGTACTTGAAAGTTGAAACACTTCTTTTTGAAGCTGAAATGTCTCAAAAGTATCCCCTAGGTACACATACAAAGTATATGCATTATTAATTTCCTATTACTCTGATTCACAGGAGGATTGCAAGCTCCGCTCACTGCAATTTTGCAAGCACATTACTTTCCCTAAGACACAGTGAAAATCCCACTCATGGTACTAGAATTGAACCTTTTCTCACACTGGATCAGGGAAAAGAAAATCTCCAGCATCTCTGAGGTCTTCTCTGTCAAATCCTATGTCTTTCCATCAAGGCTGATGCACTCTAAAATCTGCTTCCTTCCCTCTTAATACCTCTGTCAGTGATTCAGTTCTGTACTAGTTTGGTATTGCTGGCAAAGGTTGAGGTAGGGGAAGGGCTTTGGCCAAGCTCCAGCAGAGATCATTAACTCCTTCCTGCACAGGAGACCCTTTGTCAAGGGTATAAACAATTCCACAGGAGACATGTACAAGATGAGGAAGAGATGCATTGTTGAACATGCTTTGAGCAGAACATCAAATTCAACATTCTGTCATTGTTATACCAAGGTCTGTGGTGACAGGAATTAGATTTGGGCATTTCAGCCATCACCAGACAATAGCCAGCATGACTGGCAACAGCAAGATTGTACAACTAGCCATGGCAAGTCCTTCATTAAGATACAATCTCATGCGATTACTTGATGCTGATGCAGAGCTAGGTTGATGTTTTTGAACGAGTTATTACTAAATAGTTTACTACAATCCATGGAAATAGTTTCCCACTTGCAAATCCATTCATGGCATTATCTTCAAAGAATTATTTAAGAAATATTAATCCTTATAGATTTGTATGAACTCATTTTAGTAGTATAATACATAAAATGCAACATGACAAAACTTGCTTAACTGAGTCACTGTAATTTGAGCCGTGTATGTGCAAACACTCTAATAGCACTTAAAGGTCAAAATCAGACATATTTAATTGAATTATGCTAAGGCTCCTCAGGTAGACATCTGTATTGAGGAAACTGCAGTTTCGAAGCAATGGGTCAGCAACACATAAAGAAAGCTGCAGTACAGGCTATGCTATGTGTTGGCTTTCCAAAAAAATCTGTAAGAAAGTATCTATATGACCAGCAATTGTGAATGCTGTAAAATTATGCACTTCCTGCACATGGCAGGTCCAGAATCTGGGTCACCAGACACTAAATAAAATCAGCTTGCGGAAGAAGTAAATGAAGAGATTACAGGAATAAGAACTGACTTTCCTGAATTTAACTGATGTAAGAGTGCACAAGTATAAGCTGTTCATATGATGAGAAGGCTAAATTTAGATGAAACACCTATTAAGTACACTATTCTGGATCTGATCTCTCAGCAGATGATACCTCTTTTTGAAAAGCTTTCATGTATTTTGAAACTTATTTCCTAAACACTGGGACAATTTCAAGCTCTTTGGTAATGCTTGTGACACTGGAGGCAGCTATTTCAGAACCATTCACACAGGTTACCAGCTAGGTTAAAACCTCACCTGGCAGTTGCCCATTTGGAAATCACAGCAAGAACTGAGTCAGAAGCTGATGCATGAACACTAAAAAGATCAAGATGGGTGATTTGCAGACACACATTTCATTACGAACTTAATCAGCACTGAACCCAAAGATTTTCACAACAGAAAAATGCAGTGCAGATACGATTATCCTCAAACAGTTCCAGGCTTTATAGAGTTGAGAAGGAATACGTTGAAACTTGTAGCAATGCAAGTGAATCCTCACCTTCTAAAATACTTTTGCTGGCAATGACAAATCTCACTGAAATATCAGGCTGGTCTACAGAAAAATCAGAACTGCAGTCCTGCTCTGAATGCCAGATTAATCAGTCTAGAGCACACACTTCTCTTCTGCCCTTTTGACTCTATATAATGGACTAGCCATAAAAAAATAATGCTCCTTCATAGCAATATACATCACACAGGCAATTGCTTTATCTGACTGTTGCCTTTCAACCTGAACACTCGGGATATCATCAAATCCTCCACCAAGTAATAAGATCTGCAAGTGACACTACAATCAAGCCTCTGGATTTTCAGGATACACTTTTCACAGCAAGGGGGGAATGTTTGGAATGATGGTGTTTGTTTTCCAGAATGAACCACTACAGGTGATGGGCCCTGCTCTCCTGGAGATGGCTGAACACCTGCCTGCCCAGGGGAAGTGGTGCATTCATTCCTTGTTTTCCTTGTGCGTCCAGCTTTTGCTTTCCCTATTAAACTGTCTTTATCTCAACCCACAAGCTTTCCAGCTTCTACTCTTCCAATTCTCTCCCCCATCCTGCAGGTGGGGGAGTGAACAAGTGGCTGTGTGGTGCTTGGCAGTTGGCTGGGGTTAAACCATGACAATACACGTGAAAATACACTCTGAGACCTGATGCAAAAAAGATCACAGCTACCACACAAGGAATTTCCAGTTCTTTTGGGCTACTTGGTAATTTCAGTTTGAAAGGGAACTAGAAATGAAACATATTAACTTGAAAACTGAGCAGGTTTTGAAGACAGACCATTAATAAAGATACAGATTACTCATTTTCAAACCAAGAGCTTACAATTCTGTAAAAGATTATCATACTGTTTGAAATGGAAATATGTGATCAAACCATTTAAATTCTGATTTAAAGCACTGGCTGATGATCTCAGAGCCCTCTTATGTTGTTCTATATTTAAAACAAAACAAAGCTATAGACAAAAATGTGAATTGCTGGCTCATAACTCCAAAACCAAAAATAATGACAACACAAAAAAATGCCTTTAGAAAATCCTACCTGACAAGTAAGACCACAGGGCAAAAATGAGGGCAACCACAATTTGTCATTGGATACCCACATCACAAATCACAACAGGCCACAGGCGAGTACTCAGAAAATGTATTTCCCTGCCTGCAACTGTGTTAATGCTGTACTACCTGCCCACATTCTGAGAAGTCATTCATACTGCTTATGTTGCTGCTTACTAACTGCTGTGCTAAAGACACAGTATCCCATAGCTAAAGCTTGCCTGCCAGTAAGGGCAATGAATACTTTCAGTAAAACAAGTCACACTGAGGTTTCAGAGCATTTAGGAGCTTTGCTCCCTTGGCTTTGAGCAGGCCCCTTCAACGGATAAGAGAATAGCTCCAAAATACCAATTATGGACCACAGCCTGGACGAAGCACCTGCAGCTGCAAAGTGTACTGCAGCACAGTGAAAGCAGCAGAATTAGACTCTCACTCCATATTTCTGCCTCTGAATTATCTTAGAGACCTTGATCAGGAAAGGAAAAAATAGTGTTGCTTATTCTTCCAATGCTGCCTTACTGAAGTGTGTCTTTCACCTTCAACTTTCCTGCAATGTAAGGACAGAAGTTCAGAATGAACAGCTATTGGTTGTTATAACTCTTCACCCCTGCTCATTTGTGAGTCTCATAACATACACATCCAACCCCCAAACCCTGTTTAACCTAAATGAGAAAAAAGCAGCACCATGCAGAAGTGATTGTACTTTGCAGCCAGGCGGCTCAGTGCTGATTTTCCCAGTGCAATGCAGCCCTGGAACAGTGGAAGGTCACTGCAGCAAACTCAGCATCAGACAGAAATGCAGCAACCAAACAGCTCTTGTGGGTGTTATTCCCACGGCCAGAGACAATGGGCCAGGGAGATGTCTGCAGAAGAGGCCCTGTAGTAACTCTGCAAAGAAGTTTCACAGCCAGCAGAGCTTAGAGCAGCCCAGAAGATGCTCTAACATCTACCAGGCGACAGCTTGGTGATGACAGATTTCAGGAACAGAGAAGCTGCTCACACACATTTTTTCGCTGACTTTTGAGAAGTGCTTTCTGAGCTGCAATTGTGGGATAAAGCCAGAGAGCACATCCCACTTAAAGATACATCAGTAGACATAGCAATTCCTTATCTTCACCTTAGCTACAAAATTGCCATCATCTAGTCCACATAATTCCATATTTAATTTTGTATTATTGTTCAGTCATTGGACTGTGGGCAGGGAGGCACTTCTCTGACAGGAGGATCTCAGAACATCACAGACTCAGTGACGCAGTATCATGAGATGAAGTGTTCAGAGAAAGTCTACCATATGCTTACACAATACATTGACAACATAGCGTTCAAGAGTTAATTCATTTATTGTTAAAAAGGGCTTTGAAATATCACACATTACCACAAATTCAAAGAGACTTGCAACTAGAGCATATCAGGACACTGGCAGAACAATTTCTATTCTGTTGAGCTACACTTTGACCTACTTCAACCAGCTGAAAACCAACCACCAGATAAGGTCAACCATTTTCTTCTGAACGGAACTGATCTTATTAGCTACCCAAGCATGTTCAACTGACTATTCAAGAAGTGTGAAGACAATCTTAAAAACTGACTCTTGAAATTCTGTTAATATGTATTTATAAGGAGTTCAGTGAGGGTCTGAAAGTTTTTTGTTATAAACATTTTTTTTGAGAGAGAGAGAATGTGGGAATTGCCTTTCTTTTTGTCTTTTCCTATTTCCTTTATAAAGCCTAGAAATGTGCTGATAATTCTCCCTGGGTTTGCAAAGCCCAAAAGTATGTATGTGATGTGAATTACAAGATATTAACATGTTATATAAAAAGGTGAGAGTGATGAGCCTTTAACAGGTGTTGTCATTAATCTCATTTTGTTAGTCACTGAAGCTAAAAAGATGTTGATAAAAGTTTCTGATGAAAAGAATTAATCCTGGCTTGCTCTATGCAGTCTGCCTATTTAATGCCTATTTAATGAAAGGTATACTATACAGTTAAGTCTCATTTCTAATGATTCAGCATGTGATACTGAATTTAGAGATATAAGTCAAATACCAGCAATTTTAAATCAATAAATTCATCCAGTTAAAATCTAAAAAGAAAACTAATGTAATCAAATCCAATCTCTTCCATTTCATATTTTTTGAGATACAGAGCAACCTTTAGGAGCTAACTTACTCTCCTAAATAGTAAATAATCCCACTTGTATTAGCTATACCTTGATTCCTCCTATAAAGGACGTGCATTTCATATTCCTCTATATGGGCAGATCTCAACACTAGGAAATCACCTGCAGGATCGGTCTGTATGTTGTTTCTTACCTGTAAATTATACACAAACCCACTATATATCAATAAATGCTGTTATTTTTTATATCACAAGTGCTGCTGTTCTTGTAGTAGGGTAGGAAACAGCACCCTGGCAGGGGCAGCTATGCCAAACTAGCACACAAAACCCTGAAGACAAACAAGAGCAGAAATGTGTTTCCATGGAATCTACGAATGGTCCACAAAAAATATTACATTTCCTTTTTGAAGCACAGATGTACTAGGAAGACATTAAGATCTTGATACAAACAATTAAGGCTAAGTCAGATCTTGCACATCCTTATTACCTCGTGCTTCTTATCCAAACTGCTCACCTTGAGCCCTTTCTTTTGTTCTGCTATTGAAGCAGGTCTGCTGGTACTTCATTTCATGTGACAATGCTATAAACGTTCTCCCAGCATTACAGACCACAGATTACTAAAACATTCCATTTCACATAATGAAATGAATGTAGTTTCAGTCATTACATGAGACAACTGACTTCAATGGCTTCTGTGACTGAAAATCAATGGATCACTTTATATTGTAGCCTTATGCAACTGAGTAGAATTACTCAATTCATTTCTTTGATTTATATTGTTCAGCAAGCAAAACCTAGATTTCATGCAGAAAACAATGCACCATTTTACATTCACACTTCTGTTCACTGAAATAGATCTTGAAATTAGATGTGGGATTTTAGACTTTTCAGTTTCACATAGTAGGTCACAAATTGTAAGACATAGCTGAGCAAATAGGTACAGTTTTGATTTTAAACACTGCTATTCCTCTGAAGTAGCAGCATATTACTGTGATGTTGCCTGGACTTCTTTCACAACACTCAGTCAGCTGTAACCATTCTTTAGCCTCTTTTTTTTTTTTAATTTGTAATTGAACATTAGAGGTTACATCAGACCAGCATGCACTTTTTTCCTAAAAATCCTTAAAGTCAGCAATGCAAAATTTCTCTACCAGAAAGTCAGTGAGATAACAAGGTAGACAAGATAGATGAGACACAAGTAAGAAGAAGTAATAGGAACATGCAAAGAAATTGAGAGATTAAATGTTTGGATTCATAAAACCTTCAGCACATTTTAAAAGCTAAATGTGGATTGGTCCCTTCCCCACCCACATCTGTGGTTCCCACACATGCATTCTTCCACTGTGTAGTCTGATTCTCTGTATGTTCTTACTCTGACGTAAGTTCTATACTGGAGATGGTAGCAAACCCATAATTAAATATTTTCTTGCTAGTTTTTTTGTTTCAGTGTGGGTTTTTTGCAGACATCAGCTTTGACCTTCCTGGGCATGTTAACTGAAACATGGCTAAACCACCTTCAGGTACAACTCAAGTCTGAAAGCATCTCAGCTACTTTCTCTCAGCCTGAGCTTTCAGATTCTCAAAAATGAAGCTCCTTGGGATGCTCAGCTTCAGCATCTCTACATTGTACTCCCAATACTGGCTGTATTTAAGGAACACAAGGAGAGATCAGAGTGCAGTTTGCTCCAAGCTGACCTCCAAGAACGGACTGACCCGACAAGCTGCTCCTGTGTGATGTCTGGACCACCCTGACACACTCCCCATCCATGCTCTTGGAGGAGTGACCGGCGCCAGCCTTGCACAAATGCCCAGCCTGCCACCTCCCACACAGCTCTGGAGGACCCACTGGAGGGCACATGCAGCCAACCTCAAAATCCTTTACTGTGAAGTGCAAAATGACACATTTTGCATGCAACATAAATTTCTTTTCCATTAGTTCTCAGCACTGGGTTCCTCATCCGTGTACCCTGTGTTCACCCTTTTCCAGCAGGCACCATTCCTGCTCCAGGCAAAGCCAGCAGCACCACACTCACCGCTCTGCAGGATGCTGTCACACGGACTGCCTTCTCCAGGCCTCTGCACACAGGCTCTCTGTGTCTTCTCAGAGACACAATGTTCAGGCTCTCAGCTCGCTCTCCCTCACCTGGCTGGCATCCCTGCCTTTTCACTTCTTTCAGGCATCTCTAATCAGGGAGTCATCAACACGGCTCCAGAAGGGAGATCCCCTTTCCCACTGCGCCTCCTCCATTACCCAATTCACTCCCTCTGGGCCCTGCCCTTCTCTCCCCGTGTCTCTCACGTTCCTCTCCTAACAGGAAAGGTTATGCAAAACCTTTTCTTCAACATGCAGGCCATGCCATTTGGCAGTACGCAGAATCGGAGGGAGCAGAAAAAAAGCAAACCATTGAAGTCAGGCACATTAGAAATACACTAAACACTGTCACATCTCCCAGACTAAGCAGGCCAGGGCAGGATGTTTCAGACCTCAACACGAAAGGCTGCACAGAGGAGCACTGCAACACCCACCCACGATACGGTTTCGGTCCCGTTCCTAGCACCGAACCGGGGTACCAGCACACCCCGTAGGGAAATGCCCTGTGCCCAGGGCGGGGCGGCGAAGGCCGGTCCTGGGTGACACTGAGCACCCCGAGCCCGCCCGGGCCCGGCCGGTCCAGCGCTGGTGCCCCGTGCCGAGCCGCGCTCCGGCCCCGCCGCACACGGTGCCCGGGATGGGCCAGCCCGGGGCCCCTTCCCTGCCAGCGCCCGGCCGAGTGACAGCCCCGCGTCCTGCCCGCGCCGCGCCGGCCCTTCCCTTCCCTTCGCCCCGCAGGGCCCGCGGCTGGGGCGGCGGGGGGGCCCCCGCGGAGCGGAGCGGGGGCTGCGCGTCCCCTCCGCGCCCGGCGCTGCGGGCGGCCCCGCGCCGTCCCCGGGGAGCAGCTGTCACCGAGCGCGGCCGGGCCGGGCCGCGGCTCCCCGGGCCGGCGAGCGGACAGGGCGGGGGGACCTTCGCCCGGCCACGGCGGTGCCGCTGCCCCCCTGCCCCGCACCTCAGAGTGGGTCCCACGCAGGCCGTGTCGGTGCTCTCGATCTCCTGCAGGATCCGATCATGCTCGGGCAGACTCTCCGCCATCTTGGATGGGAGGGCCCCGGCGCGGCGGGAGGGGCCGGGGAGGGCCCTGGAGGGGGCGGTGCGGCCGCGGGAGGGTGTGCGGGGACCGGGGCGGCGCAGGCGGCGGTGAGGAGGCAGGGGTGGGGCTGAGAAGGAGGAGCGAGTCCCCCCGCGCCCCGCTCGGTTCGCCCCAGCTCCCCGCGGCCCCGGTGAGGGGGAGCGCTGCGCTGGGTGGCCCTGTGAGCCCGGCAAAGCCCCTCCGTGCCCTGGGCACCTCCGAGCGCCGGGTCCGGCAGAGAGCGCGGCAGATGCTCCTGCTCGGCTCCAGCCCTGCCCGCTCAGCGCCCGGGGACAGACGAGGGACACTCAAATCCGGCCCTGTCCCTGCCGGGATGAACCTCACCCGCCCCGCTGCAGAGACGCCCTGAAGGCTTACAGGGTCACACCTGGCCCTTTCGGCTGTGCTAGTTGTGTTTTGTTTCATGGTGTGGTCTTGTTTCATTGTTACTGCTGTCGGTTTGGTTTGGGTTGGTTTGCCCGCCCGCTCACACGCGGTGCCCGTGCCCTCAGGGAGGCCCTGCGGGGATTCTGCACTCAGGTTGTGTCCCCGACTCGATTCCTTCCATTCTTTAGGTGATAGCAATTTGGGAGTCAGGATAAAAATAGAACAGAACAAAACAAACAAAGTGCACCTTTTCTCGCATTGGCTTGTTGTGTTTCCACTAGAAATTGACACATTGTTTCTAATGCTTTGAACAGCAAAGCTCCGTTTTTCAATGAAGGAGGAATGGCCTATTTTCTATTTAAATTATGCACTTTGTGGTCTGTGGCCAAAGATGAACTAGTCCTTGGTTTTGCATGCTCAGGAGACAGGATACACCTGCTTTCTGGGCAAACTTATCTGCACACAAGTGGGAAGCCCATGCAAAAAAATAGGCCTGTTGGGTAAAACTTGAGGGTGATGTGTAGTTGCAGTGAGGAACTAACAGGAATTCATGACTGTGAATGCATCAGGGTCTACAATAGCATTTGGCACCCTCCCAGTTACTGTAGTCAAACTCCTCGTGTCTCCTGCCCTGGTGCAACTACACCTGCACATCAGTTCATAAATGGCACCAAGACTGCACATCGTGCCTGTGCTTGTGGCTTTATCATATTCAGTGTTGATTGAGATGAATTTATTGATGGCACCTACTATATCAACTGATGCAAAAAAGAAAATAGGAAAAACCCTACAAGCTACCTCTGCAGTAGAATTTTCTTCAAGAAACCGCTCAAATGCATTATCAGCCTTCCCACATTCCTTTTTTCCCCATCACCAAAGTACTGAAATAATAAATTGACACATTTTTCAGGGTAAATGAAGTTTTCTTTTTTTAGCCTGATAGTTTCTGCAACGTGATGCCTACAGTGCCAGGCAGGCTATTTTTAAAACTCTTCTATGGATACTGACAATGTACTGAGACATATAACATTATAATCTTTTATGTGTTACTTTTTTAGGGCATCTATGCAGAGGAAATTTTTTCAGTTGCACTTTTACCATTAAACAGTTTCCATAAGCTGCAAATGAAAAAAACCCCAACCATATAATCTTCAGATATTTAGGAATATCAGTGGTAAAACCTTAACGGGTTGTGTCTTTAGGGATGAAAAAACATTGCATTTCTTAAAAATGTAAGAATAAGAAGCAATTAATTTTTTTAAAATGTGGCTATTAACATCAAATTAAAAACACTGCTACACAAAAGAGAAAATTTCTTCTTGTTTTCATTTTTAAGAGTAATTTCTTTCTGCACAGTGAATCTGCAGCCAGCTATGAGTAACAGATCACTTTGTCCTGGTGAAAAGAGCTGAGTAGCTGACCTTGGTTTGTATTTTTTGATTTAGGGCCAGTCACATTGAAATTAAACTCAACTTTCCTGTAGGCTTCAGGGTCAGGAAAACAAAGTTTCTAATCTATTGGGCTGACTGGAGGAACAGCTACAGAATGGACCATACCCATCATGAAGAGTGTAATATTATCAAAAAGAAGCATACCTTAGTGTGGTTCCAAGAGGCAGCTCAAAGGACTGGATCTCAGCAAGGGCATTTTCATATATCTGATCTTTGTTTTCTTCTAGATAAAATTCTGACAGATTTGACTTGCTTTTCTTTGCCATAGATTAGCATAGAACTAGTCTAACTTTAGGAGAGGACTTTTATTCTGATTATTATACTTGACTAAGTGACTCTAGTCAGCAAAACCAGGCATGAAAAAACAGATCCTGCGCTAACCTCGTGACTCCTGAGGACTTTGTGTCCAAGAATGGTGCACAGCTGCTGTTTTCCTGTCTGCTGCTAACATTTGCCTCGTATGCAGCACCCAGGCCTTGCACAGTCTTTATTGTGTGTCCAATTTATTTATCTAAACAGGAAATTTTCTGCCAAAATAATATTTTTACATCTTTGAAATAGCTCATAGTTAATAAATATTAAGCCTGAAATTTAGTCACTCCAAAAACACAATTTTAAAGTGGTTTCAGACACTAGCCATCAATGCTTAATTTCCTGCTAGGTTTTATGAGATTAAAAATAATTTTTTAAAAAAATATTGTACTTTTGCTTGTATAAAAGCCTTATGCACAAGGAATTAGCTTGATTTATGAAACAGGTTTATGGACCTTGTAGAGACAATTAGAAAAGCAGAGAAAATTTTATGTTTTCATCTTTTTCCTTTTCAGCATTAGTAAATGCTACTTATAATTAAAACAAAATTACAAAAAATGCTCTGTGATAACTGTGGTTTTTCTGAGTGTGCAGTAAAAAAGCTGTTACTATTACCTGCATGATAAAAACAGATAAGCAAAAGTTGAGAGCTGTGCTGTCAAGTCATTGTCATTATGAAGATGGCAGTGAAAATACTTTACACAACTGCCATGAATTACTTTAATTTCAGGCAGTTATTTTTCAAGCATGAGACTGGAGTTCTAGATCCCTCAATTTTAAAAAAACTTTTTAGAAGCCAAATTCAATACTATTTGGATAATCAAACTTAATATATTTGGCTATTTTAAATATTTCAAGTGTTTCAATAAATATTTGGTTCCTATTTCAGGACTGCTCCTAACAAAACTGACAAGAATCCTGGCCATGGTGCAGTTAAATGCAGGAAAACAGATTACTCATTTCTGACCAGGGTGATAAATGGTTTGTTCACTTCTCTGTGCCCAGTAGGAACCCAGAGGACATGAGTTCATGTCATAGCACTGGGAAAGAACCCTGAAGGCTGTAACGAGTTAAGACTGCATACAAATCTCCAATATGTCCCCTTGAACAAGGTGTTTCAATTGACTGTTTATTTTTAAACCAAAATTAAGCAATTGTTTCATTAGCATTAATATCCAATACATTTCCTGCTTTCATGTTCTAACCAGAGTTGTGACTCATTTTTACATTTTTCGCAAGAAATATGAGCCTGTGATTGACCCATCCAGCCACTGGATGTCACACAAATGCAGATGAAAGGACATTGTAACGACTCATTCCAATCATAACAGTCCCCAGATTTGGTATTAATTTAACAATTACGAGGTGACACTGTGAAAGTAAGGGATTACAGTCAGCTTAAGCTTATTCATGTGGTAGAAGAAAGTACATCCACTGCCACTATGGCAGAGCACAGGCAGGCCAGGTAAGGCAGAGAGGCCTCAGACATCTACACCCAACCATCACACACCCAGCCCTCACACACCCAGCCCTCACACACCGTGGCTTGCAATAAAAATCCAATGAAATTTATACAGAGTGCTTTTATGAATACTTTTATGTGATTTTAAATGAGTTCAATACTTACAGAGGCTTTGGGTACCATTTCTTCTTCCTTTTTTCCCAAAAATTTAAATAGAAGCTTGCTTTAGGAAATCAACCAACCAAAATAAACAGGATTCTGAATGCCTTGTGCAAATGTTCTTGTTGGTATCACAGCTGCCAGGAAATAAGTATGTTTAATACAAAGCAAAACAATGTAAAAAGAAGCAAACAAATACAAAGGTGAATGATCAAGACATAGGCAGGTGTTACAGGCTCTTCATTTGTGGCAGTGGGTGTCCAAGGACCTTGGCTCTCCAGAGTGGTTTACAGCCACAATGAACCTGTCTGAGACCATGACACTGAGAGACGGATTTAGCACATCCTATCTGACCTCAGATCTGTGGACAGGAGTTCATTAACACCTGCCAAAAGCCCTTTCGGCTGCAGATGACCCCGTTTCCTCCCTGTGTTGTCTGTCCAGCCTGCGCTCCCCTTCTCCACTTCTGCCTTCTGCTCTTCCCCAGGTCTTCCCTAATCCTGATGCTGATTAGACATGCCCAAAGTCTACATCTTTTAGCCATATGCGAGCTTTTCCTTTTTCCACCTGAGTTCAGGGCCACTTGCGAGTGGCTTTAGGGAACTGCTTTGTCCAAGGAAATAAAGTTTTTTTTGAAAAAAGACAAAGGGACAATTTCAGTACAGTCACATGACATCAGCTTCTGACAGAACGGTTTATCTTTACCTCACAACTGTATGTAACATGCTCAGAGGCTGCAAGTAAATAGATTGTCAGCAAAAGCAATGCTAAGTATTTAATTATATATTTTTTAAATTTATGGTACTCACTATACAGAAGAGTAGCAGTTATAATTTCTGAGGTATCATACTTGTACTAGTTGAGATTTAGCCACATCAAGAAGCCTGAGAAAGCAAAATCTGCTTGAAGTTGCCTGGTAGAAAAAAGGAGGGTATTTTCTGTACTGGTTAAATTCCTGCTATTTCTGTGAAGGGACATTTAATTGTCTGGACAGGCAGAAACTTCAGACCCTGTGAGCTGTAAAGACAGGTGCTGTCATCTTTCCCACCTTTCTGAGATTTTCCTTTGAAAAAATAAGCCAAAGTACATATCTCTTGCTGAAGGTGTAAAAATGGTTTAAAGCTCTGTGCAGAATAACAGGGGAAATTGAGGCAAGGAACAAGATTGTGAAGCAGGAAGCAGAGGCTTATCTAGAGCAAAACCACTTTCACCACGTCCTTTCTCCCTTTCCTTCCATAATACTTACTCTTCCACAAGCCTAATGGGATGCAAGAGGGTCAAGAACTGCCCGTTTAAACCTTGCCTGCCCATGTTAATGCTTTCAAAAACATATTTTACCCACATGACCGTTACAAAAAGTGTAGCATGTGCTGTACTGTAGAGTCCCTACTGGGTATGCAATACCAGTCTAGATTACTACTTTTTTTAATTGTCAGTGCAAGATTAGCAGCATCAAGTTTGTTTCATTTTCTTTCCTAGTTGGATTGGAATCCATTTTGAATGATTCATGGAAATGAGGGAAGGGAAAAATGTCCACCCTCAAATGGAATTACTATAGATAATTTTCTCATGCAATGCCATCCATAACAAATTACTTCATTGGTCATTGCCCAGATATCTCCTCTTTACATCCCTCCACAAGAACAACAATGGCATTAGTAATTTCTCTGGCATCTCCTGCTCTGTTACTGCCTCCTTTCCTGGGCTCATCCCCACACTGGACCCTTGAAAACCTGCTTGTTCTCCTTATAAACTGCACTGGCTGTTCCCGTTCCCTTTGTGCCTGTTTTTCTGATGGCCAGACCCATTTCTGCCTGCCTTTCAGATGAGCCATGGTGGCAACAACCATGTCAGGTGGTTCCTGGGGAAAACAGGCAGATAAGCAGAAGATGGAATTATCACTGCCTTTTTTCCCTTGATGCAGATGTGCTTTAAGAAATTTTATTTAATCTATAACCTGAATAGCTCCCTGAGCTTCTTGATGAATGCTGCCCTCAGAGATTCACCAGGAGGAGGGAGCTCTAACTTGTTTCTCACTCATTTCTCTACCTGCTCACCCCCCAAATAATCAACAACACGCACCTCCCTGTACCTCACCATCAACAGCACAGCTGCATCTGGCTCAGCGCAGCCCATTGATCAGGACAAAACTATTTTTCTCAAATATGAAAGTCTGCAGTGGGAAGCTTAGGCCTATACAGCTCAAGGCTATGCCATCAGGAATTAGGCATCTTTCCCCAAGCAAATACAACAAGAGTAACTTGTGGGAACAGATAATTCAGCGTAATGTATGCAGTAATAACGTGTACAACATAGGCTGGGGTGAATGGAGCACTCAGGCAGCATCAGTCTCAGCTGGCAGAAGTGTATTGGAGACAGCAATCTTTTCTCTGTAAAAAAGGGACTTCTAGGACCTTGCTAGGCATCTTCATTCATTATACAAAAAGTTATTCACAGAATTTTCCTCTTTTTTTTTTTTTAATATAAAACCATGCAATTGTGTATGAAACAGGAGTGTAAAAATAATCTTATTAAAAGGTATAGTCGTTACCTACTTCTTATGCTTTGATCTTTGTAATATACTGCTCTTTTCAGAATAAATGCATCATGGACACACTAAAAAATTTTTATATTAACCTTTATAAACTGCAAGAAAACAGAAACCCCTACCAGATTAGGTAGAAGGCCTCTGTGTATGATTCAGAGCCATTTGCTGCAAATAAATATGTTTTCAATTGTCCCAAATGCACTTCATTATGGCAAGGGTTTACAGGAAAAACTGTGCTTTAAGTTATTGCAAATATATTGCATACAATATTGTAATTTTTATTTTAAAATAGCATTTATTGCTAGGTATTATGTACATGCCATAAGCCAAGGGAAAGATGTTAAGAATTGTTTTAGTGCTCAAAGCACTACCATGACTAAAAACGTAGATTTCCTTGAACCGGATTGCACCTGTCTCTCCAAAAGTTAAGACATCTCCTTAACAAGCATCTGATAAAATGTATTCTTTTAAGTTTGCTGAATTTCCTGGTCACTCCATACTGACAGTGTATTAGATGCCAGCAGGGAAATCACCTTGGTTTTCTTTCAGAGCACTTAAGTGAATTATGCTTCCTGAATTGTGATCAAAATCCATGAATACATTGTTTTTTTCTTTTAATTATACTGGATTTAAAAATTGGACAATGTATATAACAATCTTCACCAAAATATTGAGGAAACAACATTCTATTGCATATTTACACCTGGTTTTTTCTGTAGTAAATTGCTCAAAACACCACACATCTCTCCCATTAGGAGGGCAGTGCATCACTAACTACTTCTGAAATTTCAGTGCCTAAAAATATCTGGAGAGATCCTCGGTTGGTGCTGATGTTATCCTTGTAAAAGTCAATCAAGGAATCAAGACTACTGGCTGAACAGCAACACTTTTGTCTGACAGCAGTGGGAACAAGAGGAGAGTCACTCTCATCACGCATGTTTACAGGATGCTTGGTGCCATTGAGGAACAAGTACCATTTCATTTCCATTGTAACATAAAAGCCATGAAATAATGCTCAGCCTCACTTCTGGGCACATGCAAAAAGTAATTACTAGATCAGACTAAATAAATACATCTAGTAATTTTTAACACAGCATTCAAGTTTCCTACTTGAAGGAGACATTGTTTAATAACACTGGATAATAGGATACAAAGTAACCTCTTTATCATTCTACAGAACAAAACAGTGATGCATTAAAAAAATTCTCTCTTCTTACTAGTGCTTTTAAGGAACAGGCATCAATTAAAACCCTGAGTCAAAGATGTGCCTTAGGAGTCTGAGAGCTTTTATTCTGAGCCAGTGAGGGGCTCTAGTACAGATGCTGTCCTGCAAGACATTGCTTTTCTGGAACATGAGGGCTTTTTCTTCTCCCCACTTCAAGAGCTTCCACTCTTAGAAAGCCACAGCATTTAAATTCATTTGTAACCCAGGAGAACTTCCCTGAGAAAAACAGTCCCTGTCCTGTTTTTGGGTATGATTAAGTCAGAAATCAAAATTACTTTTGAGGTTAGGACAAGTGTTATGGTGGACTTCTGACTGGTCCCAAGTGATCCCACCTTGATGAGTTGCTCTGTTGGCAGAGCCACAGTGAGTGACAGATACTGTGCCCAGTCAGTCTGTCCTCACTGCAAAATGAAATGCTTTAATTGAAACCACCACGAACAACCCACTCAGAAGTCTGATCATTTTTATCATGGCCTATATTCTTTAAATGCTTTAGGGAAAAAAAATCCCTTGCCTGAATATAAGCTTGAATCACTCTAGCTGAACAGTTAATTAAACTAAGTATCTCCATAGGCATTTTTAGTCTCTCAGGCTCTTATTTCAGTTTAGTTAGAACACCTAATTGACTTAAGTGAAATAACTCTGCTTTAAAAAATGAATACTATCAGATAGCTTTTTGTGCAGATAAATTCTGTGCAGGTCAGGCTTATGCTTCTGCTACATTCTCCACTCAGGTTTCACTGACGTTTGCAAGAGAGGACAGTTAACATTAGCTTATCACTGTGTGATAGTTGGGATTTTAATTGTCCTCCTAGTCAGACCTGGCCAAAGGAAATCTTCAGAATTAATTTTGCTGAAGAGCCCATGCCTAACTATTTGGTAGTGTTAACAATAATAAGAAAATTTAGAGGAAGTACCTTGACTACCTCCTGCTTAGATAAATTGTGTTTTATTACTGTGAAAGAAAGCAAAACAAAACAAAACAAAACTCCCAACATTGTCAAATAGTACTATACTTCAAAAGAAAATCTCTTTTCCAGTAAATGAGTGTGGGAATCATTATTTACAAGCTCACACCACACTAGCTGCTTTTTTGTAGTATTTCCTACCTATATTCAATTACCATTGCATGTTAGACCTTGTAAATCAACACTAATACCTCTGAAAGGAACTGCTTGTTTTTTGAGAACATTCCAGTCCACAAACACTTTTTCCAGTGAAAACTGAACAATTACAAAAAGACTCTGTTTTGGTAAGAAAATAGGAAATGATGCTAAACAAAAGTGAATGTTTATTTAGAAATTCCAAGGCCATTAATTTATACTAAGAAACTGTTTGTGCTCAGAGACTATAATCAAAAGGTGATGTGAATCATTGATCACAAAAGGACTTCATAGATAAGGAGCAAGTGCAGTGCTGGGTTATTATATTATATATTAACAACTTCATGAGCAGCTTTTGCTGATTCATTTGGCAGGAAGTGAGCTGCCAGGAGAGATTTCTAGGGGAGGAACAATCAACAATATTTTCATATAAAATAACTCCTGCTACTGTATTGTTCTCACAACATTTGATAATTAATGTTTTCCTGTTCAAGAAAAAAAAAAGCATAAATCACAAAAACAAAGGTAGATCTGGTTTAGTGTTACACTACTATAAATACATACACAGCATAGCAAAGTAAGGGAAAGGTCTGATCAATTAAAAAATTGGATAGCCAGTACTTGTGAAATTGCTGCACAGTTGGGAATTAAGATACGGTAAATGCTATTCTTTTTGGAAGAAAACAAAGTTGTGCCTTTATCTGCCTTCCTGGCAGGAAGCTCACTGGCCATGGCAGAGCTGGGATGTCCTCCACAAAGCAGTCTGAGGTTTCCATTCAGGAGACCAAGATCTCCTGATCCACCAATACTGAGCCACACTGGAGCTAACACCATACTGGAAAGCTGTTACGAGTGACAGGAGAGCTCAAGGCTTTAAAAATTGAAACCAAATCACATCAGGCAGACTCAACACAGCAGCACAGATTCACACCCAGGACAAGGGTGTCACCAAGCCAGCCCTGGGACATGCTGCCAGGGCACCATGGCCCTACCAGCAAGTCAGGTACAAGAGCAGCTCAGCCAGCGGGTCCTGCTGCTCCACCAGGGCAAGGACAGGTTGGTGAGCCTGTGTTATACCTATTGCATTGTAACTAGTCCACAGAGGGGAAACATGGTGAGTCTGTGAGTCCTGTGCCATCTGGCCCATGTCAAGGATGCTTTGCCCATGCCAAGGGTGCTTTGCCCACAATGCCAACAGGCATCATTTGGCTTTCTTAAGCTCTTTCATGGTTACCACTGTTACAAATAGGGGAAAAAATTACAAATGCCTGTAACTATCTTACAGTTTGATCTGTGGTGGGACTGCCCAAACACAATGCATTTTGAAATACGTGGTGGAGGAAAGAGGATGGGAGAAAGAGCAAGTACCAAAGAGTCTGTGACAGTAAGAGATGCTGAACTATATCTTAGAGACTCTTGTTGTAGGTTTTGCTCTAACTGAATACTGATTAGATGTTACTCATGACAAGTTGTGTAGTTCTTCAACACAGACTTTCCTGTTATAAAATTTGCTACAGTACTTGTCAGTAAATGTGTAATAAACAGAGCAGATTTAGGAAGCAATCTATTAGAATGACTAACAAAGGCTTTAAAGAAAAGAAGAAGGAAGAAAACAAAGCCAAACACATTAGCAGTTGGGAATTTTCATCCAGCACAGATCAGGCAGACCCCTGGTTCTTCATTTTTCTTTTTTTTTTTACAAAACATATCGCTATTCTATGATTCAGGAAATGCTAATTAGGCAACTATGGAAAGGAAAGGCAACTATTGCAAAGGAAAAGTGCCGTGTAATCAACTTTCATGAAATTCCACTAATTTTACCACAAATGACCACCAAAGAAAGTACTGATTATCAAAATCCAAAGATGTTAAAAAGCAAACAATTATCTCAGAAGAATTGCTAATGAAAACTTAAAGGATATTGTTATTTTCTCTTCTCTTACTTTATTACTAGTTAAAAAACAGTCCTGCAGTCAGATGGCCCTATTATTTATTTTTAAAATTGACAAGCTGAAATTAAGATTGATTTAATATATTTATATGCTCATATATACATGACTTGCATGTTAGCCATTGCCTGCCACCCTTCTCCCCTGCAAGCTTTATATTTACAGTTTCCTTTGCCTCTTAAAGGCAATGTACCACTCTCAAAGGTTATGATCCCAACAGTGTAAATTCTGTCACTTGAAATGTAGCATATAACGTTCTCCATGTCTGCTTCAAAACCTTAAGGGAAAATCTGCTTGATAGAGACAAAAAGTAATTCAGTCTTCAGGTTTGGTTGTTGGGTTGTGTTTTTTAATGCTTTGAATACAAGTTTTCTAAAAGCACAAAGGTGTTTTCCTTGCCCAAGACAACCAACTGACAGACTTGGAGCCCACCACAGGCCACTGGCCAGGCACAATGGGAAGGAACACCAGCCTTAGCTCTGAATTTTCCCGTGTGTTTAAATCAGACACTTAGTGATTTTTTTCTATGTAGGGTTTGAGTTTGAATAGTACTTTAAGCACTAAACTGTCTCCTTAATGTTTGGAGGGGATTAAGTTCAGAGTTCATTGTGTTGTCTGTCATTTTAAAAAGATTAGATAGTTCAGTTCGGCTCCTACTGGGTATGTAAAAGTCTCTGTATTTATTGACTGTCTGGAGTCATTATCAAAGCTTCTAAAACCAATCGACACCTTGTAAACAAAAGTCCCATTATTTTAGTGATCCTGATAAGATTTACATGATACCCACATTTTTGTTATGATCGATTGAACTGTTAGAGATATTCATACAGTAACAGGTTATGTGTGATAACTGATTTCAACTTCAATTAACAAATTAAGCTTTACATTGGTTTGGAAAATATTAATTAATGTAATCCATTCTAATCTGTCAGATACAATACATAGTTTTGGGTTTGGATCAGGAAAATTCTGAAAGGTTTCAAATATTCTTCCAGGAAAAAAAACATCCTTTGAAAGGGAGGAAATTATACTTTAAACTTGGGGACTTTCTGGTGACTATTTAGTAAACTGAGAAACAATATCACATGGAGGAGTCTGACATATTAAAATAGCAGTAGGAAAGCTATACACCACTAGAACACTACTATATAATTGTTAAATTGTATGAATTATTTATTTTTCAAATAACCACACAAAAATCAAGTTGAATTAAAGCCCCAGACTTCAAAGAATCTTTCTCAAGAAATGGCTGAAGGGGTTTGGTTGCTTTATAAAGTGGCAAAGCTAAATTACAGGGCTGTCAATTGAACAATCACATTGTATATATCACTGACATAATCAGTCCTATTTCTGATGCCCCAGGACTTGCATTTGTAAGTCAGATGCTATAAATACAGCAATGCATTGAAGTGTATTTCTGAAATAGAATTATGCATTTCACTGTAATTATTTAGAAGATGGGTTATAAAATCATAAAGTATATCTGACAGACTAAGCAAGTTCAATTTGATTTGAAAACTTTGGCATGATTTTTCCAACCCTGCTTTCATGGCAATGTTTTTTTTCACCATGATCATGTAAGGAAGTAAGTTAAGCTACTCCAGGAGAGGTAAGAGCTTTACTCAGACCTGATGGTATAGCTGGTAAAAAAATTTTCAGAATACCCAACTTCTGCTGAGCATATCACATAGGGCTCTGACATAAACTGGTTTTATAGAAAGCGTGTTCCCACTGAACTTCAGCTCACATTGTGCAACAAGTCATTTTTTGTGGTGATCTTTCTGCTGAACTTTTGTTTGCTGACATTTGATAAATACTTGCTACTGCAGATGTTAATCAAATGGTGTTAATAAATCAAATCAGTTTGTTAAAACCTGGTATGTTGACAGTGCCAAGGTATCCTGTAATCTATGACAAAAGGATCAATAGAAGCTCATGAAAACATTACCACTGTGGAACAATATTGATTTTTGTCTTAGAAATACTTACTTAGCTCCTGAACCAAATCATTAAAATCAATGGAAAGTCCTCCAATGACTTCACTGGGCTTTGGGTCAGGTATTCAGGCTGGCAATTTTTGGTTCAGGTACTGTTTTTAAGCCTGTAGGTAGAGCAGAATGGAGTCCTGATCTTTAATGGCAAGTTCCAGGCATGTGTGTGATGCAATAACAAGAAGTAGCTCCGGGAACAGTTTCATTGCATGGTTTTTCAGGAAATACAAATTTAGAAGGTTTGCATGATAGGCAAAAATTTAATCTCCCTCCATAATTACTGCTTTGGTTAGCGTGACTTGGTTTTTCAAACTTAAATCATCCCCTTTTTCGTCATGTTTAAACACAATGTTTAAATAATGCCTCTTTCCATTAGAATAATTTCTCAAAGAATTTATAGCCTTCAAGGTAAAGGTCTGTGTAATGGGATTGCAACCATAACAACTACACAATAGCATCATTAAAGGTACTTCAGTTGCATTTACTTTCCCAGTGCTTGAATTTATTGCTATACTGTAAAGTCTCTATTTAGTAAAAAGCATGTTTAGTTCCATTTATAGAGATGACTTAGCCTAGAGAGCCTGAGAGAGATTAGAAGTAAAATTATTTGAGATAGAATCAAAGAATTCCATCTTTTTAATTAGTCTGTTAAAGGCAGGACCACCTAAAACAAATATTTAACTCTGTTGTTGAACACTACTGCTAAAGTAATGAAGAAGAAATTTATAGGGAGCTCTAAAGTCACTTGACAATTATTTCCTTGGGTTATGACTTCTCAAATTGCTGTTTATTGCCAATAGCACTACATTTCAACAGAAATAGGATTCATGGGATTAGTGCACTGTCCTGGTAAAGATGTTTAATCTTCACTTTAAATGAAATATGATAATTGAACCTCTGTCTTGTCGAGTAAGAAGTGCCTTTAAACAAGGTTGGCTATTTTTATACACACTAATGAATCTGTAGCTAAAATACCTTTTTGGTCAGAAGCCAGGCTTGCCTTGTTACCTGATAGTCTCAGTAAATATAAAGCATGACATGAAGAGGGAAAAGATGAAGGGAGATGTTCTAATACAGAAGAATTAACCAATACTGCTTAAAATACTTCATCATGAATGGGATTAAAAATGAGAGAAAAAAAAAAACCTTGGCCACTAAAGAGTTAGTTATTTAAAAAAAAAAGTCCTATGAGCATGGTTGTGGTTTTTTTAATAAGTTTGGCAAACTCCCCCCCTCTTTTTTATTTGTTTGATTGATTGGGGGTTTTTGGTGGCAGGACTGAAAGCACAGCATACTTTAGCAGAGAGCTAGAGACAGGATTACCTCTCTGTTTTAGGATGAGCACTTTCAAGCAGAGGTAAAGAATACTCATTATTCACAAGGGGATTTGCTTTGTCAGAGAAAAAAAAAATCCCAGAAGTCCAGAAAAATAAGAGACCCAGTCTTGTTACTTCACCATTATTATAGGTTGCAAGATAACAAGCGTTTTAGGATCACTTTAAATAGTTGAGTACATCACTGAGCACAGTTTACTGTTGGAGTCTTTTAAAGTCCCCTGCCAAGTCAATGTCTTTGAGAGTCTCAGAAGCACTTTTACTGAGCCTTTCAATTCTCCTTCCTTAGCTACAGGGGTCATTGCAGCACCATTTGCAGGATGACCATACCATACCTGGCCATCCCCAGCACAAACTTTTCACCCAGGTAAGTAGGCACTTGCGGGGGTGGGAGGGAGGGACACACCGTGCTGTTTTAACATTTGCTGGGTTCAGCTAGTGAATTATGGAACCCTACTTTTGCATCTTTGGCTTCCCTCACTGTCAGGGTACAGTGGACTTGTATTTTTGTGAGTCATTGGAGGCTACACATACTCTAGGAAACTAATAGGGCTTTAATCACCTTTTCAGTGTCTCTCTGGGCAAATGGCATAATACAGCTCCAGTTCACATATACAGACCATCTGCTGGTGTACTGTATAACCTCATTCCTTCTGACCACTGGGACCAAGCAGTGGCTTCTGCCATGCCCTGAGACATGCCCAGGCATTGCAGTGAGGAAGGCTGGTTGTTACAGGTGACAACTGCCAATAAAACAAAACAGACATTACAGGCCTGTGCCCTGTCCCGGTGCCCACCCTACAAGGATACGCCCAGGCAGATCACCATGAGTTCTGGTCCCTGTATGCTCCTCTGTCAGAAGCCCAGCTATATTAGGCTATAGCTGTGATCTTCTCTGCCAAAATGATGTCATGACATTTCTGAAAACTGGTAAATTATTGTTAAAATTCATCCAGGGCATTTTGAAAACATAGAAATACTTTCAGGATAAAATATTCAGATTACAAGTAATATAACTGGTACCAAATACCATCCTTCACCTATTTTAACTGCTTCTAAAAAAAAATTAGAAATAGTCCTACCTAGTTTTATGACACCTGAATCAGTGATGTCCTAGCAAAAATTAATTCAACAATGAAGTCTTGCCAACACATTCCATATTTTTCAGGATTCATCAAATCATTCTTTCTGCACATGGAGCTTCATCACTCTTGCTCCCCTGTAAACCACAGTGTATGGCATCACTAGTCACAAACAAAAAAATGCGTAATTTCAAATGTATTAAAGCACCTGTCATTAAAATGAAGGTGTTCAACTCTCTTCAGATTAGAAGGCAGTAGCATTTACCAAACAGGCTATGTACATAGAGCTGACATCTTTTAGACAAGATCAGAACTATTCCCCTATGCTAAAATCCCTTACAGGTAACATATGAGCATATTTTAATTAGATTGTTTTGATGTCATAGTTGAGCACAGTTGTTCAAGGGGACACTGATAGTATCTCATAGCTGGAGGGAAAAATGAAAGCCCTACTCTGAATATAATGAGGTATAGCAAAAGGGGAACCAACTTTGAACTCCTTAATTTTGGTTTCTATTCAATATTGAATCCTATCTTAGGACCTCATCTACTACTTCATTAATTCAACGCAACTGTTCAGAGCCTGTGCCTACATAACATAACCAACCACAACTCAAACCAGCTTGCCTATGTTTTCAAAGCTCTTATATCGAGTATATACAATGTCACAACACTGCAGTAACCAATAGCCATACCTGCCTTTGGCAAACATTCATTTAAGAATGATAAATGTGCCAAGCACTGAAAGCTACATCATCTCACTCCAGCTTACTCAGCTTCTGGTTTTCTTGGTGTTTCTGCAGCAGCTAGCAACAATTCTAGTTTCCAGGGTTTCCATCTAAAACAAAAATACTTAATTTTAGATGTCCAATTGGCTTCAAGTTCAAAGTAATCTTTCATTCATCCTTAGTGCATACTGCAATGAAAACGCCTTTGAGCTCAACTTCAGCCTTTTTATCTAAACTCACACTGCATAAAAATGTTCTGATTGTAGACAGTTTTTCAAAGACCACAATATAAAAGCAGATAATAATGTGAAAATTTAAAAATAGAATATTATAGTACCTGTATCATGGTAATATATTTGCACAGGTACATAGCTATGATTCAAAGCTTAGCCATTGTCTAATAGTGAAGACAAATGTCAGTGAGCATAGCAGGCACCTAATAAAGAGCTTAGCCATTTGCTTGAGAATAAATTTTAAAAGTTTGCGTTCCTATTAAGCACAATGGAGAAGGCGATATTTAAACCAGTGCTTAGCAATGTTATAATAAACTTCGATAATTGTCTTTTTTGAACTGGCATCTGACAGCTGCTGAGGCAGCTGTGGGAATCTAATTACTTGCAAGGCTTTCTTTTGCAATGTGTTTTGCTGAGTAGCTTGATGCAAATAGTTTTGTTTGTATGATTTGCATCTCTAAGGGCACATATGCCAACTCCAGGATTAAATATTTTAATTTTTGTACTTATTTAGTCCTTTCAAAAATTTGACTCATGAAATCTTGCAGCACGTTCAACGTGCCAAATCGTGAAAAGAGGTAATATGTAAATAATTGGCTATTCATACCTACCAGCCATAATGATATGATAAGCTACATCATGCCTCCTAATATTTTGTGACTGAAGAAGGACCATGGAACTTGAAGTGGTCTTAATGTAATAGCTGAAGATTTCTGTAGTGCTGAAAAATCCTTTTCAACACCTGGCTCTGTGCTACATTTATTCCATTCATTTATATAAATAGAGGTTCTAGAGAGCAAAAGTCCTTCATTAAAACTGGCAAGTGAATTGATTCACCACTCCCCAGCCTAACAAGCATAAACTTCAGATCATTAGCTGCAGTCAAGGTTAGTTAGACCTGCAGCTACCCTTCAGACAGTCAGTTATGTCTCATCTTTCAAGTGCACCATTCTCTTGTGCATCTGGGAATGCAGCCCTGTATGTGCAGAGTCACCGTGGGTCATCAGAAACTGCATATGTGAAATGATAAGTTGATCTACAGAGCCAGGATCTCTAAGCTTAGGGTCATATCCTTCCTTCCCACCTCAGTTTGGAGCCAGACATACAGCACACACATGCACTGCCCAGTAACTCACACTGGTGGATAAAAGCAATAGTATCCTTGTTGTTCAAGATTTGCAAACCTTAGGTCTTACAGAAAAAAACCAAACAAACAAACAAACAACATTTTATGAATGTCTTACCGAAAACAATACATCTTCAGGGAATCCCTGTGTGAGCCCCACTGAAGATGGGCTGTCTGGCACATGCTGTCCCAGTTTAGCTGGCCAGGAGTGACACTGCCACAACACAGACACACACACAGCTGCTTAGGACTGAGATCCATCTCCAGAAACAAACACAACAGCTTGTTCTCCAACAGGTTAAAACAAGATAAAGATAATAATTTGGGGAAACAAAACCAAATTCTGTGTTTAAAAAGTGGTATCATTTTGGTTTTGTTCTCACGGAGTCCCTCTGTGCTCACAAACGGCTCCGATCACCACAGCATTGGAGCACTGCAGAACCACGAATTAACTACTGGGAATCACAGAATATTCTGAGTTGGAAGAGATCCACAAGGATCATTGAGTCCAACTCTTTAGTGAATGGTCTATATGGGGATCAAACCTTGGTGGTATTAGTACCATGCTCTAACCAACTTACTGCTCCTTTGAGGTACGGAGACGCCAGCTGTTCCACAGATGGGAGCCTGAAGCAGAGGCTGATTTTACTAAATAAATTACCCAATATTAAATTGGAAATGAGAAGCAAAGAATAAAATTTAATCCAGATTTCCCAAATCCCAGCCCAGGATTCACCACTCGAGAAGACCCATGGCTTTGCAAATGTAGGTGCCTCTGATTTATTTCTGGTACTTCCAGGTTCTGAGGACACTGGAAATATTTCAGCAAAGAAAGGAAGTGGACATGAGTGTAAAAAATGAAACAAATACAAATGTAACCAAACTTTTTTTGCAACCTGAAACTTGGTTTAAGTTAAGGACAAATCTTAGAAGGTTTTTTTTCAAAGCAAATTAATCTCTAAATAAACGTCCATGACTTCTGAACTGAATTTCCTTTTTAAAGCAGGTTAATAACTGTACCTAAAAATATGAAAGAGAATAAAGCAATATAGGAAGTCAGACATTCAAGGTTCAATCTTAATTTACTGCTGAGCACAGTCTTACAGATTACTGTTGCCCAAAATCTTGGACCAGCTGCCTAGGACACAAATTTTCTGACCTCTACATAAACTGGATCAAGGGATGAGAATGGCAAAAAATAAATTCGCTTTCTTGATAGAACTTTTTTCTTCTTATTTGTCTCTCAATTAACTGGTTGACTGCTTGGTCAGCCAACCATTGCTTCTGGTGCAAGAAAAGCAGCAGAAAACTGTGGCACAAGATTTGAAGGGGAACTGTGCTTTGTAGCAACATGTCGCTGCCACAAGTAGTTAATCTAAAACCAAACCCCATTAAGTGAGGAAAATTTGGTCACAGATTAAGGTAGCCATTTCTTTTGGACTGAGATGAAGAAGGGCTTGTCCCTTTGCGCTTACTCATCTGAAATATTTTTCCAGACTGGTACCACCGAGACTGTGCAAATGTTGTGCTCTTCTGATCAGCTACTACTTCTGTGGGGTAGAGAAATCCATCTTTGACAGAGTCATTGACTCAAAACAGACATAGACTGAGGTTGTAGATCCAGCATTAGACTATCTTGTAGGATAAGTTCTGACCTGATCAGGCATGAAAGTCATGATCACATACATCTTGGCTAATCAGTTATGTTTAAACATTTTTAAAAATCAAGTCAAAAAAACATTTACAGGAAGACTATGTGCTGTGTTTTATGTCATGGAGCCCTACATTTCTAATCAGGTACAAGGCTCCCTAAAACCAAATTTATTATCTATTGGAACCACAGACAAGAATTTGCACACATTGTATAGAAGCTCCTCTGCATATTCCACTCTAATTGCTTCAGCTTCCGGAAGGCAACAAATTGCTAAAATAGGTGGCTTTTGGTTTAGCACCAGGCTCCCAACAAGATGAAAACAGCTTGTGGTAAATATAATAGCTAGCAGCCTGAACAATAGCAATTAGGACAACAGCCTAAATCCTGCGGTGCCTCTGGAAGATGTGTGAACAGTCTTGCTAGTGTAGTGATAAGAAGTTTAAATTAACATGCATTAGCATCTCTGGGAGTCCCAAGCCAAGAAATCATTAAGCTGATGCTTCTTCCTTCTGTTTGACCTTGGCTGGATTTAAGCAGAGCTTTAAAGTTGACATCACCTTACATGCTTTTCCGAGCAGAGATATGTGGCTTTGAATCAGGACCAAAAAAAACCCAAATCAGACCACTCCACCCCCACTCCCCCCTCAAAAAAAGAAAGAAAAGGACAGCCCTTCTAAAAAAAACCCAAACCCACCTAATTAATTAATTAATGAAGCAAAAACCCACAAAAGGAATTCTATTTAAAGACATCTTAATTGGAAAGATTAATCTAGTAATGTCGTTGATTAGACTTTTCATTCTCACTTGAGTCAAGGAGTCCACAAGCCATAGACTGTCCAGAGGTGGACCCACTGGACATCCTCAGTGACACATAAAGTACCATCACCTACTTGAACATTTAAGACTTTATAAATACAAAAAAAATTATTTTAAAAGGGCACTTGAGTTGTAGAGTTCAGTTTTAGGGTAGTGTGAGGCTCCACAAAGCAGAACTACACAAAACTTCCAGTTTTCACTGTGCAAATGTGTGCATGTGAGAAACTGTATAGCTGATTAGTAGCTGCAAACTTTTTTTCACAGCACTGATTATCCATATTGACTAACAAAGGAGGGTTCACCCTCCCTTCAGTGAAAATGGACGTGTTCTTCATGAGGCATCAGCTGCATTTGCTTCCTGCTCAGTACTGTTATTTTCAAAGTAAAACTTTTGGAGCAGCAGAACAGTCTTTGGGGTGGGCTCCTGACTTTCACTTTTGCTATATAATCAAACTGAAAAAAAAGGGGAGACAAGTTCAACTTCTTAGAAAAAAATTCTTGGTTTTATGCACTTTCCTATTTTCCAGCCAACAGTGAGAATTCATTCCTCACAAAGGACTGGCAGTGCTCAAAATTACAGGACACAGCACCATGTCCTACATTTTTCAACCATTTCCTTAGCTGAACTGAATGCCAGGCCCCACACCAGCCCTTCTGTGGAAAAAGCAGTGGGAGGCAACAACAGAAGGCAGGAAGACAAAGTGCCTCTCAGGGTTTCCTTGGCATAGCAAGGCAGAGTGGAAAACTGGATTATTTCCCAACTTGCACTCGAAGATCGTCAAGAATCTGCCAAGGTGTGTCAGAAGATTGAGTCATCCCTACAGGTTTGGGCTTTGGGGCCCCTTCCTTCAGGTGGGATGGCTCTGCTCAGGTCACTTGCTGACTGGCTCCCCCAGCAGTTGCTTGATGGGATTTGGAGTAATCTCTTGATCATGTTCATCAGCTTATACAGCAGTTAAAACAATGGGGAAAAGGAGGAAGAAAAAAACCCTCAACCAGCTTCTGTGACAATCTTCTAATAATATTTTTTTCTTTGCAAAGAAGAAAAGAGATATTTTTACTTTGTCTTTTACTGCTGAGTAATTTAAACATTTTCCCCCTCCTTGTACAGTACTACCAGATTTTACTTATCAGAGCGTGTTACATCATGGATCTGAGAGTGGATACCAGCTTAACTTCATATTCTCAGTTTTGCATCTATCACGTGGTTCAAACACACACCAGAAGTGTGTGGGAAGGAGCAGAAATGGACCTGAAGCTGCAGCTCCACAGACTGGCAAGCGGGTATCAGGCTCTGCAAAGCCCAAAACTTACCAGAAAACATGAAGCCAACTTGTGTGGAGCAAAAAAGCCAATACAGTTAAGTAAGATACTGCAAGGGGTGTGGGAGAGAGTGGTATTAAAGCCCAGAGTCAGCGCAGAGGAGCTGTTGCTTAGAGCAGAAATATTGCTACACAGTTTGAATAGACTTCCTGTGGCTGCCTCAGAGACAACATCTGGCAGTGCAGCCTGGTGTACAGGAGAGGGAACTCCTCTGGCAAGGCCACAGAAAATAGAAACATAACGACAAAGGTGGGAGAGCAGGTTCATAACCTGTACCCAACCTCCTGCAGTAACTGTTGTTATTTGTTACAGTCTCATTAAGCTTATTTGACACATAGTTGCCTAGATAACAATCTACCATTTCAGATTCGCAAGAACAATGGCGAGCTGGAAACACAGGGATTGAAAAGTTTAGAGTGCCTTTTTGGAACATAAGCAGGCACTACAGCAGTGTACACCAAGGGAATCCCATTTAGGTCTGGTGTTTTTCAGTGTTTTTGTAGAAGTAATATTTTGGGGTTTTTCATAGCTTATATAGTAAAAACAGGCAAACCATGTCACTTTTTAAAAAGTGATAAATTTAAAAACAAGAAGTGAAACAGTGCAGATACCTGAAACTACACCAATTCTGCTAGCTTTGCTACACTACCAACAGAAATAGTCCTGTCCTGTTTAGATAGACTTTGTTTTGCTACATGACTGCATATGCAGTGAAGTGATATCAAGTCCTGAGGGTCCACTCCTTTGATGAGTTAAGCACACAAAGGCCCACATTTTGATGCAATCTGATATCATATATTTAAGTCCTAGACAAACTGCAACTGTGAGGAAGTGATAAACAGAACTTCCTGCACAAAGCTGCCTGAGATAACACTTTCCATGGACTGGAAAAAAAGAGACATGATTGCTACAGAACTAAAAGGGAACTGTTCTGCTCTTAATAAATAACCCTTTCTTTTTCACGTGGCTATTGCAAAAGCCAAAGCACAAGTGACTAAGATTCGTAAAGCTGCAAAGCACTTCTACTCACACATTTCTGAAATGATTCTTTTGAGGAACCGCATTTAATTCTTAGTTACAGATTCACGATCTCCCACAGGCTCCTGTGTTGCAGCTCAAGCTCTGCAACTCAGAAACTTCCCAACTGACGTTTTTACTTACATTTTAAAGAAAGTTTTAAGGAAAACTAAACAAAAAAGTTTAGTCAAATGGAGAAACAAGAAGGGATTGTTTAAAGAATAAGGGTAGATTTTCTTCAGCAAGAGAAAAATCCTGTAGGAAACATGATTAATTCCTTCTTATGGAATTTTGCATCAATGTCTCCTCAAACTCCAAGACATTTATTGTATTTGTAATTACTTTGAGTTTACTTTGTGATTGTTTGAACCGCCAAGTTTTCCTCAAACTGAAAGTTGTGGGGGAAATGACCTTCAAATATAAGTACTTAATATACACCAGAAGTTGGAGGTTTTTTCACTGGAATTTAGAAAATGTTGGAATTATGAAGATATTTCTTCAGAAACAAATTACTAAAGCACAAAAATAAAATCCATGGAAGTTAAAGGTCCAAAGCACATGCAATTTCTAAGACAAATTATCAAGAATTCATAATAAACTGTTCACCAGTTGTTAAGAGGGGAGGGGTGAAACAACACTTGCAAAATAGACTTACTCATCATCAAAAGCATAGACAAATCACTCAAGTTGCAGACATCTACTCTCACCTCTCATGGTGATGTCCTAGAACCAGCCTTGATGTAGAGTCCTCCTTCTGAGACACCAGAAGGCTCCAGACTCAGGACATTACGACCTGTTCTGTATGAAGAAAGGATCTTTGTTAATATTTGTCACTTCTGTGCATTTCTTTTTGCACTTTACGTTTATGCTATTTTTTGAGAAGCTCAGAACTGTCTTACAAGTCATGAGAGAAGCAACTGTAGTATATTAAAAATCAATCAAAGGCTACCCATTGTTGAAGAGTTTTAAAAAAACTTCTGCTCCTCTTGCAAGTTTGTGAAGGAATAAGGGAAGCATGATGATTGATTAAATTAAAGTGACAGCTCTGTAGTGATATTCTCAAAGATTTGCCCTGTACAATGTTTCTTGACACATAAAGAGCTGTAATATCATAATTTCTTCCGGCCCCTTTTGTACCTCACACATTCCTGGTCAGAGCTAACCCTTAGCACGGTCCATGCAGTGAGTACCATCAGAGCAGTGTTGAAGATGCCAATAGCACAACCCTGCTGAGCCCAGGCAAACCAAGGCAAAGCTATGCAGAGCTTTCAGTCTGTGAAATACCAATTTAGTAAAAGAAAACACCTTTCCAGTGGCCTTTCTATTTGGATCATTTCAGGAGGCTGGGTTAGAACAGGGCCACACCAGCAGGGCAGCAGCCCCAGCAGTAATCTGTGCATCAGGCAGGAAGAAGGAGAGCAGAATCAGCTTGAACTCTTGAAGAAATGGTAACTGGAAGCACAGTCCAGTGGTCACTGCTAACTCTGCTGGCAGAGTAAGTGGCAGCAGAGAACATCAGGCCTAACCATTATTTTTCTGATGGCATCTTAGCCATGCACTCAGACAAAGAACCAAATGCTATGGAAGACTATTGGCTTCCTATGATCTATGAGACAGTAACTGCCACGGCAGCAGCAACAGGTAAAAAGTTTGAAAATAAATGATAAAACACACAAGTGTTTGTCAATCAGGGCCTGTTTCCATTGTTTCTACAATATATTACAAATATGGAAACTCACTTATTTGCAATCTAATTCAAAATTGATTGTTTTCCCTTTAATCTTACACACTTGCTAATTTTATTGTGAGCTCTTGTACTTTCACTCCCCTGGAGGAATTCCTCTTGCAGATAAATTAATCCTATCAGTTAAATAATGATTTGTATTTTTCGGGTGCAAATTGTTTTTGAATAAAAAATAATTAAATTATTTTTCTTCATGAGGTCAAGGGCTGCTTGTTCACTTGGGAATTATAGTAAAAATTATTAAATAAACATTTTTATCATTGTCAAAACAAGTTTCATTTTCATTATACTAAGTTATCTTGAAACCAATATTTAGTATAACACTTGAGTGACTACCTTATTGTTACTTAGATAGCCTGGTGATAGGCACCTTAGAAAAAACAAAAATAGCTAGTAGACCAAAGTATAAGTAGCAAACATTCTCAGTCTCCACCTCCCTCACTATGAACACAACTGAGGATCTCCACATTGGTGGTAAATCTCATAATGGGCTTGAGTTCTTTATCTTGGCTATGAATTAATTATTGATTTTCAACTGCAAAAACAAGCCTGCCAAGCAGACACTTGTGACTACAGAAAGAGCGTTCATCTGATGTGAATCAGTGGACAGAGAAATATTGTGCGTCAGCAACTGATCCTTAAAACAAATAAAATGTCACTTAAATATTGTAAAAACAACAAACAAAAACCCACTTGATTTTTAGTGTTGCAAGTGGGACACTGTGCCAACTTTGCTCTGCATAATAAGTCTCAAAAAGCTCTCCTGGGAATGTTTATATTGTGTTTCTATCCAGACCTCATATTTGCTTTGAAATGTGACAACAGTTTGACCGTTTTCATGTTAAAAGCTTCCTGCCTTTGTCATGGAATGAGCTTTTCATCAATATTTGTAGACAATGGTCATAACAGGAATTCAGGAATACTGATGCAAACTTTATAAGCACCTACCTGAAATTGTTTGAGCGCCAGTACCATCCCCACATCACCCCTCACTGCATGTCTTCAGCAAGTGCAGCTACCCTAAACCCTGCTGAGGGGAGGCAGAGGGCAGCGGGCCCCATCCCTGCTGCTGCTGCCAGTCTGAGAGGAGGCAAGAGTGGGGCAGGAGGTGCCAGCAGAGTCTGCAAGTGGAAGGACAAAGAGAGATGGGGACGAGAGGAGAACATTGAGAGGGAATCTGGGTGCAAGGACAGCAGGAGAAGAGCTCTGCTAAGACTCCTGTCTCACACCCCAGCCTGTCTTGGTCAGCACTTACAGTTATGAAGGTTCTTCTTTCAAATATAATCTGACAGAGGATTTCAGAATAGACTGTAAGATCTGTCCTGCTAATCTTAATTGCACATTTCAGAGCCCCTGGGAATGCAGGAGAAATGCTGATAACATAAAGTCAGCTATGCTATCAGTTATAAACGATATGTATACATTTAAAACTTTTAGGAAAACATTACTCATTTTCTGTTCCAGCATGATAGAATAAGAATTTTGACAAGCTTGCTCAGATCCTACTGCAGTGTGGAAAGCAACTAGTACGAAACATTTTAAAGAGGTTTATGTTTTTATGTACCTACATACAAAAACACCTGTATACATACACAGAAAAATCTTGGATATGAAAAATTCACACACATATTCACGTATCAGTTTGTGGTTTGATTTTTTTTATATTGAGCACTGTAGGGAAGCTTATTGTTTCCACTATCCCCAGGTCAAGTAAACTATTCACATCCCAGTACCTTGGAATATATTGACTTCCACTTAAGGAAAATTCCACTCAAAAGACAAGACTATGCACAAGACTGAAATAATAACATTGATCAAGGAGAAGTCACAGTGACTTTGCCTAGAAGAATTAGTTACCTCAAAACTTCATTGCAATGAACAGAAATTGGAAAGTATTATTTGCCTTTTAGGTTGTTTTAGTTGAGTAACAAATAAACTGAACTTCCTTTTTTTTCAAAGTGTAGTCAAATAGTGATTATGCAAATTGTACAATACTAAACAGCTAATTAAACAGCAACCTCAAATCTTTACAGCTGAATAAGCTGCTCTAAAAAAAAAAAAAAGAAAGAAAAGAAAAAGCCAGAAAACTTATGCCTTATATACATGTTAAGAAAAAGAAATAAAAAATCAAAACCCATCAGTTACTCTAGGAATTCATCTCCCCCCACATTTTCATCTGTGCAAAAAACTACCATCTACAGGATTCAGTGTATTTTTCTGTCAGAGCACTTTCTGTCTGAAGCTCCCAGGGGAGACACTCTGTTTCCTAATCAAGAAAGTAAATCAAATAACATGAACTACTGTGATACTACACAGCTCTCCAGTATCTTCATTCAGGACTAAAACCTATTTACATCACACCGAAGAAACAAGAGCACCTCAAAGTTTTCCAAAGGTGGCCTTTGAGTTGTGTGTACTTTTTTCTCATCAGATATGTACAGAAAATGGAACAAAATATTATAGAAGTAAGTTTGCCATGGGAGACATGGCAGGATCTCCTAATAACTACAAAGTAAAAGACAATTTTTAAACTTTTTCCTTGGAATAGGCTGGACATCTGGACTCATGTAATTCCAGTGGGTTTAGGGAACTATTCAGCACAGTGGAAAGGCATTCTCCAAAACTGATGTGTTTGCCTCAGGTTCCCAAGCAGTGAGTTTGATAATGTTACCACAGACTTACTCTGGAAAACCTGAATAGTGGCAAGGTTTGTTTCTAATGCCTACTTGAAAAGTTCCAGGATTCTCCAGACATTGATCAGTTAAGTGTAATTTCTTTAAACTTCAATGAAAAGCTACAAGCTGTCATCTTCTAGTACTTTTTTCATATTTTTTTGAAACCTGAAGAGAACCTGAAGTAAATCAATTCTCGGTCAAGCACTACATTGGTCCGTCACAGAAGGTTAAGCTCTCAACAATGTAATTGAATGCGTTTAGCTGTTCATTATGCACACTAATGGACACACTTAACTATGAGAAAAACAGCCATCTCTACTCAGGACCTGTTTTAGCAGAAACAGCACCTGCAGCAATTTTTTTAAATCAGACGTGGGACTGTTTCTTTCCAGCTCCCATTATTGTAGGCAGTTGTGTTCAGAGCTGTATGCTGAACAAAAGCTACTGAGCATTACACAAACAGGCATCTAAAGGGTACATGATTCTTCCAACAAAAAACCTCTTACCACTCTCTCTTGCTTTACAAGGGAACACTCATTAACCTCTTGTCTGGATTAGGACACTTAGTTATTAAACCCATTTTATTGATTTCACTTTCAGAAACCTCTTAGCATTTGTTTGAACCTTTTCTCTGCATTTATATGTGTTTAATGGTGCATTGCTTTATGATGCAGGTCATCCATTGCTATTGGGATATACAGCATACAGACTTTTAAACAAACAAAAATAAATCAGAAAAAAATGCTTCAGTAATAAAAAAAGACAATTTAATGCTTTCCCCATCTTTTATGATAGAAATATCACTTTGTTTAAAGGACAATATTGCTTGATTTTTGTTTCAACAGCCAGGAATGCTGACTCAAACACTTAGCCTATATTATCCTGTTATCTGGGAGTGGGGTCCTCAGCAGCACAGAAAACTATGTGAGACATTCTTGATACTCTATTTAACTTACTTTACTATGTCTCCAAGGTGTTAAGTGAAGTCTGTCACTGCCCCAGAAAAGTTCCTTAAGTCTGTGGCTTTCACAAAGTTATATAACCCATTTATCTTCCAATTCACCTGAGGATTACAGAGGACCTCAGCTGAGTCCTAGCTTTTAATGAGCTTACCCAGAGCACAGGACTGAGATACCAAGCTTGCTCCTCCTCTGGAAGGCCATGGCTCAGGCAGGGATTCAAAGACAACTGTGTCAGAGCTAAATGTGTTTCCCTTCTACCTCTAGTCAGACAGCCAGCAAAAGGCTTACTATATGATTTCTGTAAATAATTTTTTCCTAAACATGGTGGGGCACTAAATTTCAGCTAACCCACAACATCAAATTTTTAACTGTGCTGAAGATTAAGGTGCAGGGTTAAAAAAGGATGGTGAGATTACCTGTCTCAAAGGGCTCACTGAGGTTACCTACTATTACCTGGAGAAGCTTTGCTGAAACTTAGGTTTCCCAGTGAATTTAAGCTCACCTAAATGCATGCCATGACTGAAAGAGGCAGCCCTGTCCCTGCTCAGATGAATCTTCCTAAGGAGTGCCTCTTCTGAGCACGAGCAGTCATGAAACTATTTAGCCAGATAGATCAGGGAACTTCTGATGAAAAAAATACAAATAAAGTGGTTAGTTTTCACTAACATGAGTGTT
The DNA here is from genome assembly GCA_035583235.1 of Hafferia zeledoni. Taxonomy (NCBI): domain Eukaryota; kingdom Metazoa; phylum Chordata; class Aves; order Passeriformes; family Thamnophilidae; genus Hafferia; species Hafferia zeledoni. The sequence continues at coordinate 20,120,730 of JAWWEV010000169.1, forward strand.
CACAAAGTGTGGGGGAACAATGACTGGCTAGAGAAGAGCCAGAAAGACTATTTTGGTTGCAAGTTCTTAAAGCGATCGTGGTACCGTGGTACCGTGAGGAGGAGACTGAGAGCTATGGCCAGACTAGCAGGAGGTGTTTGCAATGACTTTAAACTAGGTTGTTTTGAAATAGTATGTTTGCCGTATGTTTCTATGCTGCCTCCTGCTGAGGATGCTAAAGAGCTCAGCAAAGCTCACAAACAGCTCCTTGGCAAGTATTATCACTCCTGTTATACAAGATTGAGGATGTGGACAAATCGTTTGCCTGAAGAAAAAACAAGTTTGTGGAAGAGAGACAGAAAAACAAAGCCAGTGATCCTTGATTCACACCCCTATGTTAATTAATGAATCAATTGTGACCAACATGCAGAACATTAAGAAATGCCCCCTGAGCATTTACTAGCAAGTTAGGCAAATGAGCAGCTGCGGAGCCACAGCAGTGCTTGGTCGGCTGCACAGGCAGAGAACAGCAGAGCACATGGGACCAGTACCCATGGGGCACTGTACCCTGCAAGCCTGGTGAGAACAAACAGGAGCAGGCAGCCCCGGAAAGGCAAAGGTAGGATTTAGACACGGATACAAATCCAGCAGATTTTAACATCAGGTTAACATCTTGAGAGTGAAGGGTGTCCACTGGTCTTGACCCTGTCCTGTCCATGGTGAGGCTCTGCACCCTGCACAGGATCTTGCTGGTCATGAGATACAGGAGGGATCCCCTGTTTTGTCATCCCTGCCAAGAAGAGTGTGCGTAGTCCCAGTGCACCTGCTGTTAAGTTATACCCAGCTGGGAAAAAAACTACTACTATGATGCTATTGAAGGAGGACGAAATATTCTAATTTATTCTGGTTTACAAACATATAGTACATGAGGACACAAAAAACTTTGTCATGGCTTCAGAGCCTGTATGAAGCCATGCAAAATATAAATTGCAACCTCCAGTGTTCCTTTGAGCCTTGGAGAAAGCAATGCTTTACTGCTCTGTACAGAGTGGTAAAAATCAGATTAACACTCAATTTAGCATATTTTCTGACCCTGTGCTTCTCACTTTCCTTCACACCACTTTGTATTGACACAAAGGGTGGCACACAATGTGGACTAATGGATATTCAGATCTTGCTGTTCAAAAGGCTGTTGATAGCTGGCTGTTAAGTAATTTTATCTTGTGGTTTTATGGCCTCCACTACAAATGAACAATATGATTCCACCCCTGGAACCATGAAGATTGCACAGTTAGCATGGGCCTTTGAGGTAGCACCAGAGAGGTCCCAAGAGCTGATGAGCACAAAACAACTGTGTCCACCAAGTAAGAGTTGGTGTGCACTGACTCATTTTCACCTGTCTTAAGTGTCGACAGTGTTGCTCATAAGTATTTTTTTCTTTTTGCAGAAGTCATCTTAACATCTTAATGTACTGAATTCTGTTTTCACCTCTCAAAAATTTCCAGCCAAGAACCCAGTTATTTATAACATATACTTAATTTAACATAAAAAGTTCAAACTCTTCCTTTAGCAATCTCCAAATAAGCCAGTTTTTATTCATCCAGACTTTGGGCTATATCTACTGCTCATTTTTGAGAAAAATATCAAGTACAAGAAAGATTTGGGCAGAACAGAGGCATTTAAACTTAAAAGTGTGTAATCGAGTTTCTTCCCCTAACACTGGGGGCAGATTCAATTTCCCTGGCAATGACCCTTTGCTGCATGTATGAGCAGCCAGGCCTTCCTCAATGTGACCACTCTTGCCTGCCCCAAGGTATCTTAATTATCTGGTCCCACTAGTTGTGTAGCTGATGCTATGCAAGGACTTACTTTTTTTATTTTAGTCTCTATAAGCATTACTAAGCATTAATAGAAATGCTGTTTTATTGACCCAGAAACCTCACTCATCAGAATGAGGTATTTCTGTGAGGGCAATGCAGCAGAACAGTGGCAGCAGCCGTGGAGGACAGGGACAGCATCACACAACAAACCCGTGGGTGACTCGCTGCCTCAGGGTCTCTTTGTGTTCAGCTCATTCACAGGGGCTCACAGTGGACACACATCTCTGCAGCCATTCTTGTTCTGCCTTGGCAGGAGCCCTGACATGGGAGCAGTGACAAGGATGGATCAGAAGTTCCTCAGAGGAGAAGGGTAACCTGCAGCCTCACAGACATCAGTTCAGTTCTTCATCCCAGATTCCAGGGGAACACCAGTCTGGACATCCTAATTGAGGAAGCATCTGGATGTCCAATTTTAATGCTAGACAGCCTTTCCCCACCAGCTGCCATGCCAAGTGCTTCCTCTCAGTTCCTATACCAGGACACGTGGGAAACTGACCCGTGACACTTAGACAAAATAAGGTCATAAAACGGACCTGAGCAATGTTTGAAATCATTCACTGGCCATGGATTTCCAAGTGATGTATGTTAGGAGGGCTTTTTCCAGACAGGAACAGGAGCTGGAAATGTAGGCTCCAACCTCTCAGTGCCACAGGATTTAGCAGCTCCTCCTTCTTTAAGCTTCCTGCTGCATACACCCCAGGCACAGGCACAAGCAAACATCATGAGAGCAGTCACAATAACAAATAGTCTATAATCATCATGGAACTTTATAAAGTAAAATATAAAATAAACACTGTAAGAGTAATGATTACCTATGTGATTTTATCCTCTGAATTTTCTGGAGTTGGTTGAACTGGCCTTTTTACAGATATTTGCTACAGCTTGATTTCAGATGCATCAGCACAAATTCAGAATAAACAATCTAGGAACAGTGGAGGAGTTTGCACTTCCACTACCACGACAAGAGCAGAAAAGAACCTCACTGAAGGACATCCTGAGGCCAGACTTGAGAAATGCTTAGAAGATCCAACGCAACCAAATTCTTTCAGGCAGGAGTGCCTCCTCCATACCATAAACAATGTATTAAAGGCAACTTCCTAAAACCTTTCCTGGAAAGAAATTTATGTCATAGTTACAGGCATTTCCCCAGCATTTCTTCTTTGTTCTTTCAATCTTTGATAGTGTGGGAAGGAAATCAGACAGCTTGTGGATATTGCTGCTACCTTTCAATTCTACTGATAACAGTTGTGGAAACATAGACATAAGAATAGCTTCCTGAATGAAACAATATTTAGTGCATATAGACGCCTTTGTTCTTGCTGCCTAGAGAAGATACAGTTATACACAATTATAGTGACTTTCGCATGAGCACTGGGATGTGTGAATGCTCTCTGACAAAAGCAGACAAATCAGGTGGATTTTTTGCACAGGACAAACAGATATGTGCTACCTCCATTTTTCTTAAACCAGGTGTACCATAACAGGATGTATTACTCATTTTAAATTTGATGCCAAATTATTTTTAAAAACTGCAATGAACAGTGGACAGATCTTGCCTCTTTAATGTCAGATTTTTCAGGAGAAGAAGCCAGTGTCACCAGCTGAAACACATTCAGTCAATAGCACTGAGGACATGGGGCTTTGATGTTCCTGCCCCCAAAATTATAGAGAATCTACCTGATTTTGTTTGACTTGGGCATAAAAAGAGAAATTCATGAAGAATATATCTGTCACAGCAAGATGATGAAAAATACAAAGCAGTTGAATTTCCCCAAGTCTTCAGACTTTATAATTTCGTAGTACAGTAATAACCCGAGAATATAAAAATGGCCATATTGGGTCAGACCTAAAGTCTACAAAAGCAAGTATCCTCCAGCAGTTACCAGCTGTGCTGGATAATTAAGAAAGAGAGCAAGAATAAAACAATGCTGGCGATGAGGGGGAACCAAAACAGAGCAAAGTGAAACAAACTCTTAGAACTGTAAACACTTACCTACTCATTTGATCAGGAGAGCTAAAGGACAAGAAGGACCTAACCACTGCTCCTCATAGAAAGTCTCCAGAAGGAGTACAAGGGATCAAACTGCGTCAGAGGAAGTAAATTAAGAACAAAGAGACAACAGGTGTTTCTTATTTTTATTCATGCTAGGTGAGTACTAGGATTGTCATTTCATGAGGTGGAATTCAGACTGTGATTTATAGGAAATAGCTTTTCCCTCCTCTGTTCTGGAACATGAAGAGATTATATTATGCTTGTATTTCTCCTGTATTGTATATTAAGTAATTTTATTTTCTAGGCAACATGATTTTGACCTTGTACATGTTAATGCACAGCGCTGTTGTCATGCCTCTCTAATTTCAAATCAATACAAAATTAGCAGTTTTGATGTTACATAATGGGTTAAACCCCACATAATTTTCCCCTTCCAAGTCAGTGTTTAAGACCATTGTCCAAGACATCTGAACAGGATTATTTGAGTCTGACATTGAATGGGAAAAAAACATGCTTTTGTTTATTATATGTTTTGTTTTATTTAAAATAAGCTGCCTTTTTTTTTTTTTAACTTTACTAGAACATTTCTTTGCTTCAAATACCTATTTCATTCACATTATTTCTCCTCTAGCTGGGAACAGTAAGAGAAGTCTTTGGTTTCCTTTATCAGACACGACAAATTTCAAGTACAGAGATTCAAATTCCCATCACTCTGCATACCTTGCATAGTTATTCACCCTAATCCTACATCTGAATAAGTAGCATCTTGTATTTAAAAAAAAAAGTTAAGTACAGTAGAAATTAGACCTGCAGATTTAAGTGTACAGTGTCTTGAGGTACGATGTGCTGTATCAGAGAACCCTGTTAGAGTTCCCCACATAACAAAACTAACATGTTTTATTTCATGTATTTCGGCCTCAGATGGCAAGGACGTAATCCTACCTGTTTCTTCATCCTTCCAGCTGCCTGGGTAAACAGCAAGCATTTACAAGATCAAGGCATGTGGAGAACAGTTTCTCTCAGTGTTTAATTAAAAAAGCAAAGTAAAAAATAACTCTTATGGGTTCAACACATTGGCTTTAAAATTTGAACAAAACTGAATGTTTGTTTAAATTGAAATCTGTAAAATAGCTTGATGATTGATCCTTCACACTTTCTTGGTATGCTTGAGATTATAACCTTAATCTATGCTTATCATTTTGTTCTAAATCGTAGTCTAAGCATGTCTCTTCCTTTGATTTCCTGACTGAAAGACTGAATTGTGTTATAGCAGGAATGAGACATCACTGACAGACAAACCTCCAGCAGAAGCCAGGAGACTTTGTCCACTACTCAGGCAGGGAAGGGTTTTATTCTGCAATTCAGTGGATGCAGTTAGGCCAACACCAAACGCTTTTGAAAATTTCATCCTAGTCAGTGTATTTCATCTTCTATTTTGCTCTGTTAGGTGAGTACATGAAGGTTTGGGGTTTGATGTTGCACTTTCCCATCTAACGGGTGGCTGCAATGATAATACACTCCCCAGCCACCACACTTGCCCATCAGCTGCTAAGTATGGCACCACCAGCAGGGTTTGTGTGGGAAATGAAAGGGGACAAAAAGGTCAAAAAAGAAGCTGTGTAAGTTTAGTGCAGTTTCTTTTACCCCTCCAGTGATATATACATCTATATATAAGATTATCATGATGCTTGAGAGAACAGAAGACTAAATTTGATGAGTTAGTAGAGCTCTTCCTGCTTTTGGTTTGTGTTTTTTTAAGTGTCTCCATCCATGTCACTGTCCCATTAAAGCTGTGGCCAGGGTAACCCTGAGAACTGTGCATGTGAACAGGAGCATCTTCAGCATATTAGTGGACTTTAAAGCACAACATTCACCATTTCCATTCACAACATTAAAACTGTGAGCTCCTCTGTCCCAGAAAACTCAGAAAATTGACAGAAGTGTATTTGTGTTACAAATCACATAAGTTCTTATTTGCATTCTGATTCTTTTAGCCCTTTAGCTGCACATTTTCTAATTTCTCTTTGATAATGTTACAGGAGCTTTGATTATTTTTTTTTAATGAAAGACCAGATTATTACACAATCAAGAGCTGAGGCTGAAAACGAACTCTTAAAACTTGGTGCAATAAGTAGTGCACTGCAAAGAGCTGGCGACACCTCTGTTGTGCGACCCTGGGCAAGTCTGTGCCTTTTTGTTCCCTTTCCACTGAGTAAATAGATGCCAGACAAGCAACTCTCTGTGTACCAATCTCACACGTGAAAGCTGCTGAGACAGTGAGATCACAGAGACCTTTGCTTTGGTGTCATCATCCTGGAAAGACAGAAGTACTGAATCAAAGGCATCAGGTCTTTCATGTGAATAAAGTGCTGATCCCACAAGCTCTGAGGCCTCTGCTGACTGGCACTGCTGAGCACAGAAGAGCTGCCTTTGCACCAGGTCAGCAAACAAAAGGTGCTGTTCCACTGGTCTCAGAGGCTGATGCCACCCACCTCTGCAGGTTCCCATGAGAATGCCAGTCTCTACACTAGCACAAGTGTAGCACTTCAACCCACCATAAAGGTAATTTTGCCTTAATAATGACACAGAAACATGAGTTCTATTAGAGTATTTGTAGCTGCAATTGTTGGGCCTGCAGCACAAGAGCAAGGCAGCTCCTGAAGCTTGTCAGACACGTATCACAAGAGCTGGCATTGGTAGGAGCGAAGCTCCTTCTATCACTTTGAGCTAAACAGATGACTCCATTTCCTAGCTGGAGGAGGACTGAAGGACTGCTCCCAGCCCACAGAGCCCCTCCTCCTAAGCCATCCAGGGAGGACAGACTCTCTGATACCCCCAGTGCTGCCACAGCATCCAGCTAGGGCAGAGCCTCTGTGCCCCTGGGGACAGTGCGGAGGGCGGAAGGGTGGGCCCAGGGAAGGAAGGAGTGGGTGGACTGCAAGTATGCACAAATATGCATGACTCTCCTCCCACCCTCTAGTGGGTCTTTCTGGGGAAATTGTTTTAATTGCCCATCTTCTGCTCTTTCCAAAGTAGAGAGAGAAACTAAAGTGCTGAAACCACGGCTGGTTGTAGGGATGGATTATCTTACCCTTGGGCTGGTGGTGGCTGAACATTATCAAAAAGGACAGGGCTGACACCTGAATTTCTTGAAACAGATTGTGTCCTCAGGTTTTGACATCTCCATAGAGTGTAAGATTTCTGAGCTGGAACCATTTTTCCTTCCTTCTGCTTTGGTGGGGGAAAAATTAACGTTTACGTGTAAATTGAAAAGCATTGTTTTCCACATCCTGAGTCACTGATTTTCCACATACATTCTCTACCAAAAGCCAGTCACCAAAGCTAAATGTTCATTTAGCTCATGCAGATGCTGACATCTGCATTGATCAATGGGATCAACAGGGAAAAAAAGGAAAGAAAATAGGCAGGATGAGTTGTGCACTTTACAAGTCAGTGACTTGATTGTCCTTGCACTTTTGGAGACAGGGCAAAGTTCAGGTTTGACCTGAAATTCTGCAATTCATTTTGTTTAGATAATTGTAAAAATGTGCCAGTCTTCCTAAACAGACACACAATTCATATTTCTAATGATGTTACTACACTGAACACGGAGGCTGTTGTGCAACTAACTCACTAATTATCCAAGAGAGCTTCAGCCAGTCCTGCAGGAAGCCATTCCCTGCCAGTGCAGGACCAAGCACTGCATGTTTGAATAGCTCCTCTTGCTGGTGTTGCATTTGTCTTTTCATTACTATTTTTCTAATTTTGATAAAACTAGGAAGGCTCTCATTCTGTAAGCAGAGACTGATAAAATGGAAGGTACCACGGGAGAAATAGGACTCCTTGTTTCATTTTTCATTCCTCAGGCTGTCCCAGCAGTGCTGTGGCCCAGCCAGCAGAACAGTGACACAGAGTCTGCTTCTGAAACCAAAAAGAAGGATGGAGGTGCATTAGAAACTAATGGTAAATAGTTCTGCTGCATTGATAACAAGACATGTCCTAATTTGGACTTTACAAGGGAAGTGTAGTATAACATTTGTATCACTTGAGAATCTGCCCTGTGCTGGAGGAATGGTTGGAGCCACTTCATGCCTGGGCTTCCACCATCTCAGGCAATGCGGGTGGTTCTAATGCTCTGATCACCTCAAACACATCTATAGTTGGGCCTGTGAGTGTATCAGCTGTTCCCAATGCAAATGGCAAATAATAAAACAGAAGTCAGTAGAAATAATGACATTTCCAATGCAGATCATTTGAGCATGGGGTACTTGGCACTGGCATACCCACATTATATGTAAGAGATGGGGTGCAGGGTAAAACATTGCCCATTCTGACAACCCACCTGGGTAAAAGCACGTGTCTGGAGATGGTTTTAGAGCTAGAAAATCCTCTGGAATCATTTTATCTGGTCAGCAAAAACCATGTAATTTGGTCTATTTCAGTTTTGATGATTTTTGTGGAAAACCTTTTTTCTTGTCTTGTGCACAAAAATATTTTTTTTAATGCTCCTATGAAGAGGAAACTCAAAATAAGGGAAAAAATAGAAGTCCGGTGGTAGTTTCAACTCCAGTTTCAGCTATCTTGACAGAAAGAATGTAGTATTTAGATAGTTTTTGACCACTCAGTCAATTTGAGCTATTTTTGTACCATCAAAACCTGATTTATAGCCTGAAACTTATCTACTTTAATACAGCCAAATAAACTTTAAAGATCAACCTGTTATAAAATGACCAACCCCGAAGGTTTTAAGGAAAAGACAGCTGACCCCTCTCCATAGCAGCACAAGTGCTACAAGAGGCAGCTGTAATGGCATAAATGGACAGTTTATCAGCTTTCTGGCAGGGAGTGACAAAATCATGTCAAATGAGGCATTAAAGCCCCAGTTTTGAAAACTGTGATAAATACCAGCTAATCTGCTGACATAATATATTGTGAGTCAAATATTTAGTTTTGCATTAAATCTAAATCCAACATTAGAGCATTTCCTCTTGATTAAAAAGGATAAAATGTAGATGTTATTTTATGCTCCAGTTCCCACATCTAATTAATGCTCAACATTTGGAGCTCTTTCTGACATTACAAATGTGTTAGTAAACATGTCAAGGAAAGGGGGGAGGCACAAGGGAAACAAGTGCAAAATCTATATGCTTAATTCATATTCCTCCATTTGCAGTGGCTAATATGTTATTGCAGAGACTATTTGCAGACACTTGCCCTGCCAGTGAGCAGCTAACTTCCCTGATTGCTTGTATAAACAGTCTTCCAGATCAGGAGACAGACGCTGTAAGAGAGTGTATAGCTAATTTAATTTTAGTATCATTAGGAATTAAAAGCAGGGCATTAATAGATTCACAGTAAATGTTGGCTAGGCAATATAAGCATTGGACAACATGACTATAAAAAGCCTTAATATTTGTGAGTGATCATATGAAAAGGTTTTTCACAAAGTTTATTATCTTGGGAATAAGATGTACCTAAGTAGAGAAAAGATTACTGCTGAGATAAAATAAAACACTTCATTGTTTTTGTATCATATATTACTGATCTTAGTGGACAAAAGGAAATTCTGCTTTTAAATGTATACATATTTATGGGTTAGTTAATGGCCTACTCATATCTAAAAACAGAATGAGAAAAATCTGCATGAATCACTGTAATATCTTCATTCATTATGCATTATATTCCCAGCATTATGCTTTAGCTGATTCTTGTAAGACAGAAGTTTGAGAAATGTGTTTTATTGTCAAATTCTATGACTTCAGATTCTTGTAGTTTCAAAATGCTCTGTACTGTAATTGCTTCTTTTCTAGAGAACTTATTCTAGAAAACTTAAATGCAGTCCAATGCGTATAAGATGGCATGAGCTCAACTCAACTGAAAAAGCAGTTAAAGACACAAAATAAGTAACTGCCTGCAACCTTGATTTTAGGAAATGTGTTGATTAATTTGTTAGGAAAAGGATCTCTCTAGTCTGACACTTCTAGCTAAGTCTGACACATAAATCAACATTAAGTGCAATCTTCAGGATTTGGCATAGCTCATGCTGCCAGAAAAATAGTTCATACTCTGAAGAACATGAAAAATCACTGAAAATAAGCACAGAAGAAAAAAACAAGAATAAACACACAAAAAACCCCCACAACAACAAACAAAAATCCAAATAAAGACATCTTAAAAAGGTGGACTTCTGAATTAAATACTTACTATATTCAAGAAAATTACACCCTGATTCTCCTATTTTGTTTTGAAAAGGATTCTGTTAAATGGATAGCCATGTATATCTTCATGCTGCAGGTCACAAGTTATTTGGCATCTAAGAAGCTGCATGAACTTTAATGTCAGTCAGACACCTCAACAGTTGTTTACCAACAGCATGGAGACAACCTCTGCCAGTGCAGGGCCTGCAAGGGGGAGGAGACAGCACACAGCAGTGGTATTCTTATACAACTCACTCTTTTGGTGGATCGTTGCTTTTACTCAGTTTCCTCATTTTCTTATCTCAAAACCACAAAGACCGTAAGCAGAGTGATAGTTCAGAATATTCTGCAAATATTTGGCCCTGGGCACTCTCCTGAGCTGGCTATTCCCACAGCTTCCCTCTGCAGGACCTCCTGTCATACAGGGCTTTGCTCAGAAGAGAGCCTCCCAGGCTCTCATTTCCACCAGGATGGCTCTTCTGGCCCACTTACCAAGTAGGAAGTCAACCCACTGTTGAGAGCAGCTATCACCAAGAAATGCCTTTGAATCAGTGTTCAAAATGGTTTCACTGTTCCTGTAAACAAATCACAGCTGAATTTGCTATCATTTCAGAAACTGCAACGGTAAGCCAGGTTACGTAGGCTCTACCCCTTCCAAAACTCGGTTTGTGCTGTTTAAGACATGGTTGCAGCACCATTTTGGACAGACAGTTGACCACAATGACACTGGCACAACAAACTTGCCTGGTTGGACAGTATGAGTGAGTCACAGGGTAGCTGCACAACTCTTACTCTTCCTGCCCAATTCCACAGTCAATATAGAACACTGCAGGGCCAAAATATACCCCTCCTCACACCCCTAAAGGACAAAAAAACCAAAACCAAAACCAAAACCAAAACCAAACAAACCCAAATGCCAGACCATGAGTAGCTGTGCAATCTGAAAGACCTAAACCAATGTTGTCTTACTGAAGAGTGTCTTTCATCTTTTTCATTCCTCTGTTTGTGTTACAACATGAAACACCTTCTGACAGTTAGTGTAACATTATGAAAGACTCTCTGCAAATGCCCTGGAGTTTGGGTTGATCTCATAATTTCCATCAATGCCTTGTGCAGAATCCAGTTGCCAATTTACACAACATCAAAATGCAACACCAGTAGTTCCATTTGCTTTACACTTTGCATTTCAATCAGGTACCTAAAAACCTAAGTAGTGAGCATACAGGTACTTTCGGAGCTGCTGATGTATTGGAACTTCAAGTAATAGTAGATTATTATTGGAAGATAATAATTTTTCTGAGAAGTTTGAAGTCATGTACTCTAAGGTTGGGGAACTGGCGTGTTTCTTTATCAGTGCTATGTCTTTTTGTCCCTTCTTCGTATTTTGACAGTCATTTTTGACTCCAAAGGGATTGCAAGTGGCACATGAATGGTATTGGCACAGAACCAGAAAAAGACATCAGTGGGAATAAACTAAAAATAAACTGGTAACACTTGATGTTGCTGAATTTCTTCTAAATTATTTCTCAGATACTAATATCTATCACTAACCCTTTGTGAAGGGAAAAAAACCAAACCAAACCAAAATAAAACAAAACAATCCTGTTCTTCCTTCATCTGTCATCCTGGAACTTGTTCGTAACCTCTTGTTACATTTTTACAATGAGAGGAAAACACTTCTAGCTCCTTTTTGAGAGTTCATCAAGTTCCTGTGACTGAAGTCATATTGCTTGCAAGAATGAAGAAATTCACCCCAGACTCCTTCTTCTGCATGGAAAGCAGCTATCTTTGCATGAACTGATCTAAAAACCAAACAAAGCATGCAGGGAAGAACTCTTGCATGTAGGTTTTGGAAAGGGCTTCTTACATTACTGTATAAATGCTGACTGATCACCTACCTTGGACAGTCATCCTGCAAAATGAAAATGTGTTAACCTGAAAGAATGTGTTCCTATGATGTTTGAAAATACATAACATGCCACTGATTACTAGCAGTGCTTGTGTCAGTGCCACACACACTATGGAATATAGAATCTGGGAGCCATGCAAAGTCCACTATCAGCAGCTTCCAAAGGAACAACATGAGGCACAGGACAAGCTGTCCTTGCTACTCTCAAGCCTTCAGAGCACCATTACCTTGTGCTGCTATGTTGGCTTCTTCAGCATCTTCACAGCATTGTGCTTCTACCTCCACAGGGATGCCAAATGCTGTCTTAGTTCACATTTATCCTTAAAACAACCTCAGTTCTGTGCCAGCCACAGAATAACTTCTTACATTTATATTTGAAACAGCTTTAATGTGTAAAAGTAGTGATTTTCTTCCATTTTCCACTCTGTTGATAAGGTTTGAATAGTTAGACAAAACCTTAAAATACTCAGAAGTTAGAGGTTAATTTAAGCAAACATAAAAACACATTTCATATCTATCTTTACCTTTACATACATGGTGCATGACAGTCACTCAAGATCTCTCACATGGAGAAAGCTTATTTGGATGCTAAAAATATCACATGTTTACCCTTGTAAATCACCATTAGCAAATGATTTTCCTAATGCTTTAGACAATATAGTAGCAAAGTGCAGCTGCTTCAGCCAGAATGGTATTTTAGTGATTTTTAAGAACTTAATGAGATCAGGTAATTGACTAGTGAAGCTAAAAATTTTACCTTCAATTAAACAATCAACAGCTCAGTACATCAACATAATCATCTTCGCCCCTCCACCTCTCTGCTACTAAATCAATATGTGGGTAGCAGTTGTCTGAGAAACCATTTCCTCTGTGCTACTAAACCAGTGTTCAGGACCCATTTTAAAGTATTTATTCCATCTGTCTGGTGTAATTTGCAAATAATGGAAAGTATGTAGTAATGCAGATTCCGTAAGCAACTAAGGAAAAATAAGGCCTTAATCCATTTGTTATTTAATGGCCTTACTTATCCTACATTTGTTCTGGTGCAACCAACAAATAACTTAATACTCTACATACATTTTAAAGTATCATTGTGTGTGTTTCAGTTGGCATTGCTAGATGCTGGATCCTTCCATATGTAGGAAATAAGATCGTACAGGTCGTGTTAATGAATCATGCAATTAATGGATCAGGAGAGAGTAATGAGGCAGAAATATCATCTTTGAACAAAAGCACAAAATAACAGACAATAATATTGTCAGGAAAACCCTTTCAAGCGTTATATTACAAAACCGCCCTCTCATTTTTGAGTAGTTGATAATGGATCAATATAAACTACTCTCCCCAATCACAACTGTGAGTGTAAGATGTTTATCACCTGAAGTACAGGGAACTTCTGCTGTCTTGAAGAAATTCTGAAGCCAGACAGTTGAATCCCCACCACCTGCTACATTCAGAGGGGTTTTAGTGCTGTTTCATTCACAGGCATCTATAGTATAATTCTCTTCTAGAAAAAAACCCACTTGTTTCCATCTGCAGACAGCATATATTTTTTTACAGCAAAAATATCAGGCAATGGTTAAAAAGGGAGGGAAAATCATAGTGCAATGTGGAGATGTTAATAGGTAAATCAGTGACTTTCCAGTGTAAGTTTTTTTAATTAAGGCAGAAATATATTCTTATATATGCTGATGTTCACTGCCTGCACTTTCTGCCAGTACTCTCACTGCCCAAACACTCTCAAAGGTTGGGGGGTTGGGGTAGCTGGTGGAGCAAACCACCATCAAGCATGAACAATATTCATTATGAGAGTAGCACTGCAGAAAATGTGTGTCTTTGATCCTGCTATTGCAGCATCAGCATTTTCTTCTTGTCCCACAGTATGGGAAACTGTGAACAACATGAACACTACCTGCATGTAGTGCTGGCTGAGATTTTCAAAAGCAACTACTGATCTCATGGGTTCAATCCTTCCCAAAAAGAGTTATCATAAAGAGATATGATTGTGGGGAAGTGCTGTACATCTCCTGCCTGCTCACAGAGGTGAGATCAGGTGGCAAAGTCTGCCAAGGGCTGACATCTCTGCTGCCACCAGTATCACTGCTACTCCACTAAATCAAATTAGGATGCTTCACTTGGGGTAAAATGCTCATAAAATCGCAGGGGGTATTGCACCAAGGTGAAAATATTGTACCAGGCACATTATGAGTGCCCAAGTCAATGCTATGTGTGAGCCTCCAGGGCTAAAGTCAGAAAAAACAGCTTAGCTCAGCAGGGCAGACCTCATTCATCTCCTAGGGGCTGAGCTGGGCACTAGGTTATCCCAAAATCTTACTTGGGTGGAAAGCTTCAGTCTGGCTCCTGCCAAACAGCTGGAGCAATCTCTGCCCTTTACCCAGAACAATCATCTGCCAGATCTGTCTCTGTCATTTGACAAACTTTAGAAGAAATTCCTGGTTTGCCCCACTGCCTGCATCAGGATGCCATGGGGCTGCAGAGCCACTGTCCCCTCTGAGCCCCTGAAGCCTCCTCTACTACAGCACAGCTCCCTTGGCTGTTCTCACCCTGAGTTATACAGCTCTGTTCTCAGCCAACAGAGCAACTCATTCGCAGTTCCTGCCCACATTTAACTGGCACTGACATGCTCAGAGCCAAATTTAATCTGATGTCTTACTAGCCATGGAGCCCAGAAGCAACCAAATAAATTCCCTCAATGAGTAAAACTTTCTCTGATATCCTGGCAGATCTTCAACACCCACCAGCCAAAATAAACCAAATTAGTGCAGACCATTTCTTCAAAGGGTTACCATTACTAAACTGCTTACAGTAACTTGGATTATTTTCATTCGAGGTAGGTTTAGAAAGAGCTCCCCTGGCAAAACCAAAGGTGACAAGTGGGAGAACAAGTCCCTGAAAAGTAACCTCACTCAGCCACTGGTCCACCCTTTTGCAGAACTGGGTCCTTCTATGTCTTAGGACTACAGCAAGTCTGAGCTGCTCTCTGATTGACTCTGTGTGCTAGAGTAGGTTTTTGGCTGGCTAAGAGGGTTCCTTATTACTTAGAGAAGGAAGTGGAAGAACTGATGTGTATAAAACAAAGTTACATCTTCCCCTTTTAACCTGTGATTGTCTTGAAACCTTGCATAAATAGGGCAACTCAAATGCTAAAAGGTGTTAGAAAGCGTTTGCTAAGTCATTCTAAAAATACAACTCTTATACCTGTCTAGACAATGACAGAATACTTCGTCAAATGGCACATCAAGCTCATGGGAAGTCCCACTGCAACAGTCAAAGAGAATAACATACGAAAAGATCGATAAGAACTTTCTCTACACAGGTCTCCAAAGCAATGGCACAGACTGACATGCAGGGAAACCCTGACAGCAAGAGAAAAAAATTATTCTTTTCAGCAGATTTAGTTCAGTCAGGTGCTCTTTTTCAAAAGCAAGACCTACTACGAGTCTACTGAGATAATCTGCTAAGTTTAGTCTGGACTCCTGGCTGACCGCAACTCACCCTGCTAAAATCATGTTAAAAGTGTTGAGGTTTAAGTGTCTGTCAGACGGGATTTTTAGTCCTTAAATAAGCTTGATTGAATTAGGTCTCCTGGAAATGGCGCCTTCCCTAAGGCTGATGAGATGGCACTTCATTTTCCATGCCCATTCAACCTTTTATCCCGAACCATTCACCTAAACAGCACCAACAAACTGCAAGTTCAATTTGTCTTCAGAATTAGTGTTTCTAGCTGACTGTGAGAATCGATTCATTTCCCACAAGCCACCACAGCAAATAGTTTTGACTTTGACTTCGTTTTCACTGAGATGTACCCAGACAGAACCCTTGATCTAATCTGCTCCTTTAAACAGCTACTTGAAAATGTCTAGCTCACATGGCATGCAAGTATGCCCATTGTAACAACAGTCTTCTACAAAGTCAGCAGATATATTCTTACTCATTAATGTATATCTGTATACTGGTTTGCTTCTACCAAGAAGACGGGAGAGTGAACAACTTAGAGTATCTGTTTCCCAGAATTGTACTAGCATCTTTGACATCTTAAACAAAGGAAAGGAAAAAGGAAAGGAAAGGAAAAAGGAAAGGAAAGGAAAAAGGAAAGGAAAGGAAAAAGGAAAGGAAAGGAAAAAGGAAAGGAAAG
>JAWWEV010000169.1:20142501-20296979 GCA_035583235.1 Hafferia zeledoni
GAAAGGAAAGGAAAGGAAAGGAAAGGAAAGGAAAGGAAAGGAAAGGAAAGGAAAGGAAAGGAAAGGAAGAAAAAAAAGTAAAAGTCACTATCACAATTGTAGAACAAGCAGAAGCTCAGCCACTCTGACCATTTAATGTCAGGGTCTTTTTTAGTATGTGAAAAAAAAATGCAGCAACAACAACCAACTAAACAGAAGGGAAAAAAAACCAAAAAACCCAAACAAACAAAAAAACCCCACCAAATCCAAATAAAACTATTAGTTCTATTTATTATTAAGGCTTAATGAAATAGGTGGGTATCTAGTAGGAAAAAAATCTACATCTCAATTCGTCCCTTTAGAGTGTACATCTTTATGACATGGGCTGGTACTTAACATTCAAGGGAAAATTCACAAGCCACCAACTCACTTGAAAACTCCACCAAATAATAATTTGCTGGTGTAACTCCAAGTGACCAAAGTAGCACAGTCTGGATGTGCTTGGGACTCCCTGGGATTAGTTGTCAATTGTCAATAGCCCTCAAACAATGGAGTTGTGAAATGGAGCCACTTAAGTTAACATGACGAGGCTTTTTCATGATTGTGTCAAGGTTTTTTTTGGCCTTGGTGTGCACCACCCGAAGTAGTGAAGAGATACACACTGATTTCCTGTTTTGGATAAATAGGAAGATAGCAAACCTCCTATGCTCAGCCAATAAGTCCATGATTCAGAATAAGACAGAGGCTCCACAGTCGACAAAGGCTCTTTGGTAAGCAGTTGTCACCCATAGACCTGGTCAAAATCTTTCTGACCTTGCTGAGCACAAACCAACACTAAGCATTAATGGGAAAGTCTATCTGAATCAGATCAGCACGCTCTGACCTGCTGTTCATACTTCTTTCAGGTTTTCAGCTGTCTGTCTTGAAACTTTCTCATGTGTTAAAACAATGTCTTTAAAAACTGACCTTTTATATGCATATATGTGGCTAAAATACAGTAATACCCATGCAGAGATTTTGTCTATCTTATATTTTGTCCCCTGACAAGACATCTAATAGCAGATTTCTTGGAGGCTTAATATCATTTCGTGTTGTCCATGAAACTGAGTGGCAAACCCTTCATTTATCCGACATGACCGCAGGAAGGTCCTTTTCAGCGAAAGCAAACAATTAGGAGCCCTGAGTTATTATTTCCTATTATTGTGCAATAAAAGAGGCTCTGAACATTTCAATGGGAAGGATTAAAGTGACCTGCACCGCAAACATCGTGTATCCACTTTCCTCCTCCCCGCTCCCCCACACTCTGCAGGAGCACTCGAGGCGAGCGCGGACACGCAGCCCCACGCGTGACTCGTCCCGCACCGCGCGTGGGCGGCCTGCGCGGGCCGAGGCGGGTCCCGCCGTGTCACGGGTGGCCCTGACCCTCCTCGAGGACGGGCCCCACCCGGCCGGGCATCCCGCGGGGCCGCCGGCTGTGCCCGCCGCGGGCCGGGACCGCGCTGCGCAAGGAGGCAAAGTACACGGCGGCTGGGTCGATAGCCTATTAGGCTAGAAACAGTTCTGCATATCAAAGGCCGACGAACCTAATGACTAAAAATATAAGTACCTGACCGGGAGGATTAATCACACACTGTCAAGCTGAAATTGGTGCAATTCTTCCAATCATTAACGTTTTGCTTACAAAAATGTGCTTTTCTGTTTGTTTTTCTGCTAAATGATAACCATTTTCAAGTTGAATCGGCTGATAAAAAACGTCGAAAACAAGACGGGAGTTGTGCTGGAAAGGTCATACGTGCCAGTTCGGCATGGAATAGCCAACGGGCAAACAAACAGCACAGAGCAGGGTGGCACGGAAGGGGCTCGAAAGTTTTCCGAACGGTGTAAAGTGCTTTGACTGTTTTTCTCCTGCCGAGGAGCAGAGACTGCCCGTGGAGAACCGCTCGTCCGCCCCGCCGTGGGCATCCCCACATCGGTCTCTTCCGCTGTGGAAACGGGCTGAGGGAATTAGGGACAGCTCAGCCGGCCCCAGCCGATGTGTTTTGCCTCCCCGAGTGAGGGATGAGTAAGGGCATATCGACAGGGGTTACAGCGCTGTTTGTCACCTGTCGCGACACCCGGGAAATCCACATCCCTGGCCAGGCAGCTGCAGACGGCACATCTGCGCTCCCCACCTGCAGGGAACCACCAAACACCGGCCACGGGGGCGACAGCGCCTGTGTTTGTCGAGCACGGCTTCCCTGGACCCCGTTACATCGCCGGGGCCACGACCCCGCGCAGGGCTTCGGGCAGAGCCCCCTCCCCTGCCATCGCGTCGGGCAAGCCTTTGATCGCGGCTGGCTCCCGGTTTTTCCCGACCGGGGAAAAGCATGGCCACGCATGGATTTGGGGTTTGCCGGAGCACACCCCACTGCCCACTCTCACGGGCCGCCGCCGGCTGCACACCCGTCGAGGCGGCTGTGTCTCATCCTCACGCGCGTTCCCATCCCCAGGCGAAAGCACAGCCGTAACACGAAGTCACATTGAAGAGGTACCATCAGTTTCGTGCTTCCTGATTTCCATCGGGACAGATAGACAGAACAAGATAAAACGTACGGAGAGGGCTGAGACGCACTTTCCCGAGCACTCCCTGCTTCCGGCCCTCCCACCCCATCACCCTCCCATCCACAGCTCCCGGACTCACGCTGAGCTGTTCCCGTCTCCTTCGGGACTCGGGTTGAGACCCGCGATGGAAACCCTGAGCGAGAGAAACGCCGAAGGATGAAGAAGCGATCTCCTCCTCAGCGGAGCCCCGCAACGAGCTGTCTGTGCCTGACGGCGATTTCCTCGCGTGGCGCGCACCGCGCTGGGGCTCCATCCCGGCGCAAGGCCGGAGAATTGCCCCAGGGAAGCCCTGGCTTGTGCCGAGGCTCCCTTTGTCACGCGTGGCGTTAAGGCAGAGGCCGGGGCCGCCCCCGGGGCCGCCGTGCGAGCGGCGAACGCTCGGCCCTGGCGCGGCGGCGGCTGGAGCTGCCCGAGCGGGTGGCCGGAGCCTGCTCCTTTGCCCAGCGTGCACGGCACGGGGAGCGAGCCCCGCCAGCACTTCGTCTTTTCAGGCCCCGTTCATGAACACGGTTTTAAAATAAGTCAAAGCTAAAGCTAAAGCAAGTTAAAGTCAATCACCAGCTGAGAAAACTCAGCTGATGTTTCTCGAAGTACTGACTTACTTAAGCGCCAACAGCCCGGCTGCTCTAAGGGCCATCCCCTCTATTCAGTCACAATAGTCACCTGCTGCTCTCTAAAAGTCTGTTTTGGCACTAAAAGTCTCTATGGCACTTGGCCGGGGGTCCCTGTTCTCTGAGTGCTCTTTGCGATGCCTGGCAGGGAGCTGAATACCCGCGCGGGTGCATACCCGGGGTACCGCTCCTGAGGGCACTTCCTGTACCCGGGTTCCGTGCTCCTTTGTCGGGTCGGCATGATTTTGGACAAAGGCCGGTGAATAACCATTGTTGACTCAGGTGGGTCAGCGCCTGCCCTGGCTGGGGTCGATACCCGGCCCCAGGCAGGCACGGCTGGCCCTGCTCCTCCTGCAGCCCGCGCCCCCCCGGCCCCCCAGGATTGGGGCGACTTGAGGGTAAACACCTACACTTCAGCCTGGGCTCACCGGCCAGGATTCCTCCTCCCGCTGCAGAGCCTGTTCCCGTCTGGGCACGGGTACAGGCAAAACCGACAGGCAGGGAGGCAGGCTGAAAAACAGCAAAAAAACCCCAAAAAACAAACCAAATAGCAGTGGGCCTACATGAAATCCCTACAATCGAGGGTGCCCTGAAGGCTGTGGGGTAGCCAGCACTGTGCTGAGGGGCAGTGCTGACGCCTGGAGCAGTGCTGGCAGAGGGCAGGTTTGGGTTTTCTCCTGCCAGTAACTGGATGGCCAGTGCAGCAGGTGGTGCAGAGTTTAGGTTTATTTCATGGACATGTCCATCAAAAATTAAATACCAGGTTTTGCCTTTTTTTTTAACATTGAACAAATATGTACAAAATATGAACAATGTGAGGTACAAAACCACAAGACTTTTAAAGAAAACTAGTATATACAGAAGCAGATATGTATACGATAGACGTTATCTTCCCACTTAACCCCCACAGCTCATGCCAGTTTCTCTCCTGCAGCAGGGCCCTATCACTCCCTGCATTTTCTTCTCAAATATGAAATCCATAAAAAACAGTGTTAAAGATTTTAAAGGAGAAAAATAGGTTTGTTTGGGTGGGGGTTTCTTCTGCAAATGGAACCATCCAAACTGTGAGGCAAAGTTCTCAAAAATCTGAGAAGGTACAGTTCGTCTCACACGTGAGGAAAAATGAATCTGTCCAAAGACTCTACCTGATGAATGGAGGGATGTCTCAGTAGAGAGCACCACAGAACATAAAAGGGTGTGAGCATAAGGCACTTCTCGGGATGGTCAAATCCCTCCCTATTTCACAGAACATGTTCCTCTGCTTGCAAAGGGCGTTTAAATAAACCTATTTAAACGACATTTGATTACACACAAAAAGGGCTTAGTCCTGCAATCCATACTCACTTCCACACTAGTTAGAGAGTTTTGCCTGATCACCAACAGTGGCTGATTCAGACCCACCCCTGCCACCGTGAGTAAAGACAGGATGCAGGATTATATTCCAGTTAGAATATCGGTTATTGTACAAATATATCTTACAAATAATTAAATACAAACCATAGTCCTTTAACCAAACTAGAGATCTTCCAAAACTGGATTGTTTGCAGAAAATACAACCTTCTTTCTCTGCTTATTATAAAATGAGTCTATTTGGTGTTGCTTTTTTCCTTTCAGTGTAACAGTGAAAGTTTCCTCCTGTAGCATAATATTCTTTCAAACCAGCCCCGGTAAAGTGCAAGCCAAGTTAGCATCCACTCTCTGCATGGGGCTGTTAGTGGGTAGCCTTGTAATAGCCTTTATCACCTTCAATGTCCACTTCTTGATCAGAGTCGTCGGAGACGTCTGACTCCAGGTCCTCCTGTGAGGCTGGTGAGGGGGTGTACTGAGAGCCATCCAGGGAGACCTCCTTACCCTTCTGGTCCGGGGTCTGGCAGCTCTCCGGCCTTTGGTCACCATGACTGTCAGCACCTTCCACTTCTTCTTTTTTGGTGGCCTGGGGGTTCTCCTGCAATGAAAGAAGCTTGCCTGATGCAGAAATACGGGGCACAGAGACAGAAGGCCTGGGAATTCCAGCTGTGCTGTGTGGGAAAACGACCTTGGGTTTCTTGCAGGAAAAGGCAGGTGTCCTGCCACCTCCCTGGGCCTCCTGCCTACGAACCTGCCTGAGTGGGACAGGGCAGGGACAGGGCTCTCATTGCAGTCCCCACAGCCACAGGGGCTGCTGCCGTGAATAAGGTTCCTTGCCGATGGTTATCGCAGTCACTTCAAAAGAGTCAGGAGCTGCTGGAGCCCAGGAACCTCTGAACTTTTGTCTTTAGCAAAGCAAATGTTTATTATGAGTCTACAAACACCGACACAGAGCTTCCTCCTGCACTGATCTTTCTTTAATTACACCCAACAGCCAAAGAAGGGATGTTGAATCCATCAGTGGCCCAAAAGCAAACGGGAAAAAATTACTAATTAAGCTAAACCTCAACATTAAAACACTCACCACTAAAACCAAACCTAACCAAAACCTCATTTCTGAAGGCAAGAGTAGCCTTGTGTTGGCAGCTGTCTGGAGAGCCCAGTCCCCTAAGGGGGCATGAAATGATACTCTTAAGAGAAAGCAGGCAAAGACACGTACCCATGATATAACCATGCACGCTCAGAGAAATGGATGTGACTGAATGAAAAGGAGGAAATGAGTTAAAATGGCTGAGATCCCAAGCAAGCTGCCCGGACACTGCGGCATGGGTCGGGCCCCACCAGGGACCCAGCCTGCCTCTTGCCAGCATAATGTGACTTTATTAAAAAATCAACCGAAGAACAGGTTAAATTTAGGTGAAGGTCACAGAACAAATCCATCTAGAGCATGGCACTATGATTCATTTTCTTATTACTTTTATATTAGAGGCTGATTTGCCAGTCAAACTCAGCCATCCACATCACACTTACCTGAAGCCACATTCAGGCCACAACAAAGTTTTTTTGCAAAAATGTTTAAGTGAAGGGACCTTGATTTTACTGAGCCAGATAGGATTAGGCCCTATGTACCATAAAAAAAAATCAAGTAATTATCTGCTTGATCACAATTTCTAAGGGAAGGGAAACTCCTCTAACTTCTCAGCCTCATACACTAACTATTTGTGAACGAAAAGTAAAAGCCATGCGGCTCCTCAAAACAAACAAGGTGTTTGTACCTACATGCAAAATAAATCAACTTCTGTTTATTAAGAGAGGGAGATTTAAAACACTAGTAAATACTGTTCTCAAAAAAGCTTGCCTAAGTAATTTACTGACAATTACTTATCTTCTCCTCGTAATTGGCTAAACAACATATGGGTTTACAAAATAATTAGTGTGGAGTTTCAATAGGCAGTGTGTGAAAGATGAGCATAATTGATATAGGAACTACATTAGGAGCTTTTAACATTAGTGCTGCCTGAACGAGCCCTCATGGATTTCAGCATGACTATTTGTCTTTTTAATCAAGGTGAAGAGGTTAAATAGCCTTTCAGATGACTTCTGCATACAGCCTGGAATAGGCGAGCACGGCATAAGATAAGACAATTAAAATACTTATTTCTATAGAGACAGAAACATCCACGTACCTGCTTTAGGCGCCTCCATTTGGCTCTGCGATTCTGAAACCACGTTTTGACCTGAGCAACGACAACGAGAGAAGGCGCAGGGTTGTCTTAGAGCCGCTAAGTGCCAGGAGCCCTACCCTAACCACGAGCAGAAAGCAAGAGTCTGCCACCCCCTCCTCCCCGCCGCCCCCAGCCGGCCGTGTTCCCGGGAGCAGAGCGCCGACAGCAGCCACATGGTGGGGGCCAGAGAGGGGCCGGTGCCGCCGGTCCGGGGGCTGCCCGGGGATGGGGTGCTGTTCCTCAGGGCATGGGTGCAGCCTCACCTGCCTCTCGCTGAGCTGCAGCATTTTGGCCAGGCGCTTCCTCTCCGGCGGGGACAGGTATTTCTGTGTCTCGAACTTCTTCTCCAGCTCGATGGTCTGGTCGTTGGAGAAGCGGACCTGCCCCCCTTTCCTCTTGTGCAGCGGTCGCTGGATGAAAGGGCTCCATAGCAGTGGCTTCCCTACAAAGAGACGCGCAACGCCGAGGGTCACTGGCTGGCCGTGGACACGCGTGACTGCAGAACCCTGGCCCCTGTCCGAGCCCAGACCTGGAGGCGCGCCGGGTCCAGGGCTCGCTAATTTCCCTCGCCTGATTTTATTTCCCCCAGTTCCTACTCTGGTCTTTCCCCTCTCTGATTTTTCCCCTCCGCTGAGCAGTGAGACCAGTTAAAGTCACTCTACGGGCTTTGGCAACATTTCCGTCAATGTGTTTCCTGTTGGTCTCTCTCGCAAAGAAAAGAGAAAAAAAAAAAAAAAGACCTTTGCTTCCTTCTGCTCTTTTAGTGTAATGCCCCAAAGAAAACGTCTCCCTTCTCTAAGCCAGTGCCCCGTGGAGAGCGGCAACATCGCGGGGCTGGGCGGGGGGAAGCGTCAACACGGGGACACTGAGCTTCTGGGAAGACGTGTCCCCAGTTTCTCCACCCCCGGCTGGGGGGTTTGCCCGCCCGAGGCCGCGCGGTGCCCGCCAGGCTCAGCCCCGGGCCCGGGGCAGCGGTGAGGGGCGAGCCGGGGCAGGCGACGACACGCTGCGCAGCGGCGGCCGCGTCCCGGGGCAGGAGGCTCTGGCCAGTGCCACTGAGTCATACTGTTTGTCTTTCTGTCTTGCTGCCTGCACCCTTTGAAATTCGCTGCATTGTTTTTCAAGATTTTGCTTGCGTCAGGCTTTAGTAATTCTGGTGCAAAACAGACTCAAAAAATAGGAACCAACTGGTTATTTTAGCTGTCATAAAGTCACATCCCACACAGAGGAAATGAACAATATCAGAAAAACGGATCCCGGCTATCAGAAGTCGAGTGTTTCCTGAATTTGTCTGTATTGAGGATGTCGATAAAGTAATCAGCAATGTGCACGACTCCCGGGGAAGAGCCTGCTTCAGGCGGCCAGGAAAACACTTAACAGCTTCTGAAACCAGATTTACTCCTATCGAGAGCTCAAGGTTTCCTGTATGAACGGAAAGGGTCAGCCTCTTTCACTGCACAAATGTGGTGAGTCAGGTCCAGTTTTGCAATCACTAAGAACAAGTGCTGCAGCCCTGGCACGGGGCTCGGTCCCCGCTGCGGGGTCGCTTCCCCCGGCCATGGGCGAGAAGGGGCCGCCGGGGCCCCGGCCCGGTCCGGCCCGACCCGCGCAGGAACCGCGGGGGCCCCAGCGAGCGGAGCCGGCCTCGCGGCTGTTTTTCAAGTCATCCGCAGGAAAAGGCTGAGATCTGCCATGCGATCTCCCAGCACAATTAAAACTCCCCACCAAAACCACACGCGACATTACTAAGGACACTCTCAGAGTCACTTGGTTGAAGGAAAACAAATCTGAGTCACCGCGGCAGCGCACTGTGGTCTCGCTGCCAGGCTCGGAGTGCGGCACGTCTTTAATTTACTGTAAATCTGACGGGGGCTGGAGGGAGCCAGGGGAGCGCAGAGAGGCGGTGGGGCGGGCGGAGAAGAGGGCAGCTTTCAGGTACTTCCCATTCACCCCCAGCCCCGACGGCGGGACGGGCACGGGATGGGAGCAGGGCGGTGGCAGCCAGGGAGGGCGGAGGGGAGGGCTCATGTCTTACCCAGAGGGTCCTGCCGGATCAGGGCGTGCGCGTAGTCGCCGACGGCGCGGGGGAAAGAGTAGAGGGGCCCGGCGTAGGCGCCGGTGCCGTAGGTGGCGGCGAGGTGGTGGGAGAAGGCCGGGTGGACGGGGGTCGGCTCGTAGACGGGGGTCCGGTACGGGGACACCAGGCTGGTGAAGGAGGAATTGGGCGACGGCAGCGTCGGCGGCGGTGGGGCGGGCAGGGAGTGGGGGGCCGCTGCGGCGGGGCCGCGGCCCAGGATGTCCTCGATGTAGAAGGGCGTGGGGTGCGCGGGCTGGAGCAGTGGCGTGGGCGCGTACAGCGGGACGCCGACGCCCAGGGCCGCCGGCGCCGCGCCCGGCGGCTGGTACTGCATGGCGCGGTCGCCGCCCGCGCACCCCCGCGCCCCCGGCCGCCCCAGCGGAAAGCCGGCCCCGACCGCGGCTCTGGGTGTTGGCACCGCCGCCACGGGTTTCTCTGGGCTCGGGTTACCCTTCGATAGGTTTCTATTGGCGCGGGGCGGAGCTCGCGTGGTCTCTGTCCCCTTCCTGCCACGGCGCCGTCTGGCCAATGAGCCCGGCCAGAGAAGGGGGAAACCACCCCCCGCCGGCAAACACTCCCCCCGCCTCCCCGAGCGAACTCCCCGCGGCGCCAATCAACCACGGCCGCAGCCCGGGGGATCCGGGGCACTGGGGCGCAATCAGACGCTCGTTCGAGCCCCGACGGCACAGGGGCGCTTCCCGCACCGGCTCCCGTGCGTCTGCCTGCGCTTGGCGCAGCGCCACCCGGTTTTCGGGCTTCCCTATGGGGGAGCGCGCTGACTCCCCGCAGCGTGGTCCGGGCGCGGACAGAGGGAGGAGGCGGAGGAGGGGATGGGCACCCCCCACTCGGCCCGCTCCTCGCTTTTGGAAAGGTCCCCGCGGGCGCTCCGCCTGGCTGCGCGGACCGGCAAAGCGGGGGCGGGCGAGCGTGTGGGCGGCGGGGCTGGACCGGCTCTTGCCCCGTCCCCCAGGACAGGGCCGGGAGCCCAGCTCGGCACGAAGCAGGAAGTGGCTCCGCGCTGCTCCGCGCCCCGGCCGGCACCGACGGCCGGCACCGGGCAGTAAACTGGGCGGCAGTGGGAGCGGCCGGGCATGGAGACCTGCTCCCCGACAGCCCGGGAAGGCGAAGGCGGCGTGGCAGCCCAAGCAGCGCCACCTGGGCACCATCGATTTAATTTTTAAAATCCCGCGAGGTGATTCCTCCTGCCCCCTCCCTGCTCCCCCAGGGAGGTACGTGAGCTCCGTCCGGGCGCCGCCGGCTCCCACTCCGAGGCCGCCCCTCGCCCAGCACCAGACTCTCGGCCGGACTTGGGCGGGGGTCGGGGTTGCGACCCCCGCTCTACCCACGCCCCGGCAACCACCTGGGGACTCGCTCCGACGGCAGCGGGTGGCACCCCCCTCCCCTCCGGGGGGAGCGGAGGCGGCAGGTGCACCCTGAGTGTCCGCGGACGTCCCGACTCCCCCGTTCCCCATCTCCGTCACACGCCCTCCCGTGCTGAAAGCAAGCGCGGAAAGCTGTTAAGGAATAGCAGGTGCTGGTTTAACTTTCCTTAAAAAAAAAAAAAAAAAAAAAAAAAAGAAAAAAAAGAAAAAGAAAAAGAAAAAAAGAAAAAAAAGGTCTCCGGTTCAAACCCACGAAGATCTTAATAACTAAGAGGCTCAGAGCAAGACGAAAGGGTGTTGGTGAAATGGAAATATACATATATTTAATAATATAGGGAGGTTGGGTTTTCTTTTTCTTTACATTGTTAGCCAATGCCAAAACTCACCTTTAAAGCGTGGTCTTGTGTCTTGTAAATATCAGGTACACGTAAAGCGAGCTGACAGTTTTGATTATTTTTTCTCTGTGTGCTCAGTCTCCCAGGCATTGCTCTTTCCAAGGGGTTTAGTTAATGTTTTCATCTGGAAGTGTTGGATTTGCAGCTTGATTTACTTAATAAATGTACAGTAAACCGATGACCCGTTGCCCTCTGGAATAACGACGTGCGCGATACGAGGCAGCAGAATGGAGGGCCCCCACAATATTTTACAAGCTGTCGATTCAAAATCTTGAGAACAAGTCTATGCAAAAAGAAAAAAAAGTTTTGCTGTATTATTGGAAAACAAATAAATAGAGGAAGAGATTATTCTTTTCTGACTTTTATACAAGCAATAGGCCTTGTTAAAAGGAAGTTTTAATGGCACGGTTATTACATTCCACTACCACTGCATAATCCCTAACAAGAAAAATGAAGCACTTAATTTTGCAGTTCTAGAGCACCGCCCCTTTCAAATTCAATTGTTAGACCTCAGCCTTCCTCCTTCCACGAGTTGGAGACTATTAAATCCGCATTCATGAAATGTCACATTTATTGAACTACATAATTTTTTAATATCACTAGTGCAGGTTTTATAGTTGATTTTATTGTTTTTACGGCCATTCGGGGCTCTAAAACCCGTATTTTTTCAATGTTGTCCTTATAATTTTTTTCACACAGTCAGAACTAATAAAATAGAACAGTTGTGACTTTTTAATGCAAGGGGTCTCGGAGTTTCAATATTTTCACTCTGCTGGATACTAAAACCAATAAAAATACATGAGATTTTAATTATTTTCTGGATTAAGTAAAACCTTTTTCCTTTCGTTTGGAACATACGTTTTGTTTGTAGTTTCGGTCGTGAGGGAGATAATGCAACTTCGAATAAAATACATTATTACCAATATTGTTGTGATGAATATAGTTTTGACCGGATTTTACAGTATAATGGGCATTTAAAGTAAGGTGCTGTAGATCAGGACAACCAAGATAGTACTTTAATATTTCTATTCTTTCTTCTCCGGGTTCCCTTTGGAAAGCTCTCCAATTTATCTGAAAAACCTCGGGAGAGACAGAAAACACACTCTTTTCCCCCCAAAAAATAAAAACGCCAAAAAATTCTTTGACATTAATTTTCTTGGTATGCATTTGAAACACCCCCAAGTTTTCCGGCTAATC
Organism: Hafferia zeledoni; assembly: GCA_035583235.1. Lineage (NCBI taxonomy): Eukaryota > Metazoa > Chordata > Aves > Passeriformes > Thamnophilidae > Hafferia > Hafferia zeledoni. Next base: position 20,154,316 of record JAWWEV010000169.1, read on the forward strand.
TGGGGATTTCTGGAGCGCGGCGGGGCGGGATGTGAGCATCCCCACACTGGCACGGGCTCAGCCCGAAGGGATCGGCTGGAGAACTCATTATTTTGTGCAATAACTTCGGGGCCCTGTCTTCCCCTTCACTTTCCGTGAAATCCCCCGCCTTCGAGGAGTTCTGAGCTCAAGGAAAAAATAATAATAAAAATCAGGGCCCCCACTCGCTCCAGGCTGCCCCGCTGCCAGCCCCGACGGCAGAGCCCGGGGAAACGCTGGGCTCCCCCGCTGCCGCCCGCCCGAGCTCCCCGCGGAGTGGACACACAGCGCAGTCCGGGCTGGGGCAAATCAGTGCGAATACGCCGCTTCGTGCGGACCCCAAGCCGGGGCTTGGCGGGAAGGGGGTCGGGACGGGCTCCCCGGGGGGAAGCAGAGGGGGCTTGGCTGTCACCGGCCGCTGCTGCCCGCCCCATATGAGCGATGTTGACACGGTGGCCTCGCAGGATGGTGCCCCCGGGCTGTGCTATAAGCCTGGCCCAGCCACGCTCATAGGCTGCTTTGAACCTATTTCCCTCCGCTTCCAGCCCTTGTCCCGCGTGGAGCCGGGAGCAGTTTTCCCCAAGGCGCTCCACAGGTGCCTCGAAGGGCGCTGGGGAAAGCCCTTCGCGGAGGACGCGGTACCGCACGGGCTCCGGAGCCTCCCGCCGGCCGGGGCTGCGGGGAGCGGCGGGGCCTGGCCCCTCTCCGCGGCCCGGCTGCGGGTGGTCGGGTCTTCATCTCCCCCAGCCCCGGGGCGGGGGCGCAGTGCCGCTTTAGTTTAGCGTTTATGTGTCACTGTGTTCGTGACCGGGTTTTACAGGGCGGCGGTAACGCGAAACACCTGGACGGCGGCACCGCGGGCGCGCACGGTGCCGGGGGCGGCTGGTGGCTCAGGGCGCTGGACTGCGCTGGCTTGTCCTCAGGCCCGTGCGATAAAATAAAATAAGAAAAAAAATCAAACACACACCCCCAAACCCCCCAGCGTCGGAAAACAATGAAATTAATGCTTCCAAAACCAGCGACACATGCCAGGCAGTATTTCCACCGAATCCCTGGTTACCTGTGGCAAATGCCTCAAAAACCAGAAGATTCCTGATTGCTGGAGTGGTGGTTATTTCAGGCAATACATAAACCAATCCACGATTTATAAGTGGAATTTGTCTCGAAGCACAGAACACTTTGCCCCATGGCTTCTGTTATCACTGATGTGTACCTGCCCAGTTTTTGTTCTCCAGACTGGGAGTCTCACCCATAATAGCACCTTTTCTGACACTGTGACTTCAGGAGAGTTGCCCAGAGGTGGATCATTCCTCGCTGCAATAACTGCCTTTGGCTGTGCAGAATTAGTGAGCAATCCAGCAATGTCCATCTTTTAACAGCTGGAGCGGGCTACCGGCAGCATCACTCCCTAACGCCACAGGGCACTTTCCAAGAGGATACAGCTCACAGCCATTCCATCCCTTGCCATTACTGAAAATATTTCAAGACTTTTCCAAGAGAGGTGAGGCCACAGCCTTGAACACCTTCCAAGGAGGAAATAGGAGGGAGTTTACCTCTCTGATTTTCCTAGCACTGTGAAAGCCAGACTGCTCCAGACAGAGGCACTGCACGTTGCCGGGTGATGTCAGTTGGTGCTGCCTTCTTCCAGATAACTCATCTGTTAGATATTTGCTTCTTTACATCCTCCTCCTCCTCCTCGTGCTTTGATTTAATAAATGAGTTACAACTGTAATAGATATTAAAGCAAGTCAGTCTTAAAGGCATTCATTAGACATAACAGAACAAGACAAATCTTGGTCTAAAAAGGAGTGGACAGCCTGACAACTATTATTCTCGGGAAAGCTACATCTCTATGATTTCACCAAATTTAAATCACCAAGGAGAAAAAAAAATCTGTTCTAAGGGAATGTGCATCACGCTGAGTATGTTTGAAGTTTCAGCAAAACTCATTCAGCTGTTTCTGAGTAGTGGGTTAGAGGAAAGCAGATTTTTTTTTTTTTTGGCTGGCATTTAGACATCCTTGCTTTGCACTGAAAACCTGTGATGCCTCAACACAAGGAAAACTTCAGGAGATGAAAGCAACCAGCAAAAAGTCAGCCAAGGGTTGCCTCTTCAGTTCTTCCTTTGGTCTTCTGCTTGAGGTTGTGGTTTACATTCGGGCAAAATAAGGATCCCAAACCTCTGCAGAGGTACACAGACACGTCAGGAATGTCTAAGTCACCCAAAGGCTTGACTTAGCTCTCTGATAATTTGAAAAGCTCTTCTTTCCTGGCACTGAATATTTATGTGTATGAGATGTGTGCTGCCACCAACAAGTACCCTTTTCCTATATGCTGTCACCAGAGCTCTGAGGGGGGGAAAAAACCACACAAACCCCACAAAAACTACAGAAAAGCTTTAATAGTGCTTTTGAGTCTTGTCAAGGATTTCCAAGCCAGCACATGCCAGACCCTCATGGGAATATATTGTTAAGGTGCTTCCATTTCCTGTAGCCCCCAATATCATTAATATCTCTTCTGGGATACCTTGACTTGCAAAGCGGGATATGCAACATTTATGGCTCTGTGGTAAAAGAAAGGAACACATGGCCCTGCATTATAAACATACTGTAATACCACTTTCTCTCTGACTGAGCTGTCTCCGTGATTATTGTGATACCAGTATCTCCAATTCAGATTAATTCAGCTGAAGTGTGACATAATTCACCAGAGTTTTCTTATGAATTGCAAAGAGGCATCCTATTAAACTACATAGACTGTAGTGTTTTTTGGAACATACTTTTCTAACCCTTCCTTGGTCTGAATACTTTCTTATCTGACCATTATGAGAATGTGGTGAGCAATGCTATGAAAAACAAATCAATATGTTGCTCCTTACAGACTTATATTTTCTATCTATCTGTCACCAAAGTGAGCTGCTGTGGATCCTGCCTAGAACTGTGACTGAAAGCTGCTTGGTTAATTATATTTATTTGGGATGATGGGAACAGAAACATGTTAAAACTTCTCTATATTCTTACGTGTTGGCTACACACATAAAGATTACACCCAAACCCATATATAATTCCCAGGGGCTAGGTTGTCTCTCACATCTTGCACAATCATTTACGTAAGTGCAAACTGAATATAAAATGCTGCTAACACAGACTGCTGGCTACTGTACACCCACTCTGTGTTGATATAAATGACTGTAACAAGATATCAGACAATGGAGAATCTGCCTAAACTACAGTGATGACAAAACATCCTCTCTTTTTTACAGGGTAATCAGAATACAAAATATTGCATGTTTTAAAGAACACTCTTGCAGCAAGATTTTTCATGGTAACAGTTCCACTGGGTCCAAAGTACACACAACTAAATTTGATGTCAGTAGGAATTAGGTATGAATAGGGAGTGTTACTTAGTCATTTTTGTTAATGTTTTCCAGAGCTTACACATTCACTCTACATTTTTTAGCAAACTTTATCATTTTGACATCATAAAATCAATCCCTGGATAGGTTTGTTTTATCTGGAGCAGATACACACATGCAGTTACTGTTAACAGTCAAATATAGAAGTTTACAATAACCATCTAGCTAACTATTAGTGGTTGTTTAACAGTGGGGTTAGAAGGATGGATGTCCTCATCTGAAAAAAAAAAAAAGATTGCTAGACTCTCAGGTGCAGAAACTCTTCAAAGGCTTTATTTTCATGGGTAAAAGCCAAAGTACTTGGGTAGAATTGGCTCTAGAAGGCTAGAGGAGGAATTGCCTTGGAGACAAATTCAGAACTCATGTAATGGGTTTGGAGTCCATTGAAGCTGATGATTTCCATAGGCAAATCATGTAATTTTCTTAACAGAATGTCAGGTTATGCCTTGATGTTTGCACATGGAAATATCTCATAAAATACAGTATTACATGGCAGAAATTAAAGAAAGAATAGTTTTTCCCTAAGGCAGACATCTCCCCTTCTCACTCCTGCCCTTGAGCTAAGGTCTCCCTATAATGGAAACTGTGTAGCCCAGAATCAATTGACAAAACAGCAGCATCAGTCACAGGCAGTACCCAGCCTTGACTCTCTGACTCCAGAGGACCTCATTGTTTCAATTACACTCTGTTAATTCACTCCAGGCGTGTTGGGAGAGTTACTGCTGGGTCTGATGACACTGCAGAGTTTCTTTATAGTGGTGGAATCTGTGTCCCAGAGTACTAGTGGCACTTTCAGCTATGCAGAGAATATTTGTCACCTGCTGCTGAGGATTTCTGCTTTGTGTCAGGGACTCAGGAGAATGCAATATCCTCTGGAAGTGAAGCTAAACTGGCCTTTGCACAATGTGCCCTACACCTGGTGCAGAATTGAGAAGGAATGATTTCTGAATTGTTCAGGTTTGTGCCCTGAAAATGCTATTATGGAGTGGAGAGGAAACACACTTGATTTGGGAGGTAAGCAAACCAGGACACTTTCCCCAGTCTAAGTGAGGGATAAGGGTTTCCATTCAATTTGTGGGATATGGGAGCAATTGCCATCCAACCTGAAAAGTTATTTTATTTGTACTGTTCTGAAAGCAAACATCATTCAATAAACAGAGCCTTGCTTCAGCTGGCTCAGAGGAAGGTATAGGTGAGCCTTCTGAGTTAGTCTCTGCTGTGTTTGGTTTCATTCACCCTCTCCAGCAATAATCGCCTGTCAGGCAAGTCACTATTCAAGTCCTTTCAGAGTCTGGAAATAAGGGGAATGTTTTTGCAAAGCTTCAGGCTTTCTCATGCTCTGTGAGATTACTCCATAACCTTTTGGGGGTTTTTATTTTTCTTCCCTGGAATCTGGTTGGGAAATTTGTCTTGGTTGAGCTACTGTGTACATAGCAAAGCTATATGCTTTGCTCCTCTGTGTCAGCAGTGCTGGTTGTGGAAACCTGTTAAAATGCTTGTGAGGCTGAGAGTATGGTTCTCTTGATGGGCATGACATCAGGTCCATAGCAAAGTGCCTTATACCAAATACAATTACTCCTGAATAGAAACTGGGACAATATATGCTGGGATGGCAGTTGTACTCATTATACTACTCCTGGTAAAAGCAAAACAAAAAATAAATCATGGTGGACATGAAATAAATATGCCAGTGAAAAATCTGTATGTGTCTAAAATCTGTATTCAAAACACCGCAGTTTTTTCTTGTTTTAAGAACTAGGTTTGACTAACCTTTTGAATAGCTCTTTCTCAATCCTTCCTTGAGTTTGACCATCTCATAAACCCATGTCATTCCAGTAACAGGGTCTGAAACTGTAGGTGTAGACATAAAAGTTTTAGTGTTGCAGAATCTAAACCATAGCCCAGATATTTCCTTCAAGTCAAACCATGACATCAGAGCCCAAACTGATACAGATGCTAATCCAAATCTTGATCTCTAACCATACTTTGTTTATTTTAAAAGGCTTACTCTAAAACATTACAGCAAAAATAATATAAAAAATGTAAATAGGTGCCTGAATAGGATCCTCAGCAGACAAGCAGGTGAAATACAGCTGCTAAGAAGAGGCAGCTGGACTGCCACCTAGAGCTTAGTGCTGCATCCTTGTAGATGGACAGCTTGTATCTGTGCTGAATTAGCACAGTAATTCAGAGGGAGATGTACAGCCCACACTTCTGCACCTCCATCTGCTGGAGCAGACATATGCTCAAAATGCTTGGAGAAGGATCCTGCACCACACTGGGGCTCCCCTTCCCCAGCACTGTCAGTGAATCTCCACCATTCTAAAGTGTGCCTGCTTCCAAGGACCCCAAGGCAGCAACAGGCAGTGTAATTTGTGGAGGTCTTTCATATAAAGAGCAATGAGAAATGTTATGCATATCAGTCACATGCCAATCCACATGGTTCTTCACATGTCAAGGTACAGCCAAAGAGATAGTCAGTATGCGAAAAAAAATGGGCTTTTTAATATCTGTTCAGACTTGCTGGATATATATAATACTTGGGAAGAAGATGCAGAAAGCAGATTGCTCACCAGGATAGACTTCAGAGATACTCTAGATAGTGGGATACCCATTAATTACAGAATCATAATTGACCAAAATTGTTCTTTGTATAGTACTACAAACAAGTACTGGAAATTAACTGGAGAAATACCTTCCCATTAGAAGAATGGATTCTATGCTGCTCTCTGTGTAGTTGTGTTTCAAATTTATGTAATCTGATTTTGGGAAATACATACATTTCCAGTAGTTTTCTTAAAAAGTAACACAAATTAAAGTTTTGGGATTAATATAATATGATCAATTCAAACTGAATCTCACATTTATCCTTTGAAGAACATCTGACAATCTGGAACTGTGTGAACCCTTCTTGACTTTTGCCATTATATGACTTTCTAGGAGATTTGTCCTTGAAGAAAGGAGGTCTCCTACAGTCTCAGACTCACTGAAAATCTGACCATAAGTAAAGGTAGGTTTACTTTGACTGTGATTACAGAGTCAAGTCAGAGCACTCTACTTTTGAAGATAAATAAGCAATTTAATACTAAGTTTTGCCTAAACTGAGCCCTCATGGCATCACTTAATTTCTGTGCTTCCCAAGCTGCTTTTCTATTGTTTTTGTCTCTTTCACACTTTGTTGCATTTCCCCTCAGGACTGAATCTATTGGTAGACATGACGCTGCTCTTTAAGTAGCCTTCATAGCACCCATTTGACACTTGTAAAATATTAAACTGTAAGAATGTGTGTTAAAGTCAGTTAGCCAGGATAAGTGTGTTCTATAGATAAATGGGTTTGTTTGGAAGAGGGCACCACAGCCTGCCAAAGCCTCTGTCTGTATCACTCAAGGGTAAATTCCTAAAGAGTCAGGATGCTGTAGATAACCATAAAATCACAGAGAGCTGCCAGGTCTGCCACACAGTGCACACTTCTCAAACTCTGCTACAGTTGAATTTGTTGCAATCCAATGCATTTTGAATGTTGCATTTTGTTCATATTTAGTTCACGTATTGGCTCTGAACATGGCAGTTTCACTGTGGGTTTCATGACATGAATAGTTTCTTAGGAATATGCAAAGACTGTGGATAAAGCCCAAACAGGATCAGTCTTTGCATATCTGTCTACACCTTCACTTAGATCCAGGGATGTGCTTTCTTCAGAGAACCTGAATCAGAGTCCTGACAGCATTGCCACAGACAGTAGTGCAAATGGGACATGAACAGTTCTGTTGGGTTTGGAACATACAAGCAATAACTTCAATGGCACCAACTGTGCCTTTTTCCTGTGCCATTAGTAGGTGGTTCAAGCCCCTCTTCACAGTGCAGGCAATAGCACTGACATTTTTGTGCCCACATTTCTCTCTGCTGGGTGAGAACATCATAACCTGTGTGTGCCTGGCAAACATTACGTGCTGAGACCTGGAACGCCCAGGTCAAACCAAAACATGGGGCAAAACTCGGTATGACAAAGTATTGTTATTAGGTTTTCTTTCTGTTAAGCCTGTCATTACTTATGCTACTCTCTTGTCCCACACTAACCTAGTTCCTCTCATTCCTGCAGTTTACACTTTAAATATTAGTTGCCTCTTATTATGTCATCTTACTCCCTAGGCGTTGGTTAGTAAACTGTATGCTGTCAGCTCTTTGTACTTTTTCTCATTAGCCAGTTCTTCCAAGCATATACCTACGGTTGGCTCTTCTTCTCTGAACTTCCTCCAGTTTGAGTTCCTGGTAACGAGTTGCAGAGAACTGTGCTCACCTTTTCCAGATGCTATCGCACAACAGTTCCAAGAAGAGAGACTCGCTTGCTCTTTCCCTGTGGTGTGTCTCCATGAGAGCCCCAAATCATACTGACATTTTTAACTGTCACACCACCTAGAAAATTCAAATTCAGAGGTTGTCCTTGCTTGGCACAGCAGTCAACACATGTTTTTCACCCTAAGAGAAAAGGAAGATCTTGAACCTGGTCTTTCTGACAAACATTGCCATTTCTGTAGGGAACTCAGATTGTTTTCTAACTCTGCACTAATCAGGTAAATTGGCTTATTTCTATCAGGGAGAAGAGTGATAGGAAGTACTAACTAACCCTGTACTGGTGGTCAGAGCAGAGCAAAAACAAAGCCAGTTTCCAGTTCTCTGCACTGAGACTGATTTTCCATTGTTGTTCCGCATTATCTTCCCATTTAAGTCTGCCCATGCAATTCTGTTGTGCATCCTGTAATTCTGTTCTAGTAGGTTTAAAACAAACAAAAGGAAGTACTTTTTCACACAGCGCATAATTAAATTGTGGAACTTGTGGCCATGGGAAGCTCTGGATGCCAAAAGTACAAATGGGTTCAGAAAAAGAGAAGACAAATTAATGGAGAATAGGTACATTGATGAGTATTAAACATAGTAGCTTGCTCCACAGCACTTGGCTCAGGAAGCCCTTACAGGGCTGTTTGATGAAGGCAGGAAAGGATTTCTCTCCCAGTGCCTGTTTCTCACACGGTTCCCCTCAGTAGCCTCTTCTGGTCACTGGCAGGAAGAAGACATTGGAGTTAATGGTCTAGTAAAGTAGCTCTAATGCTCCTTTCATAATGAGATGCACAGATGTCAACAGGTGCCTTTAAGGTTAAAAAATGTAATCTTTAAGCCAAAACTTGACTCCAACGCTTCTGAATTCCTTTTTGGACATTTTTATCAGATCTGATCTAGCTTACATTATTACATGTTGTTTACAGCAAAGTATACAACTAAACGGGGTATTTTAAGGTTTCAGCATGGCTAGGTTTATTGGCCCAGCCAAAAGTTTGATTTTGTAGATATTACAGGTTGGATCAACTTCGTTGTGGACTGATGTCAAGAGGAAACCTGTTATCTGTGCTGTGAAAGTTGTATCTGTTCCTGGAGCTCTCACTGAACAAAAGCTCGCACTGGTCAACATGGTGCCATCTCTTCTTGTTGACTTTGCTCTGTAATTGCTGGTTTATCAGTCTCTCCTCAGACTTCTCAATTTATCCTGAGTGACAAGCAAAATGAGCAGAACTGCAGAGGCACACACAGAAAAGAGAGGATGGCAGGCTGGTGAGGAAGCAGAGGATGGCAGGCTGGTGAGGAAGGAGAGGAGGGCAGGCTGGTGAGACAGGGAGTGAGCCCTAGCCCTGTGCCTGCCACTGCTGTCTGGGCAGACAGTCTCACCCCACAGGCTGCACAAGTTGCTCCAGTTCATGAGGGAGGGAAAACTGGCCCGTAATTTTGATAGTATCATGAGTCGCTTTCATTTCTTGTTCTGTGTGTTTGGCGGCAAAACATGTAATCTGATTTCATCTGTATTGCTTTGTCATTGAGGTTTCTTTCTTTCATCATTTAGATTGACAATATCTCATTTTGGTCACAGCTTTGTTTCCAAATGTCTCCTGCATTAGTTCAGACTGTGTGTAACTGCCTTAGTTACTGCAGAAAAATTCACTCAGGCATGGTAATGAATAGACTGAAGTGATTTATTTCTATTGTTGAGAAAGTTGTATATGTTTATCTACATTATAATGTTAAAAGCCAGAAAACAGTCTGTTGGCTGAGGGCCTGCCTCACTTGGAAAGTAACGACAATGCAAGAAGATCAAATTCAGTTTTCATTTTCTCTTTGTCACCAGAAGCCCCAAAGTACTGAACATTTTCTTGGAAGAATATTTCAGATACTTTGTTTTATAGGAAGGAGGTCAGACTGAACAATCTGACAAACTAGCCCCCTGCCATTCTAGTTCTATCACACAGTACTTCAACTTAAGCACCTCAATGTTACTGACTCAATTTTCACAAACTTTACTATAGTTTATCATTTTGTATGACAGTAGAGTGGAAGGAAAGCTTACATTCAAGCAAAGTGTTAGGAGCAACAGTCGTTCTGTTTTTCTGAGTGCTACGGGGATGGGGGGCATGAGCTCCCAGCGAGGGATGCAGCAGTGACTACAGTAGCACTGTGCTGCCAGGTGGAAGGACAAATACTGTGGTTCAGCAACTCTGGACTGGAAACTGGGGGGGCTGGACACCTACCTTTGCTACAGTGTGCTGCTGCTGGACTTCATGTCACACATCCATGCCTGTTTGTTCCTGTTCACTTGCTCCATGAGCAGTCTTTTAGATTAAAGTTTTCCACAGGTATGATCTGCATACTGCCTTGTTCAGTATGTATTTATGGGGTGCTCTTGGAATGTCCATAACCTAAGCATTAAATATAATGCAAAAGCAGAGGACCAAATAGTCAAGCCAGAGTCTTGAAAAGAGCTATAAAAGGCCACATTTTTATTAACCCTGTTTTACTAACAAGTTAAGGTGTTCCCATGAAAAACTACGATCAAGCTTTTTTCTGTCAATCAGTTATTAAAATACCACTTCTCAGTTTTTCCAGTGCCAATTATTCTGGTATCTGCTGACTGGGGTGCACTACCCATGATGAATATTCCCTGGAAATAATAGGTTAAAATAAACAGCCAACCTAAGCCCAAAAGCAAAGAGGTAGTTCTGGACAACAGGCAAGATAATTAGGGAATAAATAACACAGATAATCAGCAAATCATTCAAATGAATTGATTTGGCTCTGGCTGGCGTCCCTATTTCTGCCTGAAAGCTTCAGTGAAATCCAAATAAGTGGTAGTTATCTTACTGTCTCTTCCTGTTATCTGACTCTAATGACAGAAGAGGAGAGAGGGGAAATCACGTCTTTGAACAGGATCATGGCCTTTCATTTAAAGTAAATACTACATCAAAATGGAAACTGCCTGAAGAATGATTCTGCCTTGGCTTAGTCCTGAGCAGATTAAGTAATGTATTAAAACCAGGCAATATCAGGTTCTTGCAATGGCTTCAGCACCTTCACTACAAATGCTCAAACAGAGAACCAGAAAGTGCTATTTATGATGACCTGAAGGTGGCTAACAGGACAGCGTGAGGTAGCTGTGAAGAGTCAAAATTCAGCCAAGTCATCTGTATTTTATGTTTCAATAAATGTCTTTAACATTAAAAAAAAATCACAATAGGAAAATTTAAAGGGAGTGATGCTTATCCCAGATTCAGCTGTGCACTTGTAGCATCCAAATTGAAATCACTACCTCCTTAAGTTCCCATGTAGTGGATGGAGAGAAACACACAGGGCACCTAGCAACAAATCAGCCTATGAGGTTCCTGTCTGTCTCCCTAATGTTGGAGAGAGCAGGGTATGACAAGGTTCTGACTTAGGTACCTCCAGGGTGCCTGAATAAACACAAGTAGGCTGAATTTGGGCCATGTGTTGTTTTGAGAGGAAAACTGGGGGCCAAGAGGTGGATGGATGACAAGATGACAATGTCCACCAAAGCTTCACCTGGACTTCTGAGCTCCATCAAAATCAACCATGGCTGTTGAAGAGGTGGTGAGGCTTAAACCCCATCTTGTGTCGCACAGAACTACATATGGGTTTAAGACTGGGACCCTTAGCACAGAAGTGGAATAACACAAGTGGAAATAATTGCAGCTCCAAACTGGTGGCATAGGAAGAGTGCCATAGGCTGTGCCTTGACAGCAGCTTTTGTTGGCAGGCCAGGTAGGCAGCCATTGAAAGCACGGCAGCATGAATTGCCAGACCTCGTGTTCACATCCTTCTTGCTTCCCCTCAGAGTGAGTACTCACTTTTGTCTAGATTTCTGTAACAGTTCATGCAGCAGGAATGCCACAGAAATGAGGAATTTCTCTTTAATACTTGGATCCTGGCAGCACAAGAAATGTACTTTCCCTTAGAGCAAGAACCAAAGAGCTCTGGGGTCAGATCGTCAGGACTGTCCGCCCAGGAACAACAAAGCATCCAAAATAGAGTGGGCACAAAATGTTTTCTAGCTATTCTGTCAGAGAAAGCTGCACCAGTAACAATGCCACAGGGATGTTAGCCATCGATTTAAGTTACAAAGAATTTCAGTGTTTTTTGCTTTAGGCACTAAGTCAATTTGCAATGTTATGAACTGAAAATAACAGACACACTGGGTCAGCATCTATGTTGCAGCCCAGCAACCAGCAGCCTGACATCTCTGGTAAACTGTACTTGTGATGTGCTGCTCACTTCATCCGTACTCTCGACATCTAGCTAATCCTTCTTTCCACAGGCTGCAAAACCATCAAAGAACTAATCACAGTTAGCTCTAATAATACAAAGATCCTGCTGCCAACTGTATTTCATTAAAAAATCTCAACTCCTCAAATATTCAGTCTCCACAGTTTAAAACATCATCCTGAAGTACTCCATGTTTCCTTTCATTACAGGTCCAAAAAGCCACAGGAGCAATAACAAGTTGCAAGCCTGTAACATTGTGGCCAATTAGAACTAGAAACCAAAGATTAATATCATATATACTGTGAGCATACTGATAGAACCACATTTGCAGTGCACAGTTCCCACATTGTCAAAGCTCAGGAATGTACTGTCACCAGGTTTGAAGATAATACTTTCCAAGTTCAGTAACATTTGCTGTTTTCTTCCACATATTCAAAAGATTGCACCTAGATGGATAGAGGGTATTAAGGGATGGAGAGACACATATCATAAAAACAATACAATTAAAAAAGATTAAATATGTTCCAAGTGATCTCATTTTCGCAAGGTCCAAATTAACTTCCTTAATAATTACTCTTTTTAATTATTAAAACTCCCTAGGGGTCAGATTTTATTGTAGATCCAACATCTTCTTCAACATAGTCTGAATAATTTAATGACAAATATGAGAAATGACAGGACAAAACTCCATTGCATAATACATTTGGATTTAATGCATTGCTTTGTTTTGTTTTTCTTCTACAGCATTAAAAATGTTGTGATCCTTTTTTACTTTAAAGAAAATAAACTGAAAGTAAGGCTTCCACTCAAACAGTTTTCCACAGCAGTAGGTGTAAACTGTGGAAAATAAAATGAAGGCTAAAAATGTTCCAGGACTATTAACTGTAATAGAAAGAACGCACCTATCACTTAACTGAATTTTTGCTGCTAAGGCAATTTTATGTTTGCTATTCACAGGTACTAACATTTATGATAGTAACCTTTATAAAGTCAATTTAATTATCTTTATCTTTTTACAAATAATAAATTTAGTTGTCCTATAATGAAAATCAATTGTCAACATAAGCTATGGTGAACATCTAATAAAACAGCCCTCTGTAAATCCATGATTAATAAGATTGGCTTCTATATTAACTAACAGACATCATAAAATTTCCTTCCTTGCATTAATCTGTATATTCAAGGTTCATCATGCTGGACTGAGTTTCCTAAAATAAACTGTTAAAGCGAATGAACAAAATTTTGGCGCCTATCATTATTGTATTATAACAACTTATATATGTATCTGCAGCTGAATGGTTTTGAAATTAATTAAGTCATAGAAGATGGTGGCCATAACAAATGATAAGTGATTCACTTCTCTGTTTCCTTTACCTTCTGAACACAATGACAATGCCACTTAGATTCCCCTAACACTCAAACTAAAACCTAATTGAAATGTGAAAAACCAAGTTCCCCAAACAATCTACATATGACAGGGATTCTTTTTCTGTGTAAAAAAAAAAAAAAACCCCAAACAAAAACACCACAACAACTCCCCCCTCCAACACCCAACCCCCCCAAAACTGGAATTTACTTCATTAGAAACATGTTTACAAGTTTTTACTTCCAAAGTGGGAGCAGTGGTGCTCGGATTCATCATGAAGTTATGTACGAGAAGTCAGGGGATATCTGTGTCATCTGCTGGTTTTCCCTCCTGTGATACACACTATGTCTGAGGACACTGGCACAATACAGGAGCCACTGCAATCAGTGCCAGCTTCAGCTGACATTGGGTCTGGCCTTTCAACAGCAAAACAGTAACATCCTACCTATTCTGAAAGAGCCCAAAGTCATTTTACAAGGCAGGGGAAGCAGGTATGCTTGAAGTACCTGTGAAAGAACACACAGAACCGGGGATGAAAACAACTTTCAGGCTTGCCTAGACAAACCCTCCCAAATACCATGAAATCTTTAGGCCATAGAGACTGAATATGACCTTAAATTATTTTTTGGGCTTTTAAGCAGCATTATCAACTCAGTGGGTACTTTGAAAATGGAGATTCTGATCCTTCATCTTACTACTTTACTATAAATCAAGTGTCTAGCAGAATTAGCAAGACTGGATTTGCACAGTGGTGAAATCAGTCTTTGGAGAGGCAGCATTCAATGGTATTACTTGAATGGCTGAGAAGGAAGAGAATTGTCTTACCACATATTTGATTTGTTTTAAAAGTGCTAAAAGAGCATATATTCTTTCCTGCTAATTGTTATTTTTCACTTTACACAACTTTTATGTTAATTAGGAAAAAAAAAAGAAATTAACTTCTGACGATGAAAATACAAATTTTTATCACATGAAAAAAATATCTTCACATAGTAGCTTCAGTGCTCTGGACATTGTCAGAAAAAATTATAGTAAAAACTATACATATGTTAACAAGAATGGAAAACTCTGGAAGAATCTAATGTGCTTTCATGCAATATTTCTGCTTATTTCATCCCTTTATTTGATCATTTTTAAGAAAGAAAATGCATTGGTCAAGTTAAAAGTTTTAGTCACTGCGCCTCATTCTTGGAATTACAATGTTTATGTTATGAACAGACCAAGAGTCATAAAAGCATTTCAATATAACTAAGGAAGTCAAAGGAACATTTATATAGGTTTACTATTTTGGAGAAAAAGCAATCCAGTTAATCTCCATATCTCCATTATTTGACAAAATATAACTCTGTGCCACCGGAAAACTGAATCATGTCCTAGTTATAGAAAGCTGGAAATACAGAACAATTTTCAGACCTTGTATAAAAATGGCAGCTTGATTCTAACTTTTTCCCTGGCAAGAGACTGCTAGACCAAGCACTTGCTCCTTTTATCTGTCAGAAGAGCACTTGTGTAGCTATAACATGTTTGGTAGCTAGACCCTCCCTTTTCTAGGGAGACAAAGATGATTTTAGAAGTGTTCTGAACATAGAGATTTAAATGTTCACTCTGCTGCACTCACTGTGCTCATACTTTTAACATTTTCAGGGCTGAGCGACATAGCAACGCTGCTGTGGATGAAGTTTGTGTTCAACCTACTTGAACAGCCTACTTTGCCAGGTGATCTGTATCTCCCCTATAGTACCTATATCACTTAAAGCCTTCTAATGCAAGGCCTAGCATGATTTATTCTTATTTAACTTTATAAAGTAACTGCATGGGTGGGCATGCAGTTTACAGAGTATTGCCTTCTGCCATAAAAAGTCATTAACAACAGGGAAAGTTAAAAAATAGTGGTCAAATGGCTGTAAATACTTGTTTAAAATGTAAAAATTTTAAAATATATAGTTAGTATGTATATTTATTTTTCTGGTTTTCTTTCAAATATTAGAACTCTTTCTTTTTTCTCCCCTTCAATCTCTTTTTGATGGAAAAGGAATGTTAAACCTTATTTTTCCAGCTCTTCCTAGCTTTAATTTTATCACTCCAAAGAGTTAAAGGCTTCATTTTGTTTCCTCTGCCCATTTAACAGCTAATTGCAATGGTGACTGCCACCTAGCAGAAAAAAGAAAAGCAGTCTAGCAACTATGCCCTTCTCACTCTTCTGTAGCCTCATGCAATTGTTTGATACCCAAAATAAAGGCAGTCATCAATAGCAGACAGTGAGCTTAGTCTTCTCTCTCTTCAAATAAACATTGCATTCCCCAACAACTCTAATGCAGCAAGTGTTCCAGCTCCTCAGTTTCCATGAGGAAGCAGGAAGTTTCCTTTCCTCCATTTCCTCCTGACTGCTCATTTTTCCACTTGAAAAGCAAGCTGGTGACTCTAATCTGTGGTTCTTGTGGCCCTCTTATTGCTCTTTCTCCATTTCCCTTTATATGCAGCTCAACACATTTTTCCTTATTTCATTTCCTCACATTGCATTCATTCTATCTAAGTATTTGGTCAAATCAAGAGCTGTCTCACTTAGCCACTAATCTAATTCAAAAAACACTCATTCTCAGCTGGATTAAGTCAGTCAGGATATGACCCTACGAATTACTCTGTTCCAATGTCTTCATACCCTACTTGTAAAGGATGCCTTATATCAGGATAAAGTCAAACTCCCGTGTAAACTAGCCTGGACCATGCCACTTTCCCCCTCTGGATTAGACTCACAATTCCACTGACTGCATACAAGAAACAATTGCTGCTTTATTTTTCCTACCCTCCTTTTCTCCTTGTATCATAAATAATACAATATACCAAAACAAGTAAGTGTTGCTTTCTGCTTTGGGCAATGACAAACGTGGTGGGAACCCAGACAGCAGGGCAGAAGAATTTGGCTACCAAGTGTCTATTGGCACTGTCAAAGCTCAAGGCATACATTGGATCATCTTTTCCACGAGCGTGGGTCTTCATAAAACCCTTTACCAAAGCTTGAATATGGATTTCTCTATGTGAAAGCATAAATTCAAAATTAGTCTTTGAAACGTGTTCTTTTAACAGATACTTGACAAAAAGCTTGGCAAACCCCGTATTTCCAAGTCCTGGTTAGCAGCCAGTGCCTGAGCTCAGGCCAACCTTCAGTGTTAGGGCCATCTAGTGGGAGAGGAGGCACACACAGAGGCCGGGACACAGCTCTGCATCTGGATTTTTCATCCAACTCGGCTTTCTGGTGTGACCTCCAGATTCCTGGGCCAAGGAAACAATGATTGGCAGATCATTGCCAGTACTGCAAACAGAAGACAATAAGACTCTGGGGGCAGCTTTAGAAGAGAAAGCAAGCAGGCAGCTGTTAAGGAGAGCAGTCTGTGCCTGGAACCTGTGGAACCACACAGCCAAGGGAGACACATTCACAGAGCATAAAGACAGGATGTACAGACTCTGGCATGAGTCTGTGGAAGGCAACCCTGCTCGGGTACTGGCTATGCCAGTTCACACCAATCCTGTGAACTCCACAGGAAAATGTGGTAGGGTGAAAGGCTTGCACAAGCCTCTCCCCTCTGGTTTAGGCCATTCCATCATGGCCAGGCTTCACAAACAAGGCAGACACAACTCAATACTAGTGTGTCTCATGCTAAAGTTCAGAAAATCAGTGGAAGGGCATACTTGAAATGATGTCTTTCTGTCTCTAACAGCAGGACTGCAGTGTGCTGTATGAATGGTGTCCAAGTGTACTTGCTTACAGACAAACACATGGACCACCTGTTTGAAGTAACTTAAGCCTGCAATCAACTTCAGCCTGCAAGCTGGGTACAGAAAAGTGAACAATCTCTTAAATCATGTGTGGAGCAATATCTAAGAACTATGCTTCAAAGTAAGTTTCTTTCCAGCATCTCTCCCTACTCCCACCATAATCCTATTCATCTACTTCTTTAGCACATTGTAGCTTGAAGTTTTCTTCAAATTTCCATGTAAGAAGCATGAAGAGAGCAGCTGGTCAAGTGCTACTGTCAATTACTAGAAATTCCCCATTATTATACAACATAGGAGCAGCATTTGTAACCAAGTTTGCATGTTTTAATGTTAAGTATCTAGATCTTACAAATAAGAAAAGCTGCCAGTTTATGATACATAAGCTCTGGTTGACATTGTATCCCAGCCACCATCTGATAGTGGCAGATTAAGAGAAGGATAACAACAGCAGGGTTCAAGGAAAAAAAAAAACAAACCCAAGACTCAGCAATGTAACTAGCTTTCACAGAGTGAAGAGGCACTGAAATAAAGGTATTGTCTATTATGAAACAAGGGAGAGAACAATCCTTTTTAACAGGACAATATTTAAGATAGAGTTGCTAATGTCTTAGCTAAATTAAACCTGGCCATATAAGAAAGTGAGGTTTGTTTCACTGACTGAGGTGTTTATATGTTTGTTTTCCACGTATCAAAATTTATTTGAAGTATCACAATTAAAAGAGGAACTGGATTAAAAAGCAGGTATAAAACCATAACACTTATTTACAGTTGACTCCTATATCAAATGGTAGTGGATAATGCTGACAAAGCATATTTCCACATCCCTTTTTGTTTTAAATCTACTGAGAAAATGATATCTTACTTGACAACATAGAAGTATATTTAACAGCACCATAATCCGCAGGGATTTTTTCCTTAATACTTTTCAAGCTACAGCATATAAAAATGGGACAAAGGCATCTAGCAGGACAATCTTTTGATTCAATTTTGCACCAGTAGATCACTACAGAGAGAGAAATGGAGAATAACCAAAAAAGTTATGGCTCAGTAAGACAACAAGACAGAAATATTTAAAAACAGGGATCTGCAGTAGATTATCTTAGTTCAGCAATCTTAAAGGATGCTTAGATTTGTGAAGAATCTCTTCGGTCATATCCTCCATTTTGTTCTCCACTGTAGCTGCAGATTTGTTCTCTTTACCCTTTTTGTGACTTCTTCTCTGCTGGGATTTAAAGACAATACCCAGTGTTAAGAGAACATAAAGAAATTAAAGACTTCTTGCTCATGGACAATGCAGTACATAGTGTTCTGAGAAAAAAAAAGTTGGTAGAACTCCTGAAGAAGATTCCTAATATATTGCATTAACTAAAGAAATTTAGTGTAGATATGCAGGAGCTCAGCAGGTACTTTTATATGATCCACAACAAGAAAACACAATCCCTCCAGAAAGCCAACCCCTAGACAAATATATCAAGGAGTTTATACTGATACATTGATAGAACAAAATGGTCAAAAGCAAGTAAAAAAGGCAAAAAATCCCCTCCACGTAACTTCAACTTTTCCATTAACACACTTTTGTCTAGCAAGTTGTGACAATTTTTAAATTTTTTTCATGTAGGAGTATTTACTGACTTTTCAACTGTCTATCCAGCTTGTCAGAATCTGCATTATTTTATCCACTATAAACTGCTATCAGAATCTGATGTTTAACAAAGCACAGTCTACAGGATTTAAAGAACCTGTGAGACTACACTAAATTACAAAGAAGTGACTTGAAACTACAGCACCATTATGGAACAATAATTTTTCTTCACTCTTAAATACACAGCTGTTATGAGCATTTGTGGAAATTACCTGGAAAAAAGGAATGCCACCATTTGTGTGGCAGTATACATTTGTATCCACTAACCACTTGTCGCTAGCAAGGCTTTCACTAGATTCTTGCAACCCTTGTTCCTCTTCCAACAAGTCCTAAAACAGAAGTTTTTCAGAAAAGTGTATTTAATGTTTGAATTTCCTTGCTGAATGTACTATCTATAAAAGATCTATAGAAGACATAGAACTTCCATTTTTTAAAAACTGAAATAAAAATCTAAATTATTAATATCATTGCTTATTTTTCAAGAGAATGTTTTTGTTGAAAGCTCAGCATACTTGATTCCAAGTACACCGTAAAACAAACGCTGAAACAGCTCTAGGGTTCTAGTAAACTCTCCACAATGGCATTACAAACCTCAAAAGATGTGAAATCCTCATTTGCCATTCATATACATACCTGACCTGCATTATCCTCTACCTCCTTTGTCACCCTGCTTAGCATAGCATCAAGCTTGGATTGCTTCTGCCTTAATTGCTCCAGTAGAAGTTCCCGGGGCTCTGTTCTCACAAGTGTGACTGGATACAAGAAGTCTCTTCTCTGTGGAGTTGTGCCTTTAATGAAGATTGTACACTGATGAAAGGCACTATTAAACCTTTTCAGCATTTGTTTCAATTTCAGATCCTCAGTTTTACAGTAACTCAATGCAGAAAACATGCTCTGTTCTGTCACCCTTCTTTACATGCATTTTTTAAAAAAAGGAGTAAGGTTGTTACTTCTATTATGTCCCCAATTAACATTCACTTACAAATTCTGGAACTAAAATTGCTTTCTCTAAGACCTTCTGTCCCGGACCTACTTTAAATACCTGTTGGAATATCTACTTTCAGATCCTCTTGCAGGAAACCATTAACCTGCGTTAGTCCATACTGTACTTCCTCATTAAGTGCCAGCTTCTGCTCCAGAAGCACCTCCTTATCCATCTTGATCTGATCAAGAAGGTCATTTAGCACCTTCCCGTCAGTGGCCATTTGTCTACCAACATAGTCAGCAACTTCAGCCATTGCTTTATCGCAGTATTCTTCATTTTCCTGAAAACGAAACAAAAACCCAGCTAAAAACACCACGTTAACAGGAAAGGTAAGGTCATGGCTTCGTTTCTAAGATGTGGTGTGTGATTAGTGACATGACCTGAAACGAAACAACTGAGAGACTTTTAATTGAGAAGTTTCAGTGCCAGTTTTATACTCTCATTCTGAGAACTATCTTCAGAAGGCAGTCAGTTTCTTAGAAAGTATGACCATTTTAGAAAGCTACTCATAAAGATAATACTGACTAGTTCAGATCAGACTGCTCCTCTCATGCTTCTATGCACAACCCTGCACAGAATTAGGATATTCAATTGAAAGTGAACATACTACAAGCACTAGAAGCTTTATGCATTTGTAGGAGAGAGAGGAAAACATGCATTTTTAGCCACTCCCATTGAAATGAAACTTCTGAAGTGTTCAGCAGGTACAACAGATACAAAGTGTCTTGAGACTGCAGGAGTTGGACGCAATGATCCTTATGGGTCCCTCCCAACTCAGAATACTCTCTGTGATTCTGTGCAGGGAATTTCCAGTTAAGTTTTTGTTTCTGAAAGTAAGCAAAATGTTGGATTTGCCTATTTCATTACCTATCACAACAATAAAACAAGAAGAGTGGAAAGTAAAATTTGTGATAGAAATGAAAAAAAAACCACCAAAAACAACAAACCCAAACCCAAAGACCTGAGAGAGAAATTCTCAGGTAAGAGGCCAGAACTTGTAGATACCAAAAAGGAATACTTTCTCCCATGTTAATCCAATCTGACCAATAAAGTCATTTGCATCCTCCAGAATACAGCCTGTGCAGATCTCCCAGGGAAATCACTGGTAGATAAAGCTTTAGAATCAAAGATGTATACTACCAAGATAAAAACTAAAAGTCAGCTGCATGGCATTAATCATTATACCATTTTTTGATGCTATTTGCACTTTTAATCCAAAGTAGTCTTCTTAATTTAGGCTTTTCATTTCCTCTAACTGCATCTAAGTTCAGTAACGAGTCTGTTGTGATTGAAAAAACCCACAATTTTGTTCTGACTATAACTGAGAACTTTACTCCGTACAAATTCTACAGTAAAAATTTGTCTCAGAACATTGCATTAGACTACAAATTACTATAATTACCT
Source organism: Hafferia zeledoni (assembly GCA_035583235.1). Classification (NCBI taxonomy): domain Eukaryota; kingdom Metazoa; phylum Chordata; class Aves; order Passeriformes; family Thamnophilidae; genus Hafferia; species Hafferia zeledoni. Next base: position 20,175,517 of record JAWWEV010000169.1, read on the forward strand.
TTTGCAAACACTGCAACTGCTGTTTCTCATCACTGAGCAACAATAGCTGCTGATCAGTAAAGTTGACCATCTGAGCAGTTGTAAATTCACCCCAGGTTTTGGTATCCTGAGGAATATCCTTGAGATTGCTGAAAAGATGTTGGCAGTGGTCATGGGATTCTTCCAGCATAATCTTGCTTTCAGCATTTATGCTCCTGAGCTCTTGAGAGAAATTATCCAGAGATGCAGTAAATTTGTTGTGATTGGAATTTGTACTGCTAACGAGGTCTGTAGTTTTCCTGCAACAATGTATTTGTAAGAGTTCAGAGATTTTGAAAGGTAGATTTTATCACAATCTACATTTAGAAATATTTGAGACTGGAATCAGTGAAATAAAAATTCTATTAAAGCAGTTAATTATAATGTTGTCACTAATTAGTAAATTTGCAAATTGCAGTACTTGGATCAGTAGGTTTGTCAAGAAAACAAACCAAACACCCACCACAAACTAAAACCAACAACTGGCAAGCCCTTAGCCTACAACTGACTGAAGCATGCTGCCAGAGATATGTTATTATACTTCAAGCCTTTATGATATGAAGTTCTGAAGTTGAGACACTGAGGAACATTCATCAGCATATTACTCCCAAAATGACAGTCTCATCTGCAACACACTCAGGAGACAAGTTGGAGGAAAAGCCTTAAAGAGCTACTGTTTACTCTTACTCTGGAAAGATGATCCCAGAGAAAACTATGATCTACACTCCATGGCAGAACTTGGCTCTAACATACAAAAGACCTCATAAGCATATAAATACGAAGAGCATCTAATGCTGAAATTCTCTTCATATATAGTTCTATCTTGCATCAGTGTACAGCAAAAATAATCTCCTTACAAGTGAACATTTTCTTGTAGAGCAGTGATGGCAGTCTTCAAGCTTCCGTTTTTTGTGAGTACATTAGTTAAGTTCTTCTGAGTCTCCTGAGCAAACAGGTCGAGCTGGCTTTGCAGTGAAGACATGAATTCAGCTGCACTCTATTAAGAAAAATGCCATAAATTTTACTGTTATTCTGCACTTTTAAACATTTTTTTGCATTCCTAAAGGCTACTTGAATGCCTATATTAAAAATGCAGCAGATTTCTGCAATTCTAAAGCAGAAGGTACAATTCTTGTGTAATGAAGAGAGACACTTTGCTTTTGCAGATATATATAAACACAAATAACTGGACATGCGCACAGCAAGAGCAAGGGGGTTTTTGTTACCTTCCTACAGAGTCTACTTGAAGCAGCCTAATAAAAATTAAGAATAAGTTTCTGTCACAAAAGATCAAGTTACTGTCTAACATTTCTTCTGAAGCAAGTACAGTGGTTTACCACTACGGAGTTTAAATCAAAGCAAGCAATCACACTTGGTGTTAGGATTTTTTTCTTACTCTAAAAGGATACCTTTGCATGTGCCAACCTCGTCATTTCCACTTCCTTTTTTAAATTATCACAATTATGCTGAAGCTGAGCAAAACCACTGGCTGTTTCTTCATTTATTTTTTTTAGACTCAGATCAAGATCTTCAAAGAAGGTATCCACTTCCTTTTTATGGTCCTCCATCTTAGAAAAAAATTATTTACAGTTAGATATTTATCCTTATTTAAGAAATAGCTACTTCTCCCCAGTGTAATTTATATATAAACAAACTCTACTCCAAGGAAGCTGTCAAAAGGAATTAATAAGGCATTGTGCATAAAAGGTGGAAAATGACACCTGGAGCAATTTAAAGTTTGAGACAGGAACTTGGTGTGTGGCATGCAAGGTAGACAAAACAGAAAACCAGACAAGGTACAGCAAGAGCTGGTAAGCCATGGACCATTTGTTGCCTAAGTCTGAAAAGCAAAAAGCTTCTAGGCAAGGAGATTTGATTTCAGATGAGCTGTAAGTGACAGAAGGGGAAAGTTTTTCAGTCAGAAGTCACCAGAAACAATGACTTGTTTTTGACAAAATATTAAAAAAAGAAATGAAAGAGTAAAGCTGCAGTTCTACACAAACACCATGAGATAAACTAGAACCAAAATTGAAGCAAAGGACTTCAGTAAGTGCAGTGTTGTTTGTACTTAGGGCTGTTAAGATAAAGCATCACATTCCTCAGGAATCAAAGTGATTACAAGAAAAGTTTGGTATGACAGAGAAAAAATTTGGAGTGATGAGACTTGTCTGAGTTGTTCATGTTGGTTTGTTTGTTTGTTTTTTAAGATTTGTAAAATACAGTGGAGAGTATATTGCATTACCAAATATTTGTTACATATAGATTGAAACATCCAGGTTTTACCACTCTTCTGAAGCATTAGGGTGTGCAATTGTGCCAATATAGGTAACAAGCAGATTTACCACACTCAGAAATGGAAAAGAAGTCTAAAAGAAAGATTTAAAAGGTAGAACTCATGGAATAACATAAAGAAGAAAAGGCCAGACCAAAAGTTGAAACACTCCGACACACTGCAGAAATATAAAGAGCATGTTACCTGTAAATTAAATAAAATAGAATAATACAAGATAAAGAGAGAAGTTATATGCTTTACCTGGTCAGCCACAGCAGAATATTTCTTCATGTTACTCTGAAACTGACGGTTTAACCCCAAGACAAGTTCTACCATCGGTGTCAAGCTATTTATTGCTCTTCCTAATCCAGTTTCATGTTCCTCCTAAGAACAGCAGTAAAAAAAAAAAAAAGGTAAAATGTAACATGGCTGTTCCTTCATCTACATTTGCAATAAGCTATCTACATATGTATCTAAGCACTCTGTTATGACAGTATTTGCTATACAGCACATTACAGTCTGTGGTAGTAACATGGGAGGGGAAGAGGGGAGGGACATAATCATAGTCAGGTGCTCAAGCAGATACAGGTAAAGAGCATCAGAAAAAAGCTATATAATATTTACAGAACTCCTTTTGATCAAGAATAGTTTCCTATATTTAAGTAGCATAAGAGTATATAAGTGTACTAACAATTAATCTCAGCAGCTCAGCTTTACAGTCAAGTGATAGAATCTCATGCTGTGTTATTTTTTCAGACATATGAGAAACTTCAGCAGAGACCAACTTTTTAACAGAGGCAAAAGATTCTGATGTAACTGATGCAAGAATATCAGCTGTCGAAGAACTCATAGACAGGAGGTCACCTAGGAAAAAAAAACAAGAAGAGTTACAAATTTCTTCTAAAATTTTTTTTAAAAGTTCCTCTGTAAGACAGGAACTCTTTTCATTGCTCATCACCTTCTTGCCTCTTACAGCACAGGAAGGCTGTTGATCATCCCAGATACATTATTATTTGTGCAACTGTAATAATTACATTGCTTAAAATAAAGCCCCTTCCCCTTTCCTAAAACAGATCCATTTTAGGAAGAGGTCTTTAAGACTACTACTGCAAAAATTTGGGATGACTACTGATACAGGTATTACACTTACCTATAAAATTTGTGTAAGATGTCAACATCTGTTGCTGCTTCAAACTGTTTTCACTAACTGAATCCTGTATTTTGTTGAACAGAGCATTCATTTGTTCTGCAAATGTATTTTGGACAACAGCATTGTGCTGATCAACAGCTTTCTTACGGTCCAGTTTCGCATGGAGCCCAGAGACGTCTTTTGTAGTTTCTTCCACCGTACTAAGTAACTATGAATTTTTAAGTTATTTTAGTCAGTGTTTAAACAAGAAGTCAAGCATATATTATATAAGGAAAAGCAACAAAAGTTATGAGCTAAAGAAGTTCTCTCTCTAGAAAGATATTTCCCTTCATGTTATCAAATTACAACTGTTCTGAATCTTGGTGCTATGTAATTTATAGTCTTAGACCATGGGAAAGTTACCTACTAGAGACCATTTGTTCTGGCTTTGAAACCAAAGCATTAATAAATTACATTGTCAGTATTTAAGGAATTAAGGCATAATTTATCTCAAAATAGTAACTAAAAATTCTTGACCACTTTAACTTTTTCTGAACAATTTGACAGTAAATATATTCTTTAATATAGTACTTAAGCAAGCAGTTTCTAGTACTAGTTCTGTGATAAATAATCTAGAATTCATAAAAATAGCAAAGTCTTGGCTCTGTAGTCAGCATAAATTATTTCTCTACCCATTTGTCTCACATAAACGTTCCACAACTCACATGCAAAAACCAGGCATTCCCTTCCAAACCTACAGGAATCCAAGCAGAAAGAAATTGTCATGTTGTCTAGATACAAATTTCATCACTTTGCAGTTTAAATAGCAGGACAGTCTCTCTCCCTCCATCAAGTGTGTTTTAATAATTATGACCAATCTACAAACACCTCAAAGCCATACCCTAAAATATAGAGGTGACAGGGCAATGTTATTCAAAGCCTTTCGCTGTTTTTCTACCCCAGTTCACAGAATGATTAGGGGTAGAAGGGACCTTCAAAGGTCATCTAGTTCCAAACCTTCTCCATGGGCAGGGGCATCTTTCACTAGATCAGATTCCTCATTTATAGTATCTTTTACTGTTTTGTAGAAGTAGTCCTAAGTTTCTAAATGAAAACTACTAATTCTGTAAAACAACCCATGACAATAGATACTGCAGAGCACTGGCGCTCCCAGGACAAACTGGCCCAAAGGAAAGTTAACTCCAGACTAACCAGCATGTTCAGCAGTCAACTGTCAATATTACCACAAGGAAAGGTCCTGCAATCTAATCCCAGTTTTCCCTCTTAAGTTCAGTTTGTCTCATTTGCATCACAACCGATTTCCTTGAACAGCCCATGAAATTCCTTAACATAGGAAGCTGGTTTACAGTAGGTGCAAGAACTGTGACAACCTTGCTAGCTGTGCCATGAAGTTCTTGTTCATTGTTTTCCAAAACAGAAACCACATATTCCTCTTCAGCCAGATGAACCTTGGTTTCTTGCAGATCTTTTTGTATTTCTTCTAGCTCTTTCTCCTTGATTTGCAGATCTGTTTTACACTGTTCAAGTTCACTTTTACTAACGGTGAATAGTTCAGTGATCTAAAGAGGAAGATAAACATCAATAGAGCGACAACACTTCCAAAAATTCAACAGTCTCACTCAACAGCTCTCAAATTATTTAAAAATGTCAGAAGGCAAATTGCCATCTAGCAATGTCATTTCAGCTGTAATGTCTTAAACCTAAACTACAGGTTTGTGTAGTCTTTGTATTCACTGACAATATCAACCCAACACCATTCTCATTGTGATAATCCCTTTTTTCCCCACTGAAAACACAAGAACAAACTACTGTCACAGGACAAGGAAAAAAATACCACTGAGCAAACATAAGCAGATAAACTGAGAGAGTCAGTAAAGCTGATTACATAGAGGAGTTACACATTCCAGAAAATTAATACCTAGACTTCCCTTAAACAAGGAGCTCCTAAGCAGATATTTGTCAACTGACATGATACCATTTGACAAGCAGATTTTTTGCTGAAAAACCAGCGAACAAATTCAAGTAAGACATGAAAACTGCTTTAAAAAATAAATATTGCACCCTGCACACTGTTCTTTGCTCCAACTTTTTTCCTCCTTTTGAAAAGGAAATAATTTCTTCCATTTTTCAACAGATTTAAGCAACAGTTGAAAAACATCACTTACTTTTTTCACTTCTTCCTCCATTACACCAATTTTTTCAATATATTCTGCAATTTGTTCTTCCTGAACAGTCAGCTTTCCATTAAGGGCTCTCAAGCAAGGATTCAAACAAACAATTAGTCAAGTAGGAGGCAATTTCAAGATTATCTACAGGTTTTTACACTATATTTTCAGGAATCTAAAAAAATAAGAATTGCTAACTTCTGGATGAAAAGTAGATAATTTTCACTTAATGCAGAAAAGATTTAAGACCATTTTCTGTTGTAAGCTTTCTGTGTAAATTAGCCCTCTTAAAAGTGAAGTAGACTTTACTGAGTTCCCTTTCCTGTATGAACTTCCACTGAAAGAAAGGCTTCATGGTATAAATCTGCATCCTGCCTATGCTTATGGTAATTATTTCACATATAAATAAAATTCTCAGGGCAAGCCTATTAGGCTTTATCTGTGTAATAATAATTTCTGAAGAACAAGTTGACCAGTCAGTTAAGTTTTCCTGACTTGCCTTCAACTTTCTGGTGTGAAAATAGATCTGAAAGCTCTTCTGTATGATAGGTACCAGTATCTGAGATTTGTTGCTAGCAATTTTATAGAAATTTTGAAGACATACTCATAATTTTCAAGAGAAATATAGACTCCACTTTTTTCTCGTGCAGCAACAAGGTCTCGTTTCAGACGCTCAATCTCTTCAGTGTACTCCTGTAAAAAGAAACAATCATATGTAAACCTGAACATTTCTATTTTGTTTTTGATATTTAGCTTAAGGGATGCTTCACAAAGGTAGTGCTATACAGAAGTTTTGCATAAGCAAGGGAGCAAAGCACTTCACTTCCAAGTTCAGTACAGCACCATTTAAATTCATACCATTGGATGTATATTGGATATATGTAAGGCATTGGAAACTTCCACTTGAATCACACTTTGTTGCATCTAGCAGATTACAGCGGAAATCACAGCTTCCTTAGTGGCAGAGAGCTACTTTACATTGCCTCTTCACTTGTACTTACTGACAAGTGCACTTTAATTCAGGCACTTTCTAGGGAACAAACCTGCTAATACAACTCCTCCAGAAAAAAAAAAAAGGCATCATTTAGTGGTTCTCCACTAATGTGTAAATATGTAATCCACACACAGAGCCACAGCTAGCAGGAACAGCCCTCTCTGTTCAACTTTAGTCTTAGGAACAGTTTCAGTATGTGCAAAGTGACTAATTCTGTGCCAGTAGAGCAGCTCTAGTTTAAAAGCATCAGTTCAGCAATTAAAATCAGTTCAGAAAAGCACTGCTACTAAGTTACAGCTTCTCCACACCCTCATAATTCCTGCATGGCAAAGGCTTCATTAAAATCAAACTTAACCTGCAACTTCATTTGTTAAGATACATGCCTAATTACCTTAATAAGAGCTTTTCTTGTTAGCTTCTGATTAACTTCAGGCTTGTTCATTATGTTCTTTGCTCTATGGGCATATTCCAGTGTACTCAATGTTTCCTGCAAAAAACAGATGTAAGACTAGGTCAAGCTGAGGAATTGCCTCATCTTTTTCATCATTAGCAAAATAAACTATTTATTTTAGGAATAGATTTTCAAACTTTAAATTTACCTCCAGATTTATAGATGCAGGAGAAACTGTGGCAATTATTGATGTTTTTGTCCGTCCTCCAAGAGAGTCTTGAAGAATTCTTGTGAGCTTAGATTCCCGGTATGGAATATGTGGGGCTCTTTCTACCAGAGCAGTAATAACTCTTCCTAGTGTCAGGAGAGACTGGTTGATATTTCCAGCTTCACGAGCTCTTTTGTCAACTGCCCCAGATCGACCAATGTTTTCACTTCCTGCAAGATCAACCTGAAAAGAAGGTTATGCTTCTGTCTCAAAACACCTTGAAGAGTGCTTGCCCTGTAGTGTTACAGAACACATAAAATAGCTTAAGAGCTGTTCAAGAGACACAATGATGACAGATGAGACTGTCATTCTTCATAGTGACAAACACAGTTCGTATCACTTTATGAAAACCATCTTCCCCCCTTATCAGAAAAAAACTCTAACGAACTCTAGTTCATGACTTCAAGAGTGCTATCAACAACATTTATTTCAAACACTTACCAAGTTTAGCTTTCCAATTTTAACAAGTTCTTCTCCATCTACTGTTGTTTCTTTCATATGGATGGTAATTGAAAACACAGAGTGGGAACGGCTGCAAAAGAAACCAGTTTCAGACATTTCAATAGTCAAATTATCTACTTGCTACATGACACTTCTGCAAGTTATGTATCCATGCTCTTTTTATGGAATACATTTAGCCCCCTGAATAGCATATTTCACATTTTCAATAAAGTTATTCTACCAAGTATATCTTTATGTGTATTCATAGAATTATGATATTTAAAACCAGTGATGAAGCAACTTGATGACATTTGACTCATTCCATCTTGAAAAATTTTATCTTATTTCAAGCAAAACCAAGAGATTTGTTTAGATTTGTGTATTCTCAACTCACAGGCATCTCATAAAAACTGACTTACAGATTTATTTCTTTTTAGTCAATCTGCTGAGAACAGTTTCACTAAATATGAGCTTACAGAAAAGTTTTCTTCATTCAGGGTAAGAAAACCATCAAGAAGCTGAACCAAATATTAAAAATATAGAAGTTCAAATAACTTTTTATTTAAAATAGTAATACAGTTTAAGATCATACAATCACCAAATGGTTTCATCCTGCTTCAACACCCCTGTCATGGGCAAGGACACCTTTCACTAGACCAGGCTGCTCAAAGTCCCATCCAACCTGGCCTCTTCTGGGGATGGGGCATGCACAACCTCTCTGGTAACCTGTTTCAGTGTTTCACCATCCTCACTCTAGAGATGATTTTAAATTGAGTTTATTCTTTTAATAAGATTTTACAATAGGAATCTAACATATATAGAAAGCCAGGTATCAAATTACACCAGTCTGACCATATATAAAACAACAGTTTAGGCAGAATGAATTCCCTGTAACTCATGGGAGGCCGGGAGGAGACACAGCCGGGACGAGACACAGCCGGGACAAGTAACCCCAACTGACCAAAGGGATATTCCAGACCATATGGCATCATGCTCAGTATATACAATGGGAGGAAGAAGGAGTAAGGGGGGATGTTTGGAGTGATGGCATTTGTGTTTCCAAATAAGCACTACACATGATGGGCCCTGCTCTCCTAGAGATGGCTGAACACCTGCCTGCCCATGGGAAGCATTGAATTCATTCCTTATTTTGCTTGGGTATGCAGCTTTTGCTTTCCCTATTAAACTTTATCTCAACCCACCAGTTTGTCAACTTTTACCCTTGCGATTCTCTGCCCCATCCTGCAGGTGCAGACAGCTGCATGGTGCCTGGCTGCTGGCTGGGGTTAAACCATGACACCTCTTCATACATCATCCCACAGGATGCCATAAGAGGAAGATTTAACACTGGCTTTCTAACCTACATTTGGCAGTCTGCACTGCGATTTACAACCTCAAGATCATGCCAGGTTTGGACTAGTTTCAATCACCTTTTACTTTTTCAGTAAGATCCTCTTTAATAAAGAACAAAACAGTTTCTGAAATGGGGAAGATCCGTACCTGGAATACGCGTTCATGTAAGTAGCTGCGGTTGTTCTTTTTGCTGCACCCCTTTCCAGGATTTGGTAGACTTGATTTTTGTTGTGTACAGTTACTTCTTCCAAGCCTTTAATAATTACACCCCTCTGTCAGAAAGTAATACATGTTTATTACACATCTCTCAAGAATCCTTGAAAGCCTTAAGACAATGAATTTTGTAAGCACTAACCCTGTTTCGCGGGTCATCAAACATCTGCAGTCTTTCTCCAACATCAGGAGTAGGATTCAGAAGATCAAAAAGCTCCTCATTATAGATTTCCAGAAGAGAGACTTTCACTGAAAATTCAGTACCATTCTCTGTGAGTTTTTCAAATATTTGATGCAACGTACGAGGTATTATACCCGCTAGTGGATCCTATAAATGAAAAAGAAGTATATAATTTGTAAACGTACTTGGGCTTATGAGGTGGAGTTTCAGCCGGATTAGATATAAGCAAGAATACTTTGGACAAAGATGATCTATATAAAGACTGCCAAGAGTTGTATGCAACACATTAAAGATGTGAAGTTTTGCTTTTCATTTGAATGAATGAGACCATTTGTTAATCTAAAAACAATTAAGGAAAGGCAGCTTCAGGATCTAAAAGACACGAACTTTCAGTTTTCTTTAGTCCTCTGCAGTTTCCAACTTTGAACTACAGAACAGACAAGAGAAATTACAGGAGTGAAAATATACCTCTTCCCAAGTGTATGCCTCGTTGGGTGACCTCTCCCCTTCCATTGTGAAGGTCTTACCAGTACCAGTTTGGCCATAACTGTGAGAAAAAAAAAAAGAAACGTAAACAAGAAACTAAAATTCAAATAAAATTCTCTAATAATCATTACTGGTTTACTTACGCAAACACTGTACAGTTGTAGCCCATAATGACTTCATCCAAAATGGGACACACAACACTCCGGTAGACATCAATCTGCTTTGCCTGAGCTCCAAAAACCTATTGACACAAAAAACCCACACCCCATTTATGTGCACAGTAATGAATAGCATCACACTGTACAGGAATTAGACCATATTAGAGAAATGTACGAGCTTCTTTCCAGAAGTTCCCAGCTCGACAAGCAGTTACCAACCATATCAAATGTGTAAGTCTTCCTTGATGTCTTATCTGTCACTCCTCCAGTGCGAACACTGACTTCCTTTCTTGCTTGATCACAGTCTACAACAGGATGGGAGCTTGCTTTAAGTTCTGAGGCATTAAAAGGCCTAAAAAGACAGGAGTTAAGAATATCAGATTGATATAATTGCTAACGAAAACATAAACTGATGAAGCAGTAGTATCACTCAGTTTTGGATCTAGAATAGCCGAACCAGGTAAAAGGAAGAGTTTTTAACTTAGTTTGTTTCATAACTGTTTAAAAAGAAAATGCCACAATTTGGCAGTCTGTAAGATCCTGGATTTCTTTCTATTGCCATGGGACAAATCAAGTGTCTATAGATGTTTGTTTGTTACATATATTTTTTTAATACACCCATAACCACTTTTAAGATCACTGAGATGCACACGTGGCTAACATGCATTAGAACATGTTGTTCAAATGCAGAGGTAGAAGATTTAACATACCCAATAGTTGTATAAATAAGAGCATTCAAAAAAGGAAAACACTTGTACATCCAAGTTAGTTCGATTCACTATTGTACTAACTTGGAAGATTTCCTTTTTTTTCACTTCCACAAGCAATAATGCCTACATCTCATGCCGATGACACGGGGCTCTGTATTACCAGAAATACCAACAGACCTTACTAATTGGAGAACAGTAAAGAGCAATACCAGAACCTTTATAATGCTCATGCATTTGAGTAGAATTTAATGAGACAGATGAAACATCAGATTTGTGGGGGGAAAGTCCTCATTAATTAAAACTCAATCATAGTAAACCAGTTTAATAGAGGTGCAATAAAATTCTGGAAACTTTATGGTGCAGATTTTGTTTCACCACTAAGTTAATTTAAACCTGGTGGACACCATTTTCCTTGAAGGGACATTTGCAACAGTTTCTCCTACAAAGTATGGAGATGACTGTGGGCTGAAAACTAATAGCATGGTTATTAGCACTGCTGCACTGAATGTCTATGCAACCTGTACAGATGACCTGAACAGTTAATTGGAAAGTGTAACTTCTACAACCTTGTTAGTGTTTAATTTCGACAGTAGAGACACTTCAGATGCTCTTTAAGTTATGTTAAAGAAAAAAACCCAAAACACTCCTCCTAACACCACCTTCCTGAGTTTGAACCTTTAACACCCTTGTGGTTAGTATTTCTTCCTCAACATAGCACTGAGGCTGAAGTGTCAGATTCTAAACAGACCACGGGATGCTTTGGTGACAACAGATGATCACTACAATCTTTTCCACAGAAGCAAGTTACAGCTTCAGTTTCGTGACTTTCAAAATAGTAGAAGGCTGAATAATATTTTGCTGGGTAATGATATAACAGTGAACCAGTCCAACGCAGGAAGTACGACAGCCCATAACTGTGACAGGAGGCAACAATTTAGCAAGGCTGAAGGACAGGTACAGATCCTGCAGGTTGTCACCATGACCACGGGACAAGCTGCAGCCTGGCATGCCATGGTGACATGTGATCACAGGTTCAGCCCCTTAGGTACAACGCACATTATCATACATATTAACAATGCTAATGAATGCATTTTGAGTTTCCAAATTCATGTTTTACCGAACCAAAGTAAATGTGCTGCTTGAAAACGTTTTTGATATACTCAGGTTGGTTTGGGGGAGCAAATCAGGAAACAAATGAACACAACTGCACCTACCTACATATCTGTAAGATACAGAGAACTTGATATAGACGAGAAAGAAAAGGTGGAAAGAATTTACTATCTCAAATAGACTGAAGCTGTTTAAAAAACCAAAAGTTCTACAAGGAGCAAGAGTGGGCATCAAAGTTTTTAGGGGTTAGTGACTAAATCTTGACACAGGAATTAGACTATGAGTTGCAAGGAAAAGAGAACACCACACCATGGACAGCCCTGATGCTACTGTCAGGCTGAGCATTGCATTTAATTAAAAAACACACTGATACTTACTGAGGCTATTCCAGAACAATTAAGACTGATAAGATGAAACACAAAATGATTGCTCTTGACTGTTTCAAACTCAATTGCTTCAATAAATTTATAGTTTTGCAATAGCCTTGACTCACATCAACACTGTCACCAATTCAATAACATTTGGTTCAGAAGCTTTTCAGTTGTATTGCCAAAGTAAGGTAAAACTGCTTTTAATCTCTATTTTCATTGTGCATCTGTATAAGTAGAACTCAAGCTTAAGAATATGGTCGCAAAAGGCATTAAAACATACGTAAGCTAACATTTGCAGTTTTGACTAAATCCCCCCCCAACTTCTAATGGTATTTCAAACATTACTCTTATCACATTATCAAGCAATGATTTAAAAAGCAATGATTCAAGATTATTTAAGATCTATTATCAGTGAACAATTCTTTAAAGTTACATCAAAATTAAAATGAGAACCTAATTTTATGGTACATGAACTTTATCACTTCATATAAAAATAAATTTATATCAAAAAGGCAGTTGGTCACTATTACTTAACCAGTTTTTCGACTGGAGAGTCCGCATCGGTGAAATTACGTGAGAGTTATGAGGAAGTGGTGTAGCAACACTGCCATGGGCTGTTAGAGCTTAGTGGCTTCCGCAGGAAGGTAAAAATCCAGGCTGGGGTTCTGCGCATCTTAAACGTCAGTCACAGTAACTTGAATCTACCTCTTTTTAAGTTTCCTATCCAACTTTTCACTGGGTGTGCGAGGAATGCAGCTGGGAAACTGCAACTTTTCTCCCTTTTCAGCTGCAAGAGGTGGCTCAGAGCAGCGTTCCCGCGGGGCCGCCTCCCGCACTGACCAGCCCCGGGCTGGGCAGGTCGGTATCCACGGCCCGAGGGCGGCCCGCCCGCCCATCCCGGACAGAGGCCTCGGCACAGCGCCGCTCCCGGCCCGGGCCCCAGCGGGACCTCCCCCCGCACCGGCCCCCAACGCTCGCCCAGCGCAGCCGCCGCACCCACCTGCACCGCACCACCACCTGGATGTTCTTGCCCTTCTCCTCCCTCTTGGAGCCGCCGCCCTGGGTGCCGAAGGAAGCCATGCCGGGCCGGGAGCGGGAGCGGAGGCGCTGCCGGAGCTCGGACCAGCCGCGCGCGCCGCCACCGCTTTGAACCGCGCAGCGCCCGGCGCGGCCAATCAGAGCCGGCCCCGCGGCACCACGGGACGGCCGTTCAAATCCCGCCGTGGCACCGCCCCCGCCGAGCCCGCGGGGCGGGAACGGGACACGGGACGGGGAGTGACACAGAGCGCGGGGCGGGATTGGCAAACAGGGCGGGGCGGGGAGTGACACACAGCGCGGGGCGGGATTGGCAAACAGGGCGGGGCGGGATTGGCACAGCCCGAAGCGGGGAATGACACGCACCGTGATGCGGTGCCTGGTGCTGAGCTCGCACCGGCCGTTCGCAGCTACCGCGAGGGGCCAGCAGGGCCGCAGCTGCCGCCGACACCCCCGGCCTGAGGGGAGCCGAACTGGCCACTCTGGGGTTCCAGGCCAGGGTGAGGGGCAGTGTTCCCAGTGTCCCTGCCACTCTGAGCCTGGGTTAGGGGCTCCAGAAGGTGTAGGTGGACCTTATTGACTGACAGGTGCCCCATGCCATGTGGCAGAGGATCTCAGCAGCCATCTGGGCTGACCATGTGCCCTCTCCCCGACACACACACAAACACACACGATGTGGTTCTGACACAATAACTGACATGGTGTGTAACAAGAGGTTTTGTTATTGCTGAGCAGGGATTGCACAGAGCCAAGGCCTTTCTGTGCTGCCACGCTGGTGAGGAGGCTGGGGCTGCATGGGGGGTTGGGAGGAGACACAGCTGGGACAGGTGACCCCAACTGACCAAAGGGATATTCCAGCCATATGGCACCATGCTCAGTATATAAAGCTGGAGGAAGAAGGAGCAAGGGCAGAATGTTTGGAGTGATGGTGTTTGTCTTCCGAAGGAACTGCTACACCTGAAGGGCCCTGCTCTCCTGGAGATGGCCGAACACCTGCCTGCTGGTGTGGTAAATTAATTCCACCTGCCCATGGGAAGTGGTGAATTAATTTCTTGCTTTGCTTGTGTGAGCAGCTTTTGCCTTCCCAACCCATGACTTTTCCAGCTTTTACCCTTCCAATTCTCTCCCCTATCCTGCAGGTGGGGGAGTGAGTGAGAAGCTGTGTGGTGCTTGGCTGCTGGCTGTGGTTAAACCATGACAACAGACAACAAACAGCCTTCAAGCTTAACTTTCAAACCACAATGAGTTAGTGGGTTCATATTTCTAAGACTTGCTGCTTTTTTCCCTGTAATGAAACACTAAAAATCTCAATAATACATTTTGCTTTGACTAAGTAAAGATTTAACCAAGCAGGAAAATAAATATAAGAGCAATATCCATGGCAAACAGTGAGACCAACTTTATTCTTACTTGCTTTTTTGTATTGCATCTATGCTAAGAGCAAACAATATTCATACAGATGATTGTGTAGTAGCTACTGCTAGACTGAAAATTCAAATGCAGGTATGCTAATAATCTAAATTTTTACCTTTTGCTCTATACTTCTTCATATGGGTCACACAAAAGAAGGCAGCACTGGAACACAAAAAATCATTTCTTCCAACTTCTGCTTTTTTGTTCTTTTCTAGTATAAATGTCAGATTTTTCCTCAAAATATAACATGTCTCTCACAAACAGATGAGATCATTCAAACCTGTATTTAAACAAGAAGAATCTAATTATTGGGAGTTGAATTTGGTCTATTGCTACCTTTGCTATAGCTGTGGCAAGTGCAAAAAATGTATTTCTGGCAATCAAGTTAGCTTCAAAAAAGCATACAGTTTAAAAGCTGCAGGTCTGTTTTACAAGGTCAATTTATAGCACAGGTTGTACATTTTCTTAGACTAGGCAGAGCCTAAAGATACTAATGCACTATAAACAAACTGAGTAATAGCATTTCACAAGCAATAAATATGAGCAAAGGAAACAAAAATACTTTGACTAGTCCCAAAAGTGGTTGGGAGAATGACCTTTAAAAAGGCTCATACATCATCTGTGATAAATCTGTGGAGTTTGGTTTTTTTTGGAAGAGTAACAAAAACATTACAGAAAAGAGCATTATATAATAATACACACAAGAACCAATGTAGCAGCTTCAGTAAAGGTTACAAATCTCCACATATGGATCAAAAAGGACAGATTTTAACTAAGGCTTGCCAACAAAAAGCCCTTGAATTATGGTGATCTTAACAGACAAAACAAGCATTGTTTTCCTAGGATTTGTATCACATCACCTGGGTAATTATAGGCACAGAGGCCTGACAAATAGTTACACTGTTGACACAAAACATGATTAACTAAGAACGTATAATAATGGAGTGATATAATTAATAGAAATTATAAGGGTGGGTGAGACTTCTTCAAGGCTTAGTAACACTTGTTTAGATTACCAACACCCTACACAGTGTATCAACTGCATTGAACATGTGGAGGGTTTAATAATGTTTAATGCTATCAGTGACATAGTAAAAATTTGCTGATAAATTGCATATTCACATTAAAGGGGAATTGATCTGCACTTCAGATAAAAATAAAGCAACTTCTAGTCTTTGAACAGCCTGTTCAGTTGGCCAGTTACACTCTAAGCTCTCAATTGTCCACATAAAGAAAATTAAACAATAAGGATTTACACACACACCATACTGGTATATTTTCAGCTGAGGACAGTGTTTTCCTTAAGTAAAAGTAAGAGGATAATTATGTCACTGTTAAAAACAAAAGATACAAAGAAATAAAACAGCTACCTTATGGTTAAAATTAAGGACTCAATGCATACATTACATGATTAAAACCAGAACTGGTTTCAACTAACCAGGGAAAATAAACAGAATAAAAGATCATCTTTTTTTCAGGCATGTGTGCCAGATCAGTGTCCGACACAGACACAGATGGAGGCCCTTTTGCATCTTTTTGTAGTTGCCATAATAAAATGTTACCACCACACACAGGGGCAGGTCTGTACTTGTGTAATTAGCTCAGGGTAAAGCTAGTAATTTGCCATACACTTACTTATTTTCCTTTAAGGTGTGCAGCTGGATGAAACCCTTTATGTAACAACAAAAGAAACAATTAATGGGAAAACTGGAAACATACAGACTTGACAGAACTGTTGACAGAAATGTTTCTTAGGCCTCATTATCTTTTGACTTTAATATCTTAAAATTTTACTAATTTAGTATTTTTATACTGAGACCAGTCAATAGACTTTTTTCTAAATATATGCCTTGCTATGAAATTGCTATTTATTTTGGAGTGGAAATAACAATCATAAGCTATGGGTTTTTTTCAGCCTGAGGCCAGTTTGCTACAAAGCCCTATTATATACAATTACAATTTGAATTTAGTCCAGAATTTTATCTAGGTGGCAAAAACATGCTTTCATTAGAAGCCTATCAAGACTGTACTTAAAGAATTTTACACTTCCTCTTAGCTTTCAAGACAGGTATAAAATACTGGGTTTATTCTAAATTATTTGTAACCTACCTACTTTGAAGATTACTTTCCCTGCACTTTACATTTATGTCATATACCCTGAGGAGGGATCTCCACACTGCTACTTTGTAAGGCTTCTTCATGGCAATATTTGAATAATTTTCATACTTACTCTAAATTATACTTAGGCTCATTTGGTCTTTTAGACAACGTGTTTATCCACCAGGGCAGATGAAGAAGGAAGGACCAAAAGCACCAACTGTCTAAGCAACTAGAGTTTCATGGTGAAGAAATCTTAGTTACTGGACTAGACTGAGAAAAGAATTTTCCTAGAAGTCTTTTTACTTTTGCTGATGATGTCCTACTAAAAATATATTTAAAACATGAAAAGTATATCCAAAATAGTGGATAATAGTAATTTTGGCTAGTATAAACTGAAACAGGAAGAGGCCAGATTATGAAAACCCAGTCTACTCTGAATAAACATCAGTGTGTCCTGGTTTTAGCTGGAATAGAGTTAATTTATTCTCAGCAGCTGGTGCAGTGCTGTGTTTTGGATTCAGTATGAGAATGATGTGGATAACACACTCATGTCTTCATTGTTGCTAAGTCATGTTTATCCTAAGTCAAAGACTTTCTTGTATCTCATGCTCTGCCAGTGAGGAGCTGCACAAAAAGCTGTGAGGGAGCATAGCCAGGACAGGTGATCTGAACTGGCTAAAGAGATACTACACAACACAGATCATCCTAGTGTATAAATTGAAGGAGTTAACCAGAAGGCACTGAGGAGAGTTTGGGGGCAGCGTCTGGCATTGGTCAGCAGGTAGTAAGCAATTGTATTGTGCACCACTTGTCTTTTCATTATCATTATTATTATAATTTAGTTTCAAATATTAAACTGTTTTTATCTCAACCTACAAGTCTTCCTTTTGATTCTCCACCCCATTCCACTGGGTTTGGAGGTGGGGAGGGAGGAGTGCAAGCAGCTGTGTGGTGCTTGGCTGCCAGCTGGGTTAAACCACAACACACCAGTGCTGTTGAATAGCCGGCAAATAAGCTTACAGTGGATAAAACAGGTGCCCTGTACCGTAGGCGTGACCTCTATTGCAGACCTCGCTGCAATAGTTATGTCAGATGCATGAGGAGGTGCAGCATTTCATCATCGCAACTACAGAACGCTTGTTTCAGATCCAGCTATCAGCAAAACACCACGGTTTTGCAGTGCAGTCTTTGTTGCTTTCCCAGGATTGCCCCTGTGTACATACTAGGCAAGACTTAGAGGAAAAGGTAGGATTTATCAGAGCAGCTAAATATACACCAGGCCAGCATTAGCTAAATAGATGCATTAGGTTAGCAAACTCTCTGGCAGGACCGGAAAAAAAGAATAAATTGCCTGAAACTGTCTACTTCTATAGTTTTCACCCCTACATGGAAACTGATGCAACATGACCATAACATGTGTTAACAGAAGCATTTCTACCATAATCCCCCAGTTGCTTCAGAAAGGGAGGAGACAGATCCTGAAGAGGCACTCACCTGGCAGTGTGCCTTCTGCTGCACACCACGGGATGAGCCTTTCTGAGGCGCTGGCAATGGCAATAGGGCAGAAGTCAGATTTAAGAGCTCACCATTTATCCTGTCCTCTTTCCATCTGGCTTGGCCTTCATTTTTATATATACTGAGAACAGGAAAAAACCCCAGACTGCCTCAAACTAGAATCCCACAAGGACATTTTCACAGTAGTTAACATACTGTGTTAAAATTAGGCACCCACACAGTTCTAAATCCAACCAGTTGATTTAGGTGAAAACTACCAAATGCCTTGCTCCAACCAGGATGAGTTAACTTGAGAGAGAGTTCTGTGTCTAAACTGAGGCCATAAATGTGGGTGTACTTGATGCAGACACAAGCATTTTAACTGGGTAGCTCAGATAGTGGTAAGAGCGACTCCACAGAAGCACAAACCTCTCTGGAAACCAGCAGATGAGTGTCTGCCCAAATTCCCTGACAGATTTTGTTGACCATAAGAAGTAGTGTGTTGCCACTTCTGAACAGCAAATTTAACCAAAACTGACTAGTTTAAAGCCACTTCTGCTATATCTTCAATTCCATCTTTGGGTGCAGAAATGCCCTTAGGTAACTCATCTGGCCCTACCTTTCTACCTTTTTATGACAGGAGGGTTCTATCAATTTCCAGCTGAGACACCTCCTTTTATAAAAGGGAAGCAGTGGGGAAGCTAAAACCAGGCATTAAGAGTAGCGCATGTTTCTGTCTTTTTTTTTTTGGTCCCCCTCAGCTTTAAAAGTAAGACATAGGAAAACAAAGACACCTGAAGAAAGCACATTACCAGAACTTCAAACAGGGGTTTTTGGGCGGGGGGGGGAAGGCAGGGGGATTTTTTGCTTGGATTTTGTGGGGGTCTTTTGGTTGGTTTGTGTTTTTTTGGTTGGGTGGGTTTTTTTCCTATACAGGAATGAAAGCAACCAGCCCCATGCGTGACTTTCCCACACGGAAACCTACCTCGCCGTCCTCCGCCCAAAAATACCCTCCCCATAAAATCAAATATATGGCGTTATAACAAAGTCCAACCTCACCCAGCATTTACACTCCGAGCCCAAGCTGCGAGGCGAGCGCTGTGCTCGGCGGGGCCGCAGGAGAGAGCGCGGCGGCCCGCGGGGTCCGGGGCTCAGAGATGCCGCAGGGTGAGCTGCGCCCGGGGGATGGAGCACTCCGACACCCGAAATCTCTGCCGCTCAGGACGGCACCGCACCCGCTGCGCTCAAATTACGAGCCACCTAATTACCTTTTGTCTTGGCTCTCGCCGGCAGGGCCGCGCAGCGCGGACCCGGGGAGCGGGCGGGCACAGCCGGGGCCGCCCTTCCCGCCGCTCCGGGCACAGCCCGGGCCGCCCCGCTGCCCTTCCCGCCGCAGCCCCGTCCGCCCCCGCCGGGCGCGGCCCCCCCGCCGAGGAGAGTGTCGCCCCGGCTCCCCGCCCAGCCACCCACCCCCTCCGCCGCCTCCGCCTCCTCCCAGAGGCCCCCGGCCCCCTCCCCAGCCGCAGCCCCGGCCCTCCCGGCGGCAGAGGCAGCTCCCGGCACCCCCAGGTACGGGTCCCGCCAGGCCCGGGCGCGGAGGGCGGACGGGACCCCGCGGGCGCCGGGAGGGGTTGGCCGTGCGGCGGGGGAGGCGGGCGGAGAACATGGCGCCGGGGAGCGGCGCGTGCTGAGCCGGGCCGGGTCGTGCCGTGCCGGGCGGTGGGGCCGGGCCGGTGCTGGCGGCGGGGCCGCCGGGGTTATGCGGCAGCTGCTGCTCCCTGTGCTCCGCCGGGCTCTGCCGGGCCGAGCGCGCCCCTGCACCTCCCCGGGCCCGCGCTTCTTCTCTCCGGGCCGGCGGCGCAGCTCTTTCGGGTACGGTACGAGTGCGGCGGGGCCGGGGCAGGGCCGCGGAGCCGCAGAGCCCCCGCCGGGCTGTGTCAGAGGTGGCGGCCGGGCGGGGGTACCTGGTGCGGCCGGGCGGGGGTACCTGGTGCGGCCCCGGGCGGGGAGCCGGAGAGCCGGGGAGGCGAGCTGGGGCCGGCGGGGCCGCGGGGGCCGCAGCCCTGCCGGGGTCCTGCCCTGCCGGCCGGGAGAGCCCGGGCTCGCTGCCCCGCTGGGTGTGCGGCTGCACCGCCCCCGACAAAGCGCGCTTGGTCATCATCAGCCGCGCGGCTTTCGTTGCCCGGGGGCTTGCTTTGTTGGTTCTTCCCCCTTTCAAAAAACCGCCATGAATTTCCTTGTTACTTGCCACGACTTCATAAGCCTTAATTATGTCAGAAAAAAGTTTAAATACTTCAAGGAGAAACTGCTTTTAGCTACCCAGAGTTGATGAGAGCGGCCTCCCCAGTTTCTGCCGCGCGGTGTGGCAGGGGCATTGTGCGGGGCTGTGTTTGTGTGTGTGTGTGTGTGTTCATGTGTGTGTTTGTGTATTTGCATGTGTTTGCGTGTGTGTGTGTTCATGTGTGTGTTCCCAGCTCCGGGGGGACAGCAGGAACCCCGATGGAGGAGCAGGAGCGGGCGGGAGTCTGGGCATGTCTCGCCTTTAGGGGCAAATTAAACTGCGTAACCTCTCGGCAAAGTTTTTCCAGGAAGGGAGCTGAATAAGGGACAAAGGCTAAGTTGTTTTCTTTCTTTCATTAATACTTTACCTTAGTAGCCAATTCTATTTTTAACCGTGCACCAGTAAGAGACGTCAAAAATACCATCTTGCCGGGGAAAAAAGTGAGTTATGATGACTCATAGTGTCGGTGCTGGTGTGTCAAAATTGGGATGCACCGTTATTGTTCATTATTGCTAGTTATGCTTCAGAATTGTAAAGGTAATCCACAGTGCATCTTCGGGGCCAATGCTTTTCTCAGATGGTAGTTTCTCCTGCTAGGTTACTCCTTAAACATGTGAATATATGCAGTATTTGAACTTAACTTTATATATGTGAGTAGGCCTGTTATGTTTTCATACTGCCTACAAGCATGATTTAATCATCTGTTTAATTGTAAATTGGGTTTTACATAAATGATAATGAAATGAGAGCAAGCATAGTGCTTTCATGTGATGATTTAAGATGTGAAAAATAAGAATCTTTTTCCTTTCAGTGACATGTTCCCTGTTTCCATTTCTGTATTTTGTTCATGCTTTCACCTTTTTTCTGCTTTAACTTCTCATAAAATTTTTAACCTTCATCTGCATGTCAAGTAGCAAGATAATTACATCGAATTTCTCACCTCCTTTTTGTCTCATGTACAGCATTGAAATTATCTATTCCAATTGGGAAGTTCCTGGAAGGATTCATGTATCCATGTTTGCATGGTTTTTTTCTCCCTTTCTTCTTTCTGTCTTCAGTTGGTGTAAGTCTGTGTCTTAATCCCTTGGATGAAATGATACCTTTGGGAATTGATCAAAGTGTCAAGCATGTAACTTACTTTGCACATGAATACAGAAGGATTCCCCTATCCTGTCAGGGCCAGAAGAAAGACGAAAGGGACAAGTTGTTCAGCACCTCCAATGTTCCACTGAACTGGAAGGTATTAGGACCCTAGCTGGGTGTCATTGCAGGTTATTTTAGAAGTCATTTACTTAAATACTGTCAGACCTTTTGTGAGATTGCATATTGGGTTGATATTTTATATATTCTATTGTATTAAATGCTTTGATAATGATTTTGGTATATTGGTCTTTTAACAAGATAGAAATCAAAAAGTTTGTAATTGGTTTCGTGTCTGGTTGTGTAATTGCATGTGCAGGGTCTGTCAATGAGCATCTTTGTTTTCAGTTTTTATGGTGTCCATAAGTTGGTAAAATATGCTTATGAGGTAGCACTGTATGGATGTGTACTAAGGTGATTTTTGATGGAGCTTGTTTCAAAGTTGCTTTCTCTTAAGATCTGATCTCTTGCAACTTGTTTTTAGAATGAGTAGAACTACAGCTTGTCTGAACAATTGAGATAGAAAAAAATGCTGTAGAGTTGAGAGTTTACTTACACGGTTAACAGTAGAACTAGAACTGAATTGTCCAAAATTGTAAAAACTAAACCACAAAATAGGTGAACAGCCAGGGCTTCCTTTGTTAAAACACACCAATGACTCCTGTAAACTGCCCGTTGTTGTGGGTTTGTTGGTTATCTCAGAGCTCTAGGGTTAGATGAGTAGTTGCTTTTTAATATGGGATTACAGTGCTTTTAATGATTCAGAATTCTGAAGTTCTCTGTTTTTGTTGCTAGATCATATTTTCTTGCCAGTTCTGTCATCTTTCTGTGTATTTCTTGTTATGCAGTATAACTAAAGTTTTAGTCTCATCTTGGTATTCAGACCTCACAAGTTTTTCTTTTTGAGGGTTTAAGACAGATGGCAGCAAAAAGCATGAAGTGAGTTGGCTTTACAAAGAGTTTTGCGCAATCTGATGTGCTACTTGTAGATAAAATCTATGAAACACACATGAAAATACTGTGTGAGTGAAGCGCAGGGGTCTCCTGCAGCGTTCCCACCGTGTGTGCAGGGCCACGGACCAGACACCACCACGGGCCTGGGGTGCAACTGTAGGGGATGGAGGGAAAATGTCAGGGAGGGGGAGGCTGAGAGCTCACTGCTTTGCAAGTATTCACGGCATAAAACAATTAACTGAATTAATGAGTATATTTCTGAAACAAATCTGTAATACACATTTTCAAGCAGCTGGTCGTGTAGCACGGGAACTCGTCTGATCAGTCTTGTTTGTAACACTCAGTTTGAGACTGATGAAAATAATGATACAAGCCAAAATGCAAGTTCCAAACATCCTAATTATGATGATGTCTAAGAATTAAAACCAGATAGTTTTACTTACATTTGAAAAAACCCTCCAATCTTTCAAATAATCAGAGGCTTCTAAACCCGTTCAGAATTCCCCTAATTTTTAGCAGTCTTGTAAAAAGTTGAAGGGAAGAATTGCTAGGAAAAGATTAATTTTAATGGTCTTACTTCCAGTGAATGGGCTTGAAGCTTGTTTACCTCAGAGGCTGTGTTTGGATGAGTTGTTTGGGGCAGTTTTTCAGGAGATGGGAAAAGTAAGCTCAAGCGATTTAGAGATTTTTAAAAACTTGTTATCCTTTATTGCTATGTATAAAATCAGATTGTGTAAAATCCTGCCTTTTTTGTTTGGCTCTTGTACCCAGTGCTTTGGAAGCTGGAGTGGCCAAGTGAAGGAACGTGGATTTAGGGCAATAAATTAACTTTGTGGTGTCTTCATTGTATATTGCATCTCGTTTGACTAACACAAGATTGTTGAAAGCACACATCGTTTTCCTTCTTGGGCCAGTTGCCTCATCTTACATGAGAAGCCACCAGGGCCCTTGTTTTTGCCAAGCTCATACGTGGTATTGTCTCGTTCATGCTACTGGTAATTCCTGTCTACACACCAGTGTTTCTGCCGTCACGTTGGAGATGAAGCCTGTGGCAGACCAAGTTCTGCTGCTGTGATCTAGAAGTTGTAGAAGCTGAATTCTTTTGGGAACAAGAGCAAGCCAAATGTCTGCCCTGGCCACCATCATTAGGAGGGAATTTTCTGAGTCAATTATAGACTTGGCAAAAAGCTGCAGACTGAGGTTCTGAAAATGCTTTCATTGTAGCGAGACTTCAGAATTTCTTCAAAATAAACTACATAACAAAACCTTATAAATATTCATCGTCCTCCAACTTGCCTGATTTGGCATGATTAGTTGCTCTTAATGACTTGGTAGCACTGGTTAAATCATTGTGGGTCTTTGTAATTGGAGCTTTTGTGTACGAAGTGGTATGCTGAACTCTTGATGAGTTTAAAAGTGATAAAACATGTTAATGTTTTAAGCAGTTTATCTACTTATGCAGTCTGTCTGTCTGTGTATGCAATCAGAATTATTTAGATCAGTATCAGGAATGTGTTGGGATCTCATACATTCTTCAGCTTCAAGACAGGTAAATTCATAGAATATTGATGCTTCACGAATAGTGTGAAGTATTTTAGTCTCTAAATGTGTGAAAGAAGGATCGCTGGGTTTGTCTGCTGATGAACCTGTAACCTGAAAGAGTTATGGAGGGTCTCCTGTAGAATCCCTTTTGGTAATATTCTCCTGAATTGATTAAATATTTTGATTTGGGGTTTGTTTTTCTGTTGGTAGTTTAGTGTTTGGGGTTTTTTGTCTATTTTTTTGTTTTGTTTTGTTTGGGAGGGGTGTCTTTTGGTGGTTTTTTTTTTTTTTGAGATGACTGTTTCTCTGCTTCATTTTTTTATTACATTGTTGGTAACAGAGCTTAAAACATATGTGTGACTTTAGGAAAAAAACTTTACTGCCTGCCATTTAGTCTAAAAGTTACTTTTTAATTATACGAGTGAATGGAGAAGTTGAGAGGAGGTAGTTTGCTGATTGTCTTACTGGCAGTGTTACTGTCACAAGGATATCACAATGCCATCGAATCCTGCTGCTGTCATGAGCAGAAGTAGGTGCAAGAGACAGAGAGCAGGAGGGGTGAAGGCCTGTGCAAGAGTGCAGATTTGCTTGGTTGGTGCAAAGCCCTGAGCACCTGCAAGTTGTTCCTGGACTCCTCCAGAGTGCTCAGTGCAGTGCTGAGATGGGGAAACTCTGGCTGGTGGTTCTGCAGCGCTGGGCCCCTGCCAAAGCACATGGCAGGGCTTTCACTCCACGCTTTGGCAGCTGGAGAAGTCTTGTAACCAAAATTGATTAGTAAATAACACAGAGTATATGTTGCCAGTGGTAGCTCCCTTGTAGGACAGAATAGAGAGAGGTTCTCACTCAGCTAAGGTTTCACTTCACTCTGGTAAATGGTAAGCAACTGAGTTACGTAAAAACTTCAAGTAAACCCAAATTTTAAGGCAACTGATATAAATGGAAAGCAAACATTGAAATCTGCTGAGTTGGTCACTGTTTGCTGCCATCCATCTGGTTCAGACCCAGGTACCAGCATTTGACTTCAGTGTGTGCTGACTGTCATGTCAAAAAATTCTTGAAAAGCACTTTGGAAACTGTGCTTTGGGGGTCATATTTTTATTAGCTAGTCAAATTCTTGTGTTGAAGCAACCCTGAGGAGTTTCTGTTAATTGGTTTTCAAATATGGTCCTTTAATTGTTCAAACATTGAATTTAGATTTGACTACACTGGCTAATTGTTAATTAAAGTAAGTTTACCAAAATAACTTGATAGTGAGGCAGAATCATGTATCACTTAACCCCACTCTGTAATGCTCTGTTTGCAGGTGAAACCTGGCATCCCTAGAGAGCCTTGCTGGTTCCAAGGGACTGCCTGTCTGCCTGGAAATGATGACAAAAATGGAACCTCAAAGAACAGAATACAATTTCACTTCCAAGTGCTGTAATTGAAAATTCAGCATTGGTTTTTAACTGATACTTTTCTTGTACAAGCGAAGTGATTTTGATGAGGAGAAAGAATATTTCCTATTAATTGACTAAGGGCACTGCTCTCAGTTCAGACATCCCTGTTCCTTTTTTTTTTGCATTTGTCATTGTGCCAAATGTAATTTTTGAGCCAGTGGAAGAATTTCCACAATATTTCATCTAATGTTTTTGTTAGGACATTAGCTCTGCAATAGACTTGGCATCTCCTCTGTGGATGATTCGCTTTCCTCCTGACCAGCAGCATCGGGTGCTCCCTGTAGTGACAGCAGAGCAAGTAATACAGCGCCAACCTAAGACACGCTTGTACTCTAGGACAGTGTCTGAACATGACCTTAGAAATTAAGCTGCTCAAAAAATAACAAGAAATACAGAATTCTTTCTGGTTTTATCACTTTTTTGCCTGATGTTAAAAGCAACTCTATGGTCAAAAACTGGTTGATGGAGTTTCAGTATTCTGGTGTGAAGGAGTGGAATGTGGTGTTCTTATAAAAGCAATTTCACTTAGAAAACTTAAAAGCTGCGCAGGAAAACAGTCATATGAGGGAATGTTTAGTATTAGGTATTACAGTTTACTCCATAAGAAAAATTAATGGTACAAAAACTCTCTAAAGTGAACTTTTTTCACTTCTATATTGTAATGACAAAGCACCAGGAAGAACAGCACTTCAGCAGGAACGTGTTGGTCTTGTTGTTTTGACCTATTGCCTTCCAGGAGTGTTGCATAGTTGATCTGCTCTTGCTTTTATACAAGTTGTATGGTACTATTAATTCAGTTTGCAGCAAAATAATTGCAGGTTAATCATGCAAACCAATTTGAACTTGAAGAATGTTGTCTTCACAATGCACATTGAACTAACAGTGAAGACGGAGATGCAAGTTTGTCTGTGGTTTGGAGGCTTAATTACTGATTTTGACCTTTTGAAAATTGTAGTTTTTTCCTGTACTGAAATTTGGCTACCAAGCTGGAGGTAGCTTATGAAGGAGGCAGGAGTAGGGAGTGATAATAAAATGAAGTGGAGGTGTCAGCTTCACACGACATCAATTGAAGTCTCACAAGGTTTCATAGAAGCTGCGTAATTTGATGAATCACATTGGAAAGATGAGTCATCTGAACAAACAGTAAAGTTCTGTGACTTAATGATACGGTGTAGAAATAACAAGGAGATATCAGATGACAAGGAAATCGTATAACATTAAAAAAACCCCCACAACTCAAGCAGCTTGTAGTGTATATGCATCTTATGATAAGTAACTAGTATCTTAATGAGACAGAATATTCTATCTGGAAACCAAATTATGGCTCTTCCTAAGCAGGCGTGAAATCAGATTTAGAGACCTCCTTGTTCTCCTGAATACTTATATTTGTGAGTCCAACTTGTGTGCAAATCACTGGTGTGTAAGTGAAAAACAATTAGGAACAGTTTAGGTACTGATTTTCATGTATGAAAAGTAGTATCTATTCTCACTTCATAAATTTTATACAGTAAATTCAGTAGAGTATTTTTACTGAAGTTTCTAGACTTTCAACATAGAGGTATTTTTTTAATCATTAGAGTGGTTTGTATCAGTGCTACTGATGCAGAGAAAGAGAGATGTGTCAGTATTAGGCGTCATCTTTGTATTTCAGTGTATCAGCATTGTTTCAGAGGAAGGAGGCCCATAGACGTTCCAAGCAGGATTAGCCCCAGTGCAGGGTTAAACTAGTGGATAAATGACAGATTTAAATGAGAATGTAGACACAAAATCATCATTTCAGTTACTGTTTAGTGATTACTTTTGGCTGCACCTTTTTTTTTTTTCCTCCCCAAGTAATTTATAGTGTAAGAACTGTGTTTTACTAGTGGAACTGTTTCCTTCTAAAATGAATTGAACTGTCCATTTAAAATGTAACTTCATATTCTTTATGGATTTTGCTAAGAAACATTCAGATTCTGATTATTGATCGATGCTTTCTCTGCTCAGTGCTTTTATTTTTGCTTTGGATTATAATATCCTGTTTGTCATTTTGTGTCCTTTCATATAAGGATGTGTTATAACTTAAGCATACTTAAAAGTTCCAAAATAATATTTTTACTTCTTTCAAAAGTATTCAGAGATCTAATGTTTACTTTACTGTTTGGTTTGGGGTTTTTTTACAATAATGTCTTCTGCATGTGTGTGTGCATATATATATATATATACACACACATCTCCCTCCCTCCCTCCCTCCCTCCCTCTATATCTCCTTCCGCAAACATAGATCCAGTCTTAAACGAAGTTTCCCTCTGCTGCAGGTAAAAACTTGATTTTCTGTTTGTGAAAAACTGGTTTTCATTGATTCTACTGTAGATATTATGTTCACAAACTTTCTATCCTTAAAATCGTGCTAATAATGATCTCTTTATTAGCCTCACTGTAATATCTAACATCACCTCTGATGACTCTGCATCTGCTGGCTTCAAGTTGGCTTTTGTTTATACTGTAGAACCACATGAATAAATGTGAAAGAGATGATGCAGAGTGACAGTAGCTCTCAGAACTGTTTCCCATTTTAAGAATGATAGCCATATTTTAGGAAGGATATTTTATTAGCTGCATCCCTTTCATATGTAATTTTAAACTGTAAGTAAAATATATAATCAAAGTTTCATCTTCAGAGTTTTTTGTCACATATCTGTAAACATTGAGGATGCAGTTGGTTTGCTGGCTGGAGAGTTGGTTCAAGTGTCATGACTGAATACCTTTGAAAAAGAAGTATGTTGAGAACTTTGCAGTCCTTCACAGTGCACATTCCCTGTGGTCCTAAAGCTTGTAGGTAGTTTTAAAACTTGGAGGAAGTTCCTTAGATTGTACAACCTGAAAATGAAAAGTAAATACCATGAAACTCCTTGTTATCTCTGTGATATGAACAGGACTGTACAAAGTTTCTCATGCCTGTGTGTCTGTATTGTGGTGGGGAGCTGGACTTGGAGCTGGTTTTTAACTGAAATGAATTGACTGACCACTAATGTAGCCCATGCAGTAAATTAGTCAGCAATGTGGCAAGCAGTGTTTGACCACAGGAAAAGA
Organism: Hafferia zeledoni; assembly: GCA_035583235.1. Taxonomy (NCBI): domain Eukaryota; kingdom Metazoa; phylum Chordata; class Aves; order Passeriformes; family Thamnophilidae; genus Hafferia; species Hafferia zeledoni. Next base: position 20,204,268 of record JAWWEV010000169.1, read on the forward strand.
TACAATTGTGTTTCTACTATATATGTATAACAGCCCCTATTCTAAAGCTCTTCCTGTGAAACAGAGAGAATTCAGTGGCTGTCACATTATGTACAGGAATCCGCTGCCATCATCTCAGAGTTGTTTGGGGTCTATGTTTGTATGTGGTGGGTTTGTGGGTTTAGTTTTGGTTTTGTGTTGCTGGTTTTCTATGTGTGTCAGTTTTGTTTTGTTTTATTTTTAGCACACAATCAAGGGGTTCTACTCTGCCTCCACAAATACCCAAGTCTGAATGTCTCACCTTCTCACTTGGCATTTAAAAAAACGCATCAGCACAGTTTGTGATTTCAGAATCACACTTAGTTTCTTAGCATTTCAAAATTGTGCCATTAAAGAGGCATGTCTCATAGCATCTGTTAAACTAATAAAGTTGAAATGTGTGAGACAGCCTATTCCTATTTATCATGACAGTTCTGCAGTGTGTTGGTATTTTTATGGCACTATTGCAAACAGTGTTACCATTTCTTGAGTGTACAGATCCGGTGATCTGTTAGTAAAATTTTATCTAGCAATCACAAAGTTAAAACATTCATAGTATAACCACCAAATCAGACACATGAAATGCTTTTCTGAAGTTTTGAAAGTATATTCGAGCTAGCAGTGTGTGCTTAATTTAATTTTAATTTAATTTTATCATAGTTGTGTAAGGGGATGCCATGTGGTGTTTGGAGTTTTTTAAATTACCATCAGTATGATGCTTGAAGCATTCAATTACAGGATCTACATTTTTATTGTGTGTTCAGGGTTTTTTTTGTTTTAACAGCAGTATCTCTCAGGATCTGAAATATACTTTTAGGCAAATTAGATGAGTTTTGTGTGAAATAGAACTTCTCACTGTCAGTATTGCCAAGTGTTGTCTAACATAATATTAAATTAGTAGCAAGACTTAAGAAAAAATAAGTGAAATTTCTTTTGTTTTCCTGAAGGTTTCAGAAGGAGACAAACAACAAAATGAACAATCCAGCTATTAAGAGAATAACAAATGAAATTATCAAATCACCTGAGGACAAACGAGAATATCGTGGTTTGGAACTGGCAAATGGCATTAAAGCACTTCTGATTAGTGACCCCACCACAGATAAGTCTTCAGCAGCTCTTGATGTGCACATAGGTATTTAATTCATGTTGTGTTCATTATGTCATTAATAAAAATGCTTAAAGTTTTGGTATCTTGATATAAACTGACAGGAGTGGTATGCAGTTGGCAACCCATCCTTTCATTGTAACTTAGAGCTTGTTTAATTCTTTGACGCATCAAGATGAAAATTATTAGAGCTGAGTGCTCTTACTGTACCCTGTGTTTACTCAAGTGTAGCTCAGTCAGTGGAGAGACTGCTTTTAACCATTAAGTTTCATGTAAGATCTTTTGTAAGCAGGAAAGGGCCAGGCGTGAGCACAATTATTTCAGACAGCTCCATCTGTGATGTCAGACTTTTTTTTTTCATGTTTAATTGTTGATGTGTAGAGGTGAGAAAATGCTGTAGTGATGGAGAAGTTGGAGAGGCATTCCCTTAACTCCAGTGATGCTCAAGTGTGCAAACAGAAATACTGGAAATAGAAGAGGAAGGCAGTAACTTTGACTCTTTGGAATAAAGGAAGCCTTTTCTTATAATCTGAGATACTTCTCAAGTGTCTGTAGTTTTTCAGTTGCTTGGAAAGTATGATGTACCCACACATAACTTACTGCTCTTACTGCTGTTGGTATTAAGGCAGAAGTAACAGAGTCACTTAGAAAATTTCTGCCCTTTTTTGTTGTGGAGGTGACTGTCCCAAATCATCATTATCTAGTTCAGAGAATCCTGAATGTGGCCTTGTTTAGGTAAATGGCAGTGATGGCCAATTGGCAGCATCCAGTTCCTGTGTGTGTAGTGGAGGAGATGGATCTGTTGCCTTCATCTCTAGTCTCCCATTGCACATCACTGCACACTCCAAAGCAGGACTGCCACACTCAAACTTCCATGTGTTTGACTTCCATTCTTCCAAATCATTATTGTCTTTTAGTCTGTTTGCCTTCACACAGCTCCTAGCTCGTCATCCACAGCTGCCTGTGCTCAGGCAGTGGCCTATAAACCACAGGGTAAATGCCTCCCTAATTACGGTTGGCAATTGCTGCCTTTCAGCACAGTACAATCAAGGTGTAGAATTCAGAACAATGTGATCTGCCAAGTCTTTAAAGATTATGAGTCATGAACTTCAGTTGAAAAATTGTCTGTATAAGGAAGTGCCAGTTGACTTGGAGAGGCAATTTGGGACACTAATTGGTTGTTACTAATTCTAATTTTTCAACTGCTTTTTTAAGACTAAATTTAGTTGACTATAGTTGCACAGGTGTCTGCTTGCAGCTACAAAACTGATACATAATTGCCTAAAGCAACATACTGTAATACAGAGGACCTTACAAAGCTTAATGTTTCAGTGTTAATTTTTATGAATGGTTACATGAAATTTTTCCTCTTGCAGGATCCTTGTCTGATCCCCCCAACATTGCTGGGCTTAGTCATTTCTGTGAGCATATGTTGTTCCTGGGAACCAAGAAATACCCAAAAGAGAATGAATACAGCCAGTTTCTAAGTGAGCACGCTGGGAGCTCCAATGCTTTCACCAGTGGTGAACATACCAACTATTACTTTGATGTGTCACATGAACATCTAGAAGGTGCACTAGACAGGTAAACACATTTTTTAATATTTGAATTTTTGTTCCATAGGTTCTACTTGAATTAGTGTAAAAGTTTTTTTCTAGTTCTATTGTTATGATATTAAAAAATGAGGTTGAGAGCACAATCTCTTGTTAAAACTAATAACCAGATATTTTTCAGTTTAACAGTCTTGCTCAGATTTGTTTTCAGGTAACAAGAGTTCTTCACTGAGGCAGAATGTTTGAAATTTAAACATTGTGTTTACACTGAGTACTTTTTGAAATATGGGGCACAGAATATAATCCTGAATTTGCATGTTGTGTAAAAACAGTGATTGTATAACAAATACTGTTCTTCCCATGGGATCCTTATTTCACTGATAGTAACAGAAGAGTGAAGTCTAGAAATCTGTTAGGATGCTTTTAGTGAAGGGAATTTGTTGAAATCTCTGTGTTTTGGGGAAGGGAGAGAAACTGTTAAGTTTGTAGTCAGTGAGGTAGAGAGTGAGTTTTTTCTTGGGCTTCTCCCTGGATGTCTGACAAGACTCACTGGATTTGTGAGATTAAAAGCTTCTTGCAGCTAAGCCTCGAAACAGTAGAAATGTTCAGTGAGGACTGTGATGCAGGGTCCTTGTTCTTGTAGTACCTTATTTAATGAATGTGTTGTCTGCATTTATACATAACTGAGAAATAAAGATACTGAATCAGTGTCAAAACTGTTTTAGAATTTGTAAGTTCTACATTAAAAAATAATGTATTCAGCTGTTTCCAGGAGGTACCAAGATTCTTACTTTTCTTTACAATTTATGTACAGTAGTTTTGGTCAAATTAAATTTTGTCTCTTTAGATTTGCCCAGTTTTTCCTGTGCCCTCTGTTTGATGAAAGCTGCAAAGACAGGGAAGTGAATGCTGTTGATTCTGAGCATGAGAAGAATCTTATGAATGATGCCTGGAGGTTGTTTCAATTGGAGAAGGCTACTGGAAACCCCAATCACCCCTTCAGTAAATTTGGAACAGGTTTGTGGGAATATAATTATCTTTCTGTTGGAGTTCTGTGTAACATACATAGTATTGTTTATATAAAATTGCTGAAGACAGACTGAAACAATTTCCTTTATTCCTTCTCCATACACGTTTGTTACGGTGCTTTATCGCATTTTCCAGGTCGTATACCAAACAGAGCTAAACAAAAGCAGAGGAAATAGAGGGATCCAAGACTTGGAGTACAGTGATGAAGCAACCTCTATGATTCTGATAATTACTGCATGAATGCTGCTTTCCAATTACTGCATTTGTCATAATTTAATACTGTTAAGTCTTTGTGCATAACAAAGTGAATGATTTGTGTTTAAATTGTTGTTAGCCACATGCTGGTTTTGTTAACTAGTGTTGCATTTAGACTAAATGACAGTGACTAGGTCAAATCAGAAGGATCACCAAAGTAAAGTGAAAATTACTGAGTAGGAATGTAGAAACAAAATCTTAACCATGGAGCACAACAATAGAAGATGGATAGATAAAATGATCTTGGACAAATTTCAATCTTAGGGCTGTATTTTTTTATTCAGGCTTAATTATTTACAGAATGCTTAGTAACAATTTAAAATAAACACCTCAAAACCTCAATTTATAAAGCACTGAAGTGAGATACCTTAGGTATGGTCAAAACCACAAATGTTTGATGCTTTGGTAGAAGTTTAGTTGTTACTTTCAACATGAATTTATTTTTGAAGCTGTCCAGGTAGCAGGGCTGCACTGTTTAATCATTGAGCATGAGTGCGTTTTGTGGCTGGGTCAGTTGGCACTAAGAATAGTTGACTGAAATACTGGGTACAGTTGGGATGACAGGGAGAGCAGATAATGAGCTTCAAGGGACTGGTTCCTTCCTCTGACTCCAGAAAGACAATTTACACCTACAGATGGAGGGCACAGTTACGGGTCTGGTACCCACCTGCTACAGGAGCACGTATTGCTCTGTTGACCAGTAAAGAGAGGCTGTCTGTAAAAGGGAAACTTTCAATGCATTCTCCAAACAGATGAATTTGAAAAAAAGGTCTTGGGAACTACTCATTAATAAACAAGTGTTCAAAGAACATTTGTTAATCTCTGCTGCTGAATATATTATTAAATTTTTGTGTAGCACTCAGAAAACATACATGGAATTTGCATAAATACTTTTTTCCATTTTTAGGAAGGTTGTTTAGCTGACACAAATGAAATGTTTTCATGGGGAGAGTACCCAATATGTGCTCAAATTGAACTGGAGGAGTCATATTCACCTTTCCTTAGATTAGGCTCTGATTCGAAAATTAAGTGATAGCACATAACCTTCCTGTAGATCTGACTTGGCAGAAGTAGAGCCCAGCTTTGATGGTTTTTATTTACCCAAAGGGATGACATCTGTGATATGGTTTTCATGACAGTTGCATTTGGCATCCTTGTGGTTTCCCTTTGACCAGCTAAGATGTCGTCAATGTAGCAGAGTAGAGGAATGACTCCATTTGATGCTTCAGGTCGTTCCTCATTGCTGTGCAGCTTGTTTTGTCAGCAAACCTTCTATTTATCCATAGAAACAAATGCACCTTAGTCTTTCAGTGTTCTTCTTAGGGTGTGCATTTGTCCCCTGATACCCATCGCTGATGTCCCTTAATTAATGCCTATGATGGTAATTTTTCTGCATCAGACCCTCAACAGTATCAAGTAATTTCCCCAGCACTTCTGCACTGTCTGGTGTCTGTTATCCTACATCTACAGGGTGTCTTCAGACTGTTGCTTCATAATGTGTTCCAGTACTGCAACATCACAGTTACTGAGCTAAAGCCTCAGCTTTATTTTATTTTGTTTTATTTTAACCTGTATGTTGATGCTGTGGGAATCAACACAGTAGAGTATCTAGAACTTCACCATTTAATTTGTCTGCGGGTATTTGGACAAAATGTTTAAAATATAACACTACACTGAACCAGTTTTCTTATTATGCATATAGATCATGTTTAAAATTTAGATACATCCAAAGGAAAACAGAGTAAGTAATTTATGTATTTCTTTTTGATCTGTATATTTGTAGACGTCAAATATTGTTAACTCTTTTTATGTTACAGGGAACAAACTCACTCTGGAAACTAGACCAACCAAAGAAGGAATAGATGTAAGGCAAGAGCTATTGAAGTTCCATTCTACTTATTATTCATCAAATTTAATGGCTATTTGTGTCTTAGGAAGAGGTGAGTTTTGTTGGTTGAGTAAGACTTTACGTATGTATTTGAAGAAAGTGGAGATTCCAAGTGCTTAAAACCTTGTACACAAGATGATATTTTACATATATTTCTTAAGAGCTTAATAACAGTGTGAAAACCATTTGCTTTTCGAAAATGTGCTGGTATTTGTATGATGTTTTACAGTAGTGCTTGGATGATGAGTATGAGTGGAATAAAAGTAACTTTTTATCTAATCAAAAGCAAAATTCACCAAAGAATTTTGAATTCAACTTGCTCAGTAAGAATTACACTAGCAACTGGAAATCTGTACTAAAAACCCCCTTCATTTAGAGTTTAAAAGCCTAAATGAGTGTGTATTTTTTTGATGTGAATAAAAAATAGTGGTTTGTAGTGGAGTTACATGCAGTTCATAAAATTTTGTTACACAGTGATGCATCTTGGGTTTGCATTGTTTTGTAGTCTTTTTTCCCTCTTAGTGTAGGAGCACATGGATGTTGGGCAAGAAAGATTCTACTTTCTCAATCTAACTGGATTTGTTTTGATGACCAGGTGGCTGCTTTTTGAAATCTTTCAAGGATTAAGGTTAAGACATCCTTTGAGATTCTTTACTTTGAGAAATCCAAGAAACGTGTGTTGTTTTTATTTCCAACACCCACTCTTGAAAGGCTTGTGCTAAAAAATTGACAGACGAGTCTTTTTTATCTTATTCACAGTTTGAGAAGTGCTCCAAAATGCATTTCTTCAAGCAGATAGCAATTTTTAAGACAGCATTTCAACAGAAATGGTACAGGTCAGTTTAGGTGAATTAATGCACAGCATCAGATTCTTTCTGCAAAAGATCTGCTCATGTTTGCAGAGTGCTGCAGTCACAGAGTGAAACTAGAATGGATGTAAAAGAGGTACTTACACAGGTCACAGAAGTGTGTTCTGGGTCTGGAGGACAGATGACCTGACTCACAGTGTACCCAAAGTACTGGCTGTGAGCTAAAGTGGAAGAAAATTCAAGTTTTGACGAAGATGTTTTCACTCTAGAAAATTTGCAGCTGTAATTCCATGTCCCTTAAGCTTTTTGTTTATTTTTGTAAATGTTCAATATCTGATGTATCTTTTCTTCAGTTCCATCTTAGATTCTTCAGTAAAATGTAAAGATTTATTTTTGGTTGCAAGATTTAATAATTATTGAAGCCCTCATTTAATAAGGTGGTTCTAGCATGTTATACTTCAAAATTTAAGTATCAATTTCAGAAAGGAAATTTATATTAAGTATCATAACACCATTAAAACCTCTGTATAGTTCATGTCTCCCCCCAAATCATTCAAACCCCAAGTTTGCCAGAGTCTTCAGATAATGACCATGTTTTTCTCTAATGTTTCTTTATTCTAGAATCCTTGGATGAGCTGACTTGCTTAGTGGTAAAGTTATTTTCAGAAGTGGAGAATAAAAATGTCCCTATACCAGAGTTTCCTGAACATCCTTTCCAAGAAGAGCATCTCCGGGTATGTATGGAGATACATCTTTCACCAGGAGTGTGTACCTTAAATGATACTCTGTGAGTTTCTGTAACTCTTACGGGCTTCACTACTTTTTTATCTATGTCACTGTCAAGTGCTATGTTTATTCATTTTCTATCTGCTTTTCCATTCTGACTGTAGTTTTGTATAGTTTATAGAAAAGGTGGTACATTTGGTTGCTGCTGTAAGCAACTGAGAGATAATTAGTTTTCTTTTGATTTGCATTATGAATGGCACAAAACATTGCCCAAAGTTTTAGATACCTTTACTTTTGAGATTTTGTAATATGTTTTTGTAATATGTGTTTGTAATATGTGTATGAAGGGAACACAGTATGTGCTCCTGAGAGGAGTAAAATAAATGAGTTTCCCTTTGTTTATGGGTCTCCTTGTTTGTTTTTCCCTCAGCAACTTTACAAAGTGGTACCCATTAAGGACATTAGAAATCTTTATGTCACATTTCCTATACCAGACCTTCAGAAGTACTATAAATCAAACCCTGGCCATTACCTTGGTCATCTGATTGGACATGAAGGCCCTGGGAGTCTTTTATCAGAGCTTAAAGCCAAAGGTAAGTCCTTTGAAGTTAAAGAATTAAAAAAATATTTGGTCACACAATTTTTAGAAGTTTAGTTACGTTTCACTTGGAATTGATCTCTGTATGTTAAAACCTTCAACTACTTGACTAATTTGAATTGTAATTAATTTTGCACTTTATTTCTGTGGCAGGTAAAAATAGTTACCAGGCACTCAGACTACTGGAGCTATGATTTCTTGCAGTCCCCTTTATCTGCCCTGTTCAGAGAGTTATGTGAACTTTGACATAATGGTCTTGTCTCTGTTTTTTTCTCTGACTTTGAGAATACCATCAAGGTCCCTTAATGTCTGTAAGACTTGGAGGTATCTTTTGCTATTTTTCTTTATGTCACTCTGTTCCAAGCAGAAATTAATTGCCCAGTAATCAAATGGTCTTGAGTTTGTTATACCACTTGAGTACAAAATCAGATAGACTTGTGTTTGTATTTAACTCTCACTGTTGCTGTAGGCATTCAGGAGGAGAGGAAGAACACATAAGTGAATTAAATATGTTAAAAAAACCCAAAACCCAAGAAGGTGATGTTGCTGAAGCATACAAAAAGTTGCATAAATTGCTACTGATTTGTTAATGTAATAAAGTTTCTTATTGATGTCGTAGGTTGGGTAAATACTCTTGTTGGAGGCCAGAAGGAAGGTGCTAGAGGTTTCATGTTCTTCATCATTAATGTGGACTTGACAGAGGAAGGACTTTGTAAGTGCAGCACTGTGCCTTCATTCCATGTTACTCCTGATGTGATAGGGTTGTGTTTGTATCTGAAGAGACTAATTGTGATTATAGCTTGAAATCAAAGTTATTTTAACTGGTTATTTTTCTGTGTTGAGATCCTCTCACTAGTCTTAACACAGTATTCTAACACAGGTCACCCGAGAAATCAACTTATTTGAGGTTATGTGAAGTTAATTAAATACTCCAAATAAATTTCTTGGAAAGAAAAGCTGTTAATACCTTCGTGTGCTACTTATTCCTACTAGTTAGACCCATGTTAAATGATATTGTAATCAATGTCTTCACATAAAGGCATGTTCAGTGCAGTTCTCAGAATTAGCTGGAGACATAAACACCTTCAATTCATGTCGGAGCAAAGCAATTTTAACTTTGCCAGTGGGATTGCAGATGTCCTTAAATATCCTAATGTAGCAGGGTGGAATGAAAAATAAACCATACGTATTTGTGTTCATCAGAATTTCTTCTTAATGAAGAACTGAGGGGATTATTAAGGATTTTTTTTCTTTACAGTGCATGTTGAAGATATTATTTTGCACATGTTTCAATATATTCAAAAACTGCGTATAGAAGGACCTCAAGAATGGGTTTTCCAAGAGTGCAAGGTAAGTAATTGGGACTTGAAATATGCAGTTGGTTGTATTTTTAAAATTTTGTTTTTCTTATAAGTAGAAGCAGATTCCTTAACTGTGCAACTAGCCTTTAATTATCACATGGTAATTAGGTTTATTAATTTTGAAGGTGCAACATGACACAAAATGGCAAGTACACTCAGAATATAATTTCTTAACATAGGTGTGAATTGGTTTTGTAGAGCTGGGAGTTATAGGAGGATAATGGAAGTGAAGGAAGAAGTGTCTTACTCTTTCCTGAAGGATTTGCAAAACCTTCCTTGGTCTTCACTGAAGAAGGAGGGAGGGGAGATTTTTCTATGAAGGGTAACATTGAATTGGAAATTGAAATGGCTGTTATTCTTCTACCCCTCTCTTCTTGCATGTGTCAAATTGTATAGATAAGATTGTAAAGGCAATAGGACATTGAATCTGCTGGTTTTTTCCCTCATTTTTTGAAAAGTGAACTAAAGGCATGGAGTACTTTGGCTGTACTCTTCAGTCTTTGCTGAACTGTTCATGCTTCTTACAAGTCTGAATGGTTCTGTGTGCACAGGGCAAAAATGTGAAGTATCCTATTAGAATTAGGGAGCACTGCACTTCTCAATGTCAGTGTGAAATAAACCCAGTTTTATTTATATAGTCTCATTGGTTCAGCACATGTGATTGGGTAAAGATTTCTTGTTCCATCTTAGCTTTATTTGATGGAAACTGTTGAGTCTCTTCTGAGAGCAGAAATTCTGCAGCTGGGTTAGCTTTGTTTCTTAACACTTTGACACTGTATACCTGTAAAAGTAGTCTCAAGTCTCGTTATCCTCTGCTAAAAGTCCCAATGGATTTGTTTCACTTTACAGAGTAAGCAAATAGAAGATTTGAAAGAGTAGTTCCATCCTTCTATCTCATCCCTGTGTCTTTCCCTTGCTCCTCTTGTATCAGCCCCAGCACTCCTGAGACTGTGGGGTGAGTCAGAGAGCTGGCAAACTAGTATGAAAAGAATTTTTAGAGTTTATTTTCAGCTGAATTGTTGAATTAATCAGACTCTCTGCATGGTTTCATGGAAGGATGGACTGTCGTTTTCATTGGCTTAGATCTTTTTAATTCACCCTTGCCGTTGTATCCTAAGAATGATGTGTTCTGTTTCTGTGGCTAAGACAGCATAAAGAAACACACTTTCTGTCTCTAAACTTACCTATTGTCTGGCTGAGCGAAGGGAGTTAAAAAGGAAGAGGGAAAGGCTTCAGTTGGCTAACATATGACAGACATTGCACTGGAACACTGTGCACTGATTGTATCAGAGTTGGTGTGTTTTCAAGTTATTTAAAGGAAATTGAAATATATGAAATGTGGGACAGGTCTGTTACTATGAACAGGAGTTACAAGACTTGTATAACACTTCAGATTGTGAAACTATCACAAATTGCTTGTGAGTTTTATGCAACTTGAATATTACTGAAAACTTGTATTAGACACCTGTCTAACTTCTATAACGTGGATATAACAAAAGTACTTCCTTTTCTTTCATTATAAAAAGGAATTCAGTAGCCAGTAATTATTCTTAAAATAGGCTTTAATTTATGCTCTTCAGTCATTCATACATTGTTTTCTAGGATCTAAATGCTGTGGCATTCAGATTTAAAGATAAAGAACGACCACGCGGTTATACATCGAAGCTTGGAGGAATGTTGCATGTAAGTGGAGGGGGGGTCATTTTTGTTTGGTTGTTGTTTTTTTTAATAATCATTTAGCAGTGTGTTTGACTATACTGTCAGTAAATACAGGCATCTGCAAAGGCCCTCTGCATTCTTCTGCTTAGGAGCCTGTATCATGCTGCATAGGTAGTAGTTTTGGCAGTCATTAAGTCACATTCTGTTCACTCTACCATTTCATTTTTCTATACTTTGTAGAACTGATTATACAATAACTTGAGTTGCTATTTGATCTGTTTCAGTGTTTTTTTAAGACTTGCGTATCTTGTTATTCTGTGTTTACCTGAAGCTAAATGTTCTCTAGGAAAATATTAGGAAAATAATATTTTATCATTAATGCAAGCAATGTGTTCCATAGTTAACAATGTTGAAATACTGCAGTAAGCAAAAATATTTGTATTAAGATTACAAATTACAAATGTTTAACTGTACTGATGTGATTACATATTGATACTGAAAAAAACATCATGTAGCTTTTACTTGGTCTTTGTACTTTTTGCAAAATTCACTTCCCTCATTTTGCACTAATGGAACGTTTAGGTGGGGTTTTTGGGTTGTTTTTGTCTACTGAAATTATGTAACTTTTATACATTGCAGCCATTCTTCATTGCATAGCTTGTGTCTGCATCTATTCAGAGAAACTTTTGGTTTCTTTTCAGGAACTCCTGTTAATGGTCCTAGACCTTCAATTTGTAAAGTCTAAAATAATGATCTGTAATTTTAGAATTTTCTTTGTTTACTAAAAAGCATTAGACTTAACTGAAAGCACTTAAATGGGTATTTCAAGAGCTCCTGTTTGGGATGCTGCCACTTGCTTTTGTTTTGTCAAATGCCTAAAATCTATCTAACAACTGGACTTCTGACTTCTGGAGCAGTCTTTAAGTGGCTTGTGTTTGTTGGATCATTTCCAATTACTGTCTTCAAAAACCAGGCCAGGAAGTTGCCAGCAGTGTTCCAAAGAGCAGGGTATTGATTCAGGACTTTTTTTTTCACTGCTTTTCTTTTGCTGTGCTTTGCAGTATGAATGGTAATTCTCATTCTGCTCTTAGTTAAATGAGCATCAAATTCTGCATCTTTAGCATTTATATTTGAAGTTTCTGTAGCACAGGTTTGGTTCATTGTCCTTGATCTCTACCCCCCAGCTCTTTTTCTTTTCCATTCTTTTGTGAGTTCTTTTGTGTTCTGGAAGTCATGCCACTGTAGTTTTTTTGTATAATGTTTGTAATTCAGACAGCCATTTTGTAATAATTATGGTCAAAAAAGTACACATGTATGCCAAACTGCAAGTACTTGATGTCAGCTGGTCATTTTCCCTTGGTAAACAGGAAAGTTTTCCTATCAACCACACTAACCATTTTCAGATGAGTTTTAGCTTTGGCTTTTTTCTTAAATTGCTGGGTACCTTAAGAGATTTTCAGCTTGTTTCTAAATAATGTATGTTAGAATTATAAAAGTGTTTAAATATGTATTATGGTTTTAGGTATTGAAATATCCTTTCCTTTAAATTACTGTAAATAAGAATTGAATTATTAGAGAATCCTAAAAAAAACTTACTTGGCTTTTGTGGGATTTTTTGTTTTTTCTTTGTTTGGTTGGTTTTGCTTGGTTATGTTTTGTTTTTTCCCAAAGCACTCAAGTATAAGAGTACTTGGTATTCTTTTATCCTTAAAAATATCCTGCAGGGGTCAGCATTTACCATGTTATTTTTTACGTTAGTCAAAATACTATTTAAAGGTGGGTGACTTTTTATATTGAGGTATAAAATATTTCAAGAGAACAGAATGGTAACTGTGCAGTTATAGAATTGCCTAATACATGAGAAATGTGATTGCATAGTTAGAATGATACTCCCTCTGTAAAGAGAAAGGTTTTAAAACATCTGCACACATCTAATTTGAAATTACAGAGGTAATATAGATTTAGTGACCAAAAGTATATGCTTTTCTTTTCTTTACTGAACTGTAGTTTTTTCATGCTTAATTTTGTTAAATTCATTTACATATTTCTTGGCATTGTTTTTTAGTATTATCCAATAGAAGAAGTATTGGCTGCTGAATATTTGCTTGAAGAATTCAGGCCTGATTTAATAGAGATGGTACTGGATAAATTGCGGCCAGAAAATGTTCGGTAAGTTAAACACAAACATTGTAAGAAAGCTCAGGGTTCTGGTGTTTCTCGGGTTATGTATGTAATGATAGAATAAATGGAGTTGCCTGTATCAGTGACAGTAGTTGCCATAGTAATTAATGCCCTTTAAAGAGGGGCCTATCTCTGTGTGTGGGTGTGCATCTGTGTGTAATGTGTGTGGGATACTTCAACTGAAGCTTGACTATTTAAGGAGATCATATTTTGAACAAACAATACTTGAATGAAAATTTCCAGGTTCTCTTTCCTATTGTATTTAATATGCCTATTTTGAATGTATTTTCATGCTAATCTATCACCCAAGTCTTTGAAAACTTGATGCCGTTAACATAAAGACTGTTTTTAGTAATTAAGAGTATGTGTAATTACTTGTTCCCTGAAGAAAGCTTCATCAAATTCCACATCAATGTGAACTTTCACCTTGTTTTAGAATTGCTTACAAGCAATAGGTAAACCTGAGTTAATACTGATTTAGTAAAGAAGCTACAGGTGCTTAATCAGATTTGATGTTTATTAGACCATGCAGCTTTAAAACGTGGCTCTAACATTGCAAGAGAAGGCTCAGTATTATCCTACTCACAGTGTAAATTGTGTCTTTGTTATTAGCCAGACAACTTCCAAAGCATCTTCTAACTTAAACACTCAAAAATGGCTGGAGGAAATAATATATGTAAATATATTTACAGACTCTGTAAGCTTGTCAGATGCTGCTGGACACTCCAGAGTACTTGTGAGTTGTCTGTGTTACCCTTGTTGCTGACTGTGCCAGTCTCATTTAACACCCTTTCCAGCTGATGGTACTTCAGCATAAAATAGCCATAATGAACCTTGTTTAGAAGTTGGCAGTGTGAGAAAGGAAAGTGTAGAGAGTACTGTTAGATGGAGAAAATTCAAGTCTGTAGCATGTTGTTATAAGCACAACAATAATGGTGACAGTTTTTAAAAGGATGTGGTGTGCTTTTTTCAAGGACATGGCAAACATCCATTTCACAATGCTTTGGGTGACATCAGCCCATCTGCACTTGCAGTTGCAATTCTGCATTAATTTTTGTCCACGATTAAAATAAAGGAAGGTGGGGCAAGAAAAGAGCAAGATGAGCAAGAATCTTACTAGAAAGAGAGGAAAAAGTAATTCTTAAAAAAGAAGGGATTTAGCTGTAACATGTTGGGAACATTTGTAACCAAAGAAAACAACAGTTTACTGTGATACGTATCTTTCTGTAGTAGTTTTGTAGGATTACATCATCTTCCATTTGACAAAATGATATGCTGGAGATGGGAATTGTGGATTAATTTTCAATAAAAGCTGGGATTTTTCCGAGATGGAATACATCTGGAACCAATACCAACTGAAATGATCAACTTCAGTGTATTAAACAGCTCGGAAGCGTTGACCCTTCAGAAGGTGGTGATGAGTGTGTCAGACTTCAATTTCAAATTCAGCCTGTTTGGAATGGTGTCTGTGTGACTCTTGCAAGCAGCAAAGTGAAGTACATTTAGACTGGGGAGGCACAGTGGTGGAGGTCTCTCAGCAGTGAAGGTGGAAGACTGGGTATATTTTTCTGTACAGGAAGGGTTTAAAGTTTTCCACAATGGCAGAGTGATGGTGGTGTGATGACTGACTCAAGAAAGGTTGTAATCACAGAGGGGATGGCCATTGGTAACTTCTGTGGGTCTCCATGTAATCTTGGGCTTTAAATGCCCTATGTGTCACCTTTCACCCTGCTTTCTTCTGGCTTGTGCTTTTTGGATGCTGGGAAAAATATGTTGTATTTAAAGACAAATGGTCTTGTCTCTTCACCTTACCTGTCTTAAGGAATAGATATAATTTAATAGATGAAGAAATGCGTAACTTTCAACATTCAGATAAAAGAAATCCCAATTAAATGTGTGGAGAAAAAAAGGATTTTTAGAACTGGAATATACCAGTTTTATAGCCTCTTCAGTTAATTGTTAAATAAATTACATATTCTCTTTGTCACGGAGATTTTAGTAGGGCTTAAAAATAGTAAATACAAGTGGGTTAGTTTTCTGAAGCTTGAGTGCCCACAGTTATGACAACAGCTGTCCTGTTAGGGCTAAAATATAAATGTGTACAAACATGGAGAGTGACCAGAGACTGATTGAATTCAGTTCTAACAGCCAGATTCAGCTGTTACTCTAACATGGATCAAACAAGGCCTGCAGGAGGTCTGTAATGATGTAGCAGCAGGCATGCTTTGAGTTTGAATGGTGTATGCTCAGAGTGATGATAAAGCATGGCTTATTATGTGTGGACTGAAATCATGCTGGGGTTTGTAATTGCCACAGCAACTGTACACTCACATTTTAGTTCTCCCTACATTCAGACTATTTGTCTTCTCCAAAAGTGTAACTTATAAAAAGTAACTCAGAACATCGAACCAAATATAAGATTCCCAAGTGTCATATTGCTTTTTCCTGCTGCCCTAAATGATACATTACTCAAAAGTTACACTTTGCTTCCATTTTGCTTCTGTGATAATACAGGAAGCTGATTTTTCTCAGATTTAAAAGTATAAGTCAATTTTAGCGGGAATTAAATTTTTTATTTGGGACATCAGGTGTTTGAAGATCTAGGCTAACCAGGCTTTCCTATTTTTATTTGACTGAAAAAATTTGACTTACATAGCACTTATATAGTACTATATTCCTTTTAGATACATTTTAAGGGCTTACTCTGAAAATAAATGGTGAATGAAATGGACTGCAGGGTTTTTTAATCTTAATTAAGATCCTTTTAATGTATAGTATAATGTAACAAAATACAATTTTATAGTATCTTTTATTTTAAATTACTGCCAAGATAAATTATCTTGGGAGGGGGAAACTTAGTTAAGTCTTACTGGAAGTGATTCCATGGTGCATTACAACGACTCAAGAAGGCCACTGTGGATTTGTATTTTTAGTGGGCTCTCCTGAAAGAATGAGTAGAAGTTACAGGTGTTAATAAAAGGGCCTCCTTCTGTTGCAATTTATTACACCTGTATCTTTATGAATATAGTGAATTATCATCAATCCAGTAACCTGTTTCCGTCTTTTATCTTTTCTTGAGCAAATTTTATATACTAATAAAAAGAACCAGTGAACATGTGCTTTAAACATCTATATCTGTTTTGGTTATCCACCATTTACTGATATGTATGGTCGTGTTTACCTTTCTATTTTCCCTTTTTAAAGGAGTTCGTATGTGCCACATCCTAAATGTGCCTGTTGTTTTCCTGGCTCATATTGATTTTTTTTAAAATTTTTTTAAAATTATTTTTATGCCTTGCATTCATTCAGTCTTGAGGTGCTTTAATTTCCCTTGTTTTGAGTTTTTCCTTTGTATTGTGGTTTTACTTATAATTTCTTTTTCATAACTGTGCTGGAATTTGCCTACACTAAGGACTTTTCTTGGAATATCTATATTGGAGTAACTGCATTCACAGTTTGAAACTACTGTTCAGTGTCTTTTTTTTTAAAAGTATAGATTTTTTACGCTTTTTTTTTAACAAACTTTGTGTTTAAGAAGTATGAAAAAATCCATACAGATGGTAGTAACTATCCATATGTGCTTCTATTTGACTGAACCGTAGCTGGAAGTTTTCATATTCTCCTCCTGCCCCCACACACTACTTGTTGCGTTTAGTGCCTTAATTTCTCTTAGAGAGAAACATTTTCAAATGTAAGTATCATTTTTACTTCTTCAAACTGTATTGGGTTTTGCCAGCCATCTGTGAAGATAAGAGAATAGACTTGGCATGTGTTGCAATCTTAGCTGAAAAATGTAATTTTCCTATCACTTCCAATACATTTTTCCCCTCATCATCTGCAGAATAAATGTTCTTATTAAAATTTAAGAAGATAGTGACTCACCAGATAAGGAATATTTTCCCTTGGATAGTAAGTGAGCTTTTTTCCTCTTGTGATACCAGAAGTGCAACATTAGTACTATCCTGCAGGGAAGAAAAATAAAATGAATGCCCAAAATGTCAGTACAGAAACATTTAACTGCTGGAATTTTACAGACCCTGAGCATTTATCACAGGGCAGTGGGTGATGCTCATCCCTGATGACAAACACACAGGAAACATGGAATGTATGTGTTTACTTTTAGTTGCATTGTGTCTGAGTAACAATTTTGAAAAACACAATTTGTTCATTTACTTGTCCCCCAAATCATTGTGTCTGTAGCAACGTAGTTTTGCTGAACCCTAACAAATCCCTTGTTAGCCATGTCTGTTGCCTTTTGCAATGAATTGAAATAATGTGTCTTCTAAAAATAAATATTCTCGTTCTGGTTTGGATATTGTGTAACTTCTTCAGAGGAGCAAAGATTTTGTGTGTGCCTGTTCATGCTAGTCATGCAGTTCTTTAAAATCTGGGGAGTAAAAATTTCTCCATTTCTCACCCCAGAGGAAATCTGCATCCCTAAAACATTATTTAGTATGTATGATTTAAAATACTGTCTCAAAATTACATCCTGTAGGGCAAGTTCTGCTTCAGTTTTTCAAGTTGTTGTTAGAGAATGTGCCTTCACAGTTCTCTGTGACTCTGGCATGTACTTGAGTGCATCTAATGCTGACTGTTTACCTCACTGCTCTGCTACTCACGCTGCAATGCACAGATTAAGTCATTAATAATTTGAAAATCTTCGTAGTAGGGGCATCTGCAACCAAATGCAGTAGAATCCTGTTTTCTTCATCCTTCTTGGATCATTTAGTCATTTATATGTAATCATTGTGTGAAATAGCAGGGATGAGGACAAGGCCATTTACAGTACATATTTAAACTTTCCATTGTATTGCAAAATTCATCCCAAGGGTATTGTCAAAAAGGGTATTATAAAGTAAAAAACTATAGCTTGAGGCACATCCACATTTGCTTGTTTTGATTTGCACCTCATTTTGCTGTGCATTAGAAATAAACAAGAGAATGTTCCTGGTATGAAGATACTGTGATAAAAAAAGAACATTTACATTGCATGTATTTTGGTGTCGTAATAGGCATTTTTAGTCATCTGCACAAGACTTGACAAAGTTTGTTATGGTGCTGTTCAGCATCTAGGGATTGTTAAATATATGTAGGAGGTAATTGTGCTACTTTTTTTGACCATTTCAAAATTCTTACAAATATCTGTTTACTCTTGTAGCCAGCCAGTTATTTCCATTGACTGCTCTTTTGTGTTGTAGATTGTTCAAAAGAATTAAAGGAGTTTACTTGCTGCCTATCATGGAGACTACTGAAAAAACACTAAGTTTGTAATTTTCTTTATTCTGGATACTCCTCTTATTTACATGTGTTCTTTAGTTCAGGAAGCATCTGGATGATGCTCCTAGTCACACAGTAGTCCTGCAAGAAGGAGGGAGTTGAACCTCATCATCCTTATGGTAACGTTACATGATACTGATAACCTGATGAGGTTAACGTGTGTAGTTCAGTAACGGGCATTTGCTGTCCAAGGTACCCTGTGATTGCCCAGGGACTCTCTGCTCCATCACCAGAATGCATTTATTTCTGCAGAAACAGCACTCAGAGTAATTTTTCACTGTCTTTTCTCAGACACGTTTGTGCCAAAGTGCTTTGTCTCTTTGTTTTCAGAGTTGCAATAGTTTCCAAGTCTTTCGAAGGAAAAACTGATCGAACAGAAGACTGGTATGGAACACAGTACAAGCAAGAAGCAATTTCTGATGAAGTTATTAAGGCATGTTAAAACTTTAATATATCCTAATACCCACAAATAAAAGTCAGTGACAAATTCTTGGTCTTATTTTCCATTTAGTTGAAGGGGGAAGTTAAATCTGCTGCTCTGCATACCATGAAAATCATGCAATGAGTGTGTTTAATGTTATGAAGAGTAAGGATCTTACATTAGTCTTTACTTCTCAAGTATTTATTACATAGGACAGAAATATTTTAATGGTTTTAAACCATGTTAAGTACAGGCAATATTAAAATATTCTTGCTATAAAAGATCTGTAATATACACAAGCTACCTAAAAATATAAGTATTAACTTTTAAATGTGTAATAGTGTCTATTATATGTTAATGAACTAATCTGTACCTAAGAATATTTTTACAACAGTTATGTAACTACGTTTTTAAAATTCATTTTTGCAACATAGAAAACAAGCATATATTGCCAGTTAAATGAGATTCTAAATATGAAAAGTCCAGTAAAGAAGGTGGGCAAATCCTTATTGAAACTTGTTATTGTTCTAATACTTTAAGAAGAGATGGCTGCAGAATATACCTTTGAGTTGAATTGGATCTTCCAAGTGTGTCCCGAGCAGATACTACATAGAAGTGCCTCCTTTAGCTTGACCACACCCATGTTCTTGTGGAAGTATTTAGTTTAATACCTTCACTTACAGCTCATGGTGCAGAAAACATGAGACACACAACCACCTTTCTCTGTATCTCCTTCTCAGAGCTCTTTGTCCTGCTGATAGTCTCCTCCAACTTGTTTTCCCAGCTGTTTCTCTCTTTCCTTGTTCCCTTAATCGAATTTACACATAAGGTAGTGGAACACAGTTTTAAATCCTCTGTTTCAGCATGAAGTAAATAAGTATATATCCATTAGTTAAGCAGAAACTCTGCTTAGACTCTGTTTCTCCTGTTTATCTAGAAATGGCAAAATGCTGACCTGAATGGGAAATTCAAGCTTCCAATGAAGAATGAGTTCATTCCTACAAACTTTGAGATTGTGCCATTGGAAAAAGATGCAACACAGTACCCTGCCCTGGTCAAGGTAAACTGTCTGTAATTGTACTGTTTGCTGCCTGACCTTCTGGGAAGCTAAAGTTAAGTCCTCTGCGTTTTTAAAATGCAGATCTTGTCATATTCCAAAATTTAATAAAAAAGTATAAAACTTCAAGATACTGCTGGAAAGACAATAGAAAGTTAATTCTTGCTGAACTTTGGATTATGACCATTTGGGTTCCTGTGTAAATAAATCTGCAAACATCTTGAAAACTCTCTGCTCCTCTCAAAGTATGTTAACAACTAATAGAAATAGTAATAAGGCTGTTTATTCAGCAGAAGGGTGACTGCAACTCTTAAATTTTTTTGAGCAATGTTGAGTAAGTCAAGGGTGTAGTCAAGGCTCATCTTTTGTAACTATGCGTGGAAAAGGGTGTGATGGCTTTGAACACGTACATAAACATCACTACCCAGTCCCCTAGAGTCCCTGTGGAGAAAGTTGTGGTGTAAGAGAAAATACTTAGTTCTTTTAAGCAAAAAAGAGGAGGGAAATGCCATACCAAATCCCTGAGAAGCAAAGATCTGCTCAAATATACGAGAATTAAATGCAAGATTATTTTCTAAATTTGCCATTCTTGCGCATAGTGATGCAAAGAAAAGGTGTGAGGGAAATAAAGTTAACTAAAGTTGGAACAGAGAGGGAGCATGTATGTCACAGCTTTTGTGGGAGAGAAGGCAGTAGGGGGAGGTTGTTTAGAGTCTTTCTTGCACTAGGAAATTATTCTAAAAAATTTTAGAGACAGATCTTTTAACTCATTTCCAACTGATTTTGCTCCTTTTTCTAAGTAATGCCTGTGTTACTTGTTTCAGATATTACTTTAAAACAACATACAATGCATTAGTTTTTTTATAAAAACATTAATAATAACAGTAATATAGAGTTATATTATTAGAACCATGCGATGATATGCTGCTCTAGTGCTGCATAATGACACATCCTTTATTGGCAGCCGAACTCTGTGTTTGTCTCCTATCACTCCTCTCTGGAAAAGTAGTTCCCGTTTTGATCCTAAGCTCCTTCACAATGCTGTGGCCATTGAACTGCTTGGTAAGGTGACTTGTAGTAAGAAGAGAGTCTCAGTAAGGATAGATAGATGTATCCACAAATGTATGTAGCCAGAGTAAGAATTTAAGAGGATAATGCTAAGCTGAGATTTGAAGTGGTGAAGAGACTGTTTTTAAAACAGTGCCATATATTGCAGTTAAAATTCAGGTGACTTAACAAAACTTTTTCTCTTGCACAGGACACTGCTATGAGCAAACTATGGTTCAAGCAAGATGACAAATTTTTTTTGCCAAAAGCTTGTCTCAACTTTGAATTTTTCAGGTATGCCATGTTGAATATATCACATGAATTGCTTTACAAAAGTGAATCTTGTTTGTTGGGAATCTGCACTTCTGTGGCAAGAACATTCTTGCATATAATGACATTTTGAAATGTTTGTCCTTACTTTGAATAGCAATATGGTACAGATAGCAGGATGGCTCATCTAAGTTATGCAGTAATTGAATAGCAAGCAGTTTCAGTTGCTCCATCTACATTAACAGGAAAAGTTTATCTAAAAATATTCATAAAACAAATTTTCTTCGATGTTTTATTTGCTATACCTGAAACATGTGTGCCCATAGGAGCTGCTACATGTTGCTATATACTCTTTAAAAATGTGTGTATTTTTACATTAATTACTACATGGCAACTATTATGATATGTGTTTTCTTTGTGAAATGCTATTCTGATAATGATTGTATGTTTGAATTCTAGTTTGATTTGTATAATGCAAACTGTATAAAAAGTGCTTAAAATGTTGGGATTTTTCTTAACTGACACCCACAATTTTTTTTATTTTTTTTTTTAATAGAGCATCATTGTCTGTATTATCAATGAATGTGTAATTTTCACCCCAAGACTCACGATAAAAAGCTGTAGTGTTAATTCTGGTCTTGCAATATTTTCCTCACAGGAACATTACCTTTCCCTTTTAAGTAAGCATGGCAATGCTGGACCTTCCCAGTGTTCCTTTTCAAGTAATAAATTTCTAACTTTTGAATTTAAAAAAATGCTGGTGTGTTCAGAGTGCAGCTATTTCTGTGTTGAACTACTGAAAGGCAAAAAAAACCCTCAGGGATTCTCCTTTTGCCTAATGAAATGATTCAGTGATTGGTGTAAAGGCTATTTATTATGAGGGCTCTCATACATGCTTGTAGGTGTGCTGTTGAGTCCTAGTTTTGAGGAACCACTTAATATTTTTCTTGCAGTTTTATAGATAGAGACTTTTTTCCAGTGTGTCATACCTTACTACTGGTGTGGTGAATTACTTGGGGAAAGTAGTTTCCTGGGAATTTCCTCTTTCTTTTTGCTTTTCAAAACCACAAGTCAAATATTACAACTGTTTAAACTTGGATGTGTCTGGAAATGGAGATTAAAATGGTAACTGCCCTTCCCTTATTCAGAGAACAACAATTGGAATTCTTTGCCTTTGTTCATACTTGGTGGCATTCCTTGTACTATGTTTGACCAAAATCCAAAATAGGATTTTATCAATGGACTCTCAGTTTGTTATACAGTTGTGGTAGTTTTTAAAATCAATTTTAAATGAACTGTGAGTAAACAAGGCTCTAGCTCAGTTTGAGCAAGATTAAAAAATAATAATGGATTTTTTGTGGTGCACACAGAAGGGTACAAGTATGTGCACGTTTACACAATATCATGGAATCATTTATGTTGGAAGGGACCTTTAAAGGTCATCTAGTCCAGCTGTCCTGCCCTGAGCAGGGGCATCTTCAGCTGAGTCAGTGGTGATGGGCTCTCCCAGTTAGATTTGTACGTCAGTGTCAGTGAGCCCTTTTAATAACCAGGAGTATTTGAGCTTTGGTGGCCTCTTTCCTCCTTGAAATGGTTACAGGTGGAAAGTTGGTTTTTCGTAGCGTTGGGAGTGAGGGTTCTTTCCTTTTCTTTAATATGGTAATTGCATGTGAACAGAAATGAGGAGATTTTGCCAATATCGGGTACGTCATCTCCAAAAGAAGTTGTAAGCAGATTTAGCTATTTTTGATACTTGGAGAGATTCACCAAGAATCTTTTTTATCTCCCTTTGGTCTTGCTGATGGTCAGTGAAGGAAATGGTAAAATGTAGTGTTTATTCATGAGACTCATTAAAATTACCTGTATCTCTTGTGGCCAAGTGGACATGGATTTTCATAAAAAGTTTTAGCCTCAATTCTAAATCAGAATATGAAGGCTGTGCTGCATTGTAGCAGATGACAAGTTTGTTCATACTACAGAATGTTTCAGTAAGACAGAAAAAAGTAGGATTTCTTCTGCCTGCAGCTCTGATCATCATGAATCATAGAAAGAATTCCTGACCCAGATGTTATAGCAGCAATTGCAAAGTAGATGAATTAAGAGGAAGTTGATGACGGTGATTTCTTCCTTCAAATACACAAATGCTGTAGGAGCAACGAGTATATGAATTTCTTGAAATCACATTGTTCCAAAACTGAAAATCCTGACAGGGATTCTTGTCTTAAAGAAACACCTCAGTAAAAACATCTGACATGGGACTTATCACCCAGCCTAAAAGATGATAGGATTGACCTACATCTTGCTTTGAATTCAGTCTTAATTAAAAAGTTCAGTAGTAATTGGGTTTGCTTCATTGGGCATATTGAAATTACTCAGTTTTGGGGAATTCTCAATGTAGGAAGAAATGCAAATAGTAGCCCTTTTGTTTGGGTTTTTTTTTTTTTTTTACTGACCTGTTTGTTTAATTTGCGCTAAAATTTCAGACTATGGCAGGCCCTGCTTCTCTGATAGCTTTTTTAAAGAATTTTTTTATTTTAAATGTCTTCCTCTGCTTCCTTTTCTTAATCTGAAAGGAAGAAGTCAAGGCCTTACTAAAAGCAACCAGGAACCTACCTTTGCAATGTATTTTAGGTTTATCAGCTTGTGTATTGTGGTCACGTGATCTTTGTTTTACTATATTAATGCTTGAATATACTGGGAAATACCATTCTGTATAGCTGTGACCATATGTGATGGCATGTCTGAGTATCACCATTAGTGACTGCTTAGAGAAAATAAATGCAGATGGTGTGGGTTTCAGTTGTAAGCCATACCCTGACAGCAAATTGTTTCAGATACTGCTGGTTGTTTCTGTGAAATTGATAATGAATTTCCATGCAATCCAGAAGCTTTAGAAATAAGTACTCAGTCATAGTACAAATAACTTGACTTTGCAAATCTTGAAAATACACAGGTATGTAACAATTAGCACAGTTGAAACAGTTTGAATCTTTGAGTTGCTTTTCTCTTTTAAAGAAATTGGTGGCAATATTGTATGTGATCAGATGCTTCTAATGCGAGACCGTAGGTCTTGTACAGTTGTTGCCATTGAAAAGATAACACAAAAAATTACAGTGCTATGACAGTGGATATGCCAAACTTCTTTCCAGAAGAGGACTTGGCATGTACTACATGTTTTCATACTGCAAATTGCTGATCTCTTAATTTTATAATAGAAACTACTTTATTTTCTGATAATGTATGAGTATGTATTAAATTAATGTTCAGTATGTGGGCTTTCATGTCACTCTGTTAAATTATATTGCTATATTTAGCTTATTTTACTCCTGGTGAATTCTGGCTGTGCAGCCAAGTAAATATGTGTCTTGATTTATGAGCACAAATAGAGTGTCTCTGTAATCTTCAATATATTTTGGCATTCCTCAAACCATAATCAAGCTGAGTAACTATTTTCAGGTATGTTCATATTTGGCTTCAAAATAGGAATCCTTCATAATGGGATCCATCAGCGTAAAATCTCAGAAAATATTGTTTCCTTCAGATCAAACTTCAAGGCCAAAAGAAACAGTAAAATAATTTTAAACTGCATATTTTACTTTCAACATTTTCTTCCAGCCCATTTGCTTACGTGGATCCCTTGCATTGTAACATGGCCTATTTGTACCTTGAACTACTCAAGGACTCCCTCAACGAGTATGCATATGCAGCAGAACTAGCTGGCTTGAACTATGATCTCCAAAATACCATCTATGGGATGTATGTAAGTACCCAAATCCACAAAAAGCTTAGAGCCTTAAAACTACTTCCACTCATCAACATTTTTATATTGATTTGATGGAAGGACTTTTAAATAAAAAATAAAGGCTGTTAGTCCTTTTGATCTTGGTCATTAACCATTCTTTCTTTGATTTGAATTTTAAGTTGAATTTTGTTCAAAGTCTTCAACAGTCTTTCAGTTCATGTTAAGCAAATTTTCTTTTTCATTTTTGTATCATTCATGAAATTAATTAGTTGTGAGATTTCTTCCTCCATTTAAAAATAAAAACAACCCTAATCCAAGCTTACATATTTATATGTTTGTCAGATATCTACTAAAACTTTCAGACTGATGGGGTAAAAGACCCTTTTTCCATGCTATTAAATAAATGGTGTACATCAACTTTCCTGTTCAAGAACTATTGATCATGAGGCTGCATATACATACTCTTCAGTCATGTTTCTTCATCCATTACTTTGTCACTGCTTGAGGTATCAAAGCATTTCTTTTGTTTTTCTTTTTGTTAGTCGCTACATTTATGCTGATCCTCTCCATTGCAACATGACATACCTGTTTATCAGGTTATTGAAGGATGATTTAAAAGAGTATACATATGCAGCACGCCTCTCAGGTTTGAGCTATGGCATTGCATCAGGAATGAATGCAATACTTGTAAGTAAGACAAAAACGCAGGAGGAAATGAAACAGCTTGGGAGTTGTTGAGCTTGGAGAAAACATTTGACGTCTGCATTTCTAAATGAGATGGTTCATGTTTTTTCCTTTGCATATATCTCATGTATTAAAGGCAATGCAAAGCTGTATTTTGTACTGAGTGACCTGTTCAGGATTGCCGTGTCTTGTGACCATGTGTGCAGTGCAATTGTTGTGATCTGGTTCACAGTTTCACTTGCTTGCATGGTAGTCTGGAAAGTACCATTGCTGGTTTCTGTATAAAAAGGTTTAAGTTTTCTGTTGAATGAGTCTCAGCCTTACAGGTTTTGTTATAATTCTCTTAATTGTGCTGTAGTGAGCTGTGGAAATGGATTGTGCATGTGTTCATTAGAATGCAATGCTGGATATTTATGGCTTTCCCTTAGTGTTTGTTTTTATTACGTGTTTTATAACCTCTTTTAAAGTGCTGACAATACTTGGTAAATACTGGTATTATGATAAATGGTTATTTCTTACTAATATTCTTCTAAGAGACTTACGATGGGAGATTTTAGTAATCTGTCTCAAAGTTCTACTCAAAGCTTTTCTTAACCATCATTATATACCAGAACGTGTTGTAAAATTTTTCCTGTAGAAGTATTATTTTTCAGAGCTTCTTAGTAAAAGAATATGATCTTTACACTTTTGGTATGAGAGAGTGCTGCAATTTCTTTTTTTTATCCAACACCAATCTCATTTCCTTGTAACTTTCACTTGACTTACTGCAAACATGGTTATCTATTCTCAGTTAAAAACTTGCTGATGTTTCAGTGGTCAGGGTTAATTCCTTTGGGGAAAAAAAAAAAAGTGTGTGCAATTTTCTTTGTTTTTAGTCACAGTTTAAAAGTTTAGAGTTATTTTAGATATTATCTGAAAACTTAAAATCTTCTGGATTGTGAGAAATTTTATATTTAATAAGTGTACAGTGTTGGTGCTTTAAGCAAGGGCAGATGCTACACTGAAAACAGTCACCCATGGTAATTGTTGGACACTTTGGGTTCCTATGCTAATTTAGAATGCCTGTCTTTGTCATAAATCCATTTATGATAGCCTTTTCTTCAAATTCGTGGTTCAACTATGTTTCAGCAACCATAGAAGAAAAAAATCTTCCTACTGGAAAGCAGGAATTCACATATATGATGTGATTTGTGTTCTAAAGTTTAGTTTTATTCTTAATAAGTAAACTGCACAAATCCAATCAAATTCCTGCTTTGAGATACTAAATGTTGAAGTTTTTCCCCACTAAAAAAGGGCCTTTTAATGTCTTTTTTTTTGCAACAGAAATTTTCTGTAGCTTGAGGGAATGATAGTAATTTTTACGTTATTTTTTAAATGACCAAGTTTATTTCATGTATACTTTCAGGAAATAAAGTATGATGAGATCAATATCTCATTATGATTGTAGTCTGACTACTGTGATGTTTCACCCAACACCATCCTGGGTATAAGTTGTGCTGCTGTTCATAGCACCCCTTTTCTTTGTAGCACTACTTACATCCACTTACGTAAAATATTTTTTGATCAACAACATAAACATGAAAGAAGGTTGAAAGTAAATTGGAGAGAACATTTTAGAAAGTTGTGAGTCCAGACTTTGTTACTAAAGTGAGAAACAGAGTGAAATCATTTCAGTATTCAAAATATGTGGCATACTGACTAGGCTCAATATTGTAATCATTTAAAATCTGTATTTTTAGTACAATTTGATTAAATCAACATGAAATGACATTCATTCATCTATAACTCCTGAGCAAATGTGCAATATTATATTCATCATTTAGTTACCTTTTGATGAGTAAAGGGATTTAATTTAAGAATAAGTTAGTGTTCAGTAATGGTGAATTTAGAGTAAGTATTGAAAAGTGTATTTCTCATTGAATTATACAAGACTTGGTAATTGTTTTATTCTTTTATCTTCCACATTTAAAGCAAATTATGCACTTTTTCCATAGCTCTCTGTAAAAGGTTATAATGACAAGCAACATATCTTGCTCAAGAAGATCATTGAGAAAATGGCTACTTTTGAGATTGATGAAAAACGTTTTGAAATTATCAAGGAAGCGGTAAGCTGCATGAGAAATCTGAATTTTGAGTAATTTAAGATTGAGTACATTGACTTTATAAGAAATCTGAGGGCTGACTATCCATGGAAATAGAGAGTGACATTCTGCCTTAGTGGGGCTTCAGATGCTTTTTCTCATCTTTTTTGTGGCCATGAGTTTTTCAGTGTTTATATTACATTCTTTAGTTGAAAATAACTGGCTCTGTAATCTTCTTTCAGTCAGTCTTTGTTAAGATGTATCAAGGGATTGCAGCTTGTTTGGATAGGAGTAGAAATCTAAATTGGGGTGGTGGGGCACAAATCTTAACTGTTATATCCTGTTTTACAAACTGAGTGTTTTCAGTGGGACCTAGACATAAAAGAAGGGGGAAATGGATAAAGGGGGAAAGGAGGTGTTGAAAAGATTTGCAGCATTTCTTCTCCCCAGATGTGTCTCGGCTCCTGGGCCAAGGTCCTTTGGTGCAAAGGTAACCAGCTGGTTAACACGTGCTGACTTCTAGTACTCAGGTCTGATGGGGAGGCTGCAATTTTCTTCCCACCAAAGAGATAAGGGAGATAGCAGCTTGTGGCTTCTGTTTGGAACAGACAGAAGATACCTCCTCAGCAACTTCAGGCTCACTGTTTGTCACTCATCGGCCCTGAAATTAATTATTTTGTCCTATATTGGCAACCCTTCCGACTTGCTGAAAGTATTAGTTTGCACTTCCCAGTTCTCTTGTGGAGGAAGGAGGTTTTTCTTACTTTGTAAAGGTGCAGCTGATGTAGAAAAGAGTATTTTTGGAGAAGCTCACTAATTTTTCTCTTATACCTCTATCCATGCAAAGCATTTTCTGGATGCTCTAGTTTTTGTCTAACCAAGTCAGCTGAAGGAAGCAACTGGGAGAAGAATACATTTTCTATTAGCAGCATTCCTCCACCCCTGGTCAGTCATCAGGGAATGTGTATTTCCTGGGCAGAGCAACTTCATCTAAATACTTGTTTAGGTCTAACTGCAGTAATGTAATTTTCAGTCATTAATTTTATGAAAAAGTTTGACTTCATGCTCATTTCAACTGTCTTAATGGTTGCTGCTGAATGAGAAGGCTCAGAAGCCCGGATTGTTACTGAGGTCACTTAACACAATTTTAACAGGGCTAATAAGCCACGTTCTTGATATCTGAAATGTACCTTTTTGATGGTACCCAGAGTTGAGAGTGCAGTTTTAATATTTTATGTTTAGAACTCTATTTCTAAATTTATAATCTGAGCTTAATGATTTTGTTTTAGTACATGAGATCACTTAACAACTTCAGGGCTGAACAGCCTCACCAGCATGCAATGTATTATCTCCGACTCCTGATGACAGAAGTTGCTTGGACCAAAGATGAATTAAAAGAAGCTCTAGATGGTAATGTTATATCACTTTTAAACTTTATTATTTTTCATTCTTTTCTTATGGAAAATGTTTTACTAAACTAATGAGGGTGCCTGTTTACCTGTTGTGAGCTCTGCTCGCTGTTCAAGTGAAGCCCCTGCAGTGCCAGACTGAGCTTGCTGCACTTGTCCTTGCAGGTTCAACAAAGTGTAGTGTGGTTCAGACCAAAAGGCCTCAAATGGCAAAACTTGCAGGTAAAAGTTCAGACGAAAGTTGGAACAGCTTTGTGGGTATGAGCCTGTGTTGTTGAATCCAGTGCTCAGTCAGCATTGATAAAATCATATTTCTCTAGCTGACATCTTGCAGACACGTTGGAGTGTATCTGCATTGTACTTCCCAGTGTGCAAACTATTTTGTTTTTTCCATTATCAGGGAAACATAACTCATGTTCCTGTAAATAATAAAGAACTGTAGCTAATAAAAATATGTAATTTCTGTAGATAACAATAATAAAGAAAATTGTGGATCTTAACGAACAGCAGGCACCCTAATATATTTGAATGGAGACGAAATTTCAAATTAAGAGATTTAATTGCTTTTAAAGGCCAGATGGAGTAGGACTCTGAGCAACCAGGTCTAGTGGAAGACGTCCTTGCCCATGGCAGGGGGCTTGGAACTAAATGATATTTAGGGTCCCTGTGACTGTAGTAATAGCTGAAGAACTTGTCCCTACCTGTATTTCACTGTGTTGTAACAAAAGGCTGTTACTGGGACAGCTTGCAGAAATACCTTGTAATACCTTCTTGAAATACACCAAGACCTTCTTTCCAAGAAGAATATGTGGCTTTTGTATTTGTTTGAGGGGATGGTTCCAGAATACATACCCGTGAATGCCCCATCCATTCAACCATCCTTTGTCTTTTATTCCATTGATTCTGTATGTTAAACTATACTTTGCATTATATACAAGAGCTACTTTCCAAGCACAGGCTACCACAGAATGTGTGTGTGTGCTTTGTGCATGTGTGTACGCTGGAATATATTGCAAGGATATTTTTCTGTGTATTGTTTGTTGCAAAGATACTATCAAAACACTGTATTTGAGTTAGGATCTTTTTTTAGTCTAGATGGTAAATGCACAGGGTGTTGCTTGAGTGTTACAAACTGCATGCTGCTTGTTTAGTTAATAACTAAGGCTTTTCCTTGAAACACCACCTGAGTGAGTGCGACTGTTTTCTCTGGAGAAATGAATGTTTGTTCAGCATGATTGGAAAGAAGGTTTTTGTTTTTCTTTTTTTCGAATCTGGGTCATACAGCATGTGAATTCTAAGTGAAATAAACTATATGATGAGAGCTGCTATTTAGAGCTGGAAGCATTCCAGTGTTGCATTTTTAAGGAGAGATTCACTTTTTCACGATGATGGGTTTCTCCTCCTCTAAAATATGCATTGTAGCTAATGATAACTTAGATACTTGTTAATTTAAAATACATGTGAGTGATTTAACTGTCTGAATATCTATTCTAGATGTCACCCTTCCCCGTCTCAAAGCCTTTATAGCACAGCTGTTGTCACGGTTACACATTGAAGCTCTTCTCCATGGCAATATAACAAAACAGGTTGGTGTGATACTTTAATAAAGCAATTTTTATTGAAAAGCAGCATAAAAATTGGAAGACTAGTTTAATATTCTCAGATCTTCAGAGAAGTTTTGCCAAATGTGATTTCATAATTTAACTTTGTACTCTTTTTATCTTTGTGGAGGTATCAAAGTGTCATTTTTTTTCCCACTTATTTGGCTAAGTGCTGCCCTTATATTGCTCTTGGAAACTGAATAAAAAACAGCTTCAGATCTAAGTATTTGAAAGTCTGTGTTGCTTGTCGTTACTGATCAAGCTGCAGGAATGATGTGCTGCAGATCTCACTTTTTTCCATTTAAAACTTTCAGACTACTGGCACAGATTTAAGAATCCAGTATCCTTCCAAATTAGTACTTCACACATAACTAAACAGGAATGGTGGGTCATAAAGAAACCAAGTGTAAATTCCCAGTTTGGGGAGTAAAAGTCAGAAAATGGTTTTTTGTCTTCCATTAACATAGTAACAGTTTGTATTTGCATATGAAATCTAACCAGATATTTGAGTATACCAAATATACCAGTAAAAAAATGTAGTACTCTCCTGACGTGTTTTTGCCTTCTTTTTTCATAAGGCTTGTTTGCAGTATTCCTATGTTAGAACAGCTCTGGGATACTTTACTAGCAAATGTCATAAACACTGCTAATGATTTCTGAATGTATGGAGAAGAAAGTTAACTAGTAAGGAGGGGAAAATAAAAATATGGAAGAGCTAATAGCATGGATAGACAAAAATTTCTTTTTCAGACATGTCTCTAAAATGCTTTTAAAAAATACATTCTTCATGCAGAGAAATGTAAGCATAGTCTCTTTTGCCTTCCTTATTTCTCACACATTTGTCTATCAAAGTCATTTCCTTCTGAAATAGAACTGAATGACCAGATTTTTTTAGATTTCCATGATGATGCAGTTATTTCATAGAAAGCATCCCTTAGCTGGGATAATGGGTGGCTTTTGAAGAGTCCTAAAGCTGGAGAACTGGGAGGGATGTCCTGCCACAGCCATACCTGTGTGCTGCTTAGAAATTTTCTGCAAACCTCCCTGAACAGATGCATGTAGAGAAAGATCCCTGTCCTTCAGTGATCATCACTGACAGAGCTCAGAAATTTTAACTTGGATCTGAGAATTTTTTCCAAATGAAATTAAATACCCAACACATGAATGGAATGCATCTTTGAACTTAACCATTAATTTGTTTTCCTAAAATTTCATCTACTGAGATGTCATTTGCTTTGCAAATGTACATTTTAGGTATCTCATTTTCAAACTTCGAAAGATAAGCACATCAAAGTGGTGAAGGGAAAGGGAAAAATAAAAGTCAACTGAGCTTTTATTTCTGAAGCATTAGGAAGGAGTAAAGAGAGTTAAACATGCAGACAAGTTAAACTTACAGAAAACACAAAAAACCCCCTTTCTCCCAAGCTACCACTTTCTCTCATCTACTTAACTTCTATTATATTTGTATTAAATGACAATAGCCCTATTTTCTATTCTGGATTTTTTTTCCTTTCTCTCACAGCACCATCAGTAATTGGAAAGTCTCACACTGCTGTTAGGTACAGAATAACTGTATGATCACTAAAATTCCTCTTACGTTTTCTGTTCCAGGCTGCATTAGGAATTATGCAGATGGTTGAGGACACTCTTATTGAGCATGCTCATACAAAGCCACTCCTTCCCAGTCAGCTAGTGAGATACAGAGAAGTTCAACTTCCTGACAGTAAGTTAAATTATTTATTTATTATTTTTAATGAGCATTAAATTGAGATTCTCCTTGCTAATGACATTTTAACATGCATGTTACTCTGTTGCTAGGAGTGTGTTTTGAAATCAGACTTACTTCAGATTATTTTAAACTTAAAATTCAAAAATATAACTAGGATGTGGTTTTGTTAATAAAATTACATACGAATACATGACTTTTCTGTTTTACTTCAAAATTAGTTTGATTTACTTTTTAATTTTTGTATGTAAATTTGACTTCTTGGGAGTTGTAACTAGGCAATCTTTAAAGTCCCTTCCATCCAGACTTTTCTGTGATTCAGTCCTGGTTCACTCGTTATGATTTATAGAAATAAGAGCCCTGTCCCACTCTCTGCCTCACATCGTATACACATTTGAATAAACGCCATTCTTAGAACATTTTTGAGTATTGACCATTCAGTGAAGGACTGTTCTGAATGACTCTTGTTATTTTGAGAAAACTAAAGGCTCTTACACAACTTTTTTTTTTATACAAATTCTTTTGTTGTTGTAGTGTTTGTATGATTTTACTTCTATGGTAAAAAAAAATCTACATATATAAAAGAAAGGAGATTCAAGGTGTTGCTGGGAGCAATGATATACATAGCTGTATGGCCAAAGCAAATTACCCATAGCTGGTCATCTGTCTGTGGCAACTGTCATAACATTCTTTACAAGAAGTTGTTGGTATTAAATGTGGAATTATTTTTAATGCTCATAATAGTTTCTGACAGATTGTTTTTAGACACTGTTTACACAGTAGAGGCAATACAGAATTTCACCCCAACACCAAAAATACTTGCTTGAGGAAAAGCAGCCAGTTTCTGTTTAGTTGCTGGTATGCTCAAGCTGTGACATTTTAATGTGTTAAAAATAATACATTCTTTTCTTTTCTTGTTTCATGAAAAGTATACTGTTAGTGGAAAGTCTTTAACAATCCTAAACCATTTATTATAGTTCCATTCCACAAGCAATAGACAATTATCATTTTAATTGTGGGCAATAAGAATGTACATTTTTATGAACTTAAATGTTTTAACTTTGTCTTTTAGGAGGTTGGTTTGTATATCAACAGAGAAATGAAGTTCATAACAATTGTGGCATTGAAATCTATTACCAAACAGACATGCAGAGCACTTCTGAGAATATGTTTCTGGAGCTCTTTTGTCAGATTATCTCAGAGCCGTGTTTCAACACTCTGCGCACCAAGGAGCAGTTAGGTGAGTTCTCCTGGGGGACTGTGTGTGTGTATCGCGCGCACACACACACACACACACACACTCACACACTCGAGATGTGATGGGGTGTTCCTTCCTTGCTTAGTGAATGCCATTTAAAGAGCACTTGGTAAATGTAATTTATCTTAACTGCTGATGACTCAAAGAAACGTTACCGTGCACAGAGTCTAAAATGAGAACAAGCATGCATAATTTTTAAGATAAGTCTGAAATATGTGAAACCAGCTCTGACTAAAAACATTTGATCGCTGTGCAGAAAACTTCATATTAGAACTTTTACCAATGCAAGTTTATTGGAGCAGTTTCCTAAATTTCTAGATCTTCTTAAAGAATGAGTAGCAGTTTGATCTTTTTTTGCTTGTGATCCTACTTCCAGGTGCACTTGACGATTCACAGAATCATACAATTGTTTAGGTTGTAAAAGACCTCTAAGATCTTCAAGTCCATCTGTTAAACCCTAAGCCCTGTCCTAGGAATATGGATGTATGGGTAATAGTGAGCCACCATGTTGGTGGAGATGTAAATACATTTCTGACCGTTTAAGAGTAAAACTGTTCATTAATAAGTACAGATAATTGTAACTGGAACCAGTAAGACAGAACTGGTAAGATTGTTCCAGAGTAACAAGTTGAGAGAGGGACTTTACATGACAGTTCACATGATTGAAATACTGGTGAGGAGTAGAGGTTTTCCAGAAAGGTGAGAAGCAGGCAAGTGTCTCAGTGTGATGACTGTGAACCACCAGAGATGTCAGGCAAGATTAGACTTCTTGAGGACAACAAGCAGAATCAGCCATAAAATATTCATCATAGGAGTTTTAACTGTCTATGTATCTGCTGAAAATAGAATAGAATCCAGGTTATCTAACAGATTTTTGAAATTGCACTGGTGGCAGGTTTTGTAGAAAAGCTGGAAGGAGCAGGTAAAGAGTAGTTGGGGGAAACAGGAAGAACTGTTTGTGTTCAGCACTGCATAACTGCAGAGGGAAAGACAGTAGAAGTACCAGCAAAATTCAGTAAACTTCATGGAATTGTTAATAAGATCTCTTGAGAAAGCTTAGTGAAAAAGGAGTTAGCAGTTTGCTAAACAACAGAAGTAGTGACAAGAATTCTTTCAGTAAATTCTTTAGCAGTATGAGAAAGTAAAAGAGAAAGGTTGGCAATGGTGGAAAAAAATGAAAATGTTTTAGGCTGGCTTTGTTAGTTTTCATTTAAAATGTCAACTGTGACCAGATGGTTTCCAAAATAAATACTGGTGATCAAAGTCCAAGGCTTACCTTTGAACAGGAAAATTATAGATGTATTGGGTAAATTAAATTTTAAAGAGTTCAGCTGTGATGAACTCTACATTCTGTTATAAGGAACAAAATTACAAAATCCTGGAATTAGAAGTCTTATAATGATATAGATGAGGTATTGGAAAAAATAAACACGAGTAAATGCTGCATGTTTCATTAAAGGGAAGATAAGAGTGGGAAAATGAGTCAGATTAGTGAGTTTAATTGCTGGAAAATATGGAATAAGTTATTAAACTAGTTCTAAATTCATAGAAGGTAACTGAGAGACTGTTACTGGAGTGTGTGGGTGGAAGTGCTACACGTTTGGATGCAGCATTTTGGGAAGTCATGACTGGAAAATAAAGAATTGATTTGAAAAAGGGTTGTTCTACAGAGCTCTGTTGTGATCCAATTGTTATTTGGTGTTTTCATCAAAACTAGATGATAGAAGAGTGAGTATACTTACTAAATCTTCAGATAATACTAAGTTGAGAGAGGCTGCAAGTGTATGGGAAGATAGAATTTAAAATTAGTTTGACATTTTGGAAACATGACTGGTATGAAGCTAAGATGCAGTTTGTTAGGAAGAGTTTGGCAGGAACAACCAGTGGCACAGATACAGGCTGGGAAGCAGCTGACTAGGCAGCAGTTATGTAGCAAACTCTACAGGGTAGAGGGGACCAGAGGTAGGACATAAATCAGTAGTGTTGTCCTGCTGTGTAAAATGCTGGGATATATAAATGGAAGCTTTCAAGATGCACTCACATCACAGTAATACTCCTAAATTGTTCAGGTAAGAACTTGGAAATACTGTATCTGGTTTGGATGTGAGCATTAGGGACGGGTGAAAAAGCTATAAAACAACATTTAAAAGAAATGTGACAGATTTGTTATTAAAAGAGGAGAAGATTGAGGAAGTTGTTCAGATTAGCAAATGCTGCAACAAAAAGGAAGGGATAATACTTTCTTTTTATCTAATTGATGAGAAGTAGTGGTCTTACCTTGTGGCAAAGAGAATTCAGATTAGATGTTATGAAAAAATAGCAAGTTTCTAGTGTTGAGCCTAATGAAGCACTAGAGTACATTTTAATTTCCAGAAACCTAATTCTGATGACAGTTGGTTTTGTTTTGTCTTGGTCTGCCTCATCTCCTCATTGCCCATCCCTTGAACTGGCATTTACCTCGGTGAAATAGGGATGTGTTTTTTAAAAAAAGCATATGTGGCATATTTTGTAAACATGCACTATTTTATTTATAATGCAGAGTTAAATTAGCATAACATTCCATTCTTGTCAAACATGCCGTGTTTGTCAAACTTTATGCTGCAACAAGGGATTTCTTTTGATTTCTGGCTGTTCTGTTTTGCCAAGGCTACATTGTGTTCAGTGGTCCACGGCGGGCAAATGGCATCCAAGGACTGCGATTTATTATCCAATCTGAAAAGCCCCCACACTATTTAGAAAGCAGAGTTGAAGCATTCTTGAAAACCATGGAGAAATGCATAGAAGATATGACAGAGGAGGCCTTCCAAAAACATATCCAAGCTTTAGCAATTCGCCGTCTAGACAAACCAAAGAAGCTGTCTGCAGAATGTGCTAAATACTGGGGAGAAATCATTTCCCAGCAGTATAACTTTGACAGAGGTAAGACAAATGATAATTCCTTGGAAACTGGATGCTGTAATTTGACTACTCTTGTGACTGTTGAGTGTTAGAGACATTTGGGAACAACTTAAACTTTGACATAGCCTGTACATAATTTAATATATACTTGACAGATGCATTCAAATACACTGTGACATTTCTGACAGTACACACATTCATGTTAACCCTATTCCTCTTCCCACTGTGCAGTTCTTCTGAGGGAGTGATGGGAGAGGCAACAGCAGTTATCTTAACTAACATGTCACCTGTGTCAGCTTAGAGTAGATCTGAAGAAACATTAATTTTGGGGTTTTTTTTAATTCACGACACTTTAAAGATGATAAGCTTGTAGAACACCAAATGAGATCCAGCTTCTAGTGCTTTTACTGAAAATGGACTGACAAGTTATCTACGATGTGATCCTACATAATATTTAAGTTCTATCTTTCCTTTTTCATCATTGTTTGAAGGTTTTTAATCCATAATGCTGAGATATGTTAGAAACTGCATAACCAGTGTAAAAAAAAAATCAGTTTAGGTACAGTCAGCTTTTCCTCCCATTTTCGTGTCTCAGCTCTTATTCACAATTGTAATTTTCTGTCTTCATGCGTAATGTGCTTCCTCCATAAAACTCACACTGTATTCTGTGACTTGTCTTCTGCTCCACATGCACCACGTGGGCTTTCCACAATAGCAAATACAGTTCTTTTTGCTTGACAGTGACTCACTGAACTGTTTTAATAATGAATTTTGACTTGTCATCTAGCTTGGTCTAGAGAGAATGAGAGCTACTGACAAGGTTTCATGTCTGAACATAAGGAGGGGTGTGGAAACTTATCGCCTCAAGTACTTTTTTGTGTCTGATGAAATAGTTTGATTTTTCTCTGCCTTAAGTGTTTCTGGGTTTACCATACTTGCATCAATATTATCTCTGTGGAATTCTTTCTGCTAACTGTAGCCATATATTTCATATCTAAATCCAACCAACCTTACTATTTCCCTTGACTTTTATGTCTTTAATTTGCCTCTGCTCACTAGTGATTTTATGAAATTAATGATTACTATATTAATAGAACTGTCAAAATCAGCAATTCATATTCCAGTCTTAAGTGGAAGGATTTTTTTTCTTCACATTTTTATGGTTTTGTTTTTACTGCTTTTGATGTTGTCTCCCAAATGTTATCTAATTTTCCAGACTGTATTGTTGGGTTTTTAAATTGTCTATATAGAGTTTTATATTAATTACAGCCTGCCTTAGAGAGTTGTTAGCTGCCTGTTTGTTCTCTTGCACTCATTTCTTCCTTGATCTTCCTGCTCATCTCAAGAAAAGCAAACATGCCTGTAACAAAAACCATTTCTGCTTATGCAGCAATAATATTAGATGATTAATTCATGACAATTTAATTTATGTGAAGTAATGTAGCAACTGAGACACATTGTCCCCAGATCTCTTAAAGATGATTACTCGGTAACAGGTATGATGTGGGCACCATTCCTGACGTTTATTTAAAAGTCCATCCTGCCCAAGGACATCCTTCCATCCTGTTTCCTACCTGTGAATAAAAGCCCTTGGCATTAGAAATGCGTAACACTGATTTGAAGATAATATACAAAAGTAGGCATATCTCTTTTAGCTACTGAATATTCTACAGTGCAATCAATATTCTTCAAACATTCATTTTTTAGTAAGTCCAGTCAGACTTACTGAAGCATAATTTGTGCCAAGGTTCCAGTGACACTTCTAGTGAAGCAAGTATTAATTTGAAAGGTAACGATAAAAAGTGTATCATTTGCAGTCAATTACAGCATCTGAATTTGAAAGAAATATACTTTGAATAAAGTGTGCTAATAGCCAGCTGTGATCTGCAGACTTACTCTAATTTTTACTGTTGTGCAGATAACATTGAAGTGGCTTATCTGAAGACCCTGACCAAGGATGATATTATACAATTCTACAAGGTAAATTAGTCATATAGTTAAAATGTTACTTGAAAAGAGATGTATGTGCAACTGAATCTTACTTGTGCAAGCTGTGAAAGGATATACTGATGCCTGTTTTAGGTAGATGATATAATTGATGCAGATACCATAATTTTATTTCCTGACTATTACTTCGTTTAATGGGAACTATAAAAATGGTGGAGAAGGATTTGGTTTTGTTGTGGTTTTTATTTTTTCTCTTGCCAGCTCTTATTTTGCTCTTGTTTCTTTTATCCTTTCTTTATGGATATAAAATGTGCTACTCTGTGACCAAGCCTGGCCAGAACTGCACATTTGTTCTTTTATTTTGTTCTTTAACCGGTAAATGATTTGTCTTTTGGACTCTGCATTGTCCTTTTCACTGTCCAAGGTATTTTTTACATTCCTATGAGAGTTAGTTCTTCATGCTTAAAACTGGTTATAATTTA
The DNA here is from genome assembly GCA_035583235.1 of Hafferia zeledoni. Lineage (NCBI taxonomy): Eukaryota > Metazoa > Chordata > Aves > Passeriformes > Thamnophilidae > Hafferia > Hafferia zeledoni. The sequence continues at coordinate 20,243,350 of JAWWEV010000169.1, forward strand.
CGTGGCACAGTGAACACTGACATCTTTGGGCGGGTTTTTTGGTGTTAGGTTTTTTTAACAGTAGGATGGCATGGGTGAAGATATGCAGCAAATACAAACGGAGTAAGTGGAATTTCAGTACCTGTTGTTTCATAAATGATAACTTGAATGAGTATGCATGTCCTGGTTTTGTAGGAATCTATCTTATTTTGCTTACACCAGTGCTCAGTACATGATTAGGCAGCATTCGAGAGCAGAAGTAACCAGCTGGATTGGTGAGCTAGTCCAGCTGAGTTTAATAATTGTGTTCAGGGTGATGTGCTTCCAGAAGGCTGCTAGGGATAGAAAATTCTGCAGAGAGTTTAGGTTGCATTCCTGATGCTATCATAGTTAATGGCTAAATTTCTATTATTTACACGTTTTCTGAGTTCCAAAGGGTTACATGAATTTCTTAACTTGATTGTAAAATGATTCAGAGTATTGTGTGGATGACTTTTAACAATATTTGAAGGGACATCACAGAATTCATCCCTCATTTTAAAGCTTTAATAAAAATTTAAACATTCTCATTCTTTTTACTGTTTTATAATGTCTCATGGATACTTTGCACACTTGAAGAAATTGATGTTTTTTACTGCAGGTGCTGTTGGCAATAGATGCTCCCAGAAGACACAAGGTATCAGTACACGTCCTTGCAAGGGAAATGGATTCCTGTAAGTATTGTGCTGGATACAGTATTTATTAAACTCCTGTTCAAGTAAGTTGTAGTTAGAGATAGCCATGTTATATGAAAAAAATGCACTATAAAAAAACCTCAGTTTTAGAGGTTATACACTTTTCAGAGGCAAAAGTATTTCTTTTTATAGGTTTTTTCACATGAGTGCTTCAGATTTTTCTGGCTGATATTTGTGACCAAGTTCTTCATCTGTTCTGAACTATATTGATATTAAAACATTATGTCCTAAAATAGCACTTCTTTTTTCAACAGGATATTTTAAAAGACACAAAACTCTGTAATACTCCTACAGGGAAGAGAAAACAACCCAAAATTAGAATTTGCAGTTATCAAGCTGGGTTTTTTTCTGACAAGCAGTGAATGTCCACAATATTATTCAAACACCCAGACAGTCCCATGGTGTAATGGAGAGCACTCTGGACTCTGAATCCGTAGGTCCTGAGTTTGAGTCTCAGTGGGGACCGTCCCCTGGCAGTTAAAGCCTCCCTGCCATCCCATCCCGTCACATTTCGGATGCTCAGCAGGGTCAGTCCCGGTCAGTACCGGGTGCTGTGACAGTCCCGAGGACTTCACTGTCACTGTCCAAGCTTGCTCAGCTGTGGCAAATGGACCTCAGGAGTTAAAGGGTGGGCCCAGTTCTGTGCACGCTGTGCCTCACCTAAAATATCCACTGTGCAGGCTGGAAGGGCACGTGGGGAGAGCTCTTCCCAAATCTTCATTCACAAAGTCTGGCCATACACACACATTCAAACACCCTCAAAGGGGAAGACAAACCCTGAAACAAACAAAAGCCAAAACCTCTGAGAGTATCAAACATTTTATTTAAACCTAAGAAGGTCAATGTTTATTTAGGTTTTATTTTGAAATAATATAGATTAGCTGTGCCTTGTAAACTGTATTGTTCCATTTTAGAATTCAGGAAGGAGAAGGTTAAAAGTGTTTCTGGTTAATATGAATAAACTGAAAGGAAGCACTTCCAAGTTGTTTTGTGCAGACTTTTCACCAGTTTATACTGGACTTAAATTCCAACATGCATCTGGTTGCAAAATCAAGGATATTAAAGGCTTGTCTGTAGTACAGGGAGAGGCAGATAGCTGCATGCATGTCATGAAACTCCTTCCAGCCTCAGAGGGATTGACTTTTATGGTACTGTAGAAATTGTAACTCTGCAGCTGAGTAAGGAAGACTTGCTTCAAGGATCTTTCCAGTTTTTATGACTAGTAATTGCTTAATATAAATAGCTCTAAAACTTTTCCTATCTAGAGAAAACACTTTAGAGTGTAGTAACTGTATTGCCAGAATGGTTTATTATTTGCTTGGAATGGTAGTGGTTACTCTTACAGAGATTATATTAAGTTTGTCTCTCAGCATACTCCCCATTTAATCTGACAATTGGATTCTCTTCTGCCATGAAAGAAATTGAGAATGGAAATACAGGAAGAACTTTGGGGGGAATTGGGAGTAGAGCATGCATGGAGACAGGCAGGGAAGACTTTGGTTGCTATCCCGAATTTTGGTACCTGGAGTAACCGCTATGTCTCCATAGCCATGTCCTTATCAAAAGATGTGCTGTTGTTGCACTGCTCTTGTATGTACCACTGGCATTTGCTACTTTTTTATAATTTGCACTGAGAAAGAGTTTTAAGTATTCATTGATCAGTAGATCAGCAATTTCTATTTCTACATTCTTTTTATGTGTTAGTAAAATGAATAAAATATTGTGTTCTCAAATCCAATCACGAATTAATTTCTGTATTTCTAAAGACATCCATGCAGTATAAAAGCAAAATGTTTAGAAAATGTTAGTTAGCAATACTTTAAAATTAAAACCCTGTGCTTTATATAGATACTTGTCTTATAAGAGAAAACTGTTTATTATGTAGAAGATACTGATTACATTATGGCCCTGAATTAATTTTGATGATATTAAATAGGCCCTGTTGTTGGAGAATTTCCATGCCAAAATGATGTGAACCTGGCACCAGCACCACCACTACCACAGGTAAAGAGAAACAGCACATAAAGAAATCCCAGGCTGCATTCTTAATCTAGAGGTTTAGAATCATTAAGTATAAGTTTATAGGGAGAAACAAACTTCTTGAAATTCATGCTGTCATGGGGCTGACATTTCATCTCTTTTCTATGTGCATTGTCATCTTCCCTATCAACAGGGAATTCTCCTGATTTTGTTTTTTTTAGCAATCTGTCCAGTTACCTTTGTTCCTTCTAGTCCAGTGAAGTGCAAGGTAGTAGTAGTAGTAAACCCTAATGAGTATCTGCACTGTGGAGTAAATACAGGTGATTATTGTCTGAAAATACTGGTTGTATATGATCACATTTATCAAGTGTCAAGAGAAAGATGCATGTGCATAAAAAAATTTTATCATATTTGTTTAAAAAAAACAGACAACCAATCCCTCAGCCCCAAAGCAACAGCCAACCATTTGGTCATTTTCTTAAAGCCTAAATATTAACGCACCTTCCTGTCAATATGTAAGCTGTGGAGGAAACAGTTTGACAAATTGTATTCATACAGGTATTACAGGTATTAGATGTGACAGTACTGGGTCCTCACTGGACCATCAGTGAATTTTCTTGAAGGATGGCAGTGTTTGTCCCAATAGATGACAAACAGTGTCATAGATCTCTGTTCTTTGTCAGACCTTAGAGGTGAACATTGCCAAGGGTGGAAATTTCTGGATAACTTGTATGTGGATATATTAGCCATTGTGGCTGTAATATTAGAAAGTTACTTTGTTACTGCATCTAAAAATAATAATAGTGCATTGAATAGCTATTGTGGGTATGGTCTTACCTGTGATATTCAAAGGACAGGTGGGTTGTTCTGAAGTAGAACTTGTAAATGAAGAGGCAAGCCCTGCATTTATTTGAGATCCTGCATTATTATTTATGCAGTTACTCCATCATAGCTATTGTTTTAGGTTACATAAATATGAAACCATTTATTTCATAAGAAATAACATTATCTTTTGGAGGATCCTGTAATAACAAAGTATGAATCACTAATTCTGTAGAAAAGAGCAAGAAAGGTATGTTTATATGTAGCTGTAGCAACAGTTAAAATGAAGAGCAAGGAATTTTCTCCTTTTTCTGATTGAAGATATTGAGCAACCTTTTTCTTTGCAGCCAAGTGTGATTGAAAATATGACAGAATTCAAGCGCAGTCTCCCGCTCTTCCCACTGGTGAAACCACATATCAATTTCATGGCTGCAAAACTGTGAAGAACCCCAATGGATGAAGAATGCAAATGATCAGTACTGACATGGTTTCAGGGGACTTCGTGATGAACAAAATTATTAAAGATCATTTGGATAAATGGTTCTGTTCTTTATGAAAGTCCCAAACTCCTTCTTGGTTCATTTGACATTAGCTGTGTGTTAGGGATAGAGAGTATATAAAAATCAGTTGTGGTCATGTGTCATTTGTATTACAGATAACCTGTTGAAAAACAAAATCAACTGAAACAATAAAAAACTTGTAGTGCAGTATATTTTTAAAATAGCATATCCCTTCAGATTTTCATTTTGACAAAATAACCCTCCAAAGCAAACAAAATTGCTTGCAATGTGCTTGTTACTCTTGAAAAACACCATTTAGTATCCCAATAATTATCTTATTGGGAGTTGGAGGGAGTGAGAAAAGTAAGTCCTTTTTGGGATGGAGTCAACAATTTTTCTTAAAAATAGAGACTTTCACATTTTTTTTAAGTGACGTGTTGAATGATACTTTTTAAATTGATCCTTAATGCAACCAACATATTTTCTATTTAAGTTTTATGAAGACCAGTGAGGGGAAGAAAAAAAGGAAATTTGACAACACAGTAGTAAGTGAGAGAATTGTCTTAATGAGAATAATTGAAGATAAGGGCATGATTTTAATCTTTCTATACAAATTTGGGGACATTTTATATTAAAACTAGTAAAATGCTGGAAACACTTTAATAGTGCAACTTATTTTTGTTCTCAAAATTGGTGTCCCAGTCTCTTCATACTGTCAACATCCTGTTCAGCCTTTCAGTATTACTGTGAATTGTCTCCATTTACTATATCAGATACTTAATTTAGTGTAATTTTTTGTTTTCAGTTGCACGTGTACTGATGGAGAGCTCGGTCTGTTTTTCCTCTCTTGTTATGTTAGGTCTCAGCCCAGCAAAGCACTCCCTGGTGCAAATAACTTCAAACACACACTAGTTCTTCATTCAAGAACAGGTGAATGTCAAATATGGGCCCTGTAATGAATGAGATGTATCATTATCCTGCTGCATGTGTGGGTCCTTTGTGCCCTTCAGGAAGGCATGTGGGACAGTGCAGTGCTGGATTAGCAGTGCTGCTACAGCACAGTGTGTGCTCCAGGTCACATCACAAAGGGTTTGCTCCTCTTCCTTGTAAGAAGGCTGCTCAAAACTCAGAAGGATCAAGAAAATTACCCTGAACACTCTGTGTGTGTGTATATATATTCCATAGTTTAGTAAAATGATAAAATAATACATTTTGTCTAGTCTTCACCAGGTTTACTGACTTCTGCAGAATGGTTTTATGCTCGGGACGTCCCCCAAAGAGAAAAAGATAAGGAGCATTAAGTCCTCCTATCTGTGTAATAACAATAGATAAAACAGATGGTAATTATTCAGGCAGGAGAGAGTATGCAAAGCACTGAAGATATAAAATCTGCTCATTGGGGGTGTTAAAAGAACCTGAAACTAATGCCCTGATGTGATGCTCATGTCTGTGACATATCAGAATCCTGCTGTAGTCATAGTACTGTTCCTGTAATTGCATCAGTGTTCGCTCTGGCTCTGGCTCTGAAGCCAAATTAAACAACAGGGTGAGGGCCTCAAGTTGCATTTACCTGAGTCTCTTCTAACTGAATAAATATGGTGCTTTTAAAAGTTGTTTTAAGGGTTAACAGTACATGTTTCAACATCATTCTAATAAATTTGGTGATAATTTGTGATGTAACCTGTTGCCAAGGAAGGCCACTAGCAATTTTTTAGCCTGAGGAGAAAAAAAATTAAACATAGTCCAAGCCAAACCAGTAAAGATGTCTGTTCACCACATTTTTCATGGATCTTTCACAGAAGATGGGCTTTTTGCCCTCTTGCATTTCACTTTTGTTTATAGTTTTCCTTTAGTAGAAGTATTTGTATTATATATATATTAAAAGTTTTGACAACATATTATAAAAAAATATATATTTTGGGATTTAGTATTTAAACATACCACTCTTGCGCTGAATGAAATGAAATGGCTTCTATTGTGTGTAAAAATAAATAGATATATATATTCATGGAAGTACTATCAACTCTAATTTTAGCAAATTATATAAATAAATTGGAGTAGCAGTGTATTTAACACAAGCTCACCAATCATGTTTTCCAGAGTCAAAACCCTAGAACTTCAAAGTTCTGTGACTGGATGTGGAAACCCATATAGTTTTCCAACAACTCTTAATTGCTTTTAAGTGTTCTCCAGCATTTTACAGTTTCTGAGTTTGATATAGCAGTAAATTTTGATAAACTCAGGCATACTAATGGGTTCATTTTAATGGATCCAAAGCTGCAGTGTCTACAAGCAATAAAGAACTACCTAGAATACACTGTAATTCAATTTTAGTGCTTGTTAATTAGTTTATGTAAGAAACCATAAATTATTATTACATAACTGTAATTTTTGCAAGTGCTATTTTAAGCAGTTGATGTGGAATTGGGTGCATGTGACACAGCCAGTATGACAGAGTGCTAGAGTTATTCTGTTTACAATAAACAATCTGAATTTAATGTTTGGAGTTCTTAATTTGTTTCATTTTAATTTTTTGCATACTGGTAATGTTACATCTATCAGTCTGTGCATGTTTTCTATTACACATTAACTGTGATTTTTCTGCTGTCCAGTTGGACTAGTTAGGCTGAGTAGCTTTGCTGCAGAAGCGCTTCCAGACACTTCAGGGAAGTTTCAGAGGACTTCCCCATGGGATATCCCATACCTTCTAGCTAGATCCACCTCTATTGCTCTCTGGCTGTAGGAAAACTTAATAATATAAAGGTAGAAATACTTGCACAAGACAGAATTTTAATTTTCAAATCTGAAATTGTAAATTTTAAGGCATCACTGAGGCCAGACTGAATCATGCCTAGTGCAGCTTCACGGTGTTTCTTTTGAGAAATTACTTTCCCTGGTAATTTTCTTTGTTCTGTGCACAACACAAGATTGTTTCAAAAGGTTAGGAGCATGTGGTTGTTAGAGTAGTAAAAAGTGTCAATTCTGACAGCACAAAGATACAAGTCAGCACGGCCTTCTGCTGTTCTGAGGGGTCTCCTTGAAGTAATATATCACAGGTAGTGCTATTAGAGATTTTGTCCTTGGCATTGGAAAGAGTGGTTGGTACTTGGCAGAGAAATGCCAACAACCCACCTGCAAAATTATTTGTCCCCACGATCAGGGCTCTCCACTCCCAGTTGTTAGGGGTTGGTATAAGTCCTGACTCAGTGACTTTACTGTCTCCTGCAAAAAATCAGACTCTCCAAGTCTCCATCAACTATTAACTGTTACCCATTAAAAAAATGCTTGAGCTTTTTCAGATTATTTAAGCACTTGGATGTGAGCAGTCCTTATTGATAATGTGTTCCACAGTGTAATCACATCTGGAGAAAGCATTGCACACCTCTTGATCTTCATTTATTATTATCTAGCTCTTGTTTTAAAACAAGGTCAGGAGAATTTTGGTTTACCTTTTCTCTCCTACTGAACTGGTTAGTATGCTTTTGCTGTAGGTCTGCTGTAAAGTGAAAAATCATTATCTTCTACACCTTCCGTGTGTTTTTTCCATATTTTTTTAGTATGTGACCATTGAACTGATATGGCCATCCACAGTCACACCTGCAGCCTTCACTTGAGCTGATGCCTGATGTGATATTCAAATCCAGCTCTGCAGTACTTTGCCTTCAAGTCAGTTTTTAATATTGTTGCTAATACAAGGCACCTCTGGGCTGTTTTAAAGAAGAGATGAGAAAGTCAGGCACCTTTTGTACGCTTTGTGACATTTCAGAAGAAGCCTGGCCTGTGTAGGTTCTGCTGAAAGGCTTTTATCTGAAACATTTTTATTTACTGTTCAAAGAATATTCTTAAAAGTTACAGTTTGTGCTGTGGGTGGAATATAAAAGTGGTTGAAATCCAAATTGCAGTTCAAAGGAACAAAGTGTGTAAGGCCAAAGGCCCTGCAGAATGTCACAATTAAATCAACTTACTTGAACTCGAGCATCTAAACAGAATTTAATACTGGAAATATTTATGGCTTCTTAAATTAATATTTCTAAGCCACCCCAAGGCTATTAACTAAAAGTGCAGCATAAAAGGATGTAGGCAGCACACTGCTGAGCATTTGCCATTGTTATCTTTTAAAACTCTCTCTTTAGTGGTGCAGTGCAAAATCCTGAACTGAATTCCTTGACCGTGCAGTGGATGGGGGGAAGATACGCAGCTCCAAGTGCAAGGAAGTGACCAGGCGTAGCCAGTGGGAAACCCCAGTGAGGGCCATCCAAGTTTAAATCCTACATCTTCCTGAGGATTTCCCACTACTTTACTGTGTCTTAGATGCGCTTCCTTCTGCTTCAGATTTCTGTTATGGATTTTCACTGTCTCTTCAGCTTCCCTTTCAAGAAGGGGAGCAAGGAATTGTGGTACTTACCTAGTGACTGCCAAAGACATGTAAAATTTCACTGGAGTAGCAGCTGGAACTCAGGACCCCCTTCCAGTCCTCCCCTCCACAGAACTGCTTGTCCCATGGCAGGTGTGGGCTCAGACATGCACGCACCCTGGTGGGGAATGCAAAATTAGAACAGCTCCACAGAAGGGAATGAGGAGATCCTCAGCCTACATTAGTAACCTCCTGGGAAGTAGGAAAAACAGGCTAGGGAAAATTCTGACAGAAGATGGAAATGAGGTTGATGTTTTGGTAACGTGAACTAATCACTGTGTTGTGACATAGAAGAGTTTGGTTTTTTATATGAAGTTTGCTGTAAAGGATGGAATCCTGTAATGGGAGAGATAGAAGAAGAGCTGCTTGTGAATTTCAGGGAGATGTAGGAGACCAGTTGATGTGATGCATTTTACATTGTTAAGGCTGAGTCACTTCAAAGCATGTGCAAAAATGTTATTCTGGGCTACTGAACAGAGAAAATGTGGGTGTGTACAAACATCAGTGAAAACTGAGACTGGATTTTGGAGATGTAGAGTTTGGATGTGATGCCTTTTAGTGGACAGAGGTTTTAGATTTCCTGAATAGCATTAAAGTGGTGCACCTGGTAAGGCAATGTTGAAGCTAGTTTAAAACACTAGAAATACGTAAACATTTCACAGTAATAGCACTCAAAAATGGTTCACTTGATATTTTTCAAACTTTCCAACTGGCTTTGGCATGAAGTAAGTTTAGCAGGACAGGTTTCTACCCAAATGATTATTTGTGCATGTGTGTAAAAGCCAGGGAAGTTCACAAGACCAGTGCCCATCAGCTGTCAAACAGTTCAACATCCCACTTTATCCTGTTGTCATTACAGTAACATTGAGCCTGCTAATACTTGTGCATTCTAAGCCTGCTGCTCTGCCAGGGGAGAAAGAGTTTCTTATGACCAGTTTCTTAAAACCACTTGGTGCAAGTGAAGTTGTTTGTTTTGACTGTGAGATACCAGTGCCATTCACTGGCACATGATTGTTATGGGTGAAGCTTCAGGAGCCTGAAAAGAATCTATGCAGATAATTCAGTTGGCATATTTGATTAATACTGATTTCCAATAAAGAGAAAGTAATTGTGGCAATTCTGCAGCATTAAATGTATTTTAGGAACACAGGAATCTGTATGTATAACTGGATCTGTCATCTCCACAAGCTGATTGTTTAGTTCTGGTACTCTTGTGTGTCACCTTCAAAGAGACACCACTGTTCACCTCACGTTGTGTCATGTCTCTACGTAGGTGAGGTGACCAGATAGTCCCATTGCCACACCAGCCAAGTGTCACTGGTGTCCCTTTAGCACTGCCATGCACCATGTGTGGGCTGCATTCATGTGCTCTAGGATATTTTTTCTGTGTTTGCAGCATATCTTCTAATCATAGCAAGCTGTAGTCATAAAATTATAAGATGGCACCTGCAGCAGGTCCATGTCTGGAGAGCCACACTGGACTGCTGCTGGAGCTCAGCAAAGGGCGAGATGGAAGTGAGTAAAACCATTGCAGAAGTAATTTGAAAACAGGTGCTACTCAACTGCAGCAGGACACTGATCTGCTGATGTATGCACAAAATTATTCTGCTGCTGTGAATAATTAATAAAAATGTACCTTAATGCAAGCTTTTCCTGGAAGCAGGAAGAGTGGAATACTTCAGAGTGGAATAGCTTGTAAGCTCTGTGTAACTTGAAGAGTGCATATATAAAGAATGCCTGTAGTTTGGATTGTCCACTTGAATTTAAGTGTCAGTAATCGTTAAAGATGTTATGAATGTGAAAATGCAAACGATTGTATTAAGCTCAATGTATACAAAATGTAAGTGTGAGTTGGGCTGCTGGCCCACACTGAGCCACCTCATAAAGATAATGTTGAAATGAAAGATAATGCATATGAGTTGAAAGCAGCTGGTTGCATGCCATTTTGCACTTCTTGTCTAACAATTATGTCTGTTGGTCATGTCATTGTGTATAAATTACAAATTCCTGTGAAAAGGGTTGTGTTATGTGTGTGAAGTACCAATGCACAACTGTGGCACTGTATAGCTAATAAATATGTATTGGGCTTTTTTAAATGTTGAGTAATTTAGAGTGAAGACAAGACCTCAATTTCAGGGCAGCTTGTAGTGTCTGAACTGCCTAAGTTTCTTTGAGCTTTGAAGGCAACAGAATTAAATTAGCAGAATCTCTCATTGACTTTATTAGCTCTACATTCTCTATCAAACAGATAGCAAAAAAATAAAAGTACTTGAGATAATTGATAACTAAATACTTAAATTGGCCTGACAACTGGAGTAAACGGGTTGCCTCATAGTATATTGATAGCCCTAGGTTATAAAATACGTATATCTTAACATGGTTTTGGCATAAACTCTGACTAATCATTTAAAATATAAACTCTACTCTTGGAGTAGCTTAATAGTCCTGGAAGTCTTGTAACAGTCATGTTTTTGCTTTAATTTGAGATCCACATCTCAGTCTTGGATAGAATAACCAGAGTCCTATAGTTTCATCGCTTGTTGAATTGAGCTTTAATTTGGCAGTGACAGAGACCTGTCACAAAGATGTCTGAGCTAATCCCCAGGAGCTGCCATACACCATACAAGCAAAAAGGTAATGTATACGTTTGTGAAGTACTCATTTGTAGTGTAATTGATCTGTAACTTTGCTTAAGCTGAAGTAAATAATACACCTCAAAACTGTGGAAAGATTAAATATATTTTTGGTTTTCCAGCAGCTCAGAAGAGGTAATTGTTCAGAAAATGATCTGCAACTCAAAACTGAATGTAGATACATGATAAGTAAGACTTGTTTTGCTTATGCTGGTGATAATTTCTGCCTCACTGCACATGCTGAGGTGCCCTCATAAGCGATGCCAGGAATGTACTGGCAGCAACATGCCCAGTCCTGGTGAACTGGTATTACAGGAAAGAGAGTGCACAATGTGGAGAGGTGTAATGAGAATGGATAGCCCTGCAGTATCCACAGGCTGACAGCTTGTTGATATTTGTGATGTTCCTTCCTGGTCCTGGAAGTACAAGTGGCTAAAGGTAACAGGAGAGGAGAGTGATCCTGCCTGTACTGGCCCCTTCCAATCTTGGATTCCTTGGGCAAACTATTACAGAGTTCTGTTCTCAAGCAGCACCCACATCAAACCACATCTTCTTACTCAACTGGTCTTATCGTTTGAGTTGATTTAATATTAAATGTTACTACCTTTTCCTCGATAAAAAGGAAGGTTAGTTATATCTCCACTTTGCAGTATTTATAGTGCACTAATTAGTGCTCTTTCAACCCAGTTACCTGTGCCTGCAGGTAATAGCTGTGCATTTGTGTTTGAAATTGCCTGGCACATCTAGTTCTTCATCTTCAAAATGAGCAACAGGTTGAGGTGTTTTATTTATGGTGATGGAAGAGTGAAAAAACCTGAAGTATGAATTTTTGGGTTGCTTGTTGAGTCTTTAGAACTGGCACATCAAAATATTTTCGGAAGTCAAGTAGAAGTGACTTATTTGACAATAAATTTTGAACTCTTCAGTGCCATTTTTACAGTAATAAATTAAGGAACAGGACTGTATACTTAATTTTCAGAGGAATGTTCAATTTCATGATGTAGTCATGCTTATGCAAAAATTCCTGCTATTTGACCAGACTGAGCTAAGGGAAAGCCAGGAAAGGAAGAGTTAATTTTTTGTGGGGTTGTTTTTGTTGTGCGTTTGCATTTTTGTTTTGGGTTTTTTGCGGGAGGGGGCTTCGTTGGTTGGTGTGTTTTGGGGGGGGGGGGGTTGGTGACTTTTGTTTGTGTTTTTGGGGTTTTGTTAGGTTTTCTTGTTTCAAAGTTTAAAGAAAATTTGCTATGCAAGACAACATGTAACATTTAATATCTTATTTTTTAGAAAGTGTAAAAGTTTTTGAACAGGTATATTTTAATTTTTAATGGAAAATTTAATTTTCATTTCGTGGAAAACAGGATATACTTCAGAGTAAAAACGTCACCTTAAACGATTCACCATGAAACAAGAAGCTTTCATGGTACCTTTCCTTCACACTGTAATTAAAATTCTTCTTGGTGCTATACCATAAAAGGTTTGCTGTTCTTCCCTGTAACAATGTGAAGAGTTGTGCATCTCACCTTTATGCATGAAAACTATTTTCTTCGTTCCGCTGAGGGAAATCGTGTTTGTACGATTCTACAGACAAAAACATAAACAGAACTTTAAATGCTTAATCAGAGGAAATAAATAACTTTTAAATGGCAGAACAAGTCCTGGTGTGTATTTTACAAGGAGCGACTGCGTGACATCCTCATCTTCACCAGTGCAGCACCTCGTTCGCTACACCCCGGGGCTTTCCGAGGGATTTCCAGGCCGGCGCCGCCCGCAGGGTTGGCCCCGCGGCTCCCCCTGCCCTTCCACCGCCTTTCCTTCCCCTGGACCCGGGTCCCTCCGGGCGGGAGCGCGGCCGGGCCGGCTCGGGGCGCTGCGGGGCCGCCGCTGCGTTTGTCATAGCCCTGCTCCGCATCCTGGGGATGGACGGGCATCCTGGGAACGGACAGGGATCCTGGCAACGGACAGGGTTCCTGGGGACGGACACTGGGAACGGACAGGGTTCCTGGGGACGGACACTGGGAACGGACAGGGTTCCTGGGGACGGACGCGGTTCCCAAGCGGCAGCAGCGCCGGACGCGGCGCCGGCGAAACGCGCCTTTCTCTGAGGTGAAGATCTAAATCCTGCCGCTTCCCCCCAGCCCCGGTCAGTACCTGCTGGGCACTGCTCGGCCCTGGAGCAGCGGGCACCGCGGGCACCCTCCCGGGAACAGCAGGACTGCGCCTTCGGGGCGGGTTTCAGAGGGAGCGGCGCGGGGGGAACAGTGTGGGGGCTCCGGTGTGTCCAGTTTGCATAATGGGGCTTGATGGTAAAGGGCTCATAGCAGAGCTGGGGGTGTAATTGCCAAGTGCTCAAGCAAAGAAAGGGAAAGCGAAGGGGTGGAGGCGGGACAGTCTTCGCTCCGTGTTACCCCCGTGACATGGACACGGTTATCTCGACAGGGACAGTCACGGGATCGGCACGGGCGGGATGTGCGCGGTGGGGACGCCTGTGCGGGTGCGATAAGCGCCAGGACTGCCATTTCCAGGTGCTGGTGAGCAGCAGGGATTCAGGCACGCACTCTGCTCCGGCCTCTGATGGTGACAGATCTACGTGTCTTCTTCCTGACCATCCTCTCCCGGCTCTGGATCTATGTCTTCCTCTGGCCAGACTCGGTCCTTATCTCCCCACACATTTGTCACCTCCCTCCTTCACCCACTCTGTGATCAACAGCCCTCTACATCCCAAGCCCTGCTGCAGCTCCAGGGCTCTGTCACAGATTAATGCCCACCGCCTCCTACGCATTTTCTCAATGACTGCTCAGTCCCCGACCTCTTTGTCCTTCATTTGCTGCACCTGTTGCTAAAGCCACATTTTATCTTCTGCCTTGTAGTAGGATGGGCTAAGCAGGGAAGTCACCGGGAGCTCTGGAGGACAGCCTTTCTGCTTTCAGGTCCAGTTACACAGCCCTGCAGGTGGCGATAAGCTGCTAAGATCCATTTCTTCTCTTAATACGGCCCTTGCACAAAAAGAAAATACAGTTCAGTTTTATCAAATCCCACCTGAGCAGCTTCAACCTTCAAATTTTCAAGGTTTTTTGGAAGCTTCTTCCTACAAGTCACAAAAGCCACCACCTCAACCACTAATCTGAAGTCCTCCCTACCTCCTAAATTTCAATTCCCTACTTTAAACTATGAGACTGTCAGAGATCTGCCACCATTTCCCATTAAGTGCCCAAACCATCACAGATTTAACCTTCTATAGTAACTCACTGGGGCCACACAGCACAGTGTTCAAAGTTTGATAAGATCTTTAGCAACTGGAAACAGGGTCTTATTAAAGGAAGTACCAGGTGAGCTGGTGGTGGGAGCAGCCTTTGTGTGTCAGGTGGAAGTGGAGGAGGAGGGAACATTTCCATGCAGAGCTCTGTAACTTAAAGGCTGACATATGTTGGATGGGAGGGATCCTGCATATTAGCCTTCAAAAACCCTCCTCCTGGCTCTAGACTTAAAAGTGTGGGGGAACTGTGTGTATGTGTAGGTATGTGCAGGCACCTGAGTGCTGAGGAAAGAGGAGCAGTATGAGCCTTCAGTACAGAGCCCAGGAGGAGAGATTGGCAGCAGCAGGTATCTCATTAACTGCATACTTGGCACAGTGTACAAAGCACAGAGCCATACAGGCCCCTTTTCTGTGCTTTCCATGCAGCAGAACCATCAGGCTTTCTGCTGGGTGTGAGCATCCCTGGGCTGCACCTGCCTGTGGTGACTCGCTAACACAACTGCTTGGAAGAGATGCCTGGTTTGCACATTGAAAAGATAAACTGCTTATCCTGTTCTCTGTAATTCTGTCACAGAGAGCAAAGGCTCCTCTGACTGGTTTAACTTCAGGGTAAATACAAGGCAATGTGGCTGAAGGAGATAGAAAATGGAGAAGGGACTCTGAATCAGCTGATTTGTATTTAAAGTCTTTATTCTGCTTGCTCTCTCTTTCTAAAAATATTTTTTTCTGGTTTGGAGAAATAATACATAAATGATACCCTGGCAAGAAGTGCATAAAATCTGACAGATGAATAAATTGCACTCTCCAGAGCTCTAAGCTTGAAAAGAACATTGCAGAGATAATGCATGTTCTTGGCTTGAGAGAAATCCTGTCCATTAGAAATATACTTCTCTGAAGATTGATCTGAACTTTTGAGCTTTCAATTGAAAAATTGCTCTATGAGATTTGAAAAAAATTGAATTATTTAATTTCCCATTCACCAAAATTGAATAACATTGCAGTTGGTGATTTAAAATGTTGTTGAATTAATTATGACATTTTGTTAAATTCCCTTTTGTCTTTCCTTTGTCAATTTATTTCAAAGGCCTCGTTAATGTGAAAAGTGTATCACCCCAATAGAGGGGAGATGAGTCAGAGATTTGTCAGCTTTAATGGCCTCAGACCCACACTTATCCCTTCTGACCACCCTGATGCAAGTCTGGAGCAATGTTACTGGCATATTAAAGTGCAAGACTGGGAAAACTAAAGTTCCTTGCTCAGCTCTGTTATTCTGACCCTCTGCTACAGCCTGTCATGGAGAACAGGCCAGATTCACACACTGAGAGCTGTAATAAACAACCAGCTCTGGCAGCAAAGAAAATGTGAATTCATGTAGGCAAAGGGGATGAGTCTGAAGGCTGGTTTCATGAGACGACTGCATCAGTCTCATGGCTGTATTGAAAGGATCAGGTGGATATTTCCATCCTCCTTCACAGCCACCCACCTCACGTGCTGTTGGGCCACAGCCAGGAGTTGGGAATGGGTAAATGAAACAGCTCCTGGCAGGAAGGACAGAACAAGCCCTTACACTGGCTCACTGAAAGCCATGCCCTTGCTTGCACAGCTTTATAGGAAGTCTAACATGATGTTACACACAGTATGGAAAGAATAGATGAATGTGTTGTGCCAGCATCTCTTCACTCACTTTCAAATTCAGCCTTGTAAATCTAAAGTCTCCTTAAATTTAATAGTAGCAGTTACACTGTTGCCTAAAATTGAGGATAAAAACTTTGAAGACAGTATTTGTATTAGGTAGAGAGTAGCTCTTTAATGAAAGCTTTCAGGTGCACAGAGTATATAGGCACAGGCCCAGTATAGGGTTCTTACAAATTTATAACACTAATTATGATCATATCTAGTGGGCACATCCAACCCAAAAACCATTGTGCCCTTGGTACCACCCTCAGAACTGCCCCACTGGAGCCCCTCCAAAGGTTCTGGGCCTCCAATTTTGTTTTGACTATAATATATTTTATTATTCTGGTTCAGGTGCATGTGTCCCAAACAAGATGTCCTTGCTGAAATCTCTTCCCTTGAAAAGACCATTAAACAGAAATTCAGGAATGTGGCACAAACCGTGAGAAACTGTTAGAAACTGTCAGCTGCTACAAGTGTGAGAAACTATACAGATATATAAAAATCTACAAATACATAAAAATTCCAAGGCAGCAACATAAGTAACAGCATTGGCTGTGAACGTACACCCCTATTTGCAATCCTGAACACGTGATTACAGCACATATTTCTATGACTTAGAAATGTGTGGCTGAAACACACGCAGCTGTTTTTGAGACTGGACTGCAAGGCTGCCCCAGTCAGGCCTTTGACAGCCATTGCTGCTCTCCTGCCCCACAACACACACGTGCTCCAAGCTCAGGGTTGCTGGCAGCCCCTGCCCCTTCCAGCACAACCCACCCCCGGGGCTCCAGTGCAGCATTTTTGGTCAAAGCGGGATCAAATATTGATGCTTCAGACCACAAGCATTGTTCAGACCACACTGACCATTGCATGTGATCTGCCTCACCTCCAAGCTGCAAACCAAACATGGTGCCCATTTTAAAAGAACTCTGACTTAGTATGTGGGAGGAAAGTAAATTACACCTTTGCTGATGAGAGGCCTGTCAAAGCCTTTATGGATGTGGCATGATGGTGTGTAACATTTCAGATTTCAGCTAAAGACAAATTTCTTCTTCATCTGTGTCATATAGCTTATTTTTGTGTCATCCCTCCAATTTTGCTTCTCTCTGGCATAATTTATAGCAAACTATTTATGGGACTAAAATAACTGCCAGCCTGGAGAAGGGACACAGTTCCTCTTGTACATAATGTGGCTTAGAAGGCTGTTAGAAGATTCCTGTCCCAAAATGGATAGCAATATGCCTGTACATGAAAGGTGAAAAGACTTGCTTCTTACTCTGCTTTCTTGCCATCCCCTACTCTTGTAATGAATAGTCTAAATTTAATTTCAGGATTCTGCATTCCCTTTCTGCTTTAAATATGCCTTGTTGCACACTAACATCATCAATACACCTAATATAAAATAAATAAAACCCCAGCACATGCTCTTCACCTTGAGGCTTGCAGGCACATTCAAAAAATCTCAGCTCAACAGCAGGTGCCCATGTAAGGGAAAAACCCAATCTGCCCAAGGACAGTCCTCAGACTAACCCCCACCTGCTGCTTTCTGAGAGAGGAGTTATCCCTGAACACTGAATTTGCATTGTGTCTGCCAACATCAAGGCTTAGCACAGGACAAAACCATAATGAATTTAGCAGAAGTACTAATTCAGATAAGTACAGGCTCAGTTGTTGTTAGATTGGCAATTATAAGTAGGTAGTGTCTGCTCCCCTGCCATCATCATTGTCAGCGCCGGAGTTTTGTCTCAGTTCAGCAAGTATTCTGTTTTGTAAGCTCTCATTTGTCCTCTGCTTGACAGCTTACAGTGATTTTGTTTAGCTGTTCTGATGAACTGCTGTCAATGGAAAAAGCACCAACCACCAGAGGCATAGGAGGATTAGCCAAAATGTACAATTCCTACACAGTTGGAAAATGGGGAGATTAACTATAAAAGGACTGAACCAGAATATGAGATCAGATCATCTTCTCAGATAACACACGTGTTCAGGATTGCAAATCCTTGTCCAACTATCTTTATCTCTGACCTTTAAAAGTAACTTTTCAGCACAACTGCAACTACTGACAGGAGCAGCAGAAGCAGGAAAAACAAAACAAAGTGCTGGCAAGTCCAGCATTTTACCTGCTGGGGACCTAGATCTGCTTTCAGACAGTGCAGAATTCCAGCATCTGCTCTAGGCTTACACTGCATCCACAGCTGTGATAAGGAGGGATAATCTTATTTGAGACATTATATGAAATCTGAATCTCTTTGCCAAGCAGTTGGTATGGTTCCAGAATCTTGCCACAACACTCATTTCTATCTTTTGTTATTCTGCAGACTCTGAGGCCAACCTGCCTTCTGTCAGTTTGCTATACTGTGGTCTGTCTGCATTTTGGTGTCAGAGCCTTATAATGCACCACTAGAGGATTCTTTAAATATTATACCTGCTGGATAAAAAAAAGGCATGAAGCTTGTACAGTAGAGCAGATTAGTCTCAACCTCATCCTTACCTGAAGCAAGTAAAAGCCAGCTCAGCTGTTGCACTTAGTCTGTGCTCTCAGTAATGGCAGAGGGCACCCTGTGCCCTTTATGCCTTTGACTCATGCCTTTCCTGTGTCCTGGGGGAACTGGACTTGGCTTCCCTCCCAGAGGAAGAGAGAGGTTCAATTCTGCCAACCTGGCTCCAGTATAAGGTAATGACTTTTGGGTCTGCCCACAGCCCTGTAGTTGCCCCGTGCCCCAAGAACAGGCCCCTGGTGCGGGTTTGCAATGCACTGGCACCATCTCAGGTCTGCAGATCCCTTTCTAGTATCTATCATATATGAGTAGGGGAAAGAGTGTCTCAGGCCAGCCCTGAGCTTTCCCCCTGCAGTGTGTACCTATCCTGCTGCTTGAACTGGGAGCAGTTTCACCTGCTGTCTCTGGAGCCCTTGGAAACAAGCAGCCATCAGGCCCCAGGACAGGGCATTTCTTAGGACTGAACGTGCTTCCTGGAGAGGCAGGTCACCCAAAGACTCCCACTGGCATCCAGCAATCATGTGGAAAGTAGCAGTGGACAAGAGGCATCTGCTCATCAAGCAGAGACCAGTTCTCAGCTGTGTAACTGCACCTTAAACCAGCTGCAATTTAATCTGCAACAGCATCCAGCTGTGACAGATTTGCCAAAGGTACTTCAGAAACCCAATCCTCCAGTGTGTTGACAGTTTGTGCTGACAAGTGGTTGCTTTTTTTCTACGTTTGGAGATTTCTAGGACTTCTGGGACTGAAACATCAGACTGTGCAGATAAAAATGACCCTGCAGTCGCTGTCTGAGCACTCCATACACTGGAGGCACTTGCAGATTTTGTCTCACCAGGTGGTTCTTCACATGTTCCTCCTTTTCAGCACGTGCTGCTTTCTCCAGCCAGGTGAGACTCCAACAAGGTGAAGGGCAGGATGGCCATTGCAATTGGTGGCCACTCTGGTATCTCACTTTTGTTTTGGTATCAGGGTTGAACAAAAAGGCAGAGGGGTTGTGTGTGTGTGCGTTGGGCATGGCTGTGCTGGCTGATGATATGTTTCTATTTTAATGCCAATAGATTTTAAAATGAATTCTATGCACTACTTAAGACAGCACCAAGTTCACCTGTTAGTAGTACTAGAATTTAACTTCATTCTACAGTCTCCCATCCATACCTACTGGACAAGGAAGTCTTATTACTGTATTTTGATGACAATCCTGTTCAGTTCCTCCATAAGTAAATTAGTAAAAAAAAGACACACAATTTTCAAGAAAGGGTTGTTACAGAAAAAAACCATCTTTTGAAGCTATCTAATTAAATTCAAAAATGCAATAAGGAAAAAAATTGCTTTGGAAATACAGGAAATGTTACAAAAGTACACCACTCACTTTTGGAGTCTGCTTGCCATGTGCCATATAATTGTGGTGCCT
This sequence comes from Hafferia zeledoni, assembly GCA_035583235.1. Classification (NCBI taxonomy): domain Eukaryota; kingdom Metazoa; phylum Chordata; class Aves; order Passeriformes; family Thamnophilidae; genus Hafferia; species Hafferia zeledoni. The sequence continues at coordinate 20,263,254 of JAWWEV010000169.1, forward strand.
ATTTGATTTATCCTAATTACATTTCAGTGTATTTGCTTCTTTCTGACTGGAGCAGAACTGCCACATGCTGATCAATTCAGTTTGCTTATGGCTTTTGTGCCTTCCCTGGGGTGTGTGATGACAAGCCTTGTTCTTTTAAAAACAGAATAAAACCACACCAGAACAAAACCCACCATCCAAGCTGCATATTGTGCCTGATGCAGAAATACTCAGTTTCTCTTGGTCATGTCCAGATGTCTGCCACGTGTTTGAACATCGGCTCAGTGGCCGCCCTTCACTCTAGGTGCAAGTTGAGGATGACGTGGCTTCCCATATGATGATTGTGCAGCTGCTGAAAGGCCTGAATTCGTCTTATGCAATACTTTTAAAAATGCTTTGATAATTTGCTCCTGAGGTATATCGAGATGCAACTAATTACCCTGTAATGAGGCTCCTAAAACTGACAGTCCAACAGGCTTTTGAAATTGTCTAGCTTTTTATACAGACTGATTTTATTACTTTCTTTAAGCTCGTCATATTTGGATGCCATAAATGGTTGTATTCCTCAATAATGAGACATTGCAAGGGAGGTTTATGGGATTTAATTAATGTGGTAACAAGGAAAAATAGGGGACCTATGAAAGATGCCTTCTGTTTGTCAACTGCAGGCTTGCAAGTAGTTACTTATGTTGAGATATGACTGCCAGTTGCAATAAATAAGGACTTTGGCCCCCACTTTGACAGTAAGAAGTGAGTAACATTGGCCAACACATGCATCTCACATACTTTTGGGAGGCATCAGCAGGATTGTTTCCCATTCTAACAACATTCTACTGCAACTGCAGTTTTTCATGTAGGGATTTATCCCCATCTTGGTAGCTGGTTAAAAAGACTGAGGCACAGAGAGCTCAGTGCTACAAGCCACACGACATTGACCTTGGCAGAGGATGTACTCAAGATTCTGCTTGGCCAAGGCAAGCCCTGTGCTGCTCAGATTGTTGAAGAGACATGATGATCCCTGACATCTGGGGTAACTTCCATCGTCTGTTGCTGAAATCATCTCTAAAATGTCTACACAGATTGTCTACTAAAGCTGATTTATGTTTTTCTTGGTCCTAATCTGCAGATTAGGACAAAACATTTCTGTGGGCTGCTAATGACTCTACTCTTAAGTGTTATATAAAGGGATTTCAACACATAGTGTATGTGATTTAGCTCAGCAAGAACTGAAATGCTGAGAGGAATGTTATAGACTGCCTGTGATCACCTACTCCAACTCTATCCAAAATAGCTTATGGCCTGAAGGCTCAGGAAATACGCATTTTCTGTCATTTGACATATAACTAGATACATGTAAATGGTATAGCTGCATTTTAAAAAACAAAATAATGGATGTAATGAGTCTCATCACTTTGGAGCCCCTTTAGAAAGGAAAACAGAAAAAACTGTTCATAAAGGATGTAGAGCTAAACAAAGAAATGGAACCACCCATCCTTTTGAAATCCCTTGTGAATTTACTCCTTAGGTTAGTTTGCATTCTCATTCATCTTTGAAATGAGATGGGAAAAGAAGCTTAATTGCTGGTAAGGTGGTTTGCAACGTGAATCTGTAGCACAGTTCTGTGTGCAGTAGGGGATGGGGCTTGTTATTGGTCAGTTGCATTCCACAGTACAGAATTTATGCTAAGTGGAAAGCACTTTTGTTTTTATAGTACCTTGAAGTTTAACAACATGCTGGGCTGAGATCCCTGCTGTTTAAAAGATGCCGTTTGCTTTTTCAAAAGAGACCACAGAACACAAAAAAAAACATTTTGCATTTAAAAGGCACCAAAAGCATTTTAAAAAACTGAAACCTTTATTCAGTGAAGTTCAGACTGAAATATTCTTAAAGGTTAGCAGCAATTTTCTATGCTCCTCTCAGCAGTCAAAAGAATTGCTGTTGTCTTGGTTTGAGAAATCCCACTAGCCCTTCATAGCTTGGTACTGAGGGAACTGGGCCCAAATCTCAGATCTGTATGTCAAAATGGCTTTTTTTCTACCTGTTTTTATTCCTCCAATCTCCTCCCTCCAAAACACCTTTTATCAGGTCGCTTGTGTTCCATGAAGCTTCTGCAATGCAACACCCAGGGGGAGTTGTTATGTTATCTATACCTAACCAATGCGTGTCTTGGCTTAAAAAAATAAAATACATAGAACCCCGTGAATCTGAAGGGCAAATATACTGGAGGAGCAGGACTCCTCTGCACTGTGGTCTTGTCTGAAACAGAGTAATGCAAGAGAAATGCAGCAAACTATGACTAGTAATAAGCTTTGAATTACCCATAGGATCTTAACCTAGAACTACACAAAAGAGTTCACGTGGTAGAGACTTTCTTCCATTGAGTCAGTCCAACAGTTCTGAACCAGCCACTGTTTTGCTGCAGAAAAAAAACCCCCAAACCCACTCTTGATTTTCATCAAACTAAAAAATGTCTTTATGCTGTCTTACATATTCTATTTTTTGTGCATGAGAAGTATCTAGGAAATTGGTAGGGAGAAGCACTTTCAGAGGTAGCAAGTAAGGGTATCAGCTTCTTGTAATGATTCATGGCACAGAAATGACAATTACTGACTAAATAGGCCTCAGACACACAGTGAACACTCAGAGCAGCGTGTTCCCTTGTCAGCTCCCATGAGCTGCAGCCAAGATTGCTGAGCCGCAGTAAGAGCAGAGGAGCAACTGAAAAACATGGAACACCGAAAACACCAAGCTGTGCACGCTCCATCACAGACTGATCCAAAGCTAGGAGCTGCATGGGTTTTTTTCTTTTTATGTTTTTTAGTAAGCATAGTACTTCCTATGGAGGGCCACTGCCTAGGCAATTGCTTTTCCACAGCTTAGTCATCCAGCATTAAATGAGGTGCCTGCACGATATGTTTTGACAGGTGCTGCTGAGCTGTTTAGTTGAGGCAGTTTCAAGCCATGTCTCCTGTTTGTTTTTAGTGATTCTGGAATGGAATTTTTCTACTGAACAACTTTGTACAGTACACCAGAAATAACTGCTTTATGCTCACAACATTCAGAGGAGCAAAAGCAACTAAATATCCAGAATATGTGAATAACTAGCTGGCAAGAATGGACAAAGTGGCCACAGATCTTCAAACCTTTGTGTGGTGGAGGGGCCACGGCCTAATGGGGACAGTTCATCCCTGTTTGCAGAACACATTTTTCACTCCCAGCAATATTCTCTTTGTGCACATGTCATTGTCACAGTTGCCCTTCTGGAAAGTCAACTGTATTACTCGAGCTCTGGAGTAAGGTTTGAAATTAATTAATAAAGCCTATCCTGGACTTCTATGTATTAGTAGAGCAGAAAGAATGCTAAGCAAATTTTGGCACTAAAGTTACACAGGAAAGAACCACCAAGCAAGCAAAAAACAAACAAAAAAAAATAGTGAAAAGCAAAGTAGGGCTTCATCTAAATCTAAGATTTTAAGGCAGGAGAGGAGAGAGAAGGGGAGAAGCAACTCCTATATATTTACATAATCACAGCTAGAATATTTGTGCCTTTATGTGAACATAATGAAAGTCTAAAAGAAACCAAGCTACATGTAAGAAAGTATACTCAGAAATTCTAGATAACATTTCATATTCCTTGTCCTGAAAATAATGGGACATGAATTGGCTATTAGAGAAAACTGCACTTCCTACAGCCAGTATTATCTTTCTCAAGGGAAGAGGAAGGATCAGTGTATTGCACAAATAAATGCTGCACATCAGCCAACCTAAAGAAATGTAGTAACTCCCAACCCCAGGTCTGTGTTACTGGCAGTTGTGTGTATTGCAATCCTTTAAACATTTGAGGAGTACATTCCCCTACATCATTTAATGATCACTACAGAGGAGGAAAAAAAAATACAAACCAAAAGTCACTGTCAGCTTTAAGTCTTCTGCTAATTCCCCCTTCAGCACCAAAGTATTTCTTTAGGCTATTAACTTAATTATAAATCTTTACATATGCATTAAAACACATTTTTCATTCAAAAGTTTTGCTACAGGCTTTTGTTCAAGTGACAAAACACACTAAGGAGTGTAAAAAATATTTATTCAACCTAATTGAACATAACTATAATTTTCAATACTTAAAAACAAGATTTACAGAGTAATGACCTTCTACCACTCATGTAAAATCATCTTACAGTCCATACAGTATTTTTATAATTGTATTTTTACAATAGCCTTAACTTCCAGAGAAGACAATGAGCTTTTCCATGGAACAAGTTTCAAACTCACTAATTTGCATCATTCAATTCTTCATGAGACTTTTAAAAAACAGTAATAAATTGTTTGGGAATATATACAGTGAAGACCACTGAAAAGCTGTTTTCTTGAAACGAGGAATTCTGTAAGAAATACAAATTATATTGTTTCAAGACTATCTTACAGAAAGCAGCAACTTCAGCGGCTGCCACACAACTGAAGAGTTCTATATAAAAGTGAGCCCACTAAGACAAATCTAATCAGCAGACTTACAAGATTATAGTAATTCTTCCATTACTGCAAGAACCTCAAACAGTATTTGATAGAATGCATGTATAATTTTCATTACCTGTATAGTTTTTGAATACTAATTGGCCTTTATATACACTTTTGTACAATTCTAAAATATTACATCTTGGTAATTCAGATAAACATACTATAGAAAAGGTACCTTATTTTGAATTTCTCTTAACATACATTATTGCAGTCAAATATGAAGTCCATTCTGCATTTACTTAATTTCTGGTGAAAAGAAATATTTCTTTATGAATAATTCCACTACAAGATTTTTTTTAAACCTTTTCCCATGCATTTGACATACTCATATAAACAAGGAAAAGAAAAAATGTTGGAGAAAAACAAAGAAAATATTTATAAGAAACAACTTCAAGTACTAAATCTAGATTAGGTCTGGTGTGAGTATTAAATGGCTGTATAATGTTTGTCAAAATGTAACTTCACAAAACAGTCAATTTCTGGTGAAATTAAGTTTATAAATACATCAAATAACTGAAGCGCTAATGTCTCCCTCAGCTGACTACCCCAGACATACTGGAACAGTAAGGCTTACTGTATAAATAAACTTTATTACACATTTAAGATTTATCCTTTAGTTCTTTACGAAATGGGGCCAAGTGACCTGGCACGATGCTCAGATCAGTACCCAGTGTGTGCAGTGTCACCCCCTCCACCTCCCTCTCCTCGAAGGCAGGAGAGCCTCATGCTGAGCACAGCTGAGTGATCCACTTGGCTCTGCACATTTGGGATGCCCTACTCTGTCAGTTAAAATGAAGCTTTAGTGTTCAGTGTTGTTTCCTCACACTTCTACTGCTCTTGGTACTTGTATGGGTATTTACACAACCAAAAGGAACATGGAAACTAAACAAGTGTTCTAATACCTGACTACAAACTAAACAACTGAAATTTACTTCCCCAACATTATTGTTTAACTGCGGAGGAAAACAACGCTATCCAGCACCAGTTACAAGCCAGTAAAGCCATGAGAAAATGACACCAGGCACTGCAGAAGGTACAACAGGACACTGAAAATTATCAGTAATAAAAGTCACCTGAAAGCCATGCTAATTTTAACACCAAATACTTAGGTGGTTAAAGCTGACATACAAGTCCTGTAGAGAGTGATCTATCTGCTTCTGCTTTCTCTCTTTTGAGCATTTTACACTCCCAGCTTGATACCAGCAAAACCTAAGGAAATCTTTATTGACTGATGTTCCACAATTACTTCTCCTTGGCAATGACTCACATTTCCTTTCTAAAACAATTTCCCTTCATTGTGTGAAATGCTGAACTAGATGACTGTGGGGGTATGAAAACACCTATAGAAAAGGCATTTGGATACAGCCTACATTAACAGCATTGAAAATGTTCTGTATTTGATGCTTTTTTTTCCATTCAGTATATTGGCTCAAAGAAAATAATTCAGAAGCCTGTTGCCCAACAGAAATACCCAAAAATAATGAAAGCCAAGTCACATTCTTAGGTTCAGTGGTTGCTGAAAGATTTACCCTGCCACAAGACAGTGCTTTATTGTATTTAAAGGAAAAAAAAACAGAGGAGCAGCAACTTATCACAATTTTCCACTACTGTGCAATAACAATGGAACCAATACAACATGAAAACCTGTTAGGTGAGACTGTATGACATCTGGAGGTCACAGCCTTACGCTCCTTCTTGCTCAGGGTAATTTAAAATTTTGCGGTGAGCTTGGCGCAAATATTGCTGCTGCTTGAAGTAAACCTTGAAAGCTCCTTTTATAGCCACAAAAGCAATTCCACCCTGAAATAAAAAGAGATTTTGAAAACCTGCACAGTTCAGTGTCATAGCATTGCAAAGGTTTTTCTTAAAAATTTCCAGTCAAAGATTTGTTTTCAAACACACAGCATTTTCTTTTCAAGATTAACTAATTAGGACAATTTCAAATGAATATCTCAAAGTTTTCTGTCACGATGCAATAATTTACAGAGGTTAATGTTACTTAGAGGGATTACATACTGAATCTATAAAAGCTTTTATTTGCTTGAAAGTCTGACAAATACTCTTTGAAAAAAAAAATCAAAATACAAAGAAAATGCATATATGTATCTGTTTTCCTCCCTTCTCTGAACATACACTATACATGGCAAAAGGAACAATAACTGTTCTATAACCAGACTGTGAAAAACACCACTCGCCAAAAGTGGAGTGAAATAAAATCTGGTTTTGCAAAACAAACCTTTTTTCCCCCTCCATAAAGCTTTATAATGTTTATCTCAAGCCTTCAAAATGGGACACCAAGAAGCCTTTTGTCTGCATGAACATTTCTAATATCACTGTTTCTTCCATATGGAAGACAGGGGCATAAACAATTTGGAAACAGGGGCTGAGGTGACATTCAGATAACCATGTTACCAAATCAGTGTGCTTCCCCTGGAAAGGCTGCAACCAGAGGGGTTATTCACAAAGGAAGAGATTGTCTACTCTCTTTGTTGTTCCCCCTCCACTCAACTTCTATGGAGAGTTAACTTTTCTCTCCATATTAAAATAAGAAACAAAGCATTTCTCTCAAAATTAGTAACCAAAAGTTAATATGAAAAAGTTTATAATATAAACCCCCGTCTTCCCTTGCACGGTTCTTTAGAGGTTGGCTCCCCTTAATTACTGCTCAGGCTTGCCTACTGCAGTACAAGTTTCAACCTTGTCTTGAACTGAGATTAGTTTCAGTCATAAGGACAAACTCTTTCACCCATGTGATGCTTGTCTGCTGCCAAGCCAGGCAACTTTAAAAAAACCCCTTCCCTTAATCAAATGCCACTCTTAAAATTCTAGATCAATTCATGTTCCTTTTTTTACTTTTGCTGCCTCCCCCACAATGCAACACTTCATACTCCCATATTAATATGAAATAAATTCCCATTTAATATGAAACAATCAATACTGAATCTTACCAAGATTGTCCTTTGTAAATTTGAGTTAACACTGCTGAACATCAGCTTGCCAACTATCGTGGCAATAGTAGGGAAAACTAGAGCTCCACAGAGAATGCGAGTGGCAGAGACGTGATCTGCCAAAGGGTTGGCCTCTGCTGGAATACGAGGGACAGGACAGCCAATGCCTGAACGGGAAGAGTGGGGAAAGAGAAGTTTCCATAAGCCACTGCCTCAAAAAGAACACAGCACAGAAGTGCCCACCCCCGACTCTGTTACAAATCTATAGCCCAATTACTTTTTGAGAACTACCCCTCTTCTCAGTGAATATCCTGTTTCCATTAAATGATTGTAGTGATTTTTACTTTTAAACAAGACATATGATTTTTAGTAGCTTGTTTTGTTACTAAGGCCTTAACTGAAGCCATGCTGCTGCTCCTCCTGCCCCACCTTTCTCCCCAGCTACCATACAAACACAATCCGAACAGAAGGAACAGAAAATAGAGGGATGGTGTTAATCACCTCCACTTAAGAATGGCAAAAACTACTTGCCTATCCCTATCCTCTAAAGGCAGAAATTCAGTCTTGGTATTTTCATTTAAATTTATCCACATTACCTGGAAATATGCTGTTCAAAATTTGTAGCTTATTGGAGTATTTGCGCCACAGTCTGAGCACATAGTCCTCCCAGCGGATCATCTTGCCCAATATTAGCATGACTGGGATAGTGGGAAGGCCAATCAGAAGAAATAAAGGATCAGCTCTCTCCATCACATCAAGACCTTCTTTGTGACCCACAACCTGGAAAATACACATATAGTTGACAAACATAACAAAGGCCACAGCTCAACAAAAATGTAACTTAAAAAGTCGGTTTGGAGCTGCTCACACATTTGAAGTTAAAGAAAAAAAGAATATTGTTTTATCTCATTTACACTGTTTTTTCTTTGCATCCTTGGTTGCTTATGAAGTGTAATGCAGGTGAGCTACCAGCCCTAGTTTGCAAATCATTAATGTTGCTCAGTGCTGTAACAATTCTTTACCATCTCAAGAGAAGTTTAATGTATTTCTGTGTAGGTAAAACCCTTAAACATATGAAGCATTAATACAGCAGCTTTCCAAAATGCACCGAAGAAATTCAGTTTTACAACAATTAATTCTACACTCAGAAATCGATTAGATACTACTGTTCAAAGGATAAATTGACAGCAAGTATCAGAACTTAATGCTGTTTAGGAATACCTTGTGCAGTGGAGATCCCAGTATTAACTATTGCTTCTTTGGACAGTGCACAAAGATGTACATTATTTTAAACTCTAGTGGAAATAGCCTATTTTCATGTGTACTTTATTTTCAAATGTAGTTAGTGGTATGATTTTAAAGGACAACCCTATCTAAACCTTTCTACTGGCATATAAAAAAAATTCATCAGCCTTTGCAGTTTTTAAAATGATGTATTAAAACTGTAACAAAACAGTGCCTTATGTTTCTTAAAAAGTACATAGAATTACTCATTATTAGTAGGTAGGTGGAACTGGTACTTTTTCTGCGAGAACAGACTTGGGCTCAGCAACCTGCCATACAACAGGCAGCCAGCCAGGGCAGCAGAGAGCTTTGTTAGCTGCAGACTGAACCACGTTTGAACAAACATACTTGGCTTTATACAGTGAGATCAGTTAGAAGTGTTATCAGTTAGAAGTGAAAAGCTTTCTATCCCCACATCTTGAATTCACTTGTTACTACAATGAAAGCAGCTGAAGCGTGTTGTAAGCCAAGGAAAGAGGAATCTTAATTGACTTTTTCTTTAGAAGACTTGCTTCCAAAGCTGGCAAGAAGAGGGAACATGTGTACCTGCATCACCGTCACAGCTCCGTACGTAACAGCTGTCCAGTATATGGAGCCCACCATTATTCCCGCGGCAGCAAACGGACATGCCTTTGAGATCAGTCGATCTGCAAGATCCAAAACGTAAACAACTGGACCTGTGATAAAGGAAAAGTAAGGTTTCAAGATAGATATACACGTAAAACCATACTGAAGAAAGGTCTTTGTGTCTATTGCACTGGTAAGAAGGAACAAACTTAGCAAAATACAAGTCTGACAAACCCATACGTGTGGTTTTAGTGAGGACACGTAATTAAAAAGCTACTAAGCTAAACCTGTAACTACCTACAATTTCATTTACTGCAACATCTTCCTGACATTCATACACTGGTTAGAGCACTTACCTAACCCAATAAAGCTGACTAGCTTCCTTTGTGTTGAATGGTTCTGTTGTGGAAAACATTTGAGGCTTAGGGGCTTTTTGATTTGTTAGATACTTTAGTTCTCAAAAGGAAAAATACTACTAAGCAGTCATGTACTTATCTTTGACAGCTTTATCTGAAAATTATGTCACTGAACTATCCTGCTATACAGTAAGAATTAGCACAGTCAATAGGAAAGACTCTCCCCTGGAAGAGGCTGCATTCAGTGTTTTTAGAAGACCATCTTAAACTCTGGAGGGAAAAAAGTACTCCTATTCAGGAGTGTTGATAAGGTACAAAAATTAAAAGGTTTCTGAAGAAGGAACACTGCTTAAAATACAAAGAACTGGAACAAGGAGTTCAAGTCATAACAGTTGTGTTTAACTTTCCAGGACAGACTTAAAGTGGTGGAATATCTACCAAAGTGCTTGAAGTAGCAACAAGGTCATAAGTGCTAGCACTAAATGCACAGTGGTTTACACATGTTGAGTGTTACGTATATTCACTGATGTCCTGCTCAAGTAATTTCAGATTCTTGTATGGCAGTATTAGTAATGAATTCAAAAGACACCTGTTGCAGGAGCAAGGGGATACTAACAAGACTGCTGGAAAATGTCTTACTGTTCAACTCTGCCCGCTGTGACCTTGACTGACTTCCAGTTGAATTGTGAGATAACACTTTGGGTTACCACAAAAACCTACAAATGGGCAGGACTGTCTCACTTGTGTTTAAGACACTTCAAGGCCATGACTGATGTTCCATGGACCCAGATTCATCTCCCTGTTCTACCATCCATGCCTTCTGTACTCTTACACAAGCCTGAATCTTTATGGCTGTATTTCTTAAAATGGAAAAAGATAGTATTGTGAAGGAAAATACATCAAACACATGAAAATCCTCTAAATGCTACATCAGCATTTCTTTAACAAGCAGTTTTAAACAAAATTTAAGCTTCCATGGCAACATTTCATTTTCTTGCTGTACCTCATATATCCCATAGACCACATGGGCAAATGAGGGCTGGAATAACAGCAACCACTGCCACTTTAATTGCATGCAACATACTGTGCACTATCCTACTTGGCTACTCAGGTAAGTAGACTCTGGCAGACCATGTCCGGCTTTTTTCTTTCACCTTGACAAACAGAACTAGAGCAGTGCCCAGCAATCATATCTATTCTTCCTCTTTACTGTAGGGCAATGTTGACTCAGAAATACTTCCCAAACAAAGTGAAAGTATGTTTTTTGGGTAATATCACATGCTGCTTAGTAATGTTCTTTCCTCTTAATTTCCTTTGGTAAGGTTCTCTGCAAGCTGAGCGAAAGAAAAAGGATGTATTTATGTGCTGTGTGGTAATTGGTGAAAGAAGTAACCCTCTGCTCAACAAGAAAAATAATCTCATTAGCTGGGAAATAATTACAGGTCAAACACAAGATTTATCAATAGACCTAAGTAGAACACATCCAAAATTTTTAGAAGGTGTTTGACTAAGCCACCAAATAGGATGCAAGCAGTACATAAAATTCACAGATTCACAGACTATTCTGAATTGGAAAGGACCCACAAGGATCATCGAGTCCAACTCTTAAGTCAATTGCCCATACAGGGGATTGAACCCATGACCTTGGCATTATTACAGCCAAGTTTTTACCAACTGAGCTAATTTCTTTCTTCCTTCTGTCTGGAAAAAGGAGTAGACAAATTTTCAAGAGAACTGATGCCCTGAGCAGAAGAAAGGAAAATTAAAAAAAAGCAAGAACAAATAAAGAAACAGCAATTCCAATGACACATATCTCACCTAGCTTTGGAAATACTATTAAATATTCTGCGTTGCACTGAGGACACGCCACTCTGGCAGTGCTGTTTCCCCTCTGCTTCTCATCCACCCAGCGCTGCAGACAAGTCTGGTGCACCCACTTGGTGGAGCCCCTGCACCTGCAGGGCCTCACCCACTCGGCCGTGCGATCGTCCTCGTCGGTGGCAAAACAGACCCAGCAGCTCCTGCAATCACAGGAAGGAAAAGAAAAAAGAATTTTTTGGCTACTTTTGCATACATAAAATAAACATTCACATGTGAAGGCAGGTAGCTTTGGAAAATGTGCCCCTAGAGGAGATGCTGCTTGTTAATTCATTCTTAATCACTAAAATGTACCACAGTTTTGTTATAAAAATCAACATAAAACCTAATATTACAGACAGCTAAACAACTGCTTTTAATACATTCTGAATTATTAATTTAACTTTTAGGTAATTTATGATTAAAAAGCATTGAGACTGTAGTCCAACATTTGAATAATTCAACATATGAAAAATCCATATATTTCTAGTGTATTATCTCCTGCTACAGCAGACATTTTGGTAAGTTTTTTAAAATTTAAAAATATAACATCAATACTGTACTCTATTACTTGGAAAACTAACTGCAATCCACTTAAATGATAAAACAAAACAAATTATATAATGGTCACAAAAAGTGTAAATAATTATAGTAAATTCACTCCCTGTCTTTGAAAAGAGAAAGTACTTTGTTGAAACAAATCAATTTGGCATAATATAGTTTAAGTTGAAAAGTACTTCAAGAATATTATTTTACCACTAAAGAAGAAAATTTGTGCATTGAAGAATTATGTGGACAAGTAAAATTCAAATATGTTAATCCTCTAAGGAAAAACCACAAGACTGACAGGGTGTACAACCTGACCTGAAGTGAGCACATAACCCACTAACTCCTGATAGCTGATCTGATGATTGGGCCTGACCCTTGGACCCCTTGCAACTTGCAAGAGAAAATAAAGTGTGGATCTAAACTAAGAAAATATCAGATATGTTGTCCAAATAATTTAGTTTTTACTGAAGAAATTGAAGTTTACATAATAAACGTGAATCCATCAAAACAAGGATGTTACTACACAAATTCAAGTATATATATATAATATATCAATATCTCATTCGATATTTTTAAAAATACTTTACACAAGCCATTGGAATCAGTTAAACCTTTATAAAAGAGGCACAGCAACAGCATCCTATAATTTAACTATAAAGACTCAATCTAATTAGACATTGTGCACCATCTGAAGTTTTGCATCAGTACTTTGGTGAAGTTTTGTTCTCTTAACAACTTGAGCAACAATATTAAGATGAAGTCTGACTGGGCTTCCTTCTGTCCTTGCCCACACTGGTTGGAAACCACACTGTGATGTTATGCACTCCTGCAGTCCCACCACTCTCATCACCCCCCAACGTGCACCCACTGCAGTCCCAAGGGAAGGACACATTCACCTCCCTGAGCAGGAGGAGGAAAGGCAGCCCACCCCCAAGAATCTCGATGCAAATGCCAAGACTTTTCAGTATTTTTAAGTATTACAAAGCCTGGCAGACATTTTGATTCACTGCACTCGATATCAAGGCGTTCTTAAGGAAGGTAAGTCCTTCCAATGTTCATTGATTTTTATTTACACCAAGAACCCCCCAAACTTACTTTAAGAACAAATAATACAATACAACACTACTGGTAACTGTTCCTCTTCAGCAGATTTTTTTCTGCATTAATGGTAAATGTTCACTCATTCATTGCACATCATATTTAGGTCTACAACTGCTTTAATTTTGTAACTCACAGTTTTATTTACAAACAAAGGTTTCACCACAGAGCTAGTCAGGTCTGAGGATGCCAGCACAAAATGCAAGTCTAGTTTATTCAAACAATGACAGATTTAAGCATGAACATAATCTGGCTACACTGCAATTTTAACTAGTGAATTTGTCCAGGAATATTCTGTAGATTAAATTCTGTTCTCAAGTTTTTTGCCAAAGGTTAGTAAGTCAAGAAAAATATGTATCTCTTCTTTAATTGCTTCATCCAATTTCTTGCCAGCCAATCACATCTGAAAACCTGAAAGACCTATGAAAAGAATAACAAAATCCTTTACAGACTTAAACCTTGAGCAAGTCATGAATAATGAACACTAAATTCCCTGTATTCTGTCATCAGCTTTATCTCTTTCCATTGACAGCAGCTGTAGCAGGAAGGGCTAAATAAAACCATTTCAAAACATGTATCTTGGCTCTTGCCAGATTTTCCATTTTCTTGTACTGAATAAAATATGACCTTGATTCTTACCACTGAATCAGGTTGCTACTCAGATAACCTGAAACAAAAAGGGCTGAAAAGGTGGAACAAAGCATTGTTTCTGATAGAAACTCAACCCTTTTTCCTTGATGACTTTCTACAGAGCCAAATCAATAACACTAATACATTTTTCCACGCTTCCTTGGCTCAATTCCCCCTCCCCAAAAACCAACCCAAAAAACCCCAACCATAAAACCCACAAAACCAACCAACCAACAAAAAAATACACGAAAGCCAGGCCAGTATCACTATTTCAGCTTTGACTATAAGGTTACAAAAGCCTTTTAGATTCAACTGTCCAGCAGTTAAAGCTCTCTGGTCTCAAAAATTCTTTTCTGACTCCAAGAATAATGCATTTATTGCATCTGTTTTTTTCTCCAGCAAAGACAAACCTCTTTTCAGGACACTTTGCTAAGAGCAAAGCAGATGGAGAGTAACTTGTATTGAAGAAATGTTGTATGACTAATCTAAAAAGCAAAGGCCTGCCTAAAAACAGGTTTTTCCAAACCACAGGTTTCTGACCAGGTGAGGAGGCCACTCCCTCTGGTGCCTGTTTAGAGCTACAGCTCCAACACATCAGCAAGATCTTCCAGTATTAGCAGACATATCCAGAGGCAGAATGCTTTCCTTTTTAAGGAGTTACTTTCCTCCTCAAGGTTAATTTTTTCCAAAACCAGTCTTAGATGGGAGGGAAAACAGGATCTAATTCATAGAATTTAAATCAAATCTGCCTGAATTTATGAGAGCTGAATTCATCACGAAACAGCTTTGTTGTCAAGCAGACACGACTGTGTAAAGCAATACAAAAAATAATTTAAAAGCAGTACTTTGATTATATATAGACACTAGTAAAAGAGTTGCAGAAATTTCTGAATCCCCACAAGTCCAGCAGATATCCTTGTACCCACAACACTTAAAGAAGATGACTTGTGAGACTGGGACAGCACAGCTGCTTTACAGGCTGGTTTCAAATATTCAGTGCTGGAAGTGGGATGCAAAATGTTTTGGAACTTCTCCCCTGGTGTTCAGTGGCACACAAGTATGAATGGTAAGCAAACCCAGAAAACTGCGCAGAAAAGAAAACTCTTGCAAGGTTTTTAGCATGTGAAATGCAAATTTGAACATGCAGGACATGCTCCTGAAACATTAAGCTAAAAAGCATTTTTCCTCTCATTAGTGGTCCTTCATAAAACAAGAATTTTTCTGCATTTCTCCCACATCCTAAAGCACATTGTGGCAGGAACTTGCTGATATCTTGCTGTCAGAGTAAGGCATCCTTGTTCTGCTGAGCAGTGTCTGAGTAGCTTATTGCAATTGAATTTCACATCCAAGAAGAAGAAAGTGAAAAGGCTGACATGTAACTGATAGGAACAATAGCAGCCAACGCAGCCAGGGGGGAAAACTTGTCTTGTAGGAAGCATTCCAATAACTGTCCATAAAAAAGCACTCTGCTAAAGGAGGAGCCACAAATCAGCTGTTTGGAATAGGAAATGTTTCATGATCTTCTACAACAACTTTTTATGCACAGTCTATACCAACAGATAAAATATCTTGATGACAGACACTGATAAGATTACACTAAACCTGCCAACTACACTCCAAGTACTGTAGGATCCCGTTTAAGTGGGAAGACTCCGATGTCAGACAAATGGAGCTGCCTAGCAGGGTTACACTCTTTGAAGCTGACTGGATTGCTGGTAGGGGTACAGCAAACTGCTCTCTCTCTTCATTGCAAATGCTACTGTGACCATCTCCTTTTCTTGGTGTGAAGGAAGCAGCAGCACTGAGATTCCCATGGAGAGGGCACTGCCTGCTCACAGCAGAGCACAGGCCCAGCCTGCAGATCCCACAGAAAGGCTGCAAGGAGGGGAACACCCCTGACCCCAGAAATGTTGGCTTATGTCGTGCTTCACAGAGGAGATGAAGTGCTGGAAGAGATGGACTCACTTGCAGGATTATAGATGGAACACTGCTCTTTCCCCAGTATTTTCCTGGCCATTACACTCAGTGGAAAATACTCTTATCTTCAAGCCAAGATCTGCCCATCAATCTCAAAAACCCCTTACACTATCCTAGGCAGAAAAACCCACACACAGAGTGAGGAACAGAGACACCAGTGCAGAAATAGTGGTCTTGGACACTCCACCAAGACTTTTGTAGATCCTTTTAATGCAGCATGGCATAGTGGCCATATGCCAGCCTGTGTCATTCAGCTAGAAGTGATGCTGTCACCTTGAAACAGACTAAAATCCTCAAAGGAAGTCCTGAAAGTCATCTGACCTAATACCCATCCTGCTCTGCCTACTCCAGTGTAGTGCTGTGAAAAGGAGACCTTAATAAGAATCCAGACATAACAGTAACCAGACTTTATTACAAGGCAGTGCTTTCATTAACAGCAGCAGGGAAAGCTTAAAGAGAGAATATCAGGCTAATGTTGGTGTGAACATACGGCCATACAAGTAGTACCCATATATAGGTTCTGATTTCCTCTGACCTCAGGATGGCCTTGTTTAAACTACATTTTAAAAAGCTTTTAATAAAAGCCTATGGATACTAAAATCCAATAAGCAAACACATTAAAACAAAACATAGAATAATAAACTAGAAAGTGCATCAGAAAGATTTAGTGATTATCAGAAGTTCAACTTGAACTAATTTATATATTCTCAATTATAGCTAAAATAAGGGAAAATAGTTGAATTAATTGCACTATATGAAGGCAGAGAAACGAGTAAGTGACAGTTCACAAATCCTGCTTGCTGCTCTCTAGATTGCGGATAAAGTTAAACCTTTGACTGCCAGCCACCACCTATTGTGTTAAATTGGGCCTTACAAGGCTTTTATGTTCTTTGCATCTACCCAACTTAGCTAATTGGGAGGAGAGGGGAGGGATTTCTTATTCTGTCTTGTTGGGTTTTAGTCTCTATTTTTCCAAAGCCAAACTAGACTGTCAGTAAAAAAATTACTTTTCATTCTGGACAAATTAAACTTTTGTAACCAGTTATTTAGGCACATCCCTTTTGCAAAGACTTCAAAATTCAGTTATCTTAAAGGCTTTAATATTACCATATTCTCACTTTTTCCAAGGGAAAAGCTGAGAAGTCACCAAGGCTCAGTGGCCTTGCTGTCAGCCTTTAAATACACAATGAACTTTGCTGTTACAAACTTTGGTTTTATTTCTTAAAGTAGGGAGGGAAAACAGGGCCTTTCTAGAAGTAGGTAAAAAAACAAAACAGGTAAAACTATCACTCATATAATAAGCTCCTTATTACTAAAACATTATACATTTTGCTAATTAAACTGTTATTATCATATATTAGCAACTATATATTAACAATTTAAGCTACTGAGTGCCTGCTGGGGGGGACACTTACTCTTACCATCATGACTGGGAAGAAAAATAAAACTGACTAAAGCCAAGTGGAAAACAAACAAACAAACAAAACCCAAAGAAAGAAGATCATGCACACATACAAAACAATTTACTTCCAAAAACTGAAACATGCTTCGAACAACATGATTTGAACAGAAAAGCTGAACAAGGAGTCAAGTATTTACATACATCGCAAACACCAAAGAATTTTATAGCACTAAGATAATGCCTTAAAAATGCCATGGATTTTTTTTATAATGCAGACAGCTTACTGTATAGGGAAACATTTTCTCAAGCATTGTTTGACAGGTCTGTCAATAATCACAAATATGGGAAGTAACAGAGATGAAGCAACCAGCAAATTATGTTTTAGAGGCTATTTAAAGTTACTTCTTTGAATGTGACTTTAAATGTTTTAAGTATTTATTAACTGCTTCTAACATTCACAGTGTTGTACAGCAGGGTGTCTGAAAGCACTGACTGATGAGGAAAATGAAAACCAAAAGAAGTTCCTTTAAGTCTGAGCTTCTCTAACTGCAGAGCAGCAAAATGTCAAGGTATAACTAAAGCAATTAAGAGGCTTGATGGCCTATAAGTCATCAACTATTTGCACTGGCTGAAGAAAGAAAAGCTGCCAGCGTGTCCAAGAAGATCAGTCTCAAAAAGAGAACAAAAATACATAGTTTCTATTAAACAACATTAAACAATGTTCTTTGCACTGGGGGAAAGGGGAGGAGAGTTGCATCAGGAAAACACCAATACTGGTATTGGCTGTGCATGCACAAACGACATATGTTACAAATATCAGGACTGACCCACATACAGAACAGCCCAACTTTGACCTGCCTAGAACTGTAAACATCTTGACATTAAGCTGTTGCTGTGATGAGCAAAAGATAAGAAATGCAAAGTCACGTTCAACTCACAGTCTGTGTTATGTGAGCTCACCCTCCTGGAGCCATTTTCCAGTGTCACACAGGTACTGCAGAAGCCCAAATTAATCTTTAGGCACAGTACCTTTATTTACAAAGTAAACACATTAGCACAGACCTCAGCCTTTAGAAACCAAACGTGGCCACTTGCTTTACATTACATTTTTAGGGAAGGGAACTGTGAAATAAAAGTTCCATTTTTCTCCATGTATTCCTAGAGTTTCATGGTTAAACTGACCATACTAAGTAAACAATTTTTCTGTTATGTTCTTCCAAAAAAAACAGAAGAAAAAAGGTGCGAAGAAGGTCCTAAAGCTGCAAAAAGCGACAGAAAGACTCTGAAACAAGCAAATGGCTTTGAACTCAAGAGTTTATACAAGACACTATTACTTAAGTTCTCAGTTTGTATTTTCTACTTTTTTTACCAGATAACTTACAGTACAAGAGAACAAACCAAAAAGCTCTACTGAAGTCAGTAATTTTATATCACCCTAATAAAAAACATTTAAACTATTTCTGACCTAAAAATTACCAAAAAACTTTAAATGCCCAAAATATATATCCTTGGGATATTAATACTTCGAGAGCAATAAAAACCACCAATAAAATGTGGCAGGCATTGAAAATGTGTCTTAACTCTGAACAGATACGAACAAAGCTCCCAGGTGTCTGCAGATCACACTGAGCATCTCTCCCCAACCCTCTGTGGAACTGCCTGCATGACTCACCAGCAGGACAGTCACAAGCGCTCGGCACGTGGCCTTCTGTAATTATATCCTTCACAGAAGGCGAATGTATGTTGGCACATTTTCGTCCATTAAAAATATCCACTCCTAAACAAAAGTATTCAGGTGCCAGGAGGAGGCACTCGTAACAAGAAACAAATGAGGAAAGACCAGAAAGGTACATAAAGACAACAACGGAGATTTAAAAAAAAGGCTCAAGTCCTTTTTCTAGAAAGATTGTGAAGAAATAATTTATATTTTTTATATATATCTATAGATATATAAAAAAATATAATTATCACTGAATGGCAACTCCTCTTGTCCATAACAACTCTATTATTTACTACCTTCACATTGTGTTCTTCTACTATGTACATCATGAATTGCTGCACGGCCATAGGGAGAAACAGACAGATACATAAACTGAGAATACCAAATATTTCGTAATTCTCAGCAGCAATCACCTGAAAACCTAGGAACACTTACAACACTTACCAAAAAAGTTTGTTTCTGTGACAGTTGTTTCCAAACACAGGAATATACCAGGATTGAGGTTAGCCATTGAATCAGTAGGTATTTAGTGACAGGGAAACTGCTACATAGCAGGCGAGTTTCATCTTTGTATAGAAACAAGTGAACAGCTAGTCCCAGATTCAATACAACTGCAGTGCCAAACTTTTTTTTAACCAGCATTTAAAAGAGGAGATTTTGATGGAAATTTTTCTCACTCTATATTAGTGTTGGGCAGGAGCTGTATAATCCTTCCCCCAGAATCACTGACACAAAAATCCTGAGCATAAGCACTTTCACTGAACATTATTATTAGCATTAAAGTAACAGCAGCAAAAAAGAGAGAGAGAAGACAGAAACAAGATCCCAGTCCAAGTAGACAAGAAGTCATCTTAACATTCAGGTACAGATTTCAGAGCAGGTGCTAGGAAAGGCTGAGTGCAGATTTGGTAGAAGGTGCTGGTGGGCTGTACCTCTCCTGTCGGCACCTCCAGCAGAGTGTGCTCATGTCGGGCAGTGCAAACAGAGCCCTAATACTGTGCTGTCTCACTGTTTGAACTGCGGTTGCATCTAGACCTGTTATCATAAAATTACTGATTGGAAGGGACCACGGGAGATCTCCTCAGACCTCCTGCCCAAGGCAGAAGCAACACTGAATTCAGACCAGACAGTCAGAGCTTTCTCCATCTGGGTCTTGAAAAAGCCTCAAGGACAGAGATCCATATCTGCACTGGGGAATCTGTTCCCAGGCTCAACTGCATCAGCCACACCCTTCTCTGTTCAAATTCACAGTTGTTCTTATCTCCACCACCAGACAGAGTGTCTTCTGAACAACTCCTTGGTAGTATTAGAAGGTTATTAGGTCCCCCCAAGCCATCCCTTCCCCAGACTAAGCAGGCCCAGTTCCCTCCAGCTTTTCCTATTAAGTCATGTGCTCCAGCCCCTTGACCATCTTATGTAATCTCAACAGGTTCATTTACAAACATCAGCAGGTTCATTTAGAAACATCAGCCAGAAGCGCTTTGCTTTAATCACTTTGAGATTGTATCTTCTTATTCTTCAGCACTGAAGATAAATTTGCTACTTGTGGTAAAATACAAATGCCAGTAAAAACACAAGCAAGTCATGCACTCCTTTGATAAAGGTAGGAATGACATCCTGTAACAAGACAGTGCTTGACTCATTTTGTTGCTGAGAGCAAGAAAAGGCTGCATCGAAAAGCTCTTGTTTTCACATCAGCAACTTCTCACCCACTTTGCAGCACATGAGGCCATGAGGAGATTGGGATGTCAGGAGCTCCAAACAGCTGGGCATATCCATTACCACTTTTAAGGATTACTTAAAAAGGTGTTTCAAAATTGAAACCTGACCCTTTCGGTATTTCTATATCTGATATTATACATATATTTATTTACATCATACACTTGCATTAATTGTTAAAAGTTTTAACTTCAGTGAGCACTTTAGGACACCATGCCAAAGGAAACCACCTGAGTTAAGCACCATGACAGAGGTCTGAGTCTTTTATATTGAAGAGAGAAAATAGGGGGTTGTAGAGCTTTTCTAGATGAAGCAGATCCAACAACTAACTGATAATATTAGCTAAATGCCTTGATAATACAAGGAATACCAAGGTTTTCAGTACAAAAAATTATAACTTGTCTCTCAGGAGTTTTCTCACACTTAAATAGGAGCAATAATTACTGTCTGTAGGTAGAAGTTAATTGTTAAGCAGCAATTAAAACACGTATGTTTGTCCCAAAGCATATCAGAGCAGACATCAAAGATGGAAATATAACGCCCATAAAGATGACAGTCAAAAGGTTAAGATAGTTTATAAATAACAGGCTGACACCTTTATATTTCAGATGGGCAGAAGGCAGCCCACACGTCTGCATTCAGTCTTCACTGATCATCTTTACTCCTAAGACACAGGACACTCCATCTACATAGAACCTTCAGCATAAAGAGAAGCAAATCATAAGGGATGTACCTGGGATGAAGAAGCAATGCAAAAGTCAAGCTATTACAAAGTTAGTATTGCTTCAAACTTTCCTTCTTCAAACCCACCCTCCAAGACAGCTTTTCCCAGCCTGTATCAATATCAGCTTTCATCAGTTGGGGTAAAGAGAGGGAAAAACAAACATCTTGTTTCCTCTCTGGCAGAGATTAACCCAGTCCATTCCTTATTCTCATACTGCCTTCCTTCTAAGCATGCACAAACTGCTCTCAAGGAACAACAGAAAACCAGGTACTCCTAGATGCTGACAGGCTTTGACCAGAAGTCAGGGAAAATCCTCTCTCAAAAAAAAGAGTTTAATTGTATTGTGTAGAAAGAAAACAATTCCTTCAGGTAGGGCAAAAAAGAGACGCACTTAATCAGCGTAAGCAGAACCAACAGACCCTCCAGAGATGACGTTTTTATGCACAGCAAAAATACGACATAAATCCTGCATTGTGATTTATGTTGTTTATTACTCTGCATATCTTATCTGGTTGAACTCTCCTCCTGCAAAGAGTTACTCATGTGTCAACTTCAGTCAGTGAGACAACTCACAGGGCACAAACATCCAGTGCAAGTTTAAGAATTTCACAATAAAGCTCTTCAATCACACTGCACTAGTTACACTGTCTGGGCTGCAGCATTACGGTATTAATTCAAACCTGTGTATTGGGTTACTAAAGTATCAACAGTTAATTGTGATAATAAAACTAAATCAGTGCCCCACTTTTAAATAGGGAAGAAAAAGATTCATACCAACACAAACACCACCACAAACGCTACCTGGAATGAAAGCAGTAATTGAAAATTATGTACAAAACCATTACATATGGTTTTTCCTTGTGGAAAAAAAAAATTACCATTGAATCAAATAACAGCTGAGAAAACAGAACTGCAATAGGAAGCTCCTGAATTTACTATTTTGCAACTTTTTAACCAGAATTGCTAGCATTTTTCCAATAAATCAATGCTCTGGCAAAGAGAAAACTTTGTTGCAATGGTATTTCTCTCTTGATAGTACAAGTAATTTCTTAAGCAAACTAAAATTCTGCCTTTTATTTAATTGCTTTTAAAGTCTGCCTGCAATTTCAACTCAATATATTGTCGCCTTTCATTAAGAAATGGCAAGGACAGAGAACAAAAGTCATATCATATTGCTCTAATTTTTACGCAGGAGGGCATATTGACCACAAACGAACCAACTAATACCCATTTGGAAAACAAAGCATGCTAATGCAAAAGTTAAACCACCAAAAAGTACCACTACACTGATTCTTCAGCATGTGCCTGCCCAAGCCTTCAGCAGATTATTTATCACATTCTGACTAACACCTTGGAGTACTGAAATAACAGAAGGCAGTGGTGCCCATGCTCGGACCAGCTGGCACAGGAAGAAGGGGGCAGTTGTCTTTAATTCAGATAATATAAGAAGTACTGCAAATCATCACCACATAACATGCTTTAAAAAACAAAACCCCAGCACTCTGAAGCCTTAGCAAAAGCAATTGCAAGAGCAATCCACACAATCCAACTGAAGTCAAGACAATAAAGCTTAAATATATGAGTACATTTTAGCATTACAGCTCACACTACAGCATATAAAATACCATTGCCACATAATTTCAAGTTTTACTGAAAATTATTATAATCGGTAATTTATGCATTAAACAAAGATGAATAAAGGAATTACAAATAATACCATTTAGAAAGTCTACTAACCTCTACCTTCAAGTGCACACATTAGTCCAGGAATATGGCCCTTTACCACAGACTGAAAAGAGTTCTGCTTGCACAAAGGACCGTGTTTTACAACTGTTATCTGGATCCATTATTTAAACACAAATAAGAAGAAAACAATTTCAAGAGGGATGGAAATTCCAATTTTGAGGCTGGAAAAGACTATGATAATCATGTGGATTAGTTTTCTAAATGCTGCAGATGAGACAACTCCACAATTCAGTGTTACTTCACCTTCATGCTCTTTGTACTTATGCTGTAGCCAATCCTTCAGGCAAGTATAAAACCTTTAACTAGAAACTTTGAGTAACAAACTCCTTACATCTTAACAGCTATTTACCTGTGTTATAAATGCATGGTTTGCTTCCAGACTGAAATTATGCAGGGAAAATAAAAGATGGAGCACAAAATACATGAAAGAAAGATGACTCCCAGGTAACAATGGTGAAATGCTATCAAGACAGTTTTTACACTGGAGAAATCCAAATTGCTTTAAGGAAAAACATCTGTAATCCTATGGGTGTAGAATCTAAGAGTCAAAATGAGAAGCCAACTGTTGTCTCACAAACACAGAACTAAAGAACCTGCTCTGAGATCTCTGCCCCTTGTATACAAAGCAGCACATACATTCAGGTCTACAGCAACACCTCACTCCTGATACAACAGCAAATCACCGCTCTCAGGGGTGATCTGGGTACAGGAAACAGAAGAAAACCCTCCTTTTCCCCTCCTTAATTATTAGAAGCCAAATTAAAGTCATCTTCACTGGAAAGCTATTTTCTGCATCCTTCACTAATACATGGGAAATTTATGTAAACATATGCATTTGTGTTAAGCTATAATGTGTTAACAGTTACTCTTAAGCTTTTGCATGCAGATTTTTTCCTCTTACTCTGTCTGTCATAAGCAAAAAAGGTAACAGGGTAGAAGAGGCATTTCCATGTTTCAGAATCTCTACAGGTAATTTATCCATGGGGTATGTCCCATAAGGTGAAATACTTAAGGTTTATCACTACAAACAACATGAGAGCAGTTATGTATGACCTTCAGAAATATCACACGAATGAAAATTGGTATCTTTGAATGTAACTTCACTCCATAAACCCAATAGAAAACAGAAAAATTATTTACACTGACTTCATTTTGAGGTCTTGGTTACTCCAAAATCCTTCTATTGGTATCGTGCCACATTCTGAATTAAATTCAAATCCTAAATACTTGACTCCTCCTTACCATTACGTTCACCACTTCTCACACTCCCATTTCTAAAGTTCCTATATTAAGCCAAATAAATGTTTCTATGAAAGCTGCAGCCTCTCTTCATACCTCCTTTTACTCTACCTGGGTTCTTCAAACCTTTCCCTGCTGCCCTTGTTACTGAGGGAGTTCAGGGACACTTTCCAATCGCTTTAGATATCAAGTTATTTCTAGCAGACTGAAATAAAAGCTTTAAAAAGGGTCAGAGACACCATTACAATTTCACAAACTTGAAAGGATACAAGAATATTAAATGTACATCAAATCCCATATCCGTATTACACGTGAAAACTGAAGAACAGTAAACTGGCCACCAGTTAACTAATTCCTTTTTTTTAAATTAACTTAAATTAATTAATTTAATTAATTAACTCTTTAATAGATGGTTACAACACAGATTATACACACCACCTTACAGCCACTTCCCAACAGGGTGGACTAAGACTTCATGATATAACAGGCACAGACAGTAGGGCATCTGCTCAGATATCATGGGTTCTTAGAACTCACACCCACTAAATATTATATATTACTGGACTACAAACTTCAAGATGAAGATGAAATTTTAAAATTTTTTTGGTTTTTTTAGTTTAAGAGAAGTTGATTCTGCAGCACTCTTCTTGATCTTTTCCTCCCTCCCTTCTTTCTCCTAAAAAATAGTTCTATCATCCTCCTCTCAAAGCTTTGTCTTCCTTAACTCTTCCCTTTTATTCCCTACATTCGTAGGAAGTGCATCAAACTGGATGCTTTCCTGATAGTACTTCTAAAAATCTACCTCCTTGTTATCTCTTGGCAATGCACACGTGGTTCCTGGCTGCCTGCCTCCCTGACAGGCAGAGTTCTAAGTTATAACCTAAATCATACCATTGTCACCTCTCACCTTCAGTTTCTCTAAAACACAAACAACTTTCCCTCCCTCCCTAGCTCACTTTTATCCTCTTTATATATCAAACTGGAACTTCTCATCTTCACTTCCAGGCTGCAGTTCTACTCCTGCCCCACAAAGTTTGTATTTCCATCACCTGACTGATGACAGCCTGTATTTTATTAAATACATTTTCCTTAGAGATGACCTGGAATGGAGAAAAACACCAGGGTTCTTTTTCCTTCCTTATGATGAAAACTCAACAGGTTCATCAACAGAAGCCTGATTCCTTTCGGGTCCCCACCTTCTGAGATACCAGGCTATTACAACTCCTGCAATAACAGTCCATCAACCTGGTTTTATTGTTTGTAGGAACAGGTTGCAAAGGCTTCCTGGGTGACTCAATTATACACAAGGAATCTTAAGTGGAACAGGGTGAAAGTGTTACCTATTCAAATAAAAGCACAAAGAGAAAACAAGTGTAATAAATAGAATTTAAGAGTCAGTGAGCATCTTTCCTCTCTTGTAACTAAGACAAAATACTTTTACGGTTGTTCTTTTTAACAGCACTAGAAAAAGGAATTATTAAGCTTTTTTTAGATCATAAATCCATCAATAAAACACACAAGGCCAGCTTAGCATCGGTCGTCTTCTGGTCCTTCATTTTACGTGCACATCAATGCGTTCCATACCCACAGGCCGCCCCCGGCCCGGGGCACCGACAGCCCCCCGCAGCCCCGCATCTCCTGCCCCCGGCCCGGGGCACCGACAGCCCCCCGCAGCCCCGCAGCTCCCGCAGCCACACCTCCTGCCCCCGGCCATGGGGAGAGATCCGCCCCCGGCCCGCACCTCGCGCTGATTCACCGCTGCACTTGCACAACTCCTCCCGGACCACCAAAGATTACAGAAGACTAAAAGTGCAGCCGGTCCGGCGGCCCCGGCCCAAACCCGGCGCGGGGGGCCCGCAC
Organism: Hafferia zeledoni; assembly: GCA_035583235.1. NCBI lineage: Eukaryota > Metazoa > Chordata > Aves > Passeriformes > Thamnophilidae > Hafferia > Hafferia zeledoni. Next base: position 20,289,424 of record JAWWEV010000169.1, read on the forward strand.
GCCCACCCCGAGCGCTCCCTCCAGCCGGCCCCGCCCATACCTGTCCATGGTCTGCGGCAGCGCCAGGCCCGTCTGCTCGGCCATGGCCCCGGGCGGGGGAGCGGGCCCAGCCGACGGCCCGGAGCCTGACAAAGGCGTCACGCGTTTGGCGGCGGAGAAAGGGGAGCGATGGAAGGCAGCAAATCCGCCCTTCTGCGGGTCGGCCCCTCCTCCGACGGGCGGGCCGCGGAGGGGGCCGGGGCTGGGGCTGGGGCGGACGGGCCGCGGCGGCAGAAGTGGCGAGCGCAGCCCGGCACCGGAGCGAGGAGCGCGCCTGCGCCTCGGGGGGACGGGCCCTGCTCCGGAGCGCCGGGAGCTGTAGTCCTGCCGCCGGGAGCTGTAGTCCTGCCGCCGGGAGCCGCGGTCCTGCCGCCGGGAGCCGCGGTCCTGCCGCCGGGAGCCGCGGTCCTGCCGCCGGGAGCTGTAGTCCTGCCGCCGGGAGCCGTAGTCCTGCTGCCGGGAGCTGTGGTCGCGCCGCTGGCGCGGGTTTAAAGGTCCGGCGGAGCGCGCCTCCTCCTCTCCTGTCCTCCCCCTGCCCTGCCCGTCCCGTCCCGTCCCGTCCCTTCGCGTCCCGTCCTGCCCGTCCCGTCCCGTCCCGTCTCTGGCCGTGGCGCAGCCGCCGCGCGCGGGGCAGGTGCGGGGCAGGTGCGCGCCCGGTGGGTGCCGCCGCTCCCACCGCGCCGGGACCCGTCACGGGCGGAGGGAGGGAGGGAGGGAGGGAGAGAGGGAAGGAGGGAGAAGCCGGGGCGCCTCCTCTGCCCGCTCCCGCAGGGCCCCCCGGCTGCAGGAGCATCCCCCTGCTCGGCGCCGCCCAACAGGTGCAGCGGCCCCGGGACCTGCCCCCGGCACGGAGGGGACCCGCCAGGTGCCAGCCCCGACCGGGCTGCCCGGGGGGACGGTGGCTGGAACGGCGAAAGGGAAGTTAATCCGTGCCCCTGGACTTGTTGTCAGTGACAAGGACAAGCACCCGCGCCCTTGTAAGTGCTCGCTGGGGGCCCGGGGGCCTCTCGGTGCGAGTGGCTGAGCCGGGCACAGCCGGTGGTGATGGCAACGCTCTCGGCTGCGCCTGCGGGTGTGGTGCTTCCACATGGGAAAAAGGCCTTCTGAGGTGATTTTAAAATGTGTTGTACGTTCAGAAGTCAACATAGAGCATCACAGTCTGGCAAACTGGAAATCTGGAAGTTGAAAAGCCTTTATATAGAAAAAAGAGGTGGATAGCACCTGGAGAGAAGTTGCCTTTCCATTTATCTCGGCCGTGGGTGCCTGTCTCCTGCCCTTACACCAAGTTCCCCAAGCAAAGGGCAATGCCTTGTTTTTCAGAGGCTGTTGTGACATTACAGTTTCTTGGAAAGGTTAGTTAGTAAAGATCAACTTTGAACTTTCAGGTTATATTTTTAATGAACAGTAATTAGTTTTGTTACACGAAAACAGTCCCTCATACCTTGTGTAAATTGCAACTTTGTTGCACTGCAGTTGCTGTACAAGGCAGTAATTTTCAGAGCAAAGCCCAGGGTGCAGCTGTAAAGCTGCATCAACCTACATCTGTTCTTGGCTAAGACCATGCATTTGCATGGTGGATATATATGTCTGTAGAGATCAGGTAGTGAAAATACTGGATTCTTTGTGCTGCCTTAGCTAGGAACAAATCAGTCTGGTTTTGAGAGTCTTTGTTGAGAAGTGTTGTCAAAAAGTGTGTAAAACATCTAGGCTTGGACTTGTAAGCTGTCATATATAATAGTAGGGCTATACATAAAGGTAGAGAGGGTGTTGTTTATTTTCTAATTGCTACAAATATTGTAAACAGGACTGCTGAAGTCATTACAGTGATGAAACTTACAGGAAGCATGTATAGAAGCAGGGAGGGAAAAGGCTTCCACATCCCGTCCCAGAAAATTTATTTTGTACTTATTCTTGGTACCATAAAATTCAGTGTTGCTACTGCTGAGTAGTCTTGGATGTACAGTGGCCTGAGTAAACCATATGGGCATGACTTCCTGGAAGAGAACATAATACACTCTGTCCCAATTACATCTGTTTGTGACATGTAAGAGCAATATTACATACCAAGCATGTCTAGTGCCTATTCTCGGTCTTGACTAAGCGCACTGTCTATTGTGCAGAACACTGATCAGCTAGGCTAGCCAAATGTTTAGAATTTTTTATATTTATTCTCAAGTGTTACAAATTGAAATAGAGAAGCTAATTTTATTTAAAAGATTATGTGGGTTGTGCAATTTCTGCATTTTTGCTTTGGAGTTGGAAAAAGGTGTTAGTTTCCTGCCATTTATGATAAAGGTCATGATGAGTAATAATGGCTGTGAAAAATATTTACCTGAAGAAGTGGAACCAGAGCCCAGGATCACTTGGCTACCATTTCAGGCTAAGAAGCAGCTTGTGACAAAGGTGGGTGCTTTGCTCTACCACTGGCACAGGAAGGTATGAGAAGATTGGACAACTTGAGTATCAGGTCAAATAGTGAACACTTGATAGGTCTGGACATCTCCTTTTTTTTAATTCTATTTTTTCCATACATGAAAAATAAAAATATAATAGGAAAAAAAAAAAGCAAAATTGAATAAGCATTAGTGGTTTTAAGCTGAAAGAGGGTAGACTTAGACTGAACATAAAGAAGAAATATTTTACAATGAGGGTGGTAAAACACTGTCACAGGTTTCCCAGAGAGATGGTAGATGTCCCATCTCTGGAAACCTTCAAGGTCAGATTGGACAGGGCTCTGAGCAACCTGGTCCAGTTGAAGATGCTCTTGGCTCATTGCAAGGGGATTGGACTACATGATCTTCAAAGGACCCTTCCACCCCTAACCATTCTATTATGGCAGACCTCTTAACATCCCATAAATAGCTTAAAGATTTTGAAATCTAAAACCTGATTTGTTCAGGAGTCTGTTGGACAGCCTGGGGTATTTGTTCTCCATTTGTCTGCTCTTCTCAGAATCAAAGTGTGATCCTAAAGTACATATATAACCAACTGTTCAACAATCTGAGGGAAAACCCCTCCTTATTCCCTGACAGAGGAAGAGTTGTCATTCCATCCTTATTTCTTGCCCTTAACAAGACTGGATATTCAGCTTCTCTATTTAAATGCTTGCTTATTTCTCCCCTTTATTCTCCTTCACTCTCTCTCATCCCCCTTTTTTTCTCTTCATTTTCCACTTTTTGTTCTTAATGCTTCCTTCTTTTAATTGGCAATTCCCACTATAAATCTCAGGTTGCCTCCTGCAATTTTTTCATTTTTAGAACGAGTGCTTCCCTTAATAGGTCCTTCTTTGTTCCTTCCTTCTGCTTCCATGAGGTGCATTGCACTGTCTCCCTCTGTTATCTTTTATCCTGACCTGGTAGTAGCTGCATTAGAGACCTGAGGAAAGATTCCGTTTCACCAATGCAAAGTGAGGGAAAGTGGTTGCTACTGATGGAGATTTGTGAGGTCTCAGCGTCCCTGACGCTGACTTGAGGCACCAGTCACTTGGAGGCAAGTAAAGAACTTAGTGAAAATCGCCAAAAGCAGTATAAGCTATTTAGAGCATAAAATTGAGCCTTAAATTTGGCTATGATTTACTGCAAAATTATCAACTAAATTGATTGATAACAAATGTATACAGATTTAAGTTTAATAAAGAAGTTGACAAGCAATTACTGCAAGAATGATATGGAGGTAGATTAAATATTTATCTGATTATTTCAGCAAGGCCTGAAAAAGATGACTACTAATGAAGAAGCTGTACCTTAATACAGTCCTTTTGACCTGATGACATTAACACTGTTGAAAATATTCACTGTTTTCAACCAAGCTAAGTAATCTGGCAATATAGGAGTATTCTACTTTGGCAAAACTACATTTTAACTATGATAGTAATATGTAAAATTCAGCAGCATAACACTTCATTTAAATTTTCAAGCTAATTGGAATAGTTGCTTTCTGTCAAAAGACTAGTGTGGTTTGTTAGTCATAGCAGGCTTAAATTGCTATATAATTAATTTCTTAGAATAAAAATACACTTCATACAATGCTAAGTGAGTTAGCTAGGTTTGTTTTGGCCTTTCTTACCTTTGTGTCTTTGGAACTGGCCTAGGTCAAGTAATTCAGATGCCAGACTGAGTTAAGCTCGTGCATTCTGATTCAGCCATAGCTATTATCTTTTAACTTCCAGTTATGAGAGAGTTGGTTTGTAGAAACAAAAAAAATATGGTTTTCTGATAGTGGCTAGTCAATCAAAAACTGTATTTGCATCCTGATTTTCTTTGGTTCTGGAGTGCTTCTCCTTATCCTAATGTTTGAGTTACAAAGTCTCCTGGGAAGAACTGACAGAATCAGTGCCTTCCACGTGAATCCTCAAATCATCTGAAAAGCAATAGCCCAGAAGTAAATGGGAACATGAGGGATATAGGATGCCTAGAGCCAGCCCTGTGATAGCTGGGATAGTTCATAAAAGTATTTTTAATTGCTGTAAGAAAGCAGTTTTCCTGCCTTTAATGATTCAGAGTAGCATAAACAGGTTAGAGCAAGTGTTGAGAAACTCTTAATTACAGCATTGATTTAGGGCGGACAGACTATACAGTCCAACATAGACTGCAGAAAGCAGACATAAGTGTTACAACAACTCACTTTCAACTGCCCTAATTTATCTTTCTCAGCTTTAGTCATCTCTTTTTCACCCACAAAGCTATGCATATTTCATCCTTTGAAAATCAGCCTGCACTTTTATTAAACAGTTACTTTCACACTTCTGATTTCAGCTATGTAATTTCCATACAAACATTATTATTTGGTCCTGAATAATTACACAGAACAAATATACAGAATGGGCTAGTGCACAAAAGGGCACAAGTGCCAAGGAATGAAATTCTGAAAACCTTACCCAACCTACATTAATCATCACAATGTTAATATCCTATGAGAGGAACTCCTGTCAGGCTCTACATTGATGTGGAGCCTGGAGATATGTAGGTAGTGAAAGGGAGGTAGTTGAAATGTGGAACCACAGTGTACACAGTAGATGAACTGTTAAATAGTAAAATTTGCACCTTGCTTTTTTCTGGGTAGCTTATCTTTTTTGGTAGAATTGTCAGTGTGGTAACAACTCAGTAATGAAAAATTCATAACTTGGAAATTGGAAACTATTCAAATAGTACAACTTTTCACCTATGTGCTGATTTTGATTTGTTTTAAATTTTCATACTTGACCTATTTGTGCTTGAGTTTCACTATATTTTTAGAAATTATGACAGGTTATTATTTAATATTTCATCTAAGAAACATGACACAATCTCATTTGTAATAGCTATAAATGTTATAGCTTGTATGAGCTTATAATTAATTTTTTATACTAAGAATTTTGAAGAGAATTTTGGAAATACTTAAACTATTTCTTTGTCTAGGAATTGCTCTGAGTAGGTAGCTGTTTGATCCGGGCTTATAAATCACACTGCTAAAAGCCCTTATTTAGTCCTTGTTTTCAGCTCAGTCTGACAGATATTTTCTCAGAGCTGGTGATTCAGACTGCAGCAGTTTCCCCTGGAAGGAGGGAGTGTGCACATATTTATTTTTCCTTTCGAGCTCTCTCCCTTTCAGGATAGGCAGCAGTGCAATGCAATCCCTAGATGAGACTTCAAACCCCAGGATTCCTCGGGAGAGCATGCGCTGACAGCTTCCACTTGTCAAAGTGCTCTTGCCCGACTGGTCGACTATTTGTCATATTCCAAACCCGAAAGAAGAAAATAAATATTCTGTCCTTTTATTGACCTTTAAATACTGAAAATCCAAAGGTAACTGATCCTTAAAAATTTCTGTGTTGACTGCGTGGGTTACTGCATGCAAACAGAGCTGGTTTTGCTGTGGGGATATAGATTTCCTGTACTAGATTGTAAATTTGTAAAAAATACTTACACCAGCAAATAATCAAGAGGTATGCATAGTAGTCCAACATTAGACATTGGCTGGCCTGTCTTTCAAAGTCATTTATTATCCAGTGTTTTTCCATTCAGACTGGCTTCATTCATTAAAGGTAGGTCTTGACCTTGACAAGAGGGTTAAACTGCACAGTGATTTTTACCTTTAAGAGGCAATATGAAAGGGAATGCTGATCACAGTCCTTAGGATAAAGTTCAAAACCAGCTAGTTAAGTCAAGGTACGTATTTGAAGCAACTGCTCTGCTAGCCACTGTAAATAACCTGGTGACTAACTGATTTAAATATACTTTGTTGACATTTCAGCTGCTATGTTTTATCTCTAAATGTATTTTTATACTGATATCTCTGAACCAGAGGAGAGGGATACATATAATCCTTTTTTCTCTCTGATCTGGAATCATCAGTAGTTTTATGTAGCCTGAGGAGTAATAGCGATTTTGGTAGAAGTGAAGCTAATGGAAAGTTACACAGAGCTTGGTGTATTCTGGCTTACTGCAGTATTACTTTAAGCTGCCTCACAAGGTTTTCTGCACTCACAGCAGCAGGAGCAGCAGCACTAGCACTAGCCCTGCCAAGTGCAGATGCAATAGTTTAGTCTATCCTTCTTAGGAGCCTGCCTTAGTGTTGTCTCACTGCTTAGTCCATTTGGGAACCTTTGCTGCCCGATTTACATATTGAACTGGTAAATAAGGGGGGGAAGCATAAGCAGAAACTTAATTGATAGCAGAAACTTCTCCTGACATTCATTTTAACTAAAACATGTGTGTATGGCTCAAAGAGATTTGAAAGAAAGAAAGAAAAAAAGAAACAAAAATGTTAGATACACATAAACTGTCTAAAGATCACTGATGTCAGGAAGGACAGTGTCATCAATTTCACACTTTGCCACCCTTCTTAAATAGTCAATTGATTTGGCTTTACTTGGTTACATTAAAGCAACAATCCTAAAATGCAGTCTTGGGCATGTACATGTCATGTGATTAACTCAATAGAAATGCAGTTAGGTAGGTACTCAGCTATGGCCATCTTTGACATGGTTAATCAAACTAAGTGATTTGGGGCTCATTTAAAATACTTTTGAGATTTAGAATGGTCTCTTCAATTGACTAAAGCCTGCAAAATGTTGATGTTCCTGCTGTGATTTCATACAATTGCTGTTAATTGATGTCTGTATTGCATTAGTACTATTGTGTTTCAAAACAATAAAATTGTATGATCTGCCCTGTTTCTTATGAAGCACCTTTTCTACCAGATATAAAACTCAACCATTCCACATACATTTACTTTTTAAAGCTTAAAGTTATACATTATTTAGGAAATAATTTGCATCACTAATCATTGTCTTTTGTATATAGAGATGTTTTTTAACATGCAGCATGTCTATATTTTAAGTATTTGGATTTTCCTTGGCTTTATTTTTCGTTTGAAAGCATCAGAAAGATCATAGTCAGCAATACCTCTCAGATCTGCTAATTTTGACCTTAAGTTTTTCTAATGAACAAATTACTGATTATTTCATCTATCTATCTATCTATCTATCTATCTATCTATCTATCTATCTATCTATCTATCTATCTATCTATCTATCT